>JAJJWW010006838.1:1200000-1869435 GCA_023531295.1 Papaver armeniacum
TAATAACAAAGCATTCAATATTCACCGTTAAATGAAAACCTGATTAGATTCAAGCTAATATTTCTCAACCTTTGGATCGAAAACTTATCTTGTTATACACAAATGAAATGTTCAATTTTGGGTTTATGAACCGTACCCAAACATTAACATTTGTTGGTTCAATAATAGTCAACCAAATGGTTAGCCATATGAACACTCTCATATCAACCATATTCTTCTTCACCATAACTAGTTCAAATAACTCAAATGAACTAGTTATAGAGTTTTTAAATTGCTTAGATCTTATGTAACTACACAAGACACAATCGAAGAAAAAACGATTTGATTCACTCGAATCGGTTCATGAACTTTATAGGCAAGGTTTGCAAAAGCATTCCTTAGTTTATATAAATATTAGTTCAAGAACAACCAGTTTTGGATATAACCTACTTAAGTTCGCGGACTGGGTTCGTGGACTTAAGCTCATGGAAGGAGTACACAAACTCCGGCAGAAATTCTCGGGTGAGAACTTCCGCCAGTTCGCGGACTTGGCTTGCGCCACTTCTATTTCTCTTGATCAACAAAGTTCGCAAACTTTGGTTCAAGGAATAACGACTTATACATATATGTGTTTCCACAACAATGCTTATATCCTTCCAATGGTTATGTAATCTAAACTCCTATTTCAATCATTGAAACATTCTCAGAGAACGTTATATAGCCGTTATTCACGAGACCATTTTTCGTCGAGCAATTTCCAAAGTGATTGAAACATATCATGACTTTCGTCACTAGGTAAAGATGAATTCGGTTAAAGTGAAAGCTTACCAATACATATTTCGAGAAATAGATAGGCGAGTTAAACTCGGCTCGAAATAACAAATGTGTATAATGAAAGTCTATACGTCTAAACGACTTTTGTCGCAAGAGTAGGAGATAAAGTAAATAGACTTTTGAGTGACAGATAAGTTCAAGTCTCCACATACCTTTTAGTCGATGAATTTCCACCGGTTCCTCGAGTAGTCCTTCGTCTTGCATGATGACTGCCATGGAGTTCTTGAGCTCAACTACACTTTCTATCCTAGTCCGAGACCTTTAGCTACTGTTTGAGGGTGAAAATAATTTCGGCTGGTTTCGGTAATTTCATGTGTTGTGGGTGAGAAACGAGTCTAAACCCTAAACAATGTACTGCAAGGGAGTACTTTATATTCGAGAGATTAATCTGTACAAATCCGGCCTAAACCAAGAAATGGTTGTTCCAGACTTGCTTCGATCACAAAGTGAAGGAGAAGGGTTGGTTTTGGGGAAGGAAGATAAGAGAGTGTTGAGACCAGAATAGTTGATTCGGGAAGAGTAGTTGTTTTACTTGTATCGGAAAGTGAAAGCTAACAGATGGGAAAGCTAACAAGTGATTTATGAGTGTTGTATGCTCCTGACCAAAACTTGTCCTTTGGTGGAAATAAGTAAGATCTATTTATACAAGCCATAACAAAACGTACTCTGGTCTCGTAAAAAATGGAAACAGCTGAGTAAAGTGGAAGGAGGTGGTAACGGGTAACGCCTGGAATTGATAATCCATAATGAAAGAAACGTTTCACCATTACTCCTTGTATTTACTAACCGACTCATTCTTATGACACTTTCTTGTAACGGGCGTAGTGTACGTCGCACGCTGTAAACCGCCAAACCAATACCCTAATGAGCATCCCCCAGTTTATGACATGTGTTGATGTCTCGAGTGTTTTCGTGGAAAACGTGTAGCATGCTGTTGTTGTGTGGTATGGTGGCATGCCAGTGGCCATGGCATGACGACGTGCAAGTAGCTGTGGCATGGTGGCATGCCAATATTGTGACATAGCGACGTGCTAGTAGATGTGGCATGTGTAGGAGCGGCCAATATTAGGGTTTTGGTAAAAACCGTGATGTTTGGCTTTGGGCCGCAAGTTGCCATGCGTTTGGTGGCAAACTTGGATGGCTGAGATCTGCATCTTAGATGGAAGGGTGGTCGTTAATCGTTGTAACCCTTCGTTTGAAAGCCAGCGACATGGTTTTAGGGCCGGCCTGGCTTTGGCATGTATAGGCGCGACCAAAATTAGGGTTTTGGTAAAAACCGTGATGTTTGGCTTTGGTCCGCAAGTTTCCATGCGTTTGGTGGCGAACTTGGATGGATGAGATCTGCATCTCAGATGGAAGGGTGGCCGTTGATATTTGCAACCCTTCTTTTGGCATCAGACGGAATGGCTTTGGCATGTGTAGGCGCAGCCAAAATTAGGGTTTTGGTAAAAATCGTGATGTTTGGCTTTGGTCCGCAAGTTACCATGTGTTTGGTGGCGAACTTGGACAGCTGAGATCTGCATCTCAGATGTAAGGGTGGCCGTTGATCGTTGCAAACCTTCGTTTGGCAGCCAGCGACATGGTTTTAGGGTTGGCATGGCTTTGGCATGTGTAGGCGCGGCCAAAATTAGGGTTTTGGTACCGTGATGTTTGGCTTTGGGCCGCAAGTTGTCATGCGTTTGGTGGCCAACTTGGACGGCTGAGATCTGCATCTCAGATGGAAAGGTGGTCGTTGATCGTTGCAACCCTTCGTTTGGCAGACAGCGACATGGTTTTAAAGCCGGCATGGCTTTGGCATGTGTAGGCGCGGCCAAAATAAGGGTTTTGGTACCGTGATGTTTGGCTTTGGGCCGCAAGTTGTCATGCGTTTGGTGGCCAACTTGGACGGCTGAGATATGCATCTCAGATGGAAAGGTGGTCGCTGATCGTTGCAACCCTTCATTTGGCAGACAACGACATGGTTTTAGAGCCGGCATGGCTTTGGCATGTGTAGGCGCGACCAAAATTAGGGTTTTGGTAAAAACCGTGATTTTTGGATTTGGGCCGCAAGTTGCCATGCGTTTGGTGGCGAACTTGGACGGCTGAGATCTGCATCTCAGATGGAAGGGTGGCTGTTGATCGTTGCAAACCTTCGTTTGGCAGCCATCGACATGGTTTTAGGGCCGGCATGGCTTTGGCATGTGTAGGCGCGGCCAAAATTAGGGTTTTGGTGTTTGGCTTTGGGCCGCAAGTTGTCATGCGTTTGGTGGCCAACTTGGACGGCTGAGATCTACATCTCAGATGGAAGGGTGGTCGTTGATCATTGCAACCCTTCGTTTGGCAGACAACGGCATGGTTTTAGCCGGCATGGCTTTGGCATGTGTAAGCGCGACCAAAATTAGGGTTTTGGTAAAAATCGTGATGTTTGGCTTTGGGCCGCAAGTTGCCATGCGTTTGGTGGCAAACTTGGACGGTTGAGATCTGTATCTCAGATGGAAGGGTGGTCGTTGATCGTTCCAACCCTTCGTTTGGCAGACAACGACATGGTTTCAGGGCTGTCATGGCTTTGGCATGTGTAGGCGCAGCCAAAATTAAGGTTTTGGTAAAAACCGTGATGTTTGTCTTTGGGCCGCAAGTTGCCATGCTTTTGGTGGCGAACTTGGACGGCTGAGATCTGCATTTCAGATGGAAGGGTGGTCGTTGATCATTGCAACCCTTCGTTTTGGCGTGGAGATATGGCTGGCCCGGCATGCCATTGGCACAGAGGAGCAGCTGGCATGGTTGGCATGCCTTGGCGCGGAGACGTGGCTTGCATGGTTTTCCTTTGGCACGGTGGAGTGACTGGCATGTCTGGCATGCCTTGGCGCGGAGACGTGGCTGGCATGGTTTTCCATTGGCACGGAGACGTGGCTGGCATGGTTTGCCATTGGCACGATGGTACGGCTGGCATGGTTGGCATGCCTTGGCGCGGAGACGTGGCTGACATGGTTTTCCATTGGCACGGTGGAGCGGCTGGCATAGTTGGCATGCCTTGGCGCGAAGATGTTGGTGGCATGGTTTTCCATTGGCATGGAGAAGTGGATGGCATTTTTTGCCATTGGCACGGTGGTGCGGCTGGCATGGTTGGCATGTCTTGGCGCGGAGACGTGGATGGCATGGTTTGCCATTGGCATGGAGACGTGGCTGGCATGGTTTTCCATTGGCACAGTGATGCGGCTGGCATGGTTGGCATGCCTTGGTGCGGAGACGTGGGTGGCATGATTTTCCATTGGCACGGTGGTGCGGCTGGCTTGGTTGGCATGCCTTGGCGCGGAGACGTGGCAGGCATGGTTTTCCATTGGCACGCAGACGTGGCTAGCTGGTTTGCCATTGGCACGGTGGTGTGGCTGGCATTGTTGGCATGCCTTGGCACGGAGACGTGGCTGGCATGGTTTGACATTAGAACGGAGACGTGGCTGGCATGGTTTGCCATTGGCACGGTGGTGCGGCTGGCATGGTTGGCATGCCTTGGCGCGGAGACGTGGCTGACATGGTTTGCCATTGGCACGGTGACATGGATGGCATGGTTTTCCATTGGTACGATGATGCGGCTGGCATGGTCAGCATGCCTTGGCGCGGAGACGTGGATGGCATGGTTTGCCAGTGGCACGGTGTTGCGAGAATTGGGGTTTGGTATATACAAAGATGATGTCAGTCAATACTAAGGGTTATGCCGTGGAACATGACACATGTATATATATAAAAAAAAGGTACCCTTGCAATTCTTACGTAGGCACGCTGATTGATTCAATAAATGCGCTATTGGTCATAGTGACGTCATGTCAGATGTAAGGTTTTACGATTTTAACCCTAAGCTAAAAACCACCATCAATATTAAGTCCCCTGCTTATCTCGGAACAGGAGTATCGTTGCGTGGTAAGCATAAGATGGTGACAGGCAAGGACGAAATCGAAACGGCAAGTCAGGAAAAGATGGTCACGCAGATCCGACTAACCTTTTTAGGTAGGTAAAGAGAGTCCATAACTCTTGCATTGGTGGCTTTGCGTAAATTCTGTGTTGCTGGCTAGGCCGCAGGGTGGTAGAGATGGTTGTTGGCTGAGACGCAGACTATTGTCATCAGTTTAGAAGGGAGCTGCTGATGGATATTTTCAATGATGTTGTAGTAAGAAAGGTTGTCGTTCACTCAGACTTGTTGAGAATTTGTTTTAAAACTAAATAACGAAAATAAAGAGGATATGTACACAAAATATTGTCACATGATGAAGAGTCACTAGGACGCAGGATTTCACTACTTTTCATATTCTTGTGGTTCAGTCATTAACTCTAGACAATATAGCTCAAACAAAAGCAGTTATGACTCTAATTCCTTGCCAAAAATAGATTTCATAAAACATTATCTGTAACTCGTAAGCATGACGCATCAAAAGTAATTTAAACTAAGCATGCGACATTAGACAAAATAACAAATAATTAATAGAAATCATAAAACAATTAAATCTATGCAAAAAGTCATATAAAGAATTAATTCATTTACCACAATCATGAAAAGTTGCTTCCTCCGTTGTCCCAATGATGGGTTCTAGCTCCGCATATTGGAAACACACTTAGAATAAATTTTTATTGCTCAAAAGTGTTTACAAGAGGTGAAAATGGAATAAATATTGAAAACCGGGTGTTTCCAACGTTTATAATTGTTGCAAAACACTGTTGTAGAGAACGATAATAATGAACTGTTGCTTGTTGCTGTAGCTCTGTGACCCACGCTTGGCAGTCATTTATACTGTCGCATTAACGACTGTCTCCTGTGCGTCTTATGTTCTTCGTGTTCTTCACAGCAGCAGCAGAAGTATGTTCTCTGCAACTTGATTTTCTCGGCTCTGTAGTGTTTTAAACTGCTCCCAAACTCTCCATCCCGCTTCTGTGGTGCACGAGTACCCTTTATATAGCCATAGACACCAAAAAATCTCGCTCCATCACTGCCAAAGATCCTCCATTACTCGGTCATATTCTCATGCAAGATACGGGAATTTCTTCCCTTTTTTATCTCCTCCACGCTGTTTTCTCTGGCAAGCATGCTTCTACACGTTCATTACTCTTCCCAGATAACATAAAACACGCTGCTACCCACGTAAAATCCCATCGACACGTACAATCCCATGAACAACTCCTCCCATGCATGTATTGCTCTGTTTTCTTCTCACGGATTTTTCAGCCAAATTTGATCTACCAAAACACTTGTAATAGCTTTGTATATGTCCCATGAACAATCCCATAAATTTTCAGCTATTTAGTCTCCCTATAACACCTCCGAATTCTTGATTGAAATTTGACAGTGATAAACTTTATTATCCCGCCAATTTTGAAAAATTGAATTTGAGAAGAAAGTCACCCCTTATCCAGTGGTCGCCCCTTATCCGTTGCTGGAGTCCGTATAACACATGTCCTCCGGGTGCCTTAATCAACTTTTCGAGCCGAATTTTCCAACAATCTTTATTTCCAAAAAATACCTACAAACACACAAAATACCATGATAAGGACAAAAACGAGTACTAACAAAACGAAACATTGAGGACAAATAAGACACATAAATGCGTCTATCAGCTGCTAGCATAGAATTGGCGTGAAAGGGGAGTCGTTGGCATTGTGCGGCTTGAAACGGAGCCGCTAGCATTGGTCGGCTTGGAATGGGAGCCGCGGGCATTGTGCGGCTTGGATTGACTTGGGCGCGACTTGGCTTTAGCGAAAATCTTAGACACGGATTGGCTTGGTATGGCTTGGACGCGGATTGGCGCGACTTGGCTCGGCTTGGACGCGACTTGGGCGCGGCTTGGTTGAGTCTTGGACTGGCGCGGCTTAGACACGACTTGGATTGGATTGGGCGCGAGTTGGATTGGCATGGCTTGAACGCGGAAGGCTTGGGCGCTGAGAAGGACGCGGGATGTTGGTGCATCGGTTGTCGAGCAGAGAAGCTAGCGCTGGAAGGATGGAAGCTGTTGGTGCTGGCCATCGAGCAGAGAAGCTAGCACTGGAAGGATGCAAGCTGTTGGTGTTGACCAAGGTGTGGTATTGACCATCTTAAAAGCATGGGGTCGTATTAAGGTCGACAGGGAGAAATACCACACGGTTAGCTTCCCTTCTTTCGTCGCATAACGCGCGCGAGCCCAGGTAGGGGCTGGCATGGCTTGCGCATGCGCATGCCGCATGTGTGACTGGCATGTGCATCTAGGAAGCGCGTCTGGCATGCGCGTGTGGTATGCGCGTCTTGGAAGCACGTCTGGGAAGCGCGTCTGGTGAGCGCGTCTGGTATTGTCTTGGTCGCGGACTTTTGGCGCTGGAACTTTGGCTACCAAGCGGTGATGATAGAGCTAATGGCTTCAGTCCGTAGAAGGATGGCGACTGGCTCCAGTTCCGTGGAAGGATGGCAACTGGCTTCAATTCCGTAGAAGGATGGCGACTGGCTTCAGTTCCGTGGAATGATGGAAACTTTGTCTAAATTAGGGTTTGGCATGCCGAAAACCTAATTAGCACCCCTTACTAAAATCGTCGTAGAATTCTCATACGAACTTGGATTTTGACGGTCCGCCCTTCCATTCTGATCAGAAAAGAATTTCTTATCTCCTTATGCGGGAATATTTAGGTTTTGTGTTCTTCTAGGAGGATAAAATTGCCCGACAGTAAAACTCAGGAAGAATTCATGAGGGATGTTGCGGGCCCGAGGTGACATAGTCGCGCCCAGTTTTCTATTCCCGTTCATGGAGAAAGAAAGAATCTTTATTCCGTTCAAACTCTAGAAACTCCGTCCGATGAAAAGAGGTATTGACCCTCTTCTGTTTTTTGTTGCTCGCCTGGATCCGTGCTTTCGTCTGCAGTATCTCTCCAGTAGATTCCAAATTTACCAAACTCCATTGCATTCTTGGGATGGATGGATGAAATATATGCTCGACAACGATCATGTCAGGGCTAATCTTTGAGATTGTGGTTGCGTTGTCGGTCCATTCTCGAATTTAGGTTATTTAGTGCCCGAACCTTCTGATCGCGATGATGATATGCCGTGGATGTTTGCATGGTCAAAATCTTTCGGAGCCACTTGGATGAAATAAATGAGTTGGGAGACGTTCCGTTGCCGATGTGCTGCTCTCAAGTGTTCAAGGACTTTGTTCCAAGAGACATCCTTCGAACCATCTTCTGAATCTTGGACTATCGTATGAAATAAGATGCGGTGACCAGTCCCCAGTTATACTTCTGTTAGATGTTATGGCATGGCCGAATATGTGAATGTATCTTTGTGGCTTGCTTTTGAAGTCTTTGATGCACATGTACGACTTCATGTTGAGAAATTTCTGCGGATCGTAAAATTTCAACAGTGATGATGTTGAAATCATAAATAACCTGGTTGAGGGGAGTGAAAGCGTCCCATGCTGGTAGTCCCCATGTGTAGCCTACTTTCATTGCATCACCTTGAATCCATGTCCACGGGATTTGATACAAGCTTATTGTACTCTTCTTGATGTGACGCTGGGATGCTCAGGATATCACATGGACGAAATATTCTGGATGGCGAAGAGGTAGGAATGAGAGAGTTATGTTGTTTATCGTGGCTCCCTTTATTGCTTCAAGAATATGTTTCAGCCGCGTCTCTAGAGTTATCTCATGAGTCTTTGATGGTCATCGGGATGGACTGCGATAAGCAGTCCCCAGTCGTATTTTTCTTTAGTTTCTGAAGTTGTTTTCCTCTGAGCAGGCTTGGGATCCGCCGCGGCCTCATAAAGTGTTGAAGGCATCTTCTAGATAGAGAGGTGATGATATTATTGCGTTACACCCTTGAAGAGTAGATGACCTTGTTGAGGCTATGCCTTTTGGTTGATTGTGTCTTCTGAGCTTTGACAGTGAAGAGATTCCGTGTAGATCCTCAGTCCCTAAGTATGGTTTACATGTTTCCATATTCTATGGTCAGTGGGTTGACCATGAAAAAGACATCACCATCGTGCATTCGTACTATGTAGTGATTGCTGCTGCGGTGAAGCTCGGGCTGGTATCAACAAATGAGCGGCAACAGTTCTTGTTAGCAGATGTAATCGGAAGAGACTACATTGTCGTGGGAACAAGGTAGCTTGGCTGGAATTGTATGGGCATCCATGGAAGTAAAAGGATTGGTTGGATGCGTAACCGAGCAAACTGTTTATGATCACGAGTTTTGGCTGGATAGATCAAAAAGGTGGCCATGACTATGATGATTGGCTGGCTGCGATCGTGATCCTTGAAATGGGGAGTGTGATGGCACGACTCTTTGTAGGAAGGAGTGGCGTTGAAGCGGCTTCGTCTCTTGGAGAGGACGTTGAAACTTAAGGAGCCAAACGCTGAAGTTTCGGCTTAGGATCCTGGAGAAGCTTATGGAGAGAACGCTGAAGCGAAGCGGCTGGAGCGAACGTTGAAGCGGAGCCGCTGCTGGAGGATGTTGAAGCGGAGCGGCAGTGTCAATCATCGTGCTGTCAAACTGGACAACCTTCAAGTGAACAGTGGTTAGGAGTCCCCAGTTCCATCTATTAATCGTGCTTTCCACGAGAGATTGGGGTTTGGGAACGGCTTCTCTAGCTGGAAACAACTGTTTTCCTAATGCAGTGCGGTTGGGGGCTGCAAATATGTCTTGATACTGTATCTTGGGGAAATATAGAATATCACATAAGTGTTTCATCGTAGACTGCACAATTTTGTGGGCAAAGTCCCCAGAAATCATGCAGCTCGATCCTGACAGGAAAAGATTCTTTGTGAACTCAGGAGGGTTGCTGATTTTCTTTGCCTCGATTTTGGAGAAGTCGTTCCTGATCTTCACGTGTGATGAAATTGGATTGTTGATTCCCTTATACCTGGCGTTGGTTTTTGAAGTGGAGCCACTAGCATTGGCTCGGCGTGCGTCATCTTGGCTTGGTGATCCGTCAACGTTGCTGGCTCGGCTTGGGACGCGAAGCTGTTGGTGTGATCGGCTATGGGCAGAGAAGTTGTGCTGGAAGGGTGCAAGCTTCTAGCGCTGGAAAATATGCAAGTTTCCGGCGCTGGAAGGACGCAAGATGTTAGCGCTGGAAAAGATGCAACCTGCCGGCGCTGGAAGGACGCAAGCTGTTAGCGCTCGTATTATTGGCTTTATTTCCATATGTTGGTGCTAGCGGCAGAGTGGTAGCAATAAAGCAGGCGAACATATTCCAGGCACGTATCTCCGTGTTTCTTCTTTTTGTTTGCTCTTCTGTTGTTGGCGCAAACCCTAGCCATAGGCATGTCCTCTATAGTTTTACAGGCGACGCCGTCCTGACCGCGAGAAGTCCCCAGTCACTCCTTGTCGTATGATAACTGGTAATTGAGCCATTTTGTGACTGAGCCATCTATCCCCGAGCAGATCGTTTGCTTTCACCATCTTAGAAGTCGCCAGTCACCCTTTGCCGTGTGATAATTGGAAACTGAGCCGTTTGGTGACTGAGCCATTGATCCCCGAGCGGATCGTTTGCTTTCACCATCTTAGAATCTGGGATGAAGAATGAAATAGGGAATTAAAAATTGATATTGTAACCGAGAGATCAATCTCCCACTGTGGTCGCCAATTCTTTGAGGTTGAAAACAGTTTCTGTTGGTTTCGGTAATTTCGTGTGTTGTGGGTGAGAAATGAGTCTAAACTCTAAACAATGTACTGCAAGGGAGTACTTTAGATTCGAGAGATCAATCTGTACAAATCCGGCCTAAACCAAGAAATGGCCGTTCCAGACTTGCTTCGGTCACAAAGTGAAGGAGAAGGGTTAATTTTGGGCAGGGAAGCAAAGAGAGTGTTGAGACCAGAATAGTTGATTCTGGAAGAGTAGTTGTTTTACTTGTATCAGAAAGTGAAAGCTAACATATGGGAAAGCTAACAAGTGATTTCTGAGTGTTATATGTTGTTGACCAAAACTTTTCCTTTGGTGGAAATAGGTAAGGCCTATTTATACAAGTCGTAACAAAACATACTCTGGTCTCGTAAGAAATGGAAACGGCTGAGTAAAGTGGAAAAAGGTGGTAACGGGTAACGCCTGGAATTGATGTTTCATATTGAAAGAAACGTTTCACCATTACTCCTTGTATTTACTAACCGACTCATACTTATGACACTTTCTTGTAACGGGCGTAGTGTACGCCACACGCTGTAAACCGCCAAACTAATACCCTAATGAGAACCCCCCAGTTTATGACATGTGTTGATGTCTCTTGTGTTTTCGTGGAAAACGTGTAGCATGTTGTTGTTGTGTGGTATGGTGGCATGCCAGTGGCCATGGCATGGCGACGTGCTAGTAGATGTGGCATGGTGGCATGCCAGTAGCTGTGTGGTAGGCCTCTAAAGGTGTATAATTTTATGACCTACTTGTAATACCGCAAGTGCACGGCGTCTATCGGAGACGCGGCAAGTACGGGTCGATCCCACAAGGACTTGTGGTGCTCTAATTGATCTATGGCTATGCTCCTCTACTGGATTCTAGTGAAGGTATGAGTTATGAGTTTTGTGTCGATGCGACTAAGTGAAATGGTGACACCGAACTAAGATAAATGGATTATAACAATGTGGAAAGAACACTAGTGGTAGAGAATCCACCACTTGATCTTATGCTAAGCAATTCTAATCTAAATATACTCTTGATTCTTTCCAGGGGAAGAATACCATGATAATGGGTTCACTAATTCCACACACTCCCCCTAGTATGGAGTGTCTTCTTACAAGATACACTCCATCACGCGGGGTCATGTGTTCAATTAACTAATCCAAACTTTCTAATAAAGCATACAAGAACAATAAGAAGACAATGAACAACTCAACATGCAATCAAGGGTTTCATCCCAACCCCATTTAATTAAAGCATTAACAAAATAAAACACAAATTAAACCTAATTGACACTTGGCTAATCCAGGCGTAACTAATTTCACTCTCTACTCCTCTATTTATACATGCAAATCCAATCATTTCCAAACCCTAATTTCAAAAACAGAAATTACAATAAAATAACTCTCACCCACTTCTCTGAATTGCTTCTCCTCTTGTCTAATCGTCCTCGAACTCCATGCGTGGTTGTTGATGGAACCCTAGTTTTAGTTATCTCTAAATTAGCCTCTAGGTTATGAGAGAAGCTAAGAGAAAGGTAACTAACACTAGAGAGGAGGGAAGGTGGCTGCGGGGCGGCCGTTGTTGAGCGGTGTCGGGGAGGTGATGGAGGTGGAAGAGGTATGGTGCGGCTCGCTCGTAGTTTGGTGTCGGGGTATGGGGGTGGAGTTGCTCCGCAACCGATGGAGACGAGAGAAGAGAAGAAAGAGAAAGAAAGAGAAGAAATGAATTGGTTTTGCTCGATAGGTATAGGGTTAGGTTGATAGGGTGTTGAGCGGGCACGGCGAAGTGTCGATGGGAGGGCTTCAGCGAGCGTAGGATGGAGCTGATGGAGATCCGAACGGCCGAGGATGGTAAGCGGTTTTGGTGTGATCCGGTGTAGCGCGGGAGCAGCGATCTTCGATGCACGTGGAAGGCCGACCGTTGGATGAGGGAGAAAGAAATCTCAACGTCTCGAAGAGACGCGCTCGGATCCGGGTCACGGGTCGGGACTAGCTCAAGCCCATGTCTTGTAGATGAGTTGCTACTTGTTGGGTTGCAACCGTTGCGCGCGGCTTTGTCTTCTCGCTCCATAGATGCTCGACTCCACTTCTTCGCTCTTTAGCTCCTCAGTTTCTCCGGACTTTATTTATTACCTAAAAACACAAAATTAATTAATACAAATATTTATTCTTGAAAACAAGGAAAACACAGAATATGGGATAATATCTGATTTCTAAGCGCAAAAGATGAGTAAAATGCCAATAAAAGGTGTATAAATATGCACTATTTGGCACTCATCAAATACCCCCAAACCTGAATTTTACTTGTCCTCAAGTGAAACAGAAATGAAGAAATCCTAACTATACCACTGTCGTAGGTCTCTCGAATGCATTTAGCGTATGCACTAAGCCTTTAAACCCCTAGGTGTCCCTAGTGGACGAGTTGTAGTCTCGTGAGGGTTTACCAGAGGTGTACCCACAAAACCTTCTCCAACTTCGAGTGTAAAAGAGTCTCAAGCATCCTAGAAGCTATGAGGACATAGAGTTTCGCATGCTAGTAATGAAGTTAGAACTATCGAAGAACGCATTCTCATCCTTAAGTGCCGAGCGAGAAGTAACCATACCATATGAAAGAATTCGGATTCGATTGTGATCATAAGTCTCAACTTCGCCTCACCATTAAGGTTTTATGATAATTGCACTTAAAAAGATCGCTTTAGTCTCTCATGTGTGCAGGCGGGAGTAAAGAGAGAAATCCCGCACACGTTGTAGGTAAGAAGGATAACCTTCCGAAATAAAATCTGGAGACTCCACAGAAATGTGGACAAAAAGAATCTTTTTCTGATGATCTCTAAGAAAGGAAATCAACCATTAGCAAGGGGTGGGAGTACTCACTACCTTTTCACCCGATCGGCAATTAATATCACTCTCTCATAAGAACCATAGAAACGTCTTCACTCTTCGGTCTTCGGTCTTCAAATGTTGATGACGAACTTCTAAACTTCACAAAACTTGACAATTTTTAACTTTTCTACTCAATTTCCTTGTTACTTGGAATTTTCTTCTTTACCATGGTGGTATCAAAACTAAGAAAATAAACTACAATTTTTATTTATTTTATTTTTTTTTCATTTTTATTATTTTTTTTGATTTTTGTTTGAATTTTTTTTTTTTTTTTTTTTTTTTTTGAACTTACTAAATACATTAATTGAAAATAAAAACAGTAACACTACTAACTCCATGGATGAAGGACTACATCACACAATTTCCATAACTTGTATTGTCTTGATTTTACAAACTTCATTAATTCTCATCCTATTTTCTTTGTTGTATGTAAACCTTGGACTATATCAACTTTCTTCAAATATTCTGATGTTGCTCCGCTTGCTGACGATGATGTGTTTCTATGGATCTTCTTTGATTGAGAGAGAGAGTGATGCTAACCGCAAATCGATATTTAGAAGGAGTTTTCATCTTTAGACGTCACCCTCATGATTGACGGAATTAGCACTCAAGAGATCAAAAGTAGTCTTTGAAAGTGGTGCGAAGTTGGGTAGCTCACCATTCCTACCCGGAATTGACGTACGGTGACACACACTCTAAAAGCTTTTCTAGAAAGTCACAAAGAGTGAAGGTCGGTACCTCGCTTGATGTAAAATGGGTAGTCTCCACTATGGGTGATCACAATTCTACTACCGAATATCTAAACAGCACCTAATTCGCCCTCCGGTATGGTTAAATCCAACTTTAACGCTCTAATCAACTAAGAAACCCGATTGTGTTCTCCTGTACTTCCAATTTCTGTTATTTCGGTCAGATTCTCTATGTAAACATAGCTAGAAGCATGCTAGTGACTCTAAAATCTCTAAAAGTTGGAGGTTTTACAAAAAGAGTTTTTTTTTTTTTTTTTTTTTTTTTGAAAATAAAAGGTAAAATAAAAGACTAAAAACTCTAAATGCAAAATAAAAACTAAAAACTCTAAATGCAAATGCACCCCCAAACCTAAATCAAACATTGTCCTCAATGTGTCACAGATAGGAAAAATTTAAACAGGCCACGTACCACGAGAACTATCTGATAAGATAAAAGGGAAGAGATTACTGGGATGTCGGCGGGGAGCAAGGTTGAGCTTCATTCGTCAAGGCTAGAATCCAATATTCTCAACGGAGATCATATCGGATTAGCATAATATATGTGCGAGAAGACTCAACCGAATCAAGAAAAGAAAAATTTAACAAGTCCTACTGGATATATACAATGAAAATTCACCATAAACTAACAGTCTAAAGAGTTGAGGATCAACCCAAAAGACGATATGTACAACCATCAACAATCTTACACAAATATAACATGAGAGTGCAAGTAAGACTGTAGATGTGAAGGAGTTTCCCCCAAACCTAAACTTGTGAACAGGTGTGTTTGTGAGAACAAAATCTTGCAATTTTAAAGGTACATCATGCAAAAGGTCTAACTCAAAATGAGTTTTGCTAATTACAGGCAGACATACACATTCCAACTGTGGCTCCTTAAGAGTGTTATACTTTGATGCAAAATAGTCCAAGAGGACTTGGGAAGCACAAAGCTCTAGGCCTAAGTTAGGCATTTTTTTAAAAGTTGGTTTTGCAATTTTGTGACAAACTACACCTATGTTGGGTGAAGGAGTTTCAATTTGTGACTCAGGAGAGAGGTTAGGTACATCTAGGTTGTTTTCATTTTTAAAATCATTTGTACCATCACACACTTTCCTAAAGTCAAAAGAGGGTAAATCATGTTCATTTTCACAGGATAATTGCACAGGTTCCATATCAACATCACATATATGAATATTAGAAGAAGCATCATTCATAGGGTTCACAGAAGAGACACTTGATGTCTCTGAACCTAAAGATTCTATTACATTTTCAAAATACACATGCTCTTCATATTCATCATCATCATCATCATCATAGCAAAAATCCATCTCTCCATTTAAAATTGTAGTATTTTTAGTGTACTCATCTACCTCTAGATTAGGTTCATATTCAATGTTAGTTGCATGAGTAAGACTAGAAACACTATTTTCAATCCTATCATTTTGTAATTCAATCGGTGAAGAATCATTTTGAGTTTTTCTATTGAAGGAGAGTCTTCACTAGTGGGTATGCAAATGCTCATATGGATATTCATTGTATGGTTGTGCATGAGGTTCACTAGAGAAGGGAAATTCAGACATGTTGCTATATGGATGGTCATGCATTGCATTCATTTCAAGCCTAGCATTTAGCTCCATGAGTGTATCCATTGTTGATTGCAAACTAGGAGTTGGGGAGTATAAAATTGTTCATCTCCCACTGTGGTGAATGATGCATGTGTGCGGGTTGATTATGGTCCCAATAGTCACTTCTAGACACTTCGTTCATTGGATTATCATGGTTTTCCCTAGACTGTCTAAAAGCATGCAAAATATAACAGTACTCAGCAGGGTGGTCTAAGCCACCACATAAGGTGCAAGCATGCATTTCATATTGCCTAGGGGGATTAGATTTGACAGATCGCTCATGTGATTGCCTTTCTAAGCCAGATAGTCGAGCTTCTAATTGATCTAGAAGTGATGACTGGGTATGAGGAGAGTGTTCATTCTCAACCTGTGATGGATGATACATGTGCTCATAGTGATTAGGTATGTGAGGTCGGGGCCCGAGAAGGCGTATAAAATTCCCTAAAATCACTATGGTATGTGGGGGTTTATCTGTGAAGCGTGCCCGTAAGCACGCTCTAAGGGATTTGTTTCCATCCCCGGATGCGGACCAAAATTCGACATGATTTAGTACTCAAATTGAACTCAAAATTTAATTTGGTTTATGTGGGTTTTGTTTGGTTTAAATGGGTTCATTTTCGGTTTGTTGGGTTTTGGTTTAAACGGGCATTTTGGTTTATATGGGATTAGTTTTGGTTTGCCGGCCCAGGTTGGGTGAAAATGTAAAGCCCAGGTTGTTTTGCAAAGTGTGTAGCCCAGAGGTGGATTGATTGTGAGCAGCCCAGATGGTCTGGCCCAGAAGTAGAGGTTCTAGCCTAGATGGTCTGGCCCAGAAATGAATTGAGTTGGGCTGAGTTTTGGTGAAAAGCCCAGCCGACGGGGGCTTAGTCTAGCAGGCTATGGGCTCGCGCAGTGGGCAGTTTATGTTGAGTTGATCAGCCCAGCAGTTGGGTTAGCCCAGGTGCACAGTAAGGCTTGGCAGCCCAGGTTGGGTTGAGTTGGGCTCAGCTGGTGTAAGCCCAGCTCCAGCCCAGCAGTGTGGCTTATGTTAGCCCAGGTTCAGTTATCAGCCCAGGCGCACAGTTAGGTTTTTATGGGCTCAGTGGTTGTGCAAATGCACGGCCCAGGTTGATTTCACAGCCCAGGCTAGAGGTTATGCAGCAGGCAGGTGCAAATTTTATTTTTGTGCAGAGCTTGGCAAGCTCATGCACTGGCTGTGTGCACAGCCTTGTAAGGCACTGATTTAAGTGCAACTTAATCCTATACACAGAGCAAAACAGCAACAATTACTTAGCACAGCACATGGTAGCTTAATGAGACCAACACAAGGAAACCCAGCTCACAAAAAAAAAAAAAAAAAAAATGAAAGACTAGGTTGTGTGCTAGTCAAAGCTAGCACATCGATTATCAATAAACTCAGTCTCACAAGTTGTAGGGGCATGCACAGAGTCATTCAAAGCGGTGGTCTCTACTCAACTCTCAATCCTTATAGGCTAAGACTCACAGCTCAACCAGGTTTCAGCCAACTAGGCTATGGGATTGTGGCTTACAGCTTGCAGCTTCAGGGGCTGTTTATGCACCACAGATTCATACACCAATGCAAAAGACCATGCTCAGCCGGCTCAACAAGGGTTATAGCACAAAGCTATGTCAAGGCCTAGGGTTTCACAAAGACAACTACAAACTCAACTCCCGGCGGGGGCTGGAGTGTGGCTCAACAACAGGTACACGGGGAGATCGAAGGCTCACAGGGCTTAGGGCTCATGCAAATGGCAGATGGCTCACAGGACAGATGTGTTGCACAATGGTTAAACAACACAATGCTCAAAATGCACAGATGGTTCACACATTCACAGTGGAACTTGGCTCAATTGTTCCCTCTAGAGTAAACACACCTAAAAGCCACAGATTGCAAGGTCCAGGGGTTGAAGCACAACACACCTCAAGTTCTGCGCCTTTGTCCTCCGTTCCTTATTGGGCCGGGGCTTGCAAAGCAGCACAGTAGCACAAAGATAGAAGGTACCGCTTTGGCTCAACAAGCTCGGTTCGAGTTCTCAAGATTACACTATAAACTTGATTACACTATCAAAAGATTAAAAATCAACAATACAAAAAGAGATTAAGTTATACTACTACGTAACTAAAAGGAAAGATACTGAGTGAATATTTACGGGGAATATGAACTCAGTGAAGTATTAGCCAAAAATCGGCAAGGCACTCGCCAAGTCCCCGGCAGCGGCGCCAAAAACTTGGTAGGCCTCTAAAGATGTATATATTTACGGCCTACGGTTATACTGCAAGTGCACGGCGTCTATTGGAGACGCGGCAAGTACGGGTCGATCCCACAAGGACTTGTAGTGCTTGATTGATCAAGGGCTATGCTTAACTGATTTCCTAGCAAGTGTGTAACACAAATATGGAGGTTGTCGAAGCGACTGAGATTATGTGAGTTGTGACAAGTGAACTAAACTAAGGTAATAAAAGCAAATCATGAAAGCACAGGGTGGTTGATTCCACCACCGACCTCATGTGCAAGCAGTCTAACTTAAGCCAAATTCTTGAGCTTTCCATGAAAGCTCAAAACTATATTTTCACTTAACTAAATCCACTAACTCCCCCTAGTATGATTTGTCTTCTTACAAGATGTACTCATCACTGTGGTCATAAGTTTCATTAATCAATTACTAGTCCCAACATTTATAGAACAATAAGAATCAAACCTAAACTTAAACATGCTTGTCATGAAATTGGGGGTTTCATCAAAACACCCCGTAAATGTAATTAGAACATAACAAGAACAAACAAACTACAGATTATAGCTAATAAAAGAATACTAGGGTGATTGAATCAACCCTCTAGTCTTAAGCTAAGGCAAATCAAGTTCTTATTGTGCCTTGAACCTTCTATTGAAGGCCTCAGGTGGATTTTTGGGATTAGCTAACTTCACTAACTCTTCCCTAGTATAAGATGTCTTTCTACAGTACACCTTATCACAGAATTGTTTGATTCATTGACTAAGCATTAATCCTACAACATTGTAAGCTCATCAAGAACAACTTAAACATTGATCATATTAGCATGAAACTAGGGGTTTCATCAACACCCCAGTGAATGAAATTAAAACATAATTAAACTAAAAATAACAAATTAAACCTAAAGTGACTGCACTGGCTAATCCAGGCGTAACTAATTTCACTCTCTACTCCTCTATTTATACATGCAAATCCAATCATTTCCAAACCCTAATTTCAAAAACAGAAATTACAATAAAATAACTCTCACCCACTTCTCCGAATTGCTTCTCCTCTTGTCTAATCGTCCTCGTAACTCCATGCGTGGTTGTTGATGGAACCCTAGTTTTAGTTATCTCTAAATTAGCCTCTAGGTTATGAGAGAAGCTAAGAGAGAGGTAACTAACACTAGAGAGGAGGGAAGGTGGCTGCAAAGGCAGTTGTTGAGCGGTGTCGGGAGGTGATGGAGGTGGAAGAGGTATGGTGCGGCTCGCTCGTAGTTTGGTGTCGGGGTATGGGGGTGGAGTTGCTCTGCAACCGATGGAGACGAGAGAAGAGAAGAAAGAGAAAGAAAGAGAATAAATGAATTAGTTTTGCTCGATAGGTATAGGGTTAGGTTGATAGGGTGTTGAGCGGGCACAGCGAAGTGTCGATGGGAGGGCTTCAGCGAGCGTAGGATGGAGCTGATGGAGATCTGAACGGCTGAGGATGGTAAGCGGTTTTGGTGTGATCTGGTGTAGCGCGGGAGCAGCGATCTTCGATGCACGTGGAAGCAGCGACCGTTGGATGAGGGAGAAAGAAATCTCAACGTCTCAGAAGAGACGCGCTCGGATCCGGGTCACGGGTCGGGACTAGCTCAAGCCCATGTCTTGTAGATGAGTTGCTACTTGTTGGGTTGCAACTGTTGCGCGCGGGCTTTGTCTTTCTGCTCCATAGATGCTCGACTCCACTTCTTCGCTCTTTAGCTCCTCAGTTTCTCCGGACTTTATTTATTACCTAAAAACACAAAATTAATTAATACAAATATTTATTCTTGAAAACAAGGAAAACACAGAATATGGGATAATATCTGATTTCTAAGCGCAAAAGATGAGTAAAATGCCAATAAAAAGGTGTATAAATATGCACTATTTGGCACTCATCACTGTGGCATAGAGACGTGCTAGTAGCTGTGGCATGGTGGCATGTATAGCACGGCCAATATTAGGGTTTTGGTAAAAACCGTGATGTTTGGATTTGGGCCACAAGTTCCCATGCGTTTGGTGGTGAACTTGGACGGCCGAGATCTGCATATCAGATGGAAGGGTGGCCGTTGATCGTTGCAACCCTTCGTTTGGCAGCCAGCGGCATGATTTTAGGGCCGGCATGGCTTTGGCATGTGTAGGCGCGGCCAAAATTAGGGTTTTGGTAAAAATCGTGATGTTTGGCTTTGGGTCACAAGTTTCCATGCGTTTGTTTGCGAACATAGACGGCTGAGATCTGCATCTCAGATGGAAGGGTGGCCATTGATCGTTGCAACCCTTCGTTTGGCAGCCAGCGGCATGGTTTTAGGGCTGGTATGGCTTTGGCATTTGTAGGCGCGGCCAAAATTAGGGTTTTGGTAAAAACCGCGATGTTTGGCTTTGGTCGGCAAGTTGCCATGCGTTTGGTGGCGAACTTGGACGGCTGAGATCTCCATCTCAGATGGAAGGGTGGCCGTTGATTGTTTCAACCCTTCGTTTGGCAGCCAGCGACATGGTTTTAGGGCCGACATGGCTTTGGAATGTGTAGGCATGGCCAAAATTAGGGTTTTGGAAAAAACCGTGATGTTTGGCTTTCGGCCGCAAGTTGCCATGCATTTGGTGGTGAACTTGGACGGCTGAGATCTGTATCTCAGATGGAAGGGTGGACGTTGATCGTTGCAACCCTTCGTTTGGCAGCCAGGGCATGGTTTTAGGGCCGGCATGGCTTTCGCATGTGTAGGCGCAGCCAAAATTAGGGTTTTGGTAAAAACCGTGATGTTTGGCTTTGGGCCGCAAGTTGTCATGCGTTTGGTGGTGAACTTGGACGGCTGAGATCTACATCTCAGATGGAAGGGTGGTCGTTGATCATTGCTACCCTTCATTTTGGCAAGGAGATGTGGCTGGCCCGGCATGCCATTAGCATGGAGGAGCGGCTGGCATGGTTGGCATGCCTTGGCGCGGTGGAGCGGCTGGCATGGTTTGCCATTGGCACGGTGGAGCGGCTGGCATGGCTGGCATGCCTTGGCGCGAAGACATGGCTGGTATGGTTTTTCATTGGCACGGAGACATGGATGGCATGGTTTGCCATTGACACGGTGGTGCGGATGGCATGGTTGGCATGCGTTGGCGCGGAGACGTGGCTGGCATGGTTTTCTATTGGCACGGTGGAGCGGCTGGCATGGTTGGCATGCCTTGGCGCGGAGATGTGGCTGGCATGGTTTGCCATTGGCACGGAGACGTGGCTGGCATGGTTTTCCATTGGCACGGTGGTGCGGCTGGCATGGTTGGCATGCCTTGGCGCGGAGAAGTGGCTGGCATGGTTTGCCATTGGCACGAAGACGTGGCTGGCATGGTGGTGCGGCTGGCTTGGTTGGCATACCTTGGCACGGAGACGTGGCTGGCATGGTTTTCCATTGGCACGGTGGTGCAGCTGTCATGGTTGGCATGCCTTGGCGCGGAGACGTGGCTGGCATGGTTTGGCATTGGCACGGAGAAGTGGCTGGCATGGTTTGCCATTGGCACGGTGGTGCGGCTGGCATGGTTGGCATGCCTTGGCGCGAAGACGTGGATGGCATGGTTTGCCATTGGTACGGTGGTGCGGCTGGCATGGTGGGCATGCCTTGGCGCGGAGACGTGGCTGTCATGGTTTGCCATTGGCGTGGAGACGTGGATGGCATGGTTTTCCATTGACATGGTGATGCGGCTGCCATGGTCGGCATGCCTTGGCGCGAAGACGTGGCTGGCATGGTTGTCCATTGGCACGGTGGTGCGGCTGACATAGTTGGCATGCCTTAGCGTCGAGACATGGCTGGCATGGTTTGTCATTGGCACGGAGACGTGGCTGGCATGGTTGGCATGCCTTGGCGTGAAGACGTGGATGGCATGGTTTGCCATTGGCACGGTGGTGCGGATGGCATGGTGGGCATGCCTTGGCGCGGAGACGTGGCTGGCATGGTTTGCCATTGGCACGGTGGTGCGGCTGGCATGGTTGGCATGCCTTGGCGCGGAGACGTGGCCGGCATGGTTTTCCATTGGCACGGTGGTGCGGTTGGCATGATTGGCATGCCTTGGCGCGGAGACGTGGCTGGCATGGTTTGCCATTGGCACGGTGGTGCGGTTGGCATGATTGGCATGCCTTGGCGCAGAGACGTGGCTGGCATGGTTTGCCATTGGCACGGTGGTGCGGCTGGCATGATTGGCATGCCTTGGCGCAGAGAAGTGGCTGGCTTGGTTTGCCATTGGCACGGTGGTGCGGCTGGCATGGTTGGCATGCCTAGGCGCAGACGTGGCTGGCATGGTTTTCCATTGGCACGGTGGGAGAATTAGGGTTTGGCATATATAAAGGTGATGTCAGTTAATACTAAGGGTTCTGCCGTGGAACATGACACACGTATAAAAAAAAAGTGTACCCTGGTAATTCTTACTAAGGCATGATGTTTGATTCAATAAGTGTGTTAGTGGTCATAGTGACGTCATGTCGGATGCATAGTTTTACGATTTTAAGCCTAAGCTAAAAACCACCATCAACACTAGTATATAACACGAATCCACCAAAAATATCTTTTAGATTTATTTGACAGCCGAAGGTTCCACCAAAAATAGGTTTCTTCCTGTGGACTATTGCACATTCTAGTTTGCCTACTAGAGATATGCTGATAAGAAGGAAAATGGATGTGTCTCCCACTTGCCTTTTCTGCAATGAGAATGAAATTGCTGATCAAGTTTTCCTACATTATGTTTTTGCGCAACAAGTATGGGTTCATTTTGTTGAAAAGCTCAAATGGTATTTTACAATGGCTCCTAATGTTATCTCAGTTCTTTTGTCTTGGCCTTTGAATTTTCAAGATAAGTGTCAATCTCAGATTTGGAGCATCATTTTAGCAGTCATCTTATGGAGTCTTTGGAAAGAAAGAAACTCAAGAGCCTTTAATGGAAAACAACACAGTGTTACTACAGTCATTCGTATAGCTCATTATGAAATGTTTACTTGGTGTTTAGTTTTCAAAGACTTTGAAAATCTTACTTTTAATAATGTTATTGATAATTGGTCGAGAACTTATTTCAATCCTCATTAGATGCAGTTTTGTGAGTGCTTTTCTGTCTAGTTAGGGGAGTTTCTCTACTTTCTTTTCTTGGACAGTAGCTAGTTATTTTTCCTTTCCTTGTAACTCTTCTGGTAGTGCAAGCCTCTTTCTACTCTCGCTTTTTGATCAATATATTTTTTCTTTACCGATCAGAAAAAAAAAAAAGAACACGAATCCAACTAATCAGGAATCTAAAAAATCGGATCTTATTAACCTTTCCGCAACCGTCGGCCAATAAATGCTGAGTAAAATAAAATTTCATTTAATTTATATGTAAAAATAACAGGTTAGTGCGTATTTAAGCCATGAAAAAAATATGAAAATTCAAAGTCAAACCAAAACTTACTATCTTCTACTATATTATTAAGCCGGTCATCTCACAACATCCGCAATATAAGTGAATAAGTTACGCTAAAATATTGTATATTTAACATATAATATTTCAATGCCGCGAACGATATTATTTTAGTATAGTGGTAAAATTATCGGGTGATGATGTCAATGATTTGATTTCCAAACTCGTTCGTATAAATAAAAAATTACGGATGGAAAAAAAAAAAAACAATTCATGACCGCAACCGCAATAGAGAATTTGTATTCTACAACAAAAGTTACAACGCCCGTGTGCATTTTGAAAAAGTTTAACTTAGACCAAGTATGTGGTCCAAATCGATCAGGTTTTAGAAACTTGTAGAACAAATATAGTATCAAACACTTATAAACAAACATCAGATGCATTAATGGAAGGAAGCAACAGCCTGCAATGACAGCAACCCGAAGTTTACCGTTAAGGCAAGGGGCGGAGCCAAGTGTTGACTAACCCTGGTTCTAGCCCCCCTAAAATCACCAAAATCATGAAAACACCCTTAGTTTTATCATAAAATTTATATTTAGTCCACCTGATTTCTAAATTTAGTCCACAGTTTATACCAAAGAATTTTCTTAGTCCCCCTCATTGTTAATGTCTGGCTCCGCCACTTTGGCAAGCGTCATATCCCAATTTATTTCTAACATTATAAAACTTTTAGGAAGCACGTAATGGAATGGCATTGTTTTATTTATAATTTACTAGACTTGCAGGAAACACGTAGTGATATAGCCATCATTACGACAAGTCGATACAAAAGCATACTTGCAACGATTTTGCCCATTCCTAACTTTTAGGAAGCACGTAATGAAATGGCACTGCTCTATTTATAACCTATTAGACTTACAGGAAGCACGTAATGATATAGCCATCATTACGATACGTCGATACAAAAGCATACTTGCAAGGCCCATTCCTAAAACACATATATTATGTCTGTCTCATAGCAGTAGAGACA
Source organism: Papaver armeniacum (assembly GCA_023531295.1). Taxonomy (NCBI): domain Eukaryota; kingdom Viridiplantae; phylum Streptophyta; class Magnoliopsida; order Ranunculales; family Papaveraceae; genus Papaver; species Papaver armeniacum. Next base: position 1,224,263 of record JAJJWW010006838.1, read on the forward strand.
TCCACAGTTGAATTTACTTAACATTGGATGAACATACTCCTCCATCCAACGCCGAGGCACCTTCGGTCATTGCCATTGAGATTATTAGAAACCGCACCCAGACAATTCCCCGTGTTATACATTCTAGCAGCTTGACCAGTGTGGGAAAATGAATAACCACCCATATATAAAAGGTTTGAGCATCCGCAGTTACTAAGGGTTTGGCTTTCGCCGCCGCAATTTGCTGTACGATATACTGTTAACGAACTTGCATTTGCGACTTCACTCACTACAGCCATGAGGACCAAAGCCATGAATAGCACAGAGAGTGAGTTCTTACTGGATGCCATTGCTAAGAGAAGGAAGGATCTTATAATATAAAATAGAAAGCAAATTGAGATTTTTTCTCTCTTTTTTGGGTTTCTTGAAACTGTACGTGTTTTCTTCTCAAGTTGGATGCACGTATTTATAGCTAAATGTTCAAAGAAACGCGACATGAATGAGGGTGGGTTATATCATTGAGAAGTAAATATCGTAAAAGAATATCTATTTCCATTGTTATGGATGTGGTACCGTTGAGTAATTGAAAGTGGTCGTCGGTAATAGTAAAACAAAAAAGGAAAGAACAAAGATAAGGAGGTTTTATTTTGACTAGAGTCACTGCTCAAATCGGAGTTTAGATCTTAATCAGTTTCCATTTTAGATAATGGTATAACGCGTCCTATGATATGCTTGGAAAGCTAAAACTTTCAGATGCTCCATTCAACTACGTAACCGGCCTGTAAATCTTCGCTTAAGTGTGAGCCAGAAATTATAGTATTTCTTTTTCGTTGGTTTAATTGAAAGGATGATAATAGAGGCGGCCAGAAGACTGTCAAGCCATCGACAAAGTGTGTCAGCTTTATTGAAGCTAGAAGGTCTGATATCCTTTTCTTACCATGTACGGTCATTTAGGGATGTTATCTCCACACAGTGTAATTTCTAGTCCATGTTTATCTATCTCGGTATCCAATCCAGAAAGAAATTCTTTGTCAGTATTGAATTTTCACACAGTGTAATTTCTAGTCCCTTCGAAATTATCATTCATCAGTATTGAATTTTCTAACTGTATACATTTCGTAGAGGAAATTTTTAGGTCGAGCTTTTTTTTTTTTTTACCTTTTTATTCTTACTAAATTAAGATTTTCATCGGAAAAATGGACAAGGACAAGGTCTATATCTCTTAAAACATCTGAAACGTGAAAGCCACAAGGGGCAAAATATATATATATATATATTTTATCGGAAAATGGGTAATTTGTCCAAATATTTTTAAAACATAGTTCAAATAGACGAGTAAAAATTAGTATGAGTGAAATGGATACCAAATAAATAGCAAGAATGAAACTGGATTCATCCTGGTTTAAACTTAAAAAACAGCGAGGATGAAACTGATGCATCCTGATGTAAATTAAAAATAAGAAAAAGTATTTGAAAATTGGTAGGATGAAACTGCTTACATCCTGACTATTTTTACATTCTCGTCCATTTAAACAATATTAAATTTTAGATGTGTTTTTCACCTAGGAATTATCGTTATTGGGTTAATTGACCAATTTTGTGTATTTTTATTATCTTTTTGGAGACCAAGATAATCCATCCACAAATACTAATTCGTGGTACATATCAATATGTTAGATTAAACGGTGGTTTTGAAATACGATTACCAAATGACTGACTACCCGTATTGTCCCTCATACTTAATATGACTGTTTATTTGTTTTCTTGCAGGCTTACAAGAGCTGGTGGTATACTTTTGCTCGCTGTTTTCTAGCTAACTGTAATGTGAAGCATAGTATAGGGGTGAGCATGGGCCGGTATGGACCGGTTTTCGCCTCATCCGCATCCAATCCATTGCACTGCGGATTTCAAATTTGGCATTCGCATCCAATCCATATCCAATGGATTAGCATCCAATGGACGGACTGGATGCGGATAATCCAATGGATTTGTTTTAGTTAAAATTTATAGTAAAGAAAATAAAGCTAACACAAATGACTCCTTATAAAACCTACATATCCTATATATGTATACAAATATAAAAATATCATGTACAACACCCCAAACAAACATCTTAAAAATTCCTAAATGATCCATAGTATTTTCTAGAACTATATAAATGCCCTTAATTTAACGGATATGGATGTCCAACGGATTTTCAAGGTTGCATCCGGGCCCGATCCGCTATCCGTTGGATTTCAAAAATTTCATCCGCATCCAACCCATTAACGATCGGTCCGGGCATCCATCCGCAAATGAACAGTTGGTCCCGGTTAAATCCGCGGATTACGGGCCAAATGCTCACCCCTAAAGCATACACCGAAGATTAGAGACAGACAACTTACCCAACTTTTAATACAGTAAAACATCTATAAAATAATAGGTTTGGGACCACCAAAATCCTATTATTTTAAAGAGGTATTACTTTATCGATAAAATAATAATTTATTATTATATATATATAATAATACTCCCTCTGTCCATTTTTATCTGTCCTTATTTCTACTTTGGTATGTCCATTTTTATATGTCCGCTCTGTTTATAGACATATTTTTCCCTTAAACTATCAAATATACCCTTTCATTTTTATAATTATAAAATCATTTTTAATAAAAACTTAATTCAAAATCATAAATATCATCACCATATATAAGGAAAAAATCCATTCAATATTTTTTTATATTAATTGACATTCCATTTTTAAATAAAAACATTTATGGGTAGTTACAAAATTTCTAATACTTCTATTTATTCTTACCTGGCAAAGAATCAAAAAAAAAATTATGACAAAATCTCAAATTCATGGTAAAGTATATCTAAAGAGGAAATAATCTACAATTTCAATTTTTTTTCCCTCTCAAATAAAAATTCCAAAGGCTCCAAAGTTTTAGTGCGGGAAACCAAAATCAAATGGAGGAAATAAAAAATTCATAAATTTTGGAGTATAAGTTTGCTTTTATTTCTTTACAATATTTCCTAAAACAATAATACTATCCAAATTAGAATTTTTAACACTAATAATTCTAATTTTCGTAATAACGTAATATTAAATAGGCTAGTCAAGGGATAGTCATGCCATTTTATAGGATTTCCTTAATATCTTGACAAAGTCAAAGAGGACTCTTAAAAATGGACGGAGGGAGTAATTTATTATATATATATATATATATATATAATAATAGAATAATTCTTAATATAACTACATTTGCTTCTAATTTAAAAATTATTAGGCAATACTTTAAAAGAAAAAATTCTTAGTTTAAAAAATTTGTTTGAAAAAAATGAGACTTTCCATATTAAAAAATCAAAATATAAGTATCTTGGGATAAATATCGAAATAGATTTTTAAAAATGGAAAATATAGAAAAAGAAAAAACATTAACGGAAATATTTTTAAACGACATGCATTTGTTTTTAAAGTAATAAATCTTATTAATTTCCATGAAAAAAGATTTTTTATACATAATTTTTTTGTATTTAACATATAATACAAGCTTCTAAATCACTAGGATGTCTTCTCATCTCAAAGGTGTTTGAAATTATTTTTTATTTTTAATGGAATTATTATTTTATATAATATTTGGGAGCTATTAATGTTTAAGGGGAACTTTTGAAATGTATTATATTATAATTTTATTGAATTTATTATTTTAGCACTAAGGCCCGAGTCGGGATTGGAATTTTTTTTTTTATTATTTTAGCGTGACTATTATATTATCAAGTATTATTTTAAAAAAAAAATTTACTGTAATGCGATAATGATAAGAACGGTGAAGAAGCATTTGCTTACCTATAATACCTTGGGGTCATGATGAGACTAACCACATGTTTTTTCCTGCTTTGTACTCCTTGTGTGGTCAAGTAAGTAATTGTAGTTATACGTGCAATATTTCTTGCTTTCTGGTCCCGACTTTTCTAGAAATGTACCAATTTGGTGTACCAGTCATTACATTACACCCTTGAATTTATAGGGGGTGGGTTTTTTTAAAACCCAAATGAGACTCCAAAACAACATCCAATGGTTAAAATTTGATGGTCCACAATTTGTACACCTTTTTTGGTACATCTTTAGTTTTCCTGTTTCCGGTACTCCTTGTATGATCAGGTAAGTAATTGCAGTTATACGTGTATTACGAAAATGCTTCCCATCTACCGGATTTATACCCCAAAAACATACCCCGCCTATGTGCCCACCCCCTATTGATCCCCGAAAGCTCTCCCAGACCCACCATTTCCCATCTACGGCTGTGATCCATGACACATAGGGGTGTATTAAGATGGTGTATGGAACCGATAGATGGGAAGCAACTTCGCGTGTATTATGAGTCATCATATCATGCCCTACCATTTGGGAGATATTACGAGGAAAAGACAAGTTAATGGTAAAATTAATGGTGTGATGAAGAAAGAATTCGTCTTTCAACAAAGGGTAGGCGCATCTTCTTAGCTATGATCGAGATTTTTGACGTTCTATATCGACAAATGTGGTTATTGTTGAGATTAGTCCTCTGTTATATGGGTTGTTTAAGAACCCGCGGTTAATAAGTCTTTGAGCAATTCTAACCTTGCAACTCAGTTTTTGAGGTTAGTTAGGTCCACGAACTTCAATATGGTTTCAGAATAGGCAATTCATGTCGGGAAATTTGACTGCGCCTCTAATCTGCACCACATGGTTTATTATCTCTTCATGTCAACCCCAATTAGGCTACACGTGAGGGAGAGTGTCGAGATTAGTCCCATATTATATGGGTCATCTATGATCCTGCGGTTTACAAGCCTTGAGCAATCCGAAGCGTCAGCTCAGAGTAAGCTGTTAATAGTTTACGCCGCTTTCAGTCGCTCCACGTGAAAAGTAACCATGCAAATCTTTGCAGACACCACCATCTATCTCCTCCACCGTCGACATAGAACCCCTCGACACCATCTTTATTCACCATTAACAGCTTCTCTTTCTCCACCGGCATCACCATGCCATCTTTATCCACCTCGACAACTTCTTCTTCTCCACCAGCACCACCGCCTTCTCTGTTTCCCTATCGTACAGTTAGAATGGTACGCTCAGTGTCAGAAAGACAAGGTGTCAAGCAGATAATCAAGCCATTGATAAGTTAGCAACACAGGTTGCTAATGAAATATCTCATATTACTACTATTCCAAGTAACAATGTTGTTATATCGTGCTTTCTAGCTCTTTCAAAGAGCTTCTGGGCTTCCAACTCAAAATCAATCGACAATGAGTGGAGAGGCTCAAAGTGTTATATGTTTATAGAGGCTAGGTGTTTTAGGAAATGTAGGACTATTCATCTCCAACACTCCCCTTCACGGGTAAGGGCGATTTAAGCCTCTTAACACGTGGATCGTATACGGGTGGAATTTATACCACTCACGTACGACCTCGCTCTGATACCATGTAAGATTTCTAGGCTTCCAATTCAAAACCAATCGGCAATGAGTTGAGAGGCCCATAGTGTTATATGTGTATAGAGGCTAGGTGTTTTAGGCAATGTGGGACTATTTCATCTCCAACAGGTATGTGCATGGAAAAAACTACCAGTGCCCATTGGCCTAGTTAGCAATTCGGGCTACGGGTAGTAGTTCGGGACGGCATACGTACGGGAATTATATGGATTCGGATAGGTCGGATTCGGTCAAAAATCCGGTTAACGGTTCGTTGTTCGGACATTAGTTCGGAACGACATATGTACGTGCATATTCGTTTTATAAATGTAAGTCCGACACTTAAAATTCGTCTTACATATATGATAAATTGATATGTATTATGACCTTATTACAAGACTAATTTTATTTGTATATGATTTATAAGATGGAAAAAAACATTTTAGCGTGATTATTTAACAAGAAGTAAAAAATTTAATCGCATAAATGTATTATTTATAGACTTTTAAACAAAAACTAACACATAAAACACTGGTTAAACAACTACCAATAGAAAATTTTAACTGAATAATTGTATTTAAATATAAAGTATATACAAAATCAAACAAAAACCAATCAACAGAACTTTGGTCATAGAATTACCTATGGGAGAGCAAGGTTGGGCGCGAACTAGGTTCGAGGTTCTAGTTCGGAAATATCATTCGGATTCGGTTAGTTCGGATACGTTCGCGAATCATTCGTGAGGTCCATATAATCCGGGAACTAGGTTCGGAGTTCAAATAGTTCGGAAGTATCATTCGGATTCGGTCAGTTTGGATACGTTCGCGAATCATTCGGGAATGATTCGGAGAATTACTAACTAGGCCCAGTGGATACTGTCGGAAACGAATATGCATTATGGAGGTGGATATGTTTGTTTTGTTCATTATTAATTCTTTTTTTTTTTTTTTTTGCTAACAAACACACCATGGAATTAACAAAGGAGAGAATTACAAACAGAATTCAAGTTCTCTTTCCCAAACAGAGAGCTCAAAAAAGAGGGAAAGGAGACCCAGATATCCTTCAAACTATCTTTTCTGGATCGACGTGCAAGTCGATCAGCAAAAGAGTTATTAATACGCTTAATATACACAAACTTAAAAGAAGTAAACTTAGATAACAAACTACGACATTGTTCAAGAAGATCACCACTCCGCCAATCTAGAATACCACTAACTCCATTTACAAACTGCACTAATTGGAGACAGTCACTAACGAAAACGACTTTGGAAAGGTTCAACTCTTCTGCCCAAGAGATAGCCAAAATCAGAGCAGCAGCTTCAGCACCCACCGCATCTGGAACCAGACCAAAATCCGCTCTCGAACTTCTTATATTTCCTGCAGAATCACACCATATTACACCAAGACCCATGTTAAAATCTTTGAAAGAAACATCCACAAAAATGAAATGATCCACCTCAGCAGAAGGGGTTTTAGTAACCATAAAAGGAACAGAAGTATTTTTCAGTGGATCAATATAGGAGTGAATCATTCTCTTAATATCCAAAATAACCCATGTTCATTATTAATTCAAAGGATGATAAAAAAGCAAAAAAAAAACAAAAAAATGATGGCAGAAAACTAGTGGCTAGTACATATGATGGCAAAGACTTGAACGATGGCGGCCGGAAATTATCAGCCAAACCCATCGACAAGTGTCGGTGTCCCCAGCTTTAATGTAGTAGTAAGTGATCTTTTGCCAGCCAAACACGAAACAAAAAAAAGAAAGATATTTTTATGTCGACGCAAAAACATCAAGGATACTCTAAAGGGCAAAGAGTTGAAATGCCCCAATTTGGGGTGTCGTTTGTGAAAATGCATCAGGTTTTGAAAAAAGGTAAAATGCCCCAATCCGTTAGTTTTTCCATCCAAACTAGTTAAATTGTCAATTTTGCACACATGTGAAGAAAAGTCATTTTTAACCCCAATTTTTATTAAATTGACATTTTACTTATAAAATAACAAACCCTTAATATTACGACACGTGTCATATTTTCGCCACCACCTTAACCATCACCTCCACCGCTGCCACCACCGCCACCTTCACCGCCGCCAACGCATCCACCACCACTCTCCATCATCGCTACCTCCACCACCACCACCAACGGCACCGCCATCGCCAGAACCACCACCACCACCACCTCCACCGCTGCCACCACCACCACCACCTCCACCGCCACCACCACCGCCACCATCAGTGCCACACCACTACTAGAACCACCACTGTCGCTGCCACCACCATCGTCACCACGAGAACCACCACCATCGTCGCCGCCACCACAACCGCCACCGCAACCACCACCCCTAAACCCCTAAACCCCTAAAACCCTAAAACCCTAAAACCCTAAAACCCTTAACCCCGAAGGGTTATTATTGTCTCTTTTTTCACATGTGTGAAGTTACTTGTGTGCCAAATTCACTATTTAACTGACTTGGATGGAAAAGATAACGGATTGGGCATTTTAACTTTTTTTAAAAATTTGGGGCATTTTCGCAACCATGCCTCCCAAATTGGGGCATTTGGCTATTTCTCCTACTCTAAATGCTAGGAAATACATGACATCCTGGTATTCAAGTAAACTTCTTGGGTAAAGGCAGCGGGGAAATCTACTCATTAAACTTTTCTTACGCGACTATGTTCCAGTGATTGCCTTGTACGTCATCTAACTTTTTCTCTTTTCATTCTCTTGTAAATTTGTTCATTTTATACATTCTCTTCATTTCTAGTTGACCAAGGTAATATAAATGAATTTGATTTGATTTTAGTTTTAGATTTTATTATTAGGATTTATGGGGTAAATTATTAGTAATAGAGGGCAAATTGGTAGTTTCAGTAACACCCTTTAGCCTTTTCTATTGGGTATACAGTAAAATTTCGATAAATTAATAGCCTTGGGACCGAAGAAAATTATTATTTTAGCTAAGTTATTAATTTATCGAGTTAAAATTTAGCCTGCACAAGCCTTGTTGAGACCAGAAAATTTTATTGTTTTAGCGAAGTAATTAATTTATCGAAGTTCTATTGTAGATGGAGAAATTTATAGACCTCAAATAATATGCCCAACAGCCTAAGTCTCAAACTAGGAAGGATTTTTAACCCATCAAATTTTTAAGTGTGTGTAAACGTACGGTTGATTTCATTGTTTTTGAAAATAATTAGATGCTAAAATTGGTCAAAATGGAAAGTAAATAAGTACCAAATAGCCGCCCGTTTATTTTTTTTCCTTTCTGTTGCTAGCAGGCTCACAATCGTAGTGGTATACTAATACTTTTACTCATAATCTAAAAATAAGTACCAAATCGATAGGCGTACTGTGCTAATTAAGGAGAGACAACTTACCCAACTTTCAAGGCGATAACGTAAAGAGCGGTGAAAAAACATTTACTTGTCTCGAGAAATTAGTCGATCCATAAATCAAAATATGGTTGTATATGTGTTATGCAATCCTTTATGGTGGTTTGCATATTGGCTATGTATTCAATTTTCTGAAATTGTGCCTAAAGTGAAAGTATCACTTTTCTTGAAACAGAGCGAGTACATCGTTTTATGACTTGCAACGTAAAATTAGTTGATGCATAAACCAAAACATGACCGCATAAAGTATTATGTATCCTTTGTGGTGGTTTGCATAATGTATCCTTCGTTAAAACTTTAAATTTGATATTATTGTTTGTACTCATTGAGTAGATTTTTTTATAACCTTTACAACGAGATAAAATTTATAAAATTCCAAGACACGGAATTTTAGATATGTTATATTAAAGTTTGCTTTCCAATTATACCCCTAAAAAATAGAATACATAAGGAGTTATACTAATTGGACTAAAAAGGAAAGATAATTATGTCAAGTGAAAAAGACTAACCATGGACACCAAATCCAATCTTTTTATGTTAATTAATCACTTGAATTTTTCAAAAAAGTGACCATATAAAGGTCCTCCCTCGATTCGCTTGGTTGGCCCAACTATTAAAAAAAAAAGTTGCATTATAAGTGTCAGGCTCCAGGATTTGGTTTTGGCGCTTTGGCTTTCACGACATTTGAAGACCTGGCGGAAGATATGGTTGATTTATTATGATTGCATAATCACCTGTCAAGATTTCATGTTAATGCTAAGAAATTTAATTACTTTTTCTACTGATTAGGCATTGTTATTCAGAAAGGGTTTCGAGCTCAGTTTGTTGCTAGGATTCCTTCCAGTTTTTTGAAATAATTCATATATTTTATAAACCTAATTTTTATTGTGCCATGTTATTAAACAAGTTAGTTATTTTTTACATTGATCATGAAGGGAATTGGATGACCAAGGAGAGGAAGAGCCATTATATTCCATGTGATTATTTTGAAAGAAGTTCATTTTTCAGTCTATAATATAATCAATTATTCTATCCATTATCACCATTCTTTCACTTTAAGAGGTGGAAACTCGGGTTAAGATACTATTTCATTCGATCTTAACCCAAGTCATGTTCACTTTGATTGTGAAAAGGCCCTTCTATCATGGGTCAAATGATTGTCGAGATAGTTATTGGATGATGGGCCGTCCCAACCATTTTAGAAGCCCAGGGAGAACTTTAAAAAATGGGCCTTTTTTTTCCAGATGGGCATAAATGATAAATGAAGAATGGACGATCAAATATATTTAACAACCCATTTATGTATGCTCATACCATTGTAGAGAAAAAAATTTTTAAAAATTAAACAAAGTAAATAAAAATAGTGGCCGGAGGCCGCTCACATTTTTAGTATTTTGATCTTGTTTTTTTTTCCTACACATGTCATGGACTACGCATGGCGGATGTAGGTGCTCGCCAGTTTCTTATATTTTTGTGTTATTAGTGTATTTTTTTTTTTTTTTGGATGTTTAATTAGTCTGTTTGTAAAGCTGCTTGGAAGTATACTTTTTGTGACTGTTTAATATTTACGGATGCAATATTTTGTTTAGATTCCAAGTGCATATGTTGTTTAATTTCTGTCTATTGTTCATCTGTTGGAGTATCAATCTTTTGACAAAACAAAATGAACTAGTAACGTGTTTAAGGGGGCTTGGCTTAGAGATTTGGAACTGAAGAGTTAGGATTAACCATGATTTTGTTGTGGCTTTGCTGTTAAAGTGATAGGATCATGAATATGATAGGGACTGTATATTGAGTCTTGTGTCCGAGTTGAAAAATATAGCCAAATTTTTCATAAATTGCAATGCCAAATCTGACAAACTTAACCAAAAAAAAAAATAATCCGAATTGAGAGCACAATTGAACAGTAGGCCTTTGACTGCCACATAATTTTGCTTACACATTAATAGAATTAACATACTAAAAATAATGTAAAAAACTTGAATTTAGTCAATGTCGAGTGCTCAGCCATAAATTTGCTCGTCTTGGTGGCTTCCCATGTTCTTATTCATTAAAATCATTATCCAAATGTTCACCATAGCTTTTCTCAAATGCATCCCAAGAAGCAAAACCCTTAGAAGGAGGATCATTTTCTTAATATGAAGCAATTCCCATTCTTCATCGACATACTCTTCTAGTATATCACCAATGCTTTCCACAAAGTCATCCCATGAAGCAAATCCCTACGGAGGAGGAGGATCATTATTAACAAGACCATTGGAAGGAACAACACATTTCTCATTAGAACTCATCCTCTCAATTCCTTATTTCTTTTACTTATGAACGAGGTATCTAATTTCTTATTTCTAGGATCCAAATCTAGCTAAATATATTGTTTTTTTTCTTTCTTTCTATACATATCTAGTATGCAAATCTAAATATAGTGGGTGGGTTATGTTTACCATGAATATAACAAACGAAAATCAAGGTGATATATGGAAAGAGCGATTTTGCTGATTTTGCGAGACCCAACAGAAAAATATTGCATTAGGATTTTAGGATTAGACTACTGATTGTCAGTTCTAATTAGACGCATATAATCTTGCTGAAACCCTAAAGAAATATTTAAATATCCTGGCACGTTAAGCATTCATGTCAATGAGATAATACACTTGTTAAAATTAAAATTTTAACTTCTTTATTTAACAAAATAGTCCTTCCTTATTGAATTTCACATGCAATTTTTCCTACTACATTATTACTACAATCATAATTGATTTTTTGAAAAATTCATAGACACCAGCACTTGTTGATCATGCACGGTTTACAAGGGTTTACGCGTTTGCGGATCCGGAAGAGCCAGCACCTGTTGACAGGCATTATGTGACGCTGGTGTATTGAAATATCTTTATTTGATTAATCAGAACACTAGTGTATTCCTGACATAATTGATTAATTAGTTAACAGATGGGCCATATCTTGAACCGCAGCATGTTTTGGCTCATGTATCATGCCATATCTCAAGTCCCTAACCAACAATTGAAATCAAAAAATTGTCAAACATAATAGGTCAAACAAATAAGGTAAATAAGCAAAATAAAATCAGCACACTTGTGTATATTTATTGAATGGTACAATTTCTTATGGTGATTATGAAGTATGAACATCTCTATGTTTCGCCAGATTGTAAATTCAGACTAGGTGTGTATATGCCTCTCTATCAAGTGAATTAGACTGGATAGAGAATAATGCCTATTTTGTTTCAACATACCACAGTTTAACATACCATTATTCTTTTCATTAAAATCACAAAGAGAAACCGAAAAAAGAAAACAATTGCAATTTCATTAACCACATTTACAAACACCATCACCATTACAGATCAGACCGCTAATTACTAAGTAGTTCAATTTACAATTTTTTTTACGGCCAACACCAAAGGAATAATGAAATACCAGTTGAACAATCAAACCCATAAGCAAAAAAACTAGACACACTATTAATTCTAGTTCGACTTGCCAGGGTTCACAATTTTGGCTCATGTATCATGCCATATCTCAAGTACCTGATCAAGTGACCTACAATAAATCAAAAAATGGTCAAACATAATAGGTCCCTGCACAATTGTGTACATTTATTTAATTTTAATTAGTTAACAGATGGGACATATCTTGAACTGTAGCATGGTTTGCCTTAGGCATCATGCCATATCTCAATACCCTGGTCCCTGACCAACAACTCAAATGAGCCACAAAAATCTACCATGGCTAATGGCACTTTAGAATGCAACCTGTCATAAATCATATCACTGGGCACTAAGATGTTAGTAAAAACAGAAGTTACTAGAGGTTGAGATGTTTTTACCCAATTGTTGTAGTTGATGTCTCCCTCAAAGAGAGCTGAGAGCAAAATTACCTCGTTACTGAGGTCCCTTACCATACCAAGGTCTGATGAGGAGGGAGTGAGTTTAAACTGTGGCTTGTCTTTTGGAATTTTGTGTGTCTGCCACCAAAATTTGATGGGCTCGACCAAGGTGCAAGTAAGTTTAGCCCAAGTAGAATCGGACTCGGTTTGTATTTGAAACTGTATGTGGTGCATGATCTGCTGAATCAGAGTTATAGGTGGCACCATGCTAGTTGAAATGGATCTCCAAGTGGTTCAATTATCTCGGGAGTTATCCATTGAATTTTTACCAAGATCCGACCGAATTTGTGGTAGATGTGCATCTGCCAAGTGCTTGTTGCCACTTCGCATGAGCCAATAGAAGGTAGTTACTTTTGCTAGACCAATGTAAATAGCCAGTAGACTTTCCACTTTGTAAAATCAAGTAATACCTATCTCTAAGACCAACGATCCGAGTACCACTAGAGTTGATTAACGGTTGTGATTCGGAGACGGTTGATTTTCCAAGCCAAAATAAAAGCAGAGAAAGAAGAAGTTCTTTCATTTTCTCAGTCCATTTTTCCAAACTAAAGCCAATCAAATTAACAGTATTTTTGTGTCGACCAATTTTCCGAAGATGAATATTCATTATTTGGATTCCAGAGGTAGTGATGGCGAACAAGGTTCTTCTGCTGGGGATCAAAGGGAATTGAAGAAGCCTAGGCTGAGTTTGCCAAGCATCAGGTAGAGGACAATAATTCTCAAGAAAATTTTGTTTATTTTTGGTGTTCTAAAATGGGTATTGTAGAGATGTATCTTGATTTTGAATAATAATCTTCTGATGTCGGATGGTTCTTTTTCCCACACTTCTGCTAGGATGATGCAGTTGGTGGGATCCAAATTTCTCCAGATAGTGGTTCTAGTGCTGCAGCTACAATTGAGGGGATTGGAAATGGGGTGAGCATGCAGGCAGCAACAGGAGATGGAGTTCAGAATCATTAGAGGGAAATTGCTCATCTGCAAACAAGCAGGCAGCAACAGGGAATGAGGGGAGTTAAAGACGGATGTGTTCGGTATGCGCTTCATCCTCGACGAGGCAGATTTGTAGTCAACGAGGGTGTAGTTTTGGTAGGGGATCTGCGGGTTGTTTGTGGAGGTGCACGACTGGGTTTTTTTCCCGCAATAATTTCTGAGGAGGCCAAAGCCCTGATTCATGAAAATGATACCATTCCACTCTCCGCTGAAGTAGTTACCTTCCCTAATTTGATCATGGTGGCACCTGAAATACGACAGATGGATGAGGATGTTGTGGTGATAGCTAATGCAGGATTTGGGGAGGTGACTCATCCTCAAGAGGTTCCAGCTGATGAGCCTTTGTCATTGCTAGTATCTAGAGCCACTGCAAGAGTCACTGCACCAAAACCAGAATCCGGAGAACTACAAGTGTATCTAGAGAAGCAGATACTGTCTAAACATGTGGGATTCGAAACATAGATCTGAGTGATGTGAGTAATATGTTGGTTGTATAGATCTAAAGTTTCATTTTGGATAATGATTTGCTGGTTAGACAAAATTGTTTTGTTGGTAAACATAATAATGGTGTTTAATCTTAATGTTAGTTTTCTGGTCTTTAATATGGAAATTTTACGTATGCTAACATTATTAGAGTTTAAGCATTTAAAGCACTGCTTGCATGTAATGACTAGAGTTGATTTGCACATAACCCTGTAGGTATTTCTGACTATGTTGAAATGTCTTAGATTTGAGGTGAAATTAGCAAGAAGTCTTTTGGTATAAATTAAGGAACCATTGAGGATGATTTTTAGGGTGCACGTTACTAAGATAGAAGGTCAAACATAAGCAGTAGGGATGTAGGGAGAGTATATAGAGAAACATACCAGTAAGGAGTGGAGGGGAATCCCTGAATCTCACCCATTTTAGGTTGTGGCCTAATTTCCTTAGCGAAAATTTGAGAGCGTGTGGTAGATTGCATTTTAAGCTAGATTGATGCCCAAGAGATAAGCAGTACCAAAAAACCGTGTCTTTGGTCCATATGGAGTAGCAGAACCAGTTTAGTTTTTTTTCAAAATACTAAATTTAAACAGTTAAAGATGGGCAGCTTGGTGGATTGATTTGTTACCTAGCTCCTTCGAGATCATGCGTTCGAATATGGCGAAAAGCTTTTTATTAATTTTTTCCAAACGAACTTTTTAGCCACGCAATAAAACCGGCATGTCTATAAAAAGCACACTATGGACACACATATACTAGCGTGTCCAAAAAAGGAACTTTTTGTCCACACTTTGAATTTGGCGTGTCTATAAAATGTGGAGTAGTTGAACCAGTTTAGTTTTTTCAAAACACTAATTTTTAAACAGTTAAAGATACGTAGCTTGGTGGATTGATTCGTTACCTAACTCCTTCGAGATCATGCGTTCGAATATGGGCAAAAGCTTTTTATTAATTTTTTCAAAACGAACTTTTTAGCCATGCTATAAAACCGGCGTGTCTATAGAACGCACACTATGGACACACATATACTAGCGTGTCTAAAAAAGAACTTTTTGGCCACACTTTGAATTTGGCGTGTCTATAAAATGCCCACTATGGACACGCATACTGGCGTGTCTATAAATCGTGCACTATGGACACGCATATACTGGCGTGTCTATCAATCGTACACTATGGAAA
The DNA here is from genome assembly GCA_023531295.1 of Papaver armeniacum. Taxonomy (NCBI): domain Eukaryota; kingdom Viridiplantae; phylum Streptophyta; class Magnoliopsida; order Ranunculales; family Papaveraceae; genus Papaver; species Papaver armeniacum. Next base: position 1,239,623 of record JAJJWW010006838.1, read on the forward strand.
CGCATATACTGGCGTGTCTAATGAACCAACTTTAAAAACACACCTTAAATGGCGTGATTAAACTTTTGGACACGCCACAACTACCTAAAGTGGCCATAGACTGGTCTATAAACACGCCCATCAAAAATTTTAAAGTTAACGTGACTAAACGGTTGATATTTGGACACGCAACTAGCCCTGGCGTGGCTGAAAGCAGTTATATTAACACGCCCATAGAACATGGCGTGTTTATAGGATAGAAGTATACCCTATAGACACGCCAAAAACAAAAAGGCATGACAGTGAAATTTATATTTGGCGTGGCTAAAGGCCATTTCTGTACTAGTGGTACAAGTATGTACACACCCACAAAAATCTAACAAAATCCAAGAAAAACTAAAACAATTTCAATTTTTCAGTTTAGTAACTGCTTGCAGATCTCCGCGATGAGAAAGTACCACCCCAATAGGAGGATTGCCAGAAAGGTCAATATTAACTACTCTCACGTCTCTTATTTCCAATGTCAAAAGATCCTAACCAAATAAAAGAAACTGAATATACAAACACTCTTACATACCTGAAATTGAAACACTAATGCAGAGATTGGACCAATATCAACTGATTCGTTGGAGTTTAAACCATTCATTACCACCTCTATGTAGGACCGCTTTGACATTCCAATAACTGCATTCATCTGTAAGATGAGGATTCATCCACTACTCATTTTAGAGAATCACTCATTTATACAAAATCACAAAGACCAAAAGTACAGATCCAGAAAAGAAAAAAGATTGTTCACTAAAATTTGATTAAGAGTCCTAATGTGGGTTATTATATACACATGTAATTTCTGTCACATCTGTACAACAATGTACACTTGTATTACAGGTGTACTAACATGTACACATGTAATTTCTCTCATAACCAACAGTCAGTGACTCATATACATCCAAGAAATGAAAAATAATTGTTCACTAAAATTTGATTAAGAGTCCTAGAGTGGTCTTATTATGTAGACATGTAATTTCTGTAACATGTGTACAACAATGTACACTTATATTATAGGTGTACCTATAAGTACATATGTATAACTGTAATTTCTGTCGCATGTCATATACATTAAATTATTTCAAAAAATATCAAATGAGGATAGGCGTTCATGTATATACCGGATAAGGACTTCAACCTAGGTACTGTTCACGGCAGGAGGAACAAAGGCGCAAAACCAGCAAAAAACAAGGTCTTGGAACTTGCAACTAGTATGCGGCCATCAATATGTCTGAGAAGGAACTAAGGAGACTGCACAATGGCATCAAATGTAGGTGCAGGTACAAATTTTGGTACAAGCACGGATACACCAGCTGGATTTGCACGATAAAATTTACAATGATAAACCAAACTTGCATAGCTCCATCTTCATATAATAAGAGCACTTTGTCTCACCCTGTTACCCTGTTGTTGTAAAACAACAAATTAGTATCTCACTATGATCTTATTGTAGCAATTTGTGCTCAAAAAACTACAGGTGCATAAAAAAAATGCACCTAAAAGTGACCTGTTGCATTTGACATTTGTGCCTATTACAACTACACAAAGTTTCTGTGTCTGATGTTTATGCTAACCGGAGTATTATTGATCACTATAGAAGTAAGCATTGCCCAGCCAAAAACAAGTTCTATAAATTCTCTTTTTGTAGAGTTCATCTTTTCTAAATAGTACACCACGAAGAGGTAATCAACAAGCACATGGTCATCTTGCCCGCAAGAAATTCAAGAATAATATCACAAATAGTTGGATGTAATAAGACTCACTCGACGTATGTACTAACTAAATTGATAACAGTCGACTAAGAAAGCATTTAAAGCGTCGTTGTAGAACCAAAAAGAATATTTCACAATAGATTTATCCAAAATTTTGTAACGTAATCTTATACTTTATGCGAAATTAAACTTGAACAAGAAAAATTAATCAGTGAACACAAAAAACATAACGCACCTTCTATCGTATTCAAAAAAATGATTCCTGACTAAAAGAGTCAAGTAAAAGTGTCACATACGGATAAGCCCCTTTAAGAAGATGGGGAACAAACTACACAGAGATATTGCCAACTAACTTCTCCATAATAGGATAGAAAACAACCCACACATAAAATTCATATCGACCATGTTCGTTAAAAATCTACAGGTGTACAATTATGTACACATTAACGATCAACAGGTGTAGACCTATGTGCACATTTATGACAGGTGTACAACTTTGTGCACATTGAAAATCAACAGGTGTACAATTATGTACACATTGAAAATCCAACTTTGTCTCATTGAAAAAACAAAATGAGACCAACAACAAATTCCCACATGAACAAACAAGTTTGCCACCAGTGGGACAAATTAAACCAAATCATTCGAAGAAATGCTTCTTAAAAATTACTAATAGCAAATGCTCTTTTAGGAGATGTACATTAATTTGATAGGAAGAGATTAATCAAATAAGTTTACTGTTAAATATAACTAGAAATGTTCCAACTTGTGTAACTCGGGTACTCATCAGATTATCGTACTAAAAAAAAAAATATTAGCATATATATTGTACAGAAAATCCAAAAGAAGGGATTTGAGTTTCATATATATCGTGGTTGGATCTTAAATCTTATGTTGTTAGTACAAGAAAATTGCACCATCATATACACACACACATTAAGGACACCACATAAAACAAAATTGAATTTGGTTGAGCTGGTTGCTTTAGCTTTTCACCTTAAAAAGGACAAAACTAATACTACCACTAGCTGAGGAGAAGTTGTTCCGACCAATGACTAAACAATAATGAATTCCAAGAATATGTATGGCCAAAATTGAAAAAGCTAAATATTCTGGTATTACATGACAGTAATGTGAACAAGTAAAATTAGAACCCCATCCTACCGACAGTACTGTGAACAAGTAAAATCGAAAACTAATCTACATTGGTTGAAATCATGTTAAAACTATCAACTGAAACATAAACCAGAAAAGAAAAAAACTCTACTTCAGCGACCAAAAACCAATGCAACTACGTAAGGTTGATTCCTATACTGAAAGGACCATTCAAAACCATGAATATGAAGCATAAAAAACAAGATCATCTAACCAAATCTAAAAACCTACAGTGAAAGAAACATGACTTTTAGAGTATGACTATCAAAACCATGTGCACAAACTGGTAACACAAGCATAAGCTTACAGAGTCGTTTTTCTACACGTGCACCAGTTTGCACACCTAGGCATCTATGCAGCATGAGCTTATCAAGTCAATCTTTTTCCCATGTGCACCAATTTGTACACCCTAGTTACTTATGCAAAAATAAGATTATGGAGCTATGCAAGTTGTTTGGAATATCAGCCATTATATAACTCCTCAAGTTGTTTGGAATATCAACCAGTACCAAAATGAAATATGATGTTAGTGTTTATTCGACATCCATTGAAATGTGCATCAGTCATATTTTGAGATGTATCAGCTGTACAAACATAATTATACCAAAACCGATTCGTCTATTCCTAGTGTTGTAGCATGTGATATGTCAAACTATACTAGATTTTTTCAAGATGACATCCAGGTTAATAAACTATACTAGAAATTATCAAACTTGTAGTTGAGGATAAAAAGAGGGAACGAATTCTTCCCACATTTTCTACAATAACAATAGTTAAGCTAAAGAATACATGGTCCTACTATTCTTTTTGGGAAAAAGTTTTGAACTCCCAGTGCGAGTTCAACATCATGACATCAACCATTGGATGCTGCAGATATGACATCATGACTTAACCACAGTTATGCAACATCCAACGACTGTGATGTCAAATCTGCAACATGTTGGAATATTTTCAACTGTGCTATCCAAGGGGGGGGTCCTGGGGGGCATAGCCCCCCAGGCTGTTTCGACCATTACAAACGTATCCAGAATATTCAATTCCAACAGACGCCATTCATGTCTGATGATGAAGAGACTCATCGTTTCGATTCCAACAGACGCCATTCCCAACAGATGCGAAAACATCTATAAATAGCATCTCCCTAACTCGTTTATCATCACATCAAAAAGCAATCTGTTTTCTTCTTCTCTAATAGCATCATCAGAACCTTATACAGTGTGATTCTTGGTCGGTTCAAGGAAGTACAATCCTTGAATTCGATTACGGTGTTAGGGCTTCATTGAATCCTGAAGGCATAATTCGAGAGACCTGTTGTACTCGCCAAGTTATTTGGGAAAGGTTGAATTATTGTCTAAAAGAATCGAAAGAGCCTTGAAGTCAGGGGTACACCATTGTTTTGTTTCTGTTTTTTCATCCTCTTTAACCCAATTTTCCAACAGTTTTAGACAATAATTTTCGATAATGAAGGGTGAATCTTCAACTTCGAATGCTACTGCACAATCCCTGCAAGTGATGAAAAAAACCCTAACTCGACAGTAACGTTTTGATGGTGAAAATTTTACTCGTTGGCAAGAGACTGTGAAGTTTTTTCTGATCACCATCAAGTTGTGGTACATACTTGAAGATGGATTGGAGGCGATTCCTGAACCATCAGACAAAGATACTCCTGATTTGATTACCAAACGAAAGAAGAGTCGGAAGATGATTTCATGTGTCGTGGTCATATTTTGAATGCCCTGGAAACTCATTTACAATGCACATCGGAGTATTGCGACTGCAAAGGAATTATGGACTGCGCTTGACAACAAATACAAGATTTCTGAAGCAAGCAGCAAGAAATTCCTGACTTGCAACTTCATGGATTTTAAAATGGTTGACAGTAAGTCAATCATTGCCCAATCTTAAAAATTGCATATATATGAACTTTTACTCATTGTTAATCATCTTAAGGATGCTGGAATTGATCTTCCTTCTGCGTTTGTTGTCGGGGTTATTATTTCTCGTCTTCCCCCTTCTTGGAATGGTTATAAGAAGAAACTTAAGCATGCTGAGACTGACTATGATTTAGAGGCATTACAGCGCCATCTTCGAATAGAAGAGGACTCTCGTAAACGAGAACTTAAGGATAGTCCACAGTCTGAAAACCATTCTAAGGTAAATAGCGTAGAGACACCGAATTCCTTGAAACCTAAGAATGATACTCAGTTTAAGAAGCATCATCCCAACAAGAAGAGTAAGAAAAAGGGCAATTGCTACTTCTGTGACAAACCCGGCCATTTTGCTCGTGACTGTCGTCTCAAAAATAAACAACAGCAGAACCAGAAAAAGGAGGCAAATATGGTCGATGACAAACTTGTGATCGTAGTGCAAGCCGCCAATGCTGTTGCTGAAACTGGGGGTAGATGGTGGTACGACAATGGTGCAACCGTCCATATCTGTAAGGATAGAAATCTTTACAAGACATACGAACCGGTTAGTGGAGAAGGAAACGAAGTTGTCTCCGCAAACGACCAACACAACAAATTCATTGGGAAAGGCACTGTTCAACTCTCGTTTACTTCGGGAAAAGACTATTACTCTTACTAATGTGTTACATGTCCCTGACATTGTAAAGAACCTTGTTTCTGGCGACCTTGTTATGAAGGCTGGATTCAAGACGACCTATGAGTCTAATAAGTTTGTATTGTCCAAAAATGGTGTGTTTGTTGGACAAGGATATGCTTGTAATGGGATGATTAAGCTTAATATAATAAATAATGGTTCTCGCTTTATATTGTTGACTCTGTTAATTTATGGCATGCTAGGTTTGGTCATGTGAATTATGGTTCTCTTAGAAACATGAAACGATTAGGTTTGATTTCGATTGCAATTTTGATCATGCTTCTAAATGTGAAATATGTATGCAAGCAAAGATAACTAGAATTTCCCATAAGTCCGTAGTACGGAATTCTTCCTTACTTGAATTAGTACACAAGTGATGTGGGTGATTTGCATGGTTCTACGCCAATCGTGGTGGAAATAAGTATTATGTCACTTTTATAGAGGATAGTACTAGATATGATTATACATATTTGATGAAATCTAAGGATGATGTTTTTGACATATTCAAAATATACAAAGCAGAAGTAGAGACACAATTAGGACTGAAAATTAAGATTTTACGTTCGATCGTGGTGGTGAATATTTTCCTAATGAATTTAAATTCTTTTGTCAAGAGCATGGTTTAATTCATCAATTTACTGCACCTTATACACCTCAACAAAATGGTGTGACTGAAAGGAAAAATAGAACTTTGATTGATATGGTTAATTGCATGCTTATAAGTTCTAGTTTGCCTAATTCTTTGTGGGGTGAAGCTATGTTGTCTGCATGTTATATTTTGAATAGAGTTCCTTTGAAAAAGAAGAATGTTTCTCATTATGAATTGTGGTTTAAGAGGAAACCAAACTTGAAGAGACTTAAAGTCTGGGGTTGCTTAGCATATGTTCGAAAGCCTGATCCTAAAAGACCAAAACTGGGAAACAGGGCTTATAATTATAAATGTGCTTTTGTGGGATACTCTCTTAATAGTATCACCTACAGATTTTTAATCCTTGACACTTTTGAGATTATAGAATCTGTAGATGTGGAATTCTTTGAGAACTTAAATAGGAACAGTTCTCAAATGCAACCCATGGAGAACTCATTGTTACCCAGTCTAGAATCTGAAGAGACTAATAAGAATGATGATCATTCTGTTCCTACTCGAGACATGGAGGATACTTCTGAACCCATAGAAGATATCGAACCTAGAAGAAGTAAGAGAGCAAGAAAAGAGAAAAGATTTGGTCCAGAATGGGTTCAATATCTTGTAGAAGGTAGTAAGAATGAAATTCTTAGTATGACTAGATATGTAATGCATGTTGATGATGACCCTAAAACTTATGCTGAGGCAATGAGTTCCAGAGATGCTAATTTCTGGAAAGAGTCTATCAATGATGAAAAGCATTCACTTTTGTCTAATGGTACTTGGATATATTGTGATTTACCTCCTGGCGTCAAGCCTATAGGATGTAAATGGGTATTTAAGAGAAAAATGAATGCAGACGGTTCCATTGATAAGTTCAAAGCGAGACTAGTTGCTAAGGGTTATAAACAACGACATGGAATTGACTATTTTGATACATATGCTCCTGTTGCTCGCATCTCATCAATCCGTTGTTTAATTGCACTTGCTTCTACACACAAATTAATTATACATCAAATGGATGTCAAAACCGCTTTTCTAAATGGTGATTTAGAAGAAGAAATATATATGGAACAACCCGAAGGTTTCATATTGCCAGGTCAAGAAAAGAAGGTTTGCAAGTTGGTAAAATCTCTTTATGGCTTGAAGCAAGCTCCCATGCAATGGCATGAGAAGTTTGACAAAGTAGCTTTGTCACATGGTTTTGTTATGAATGATGCTGATAAATGTATCTATAGTATGCATGATAGTTCTGGATGTGTGATTCTATGTTTGTATGTTGATGATATGCTTATTTTTGGATCTGACATATCTCGTGTGGAAGAAACAAAGAAGTTTCTTAATTCTAACTTTGATATGAAGGACTTAAGGGAGGCTGATGTGATCTTAGGAATCAAAATCCTAAGAAAGGGAGATGAGTTGGTTTTAACCCAATCTCATTACATTGAGAAATTTCTCAAGAAATATGGTCATTTTGATGACAAACCAGTCCCTACTCCTTTAGAACCTACTATAAAGTTAATGAAGAATACTGGGCGTACTCATGCACCACTTGAGTATTCTAGTATTATTGGGAGTCTTATGTATGCCATGCATTGCACAAGACCGGACATAGCTCATGCCGTGGGATTGCTATGTCGTTTCTCAAGTAATTCAGGAGATGAACACTGGAAAGCAATTTCAAGAGTGTTGGCTTACTTGAAAGGAACCATTGATTATGGTTTGCATTATCAAGGCTATCCCATTGTATTAGAAGGATACAGTGATGCTACCTGGAACAATGTAGAATCTAATTCCAAGTCGACTGGTGGATGGATATTTACATTAGGAGGTACTGCAGTGTCTTGGAGTTCCAAGAAGCAGACTTGTATTTCTGACTCAACGATGTTGTCATAATTGATAGTGTTAACTGATGCATGTAAGGAGGCGGAATGGCTTAGGAACTTACTTGTTGAAATCCCATTTTGGAAGAAGCCATCTCCAGCAGTTTTGATTAATTGTGATAATCAAGCTACTATCTATAATGTCTCTAACAAGACTTATAATGGAAAGTCTAGACATACAAGTCTTAGACATTAAATAGTAAGACAATTACTCAAGAGAGGAGTAGTTGCTGTGAACTATATTGAAACAAGTAAGAACTTGGCGAGACCCATTTACGAAAAGTCTTCCAAAGGCGGTGGTTTCAATAAAGTGTAAGGAAATGGGACTAAGGTCTCGTGAATGAAGTTTGATCACCCATAGCAGAAACCCAACCTATGTTTTGGAAAGGATAAACAAGGTTCAATGTGGTACCAACAAGTTATGGAAGTGATTATGGTGCACTAAAATCAAAACTTCCCATTTTCTTATTAGTGCAGGTTTCTGCAAGAAATCAGGATGGATGAAAATCCTTAATAAGTCTAACTTTTATCACAAGGTGTCTCGCGTGAAACACCTTCGAGACTTACCTATATATGAGTATGGAAATCAGCCGTTTCCTAAGAGAAAAGACCGTTCTCTAAAGAAGACTCATGAATCCAGGATTTAAGCACATGGCCATTAACGTGCTAGCTACGTAACACACTATCTTCTCGAAATCAATATGTGTGGAGATTCCGGTTTTATCATTAGGGGTACTTGGTTCAAGACTAGTTTCACCACTGAACCTCGATAAGGCTTTGAATTTCTTACACTAAGTGAAGGTTCAAATCCAAAAGATACCTATCACTTATGTATTGGTTTCAACGATGATGCTTATTCTCAACTAAGCGTGAACTACATTGGCTTGATCCCACTCGGGTACGTAGGCAGTCACTTTTGTGATGCAGCCACTCTGATTTAAAAGTTTTTTAACTTTGTTTTATGTTTTTTGAAAATAGGGGGAGAATGTTGGAATATTTTCAATTCCAACAGACGCCATTCATGTCTGATGATGAAGAGACTCATCGTTTCGATTCCAACAGACACCATTCTCAACAGATGCGAAAACATCTATAAATAGCATCTCCCTAACTCGTTTATCATCACATCAAAAAGCAATCTGTTTTCTTCTTCTCTAATAGCATCATCAGAACCTTATACAATGTGATTCTTGGTCGGGTCAAGGAAGTACAATCCTTGAATTCGATTACGGTGTTAGGGCTTCATTGAATCCTGAAGGCATAATTCGAGAGACCTGTTGTACTCGCCAAGTTATTTGGGAAAGGTCGAATTGTTGTCTAAAAGAATCGAAAGAGCCTTGAAGTCAGGGATACACCATTTTTTTGTTTCTGTTTTTTCATCCTCTTTAACCCAATTTTCCAACACAACATCCAACCACTGTGATGCTGCGAATTCGTCTTTGAACTCGCACTGGGAGTTCAAATTTTTTTTCTTCTTTTTGGTTATATCGCCCAAATTAAAGTTATCATATGTATTATAAAGTTACTGATGTGCCCTTGAACTTAAATACGCGTTCAAGGGCAAGTAACCATTAACTAATAAAGTGCCATGAAAAGGATTTTCCGGAAGATGAAATCGACAACAGAGCCCAAAGCTCAACTTAAAAGATGATAAACAGAAATAGGAGGAGAAAGTGGGAAGTATTCCCTGCGATGGGGACTACTGCATGAAACCAAGTTACAGTAGTTTACCATACATACGGGATGGTTCGTGTCCTTGCTAATTAGGTTAAACAGGACTTACAAGTCATCACTTTGGATAATGAATTAATTACTCAATGTTTATCTATTGTGTAGTGATATATCTTGACCGGGTGCTCCTTCTGGATTAGAGGGTGGGTCAGCCACGTATCCGCATGCCAACAATATATATATATATATATATATACAGGATTTCAGTAGTGAATCTAGACGAAATAAACAAGATTGCTAATAGGGGTATCTATTTACTCAAGGCTGACCAGATTTTAATCAAGACAAAACATCCTATACCTGTGCAACGGTACACCCACAATCAAATCGATACCCCTATTAGCAGCCATGGAAATAAAAACCTTTCTTTTTTGGTTGGTAGAAAGATCAGTACCGCACTGAAACTGGGGCGCTTTGTCCATGGTTTTGGTTGGTAATTTCTGGCCGGTTTTGTTGAAGTTTTTGCCATCATATCTATGACCAACCATGCATCCTTTCAATTAATTAACAAAAAGCGCAATTCCTCATTCATAATCAATGAAAAAAAAAAACATATCGAGATCCATAATCGATGAAAATAAGCATATTCGTTTACTAGATATTCTTCTCTATGATATTATATATCAACTACTTTTTTCCATGCATGTTTCCTCATTTTTGTCGGGTTCTTTGAACATTTAACTATAAATACATGCATCCAACTTCAGAAGGAAACACACAATTTCAAGAAACATAAAAAAAAAAAAAATATAAGGAAGAAAAATTCTCATTTTGCTTTCTATTTTCAAAAGGCAATTAAGCTCCTTCATTCAACAATGGCATCTAGTAAGAGCTCACTCTCCATGCTGTTCATGGCTTTAGTCCTCATGGCTGTAGTGGGTGAATTGGCAAATGCAAGTTCGATAACTATGTATCGTTTAGGAGGTTGTGGTGGCGAAACCCGAACGTATAGTAGGTGTGGATGCTCAAACCTTTTATATATGGGTGGTTATAATTTTCGTTACACTGGTCAGAGTGCTAGAATGTATAACACAGGGAATTGTCTTGGTGGGAGCGTTTTCACTTTCAACGGCAATTCCCGTCAATGCAGTGGCGTTGGATGGAAGAGTATGTTTATCCAATGTTAAGTAAAATCGAACTGTGGATGTCTCTGCTATATACGAGACAGACATTATGTATGTGTTTATGTATTGAGGAATGGGCCTTGCAATATGCTGATGTATCGTAATGATAGATGTATCACTACGTGCTTCCTATAAGCCTAATAAGGTATAAATAAAGTAAGGCCATTTTATTAGTGCAGTAGTGCTTTTTAAAAGTCTTATACTTCTTCCGTTCTATTTTATATGATGTTTTAGTCTTATATTTCCTCCGTTCTATTTTATATGATGTTTTAGGATTATTTTTTCGTTCCATAATACTTGAAGGTTTTTATATTTTTCCACAAAACTACCGATAACATCCTAAAATTTTGTCTTGGAAATATAGTACTAATAGCAATTAATGTTTGAAGACTTTTCTTAAGGGTATAAATGAAAATTTTTCATATCTCTCTCCATTTCTTAATCTGCATTAAAACTTTAAAAACATCGTCTAAAATGGAACGGAAGGAGTAGGTTTTAAATAAATTGGGATATGGCCTGTACCTTAATGACAAACTTCGGGTTGTTTCTAAAGCAGACGGTTGCTTTCTTAATGTATCCGATGTTTGTCCTATATATCACTCATTATATGGTTGGTTCTCAATTCTCAATACATAAACGCAATCTGGTAACAGGCAAGATGTTGCATTTATGAATAAGTGAAATGTATATATGAATATGTTTCCCATATTCCACAAAAAATATGTTTCCCATATACCCATCACGATTTTTATTACCAAATCCATATACCACAATCACTCATTAATTAGACATAATTTTTAATGAAAGTTTTGTTCCATTAAATTGGATAATGTATTTTTTTTCATTTAAGGTCACTAGCCCCCTTTTGGACCATGTCACCGATCTTGATTTACGTAGTATACTGTTTAGTGATCGTGGAAGGTGGAGGGCACGTCTAATCAGATGGAGGGCAGTTTCAAATCTTAATACAATTACTGCCCTTAGTTTATAGAGAAAATGGGTCATTTGTCCAAAAAAATTTAAAACACGGGCCAAATGGACGAGTAAAAAAAAAGTACGGGTGAAATAGCCAAAAAAACATAACAAGGATGAAACTGGATTCATCCTGGCTTATACTTAAAAAATAGCAAGGATGAAACTGGATGCATCCTGTGTAAAATAAAAATAAGAAAAAAATATTTGAAAATGGACAGGATGAAGCTGGTTACATCCCGCCTATTTTTAAATTTTTGTCCATTTAAATGAGTATGTTTTTAATTTTTGGCTATTTAAACAGTATCAAAACCTAAGTGTCTTTTTCACCCAGGAATTGTTGATTTTGGTCTTTTTGACCAATTTTGTGTAGTTTATATTATTTTTTAACCAAGGATACTTGGTAATACGCGTTTACAAAACTGCCCTTACTTGACAAATCTTAGCAAATAAGAGATATTCACATAAGTTTTGTCCTCTTTTTTGGCTTAACGAAACACTAGCTTAGCTTGATCAAGTGGTAATTACTTAGCAGAGGCATATATGAAATATTCGACGCAAAGAGAACGCAAATAAAAATGAAAAGAATTCTGTAACTTCGACTTTGCTATTGGTCGACCAGAGGAGAATAATAACGGCAAAGAGATGCCAATTAGATGAAGCCAACAGAGCCTGCCAGCTCCGCCACTCTGGGCTGGGGTAAGTAGGCCTCACAAGGGCGCAAACGCATCCTTTTACTTGATCGTGTTTTCCATGTTAGAGAAGACATGCATGTTGTATACCTCATTTTTGCTGGTGATTTGTATTTGAGACAACATTATTTTTTATCAAATAAACTTAGAATGTTCATGTTGGGACGTCCGCACGCATATACGTAAGGCTAAATGCACCTGCACCCTTTCACGATCCATGCTTCAGCTGATTAGTCTTTGGTGTGTACAGGCAGAACATGATTTAATATTGGGCGGGGTTTCAAGTGAATATCAATTAATAAAAGACTCGCGTTGTACAGCTAGGTGCATACAATTTACAAAATTAACTGCATGCATAATGCATGATATATAAATGCAAAATGCATGCTAACATTTTGGAGAAATGATAATTTTGTTTCATTAATCTCACTATGAATAGTCTGGTTAAACAAGCTTTCATTGATCAGTCACATAAGACTTTGGAGGAAACTAATGATAGGCAAGGTAAAGATCAACTAAGTAATGTGGTCAAATGATAACTTCAATTACCTGATTATTTGCGGACTATTATCATCGCCGGACTTTATAAACCTTGGGTCCCGCTAGGATTTTTCTAAGGTTTTTGGTCCCCAATATATCAATCTGTATACTATTTCCTATGTGGGTTGGAAAACCAATTTTGCATAACATATTTGACTGGTTAACATTTGAATTCCAAGATAAATGAGACTCATTACTTGGGACTCAATCTTCATGTAATCTGTAGTTTTTTTCTTTTTTTTTTTTTATTTACCTTTGGTAGAAATTTCGTACATTTTTCTTTTTAATACAACTTCCCTTTTGAAAAAAAAAAAAAAAAAAAAGTCTTTTACGATTAATGTATTATTTTCTTGCTTTATAAATTTAAAAAGAAGATCCATATCGGAAAATGAAAAACAAAAACTTACAAAAAGAAGATTTCTTAATCAGAAAGATGTAAAGAGATAATTGGTTCTAATTAATACTTAAGAATGATCTTTAGAGATAAAGGTCCACACCCAATATAATCTGATACGAAACATACAATAATTTTGTGCTAATTGTTTATTCTTTTATACTGGGTAGGTTGGCTACCTAAACACACCCAATAGTACAAGAAACTTGACCTATTGTAGCACCCAATAGGTATGGCATAAAACCCTATTAATGCCACGATGATCCACTTTCTATTACTGCAGCAAGAGATTATACTTTTTTGCCAAACTCTTTTCATATTGTTGCTACAGTTGTGTGGCAAAAGTTTCATTTTTCAGCAGTAAATTATAGCTTTTAGCTGCATCTGAGAAATACTATGACTCAAAAGTTTTCTTTTGCAACACCTGTATTGAAGGTGTGTATTGAAGGTGTGACAATATATAGTGTATCAATAGGTAGATTTTCTTGTAGTGGCAATAAGATAAATATTTAGTTAATTGTAGTTCCAGTTCGAGCGTGATAACTAAGAACAAGCAAATTTGAACAAACGAATATGAGTTCCGGTTAAGGGCGCTTTCACTAGTACTAACTGCTTTCTGTACATATTTGGCGGACCTTTGACTTTCGTCGTCGAGAAATACACACATTACTAGAGTATCAAAGCTCGTTAATGTCGCCTCTGCACTGCAGTGGAAAATGGAAAAGTCGTTTACTAATAAAGATAATGAGTTTCATATCTTTGCACCTTGTGGTGATACACGTTTGGGATTGTGTAAGAAAATTCCACCTTGTGACTTCAATAAAATCTGAATCATCAAAAGAAGAAAGAAAAAATCAACATGAAAATCAAAAGTGCATGCATATATTTTGATGAAATTGGTAGGGACTGTTTTTGATAAAATCTGAATTACCAAAAGAAGAAAGAAAAACTCAACATTAAAATCAAAAGTGTATGCATATATTTTGATGAAATCGGTAATTTTGTCTCATGATAACATGGCTTGATTTATGTATGAGAAGATGATTTACACCCAATACTATCTCGACAATCACCTGACCCATGATAGAAGGGCTTTTCACAATCAAAATGAACATGACTTGGGTTAAGACCGAATGAAATTAGTATCTTAACCCGAGTTTTCACCTCTTAAATTGAAAGAATAGTGATATTGGCTCGAAGAATCGATGATATTGTAGGCTGGTGTTGATGGTGGTTTTTAGCTTAGGGTCAAAATCGTAAAACTATGCACCTGACATGACGTCACTATGACCATTAGCGCATTTATTAAATTAATCAGCATGCTTACGTAAGAATTACCGGGGTACCTTTTTTCACGGGTTAGGTTCCACGACAGAACTCTTAACACTAACTGACTTAACCTATACCAAACCCTAAATTTTCATGCTACCGCGTAAAGGCATGCCAACCATGCCAGCCGCACCAATGTGCCAATGGCAAACCGTGCCAACCACATCTCCACGCCAAGGCATATGCCAACCATGCCAGCCGCACTACTGCGTCAATAGCAAACCATGCCAAGCCAATAAAGTTACTGATGTGCCCTTGAACTTAAATACGCGTTCAAGGGCAAGTAATCATTAACTAATAAAGTGCCATGAAAAGGATTTTCCGGAAGATGAAATCGACAACAGAGCCCAAAGCTCAACTTAAAAGATGATAAACAGAAATAGGAGGAGAAAGTGTGAAGTATTCCCTTTCATTATGCGATGGGGACTACTGCATGAAACCAAGTTACAGTAGTTTACCATACATACGGGATGGTTCGTGTCCTTGCTAATTAGGTTAAACAGGACTTACAAGTTATCACTTTGGATAATGAATTAATTACTCAATGTTTATGCGGATTTTTTACATGCAAGCTTTGAAAGCAGAGATCAAATGTGGGACAATGAATTGGAAGATCAATGTTTATCTATTGTGTAGTAAAATATCTTGACCGGGTGGTCCTTCTGGATTAGATGGTAAGTCAGTCCGCACGCCAACAATCTCCCCTCCTTTAAAATACTAATCATATGAGCTCCCACGTCGCATGGTGAGTTTGACACCCTCTTCAATTTAAATTAGATAAGAGCATCTCCAATGGTGTCTCGGTATATATCCTATGTGGAAACCTAAATATTAGGCTTTTAATAAACATTTTATATAAATAAAATCATATTTTAACTAGCATCTCCAATGGGAGATGTATCTATATATATGTTAATACAAGTGTCATTTAGTTATAGGTTACTTAATTTGAAATGTGGGCCTAAATAATTTTTAACAGGAAAATATATGACGTGGGTATGGATTGGAGTATCTAAATTTAGATACTCTTATCCAAACTCAAACTGTCACCTCATGCTAATTTTTTGCTATCCAACCACCATTGGAGAGAGTTTTTTTGTGTTAGAGTATCTAAAATCCTATGTGGCACCAAATTTTTTAGAGACCCAAACTCTATCGGTAATGCTCTAAAATCTTTAGGCATTAGTAAACCTGGTGAGGACACTTAGCGAGATTCTATTGGTGAAAACATTAAAACTTGGATAACACTCTGTTTACACCCTGTATTTAACGGGTCATTAGTAACACCGTTAGTGTAAAGGTAGGTGGACGACACATACATTTAGTTCTACAGCTAAACAAATAGTTACACTTGGTTTACACCAAATATTTAACTGGACGTTAATGACGCCATCCGATGTAGACAATACCTACGTCAAAATTTAACCCTAACTAAGAAACCAAAACCTAAAGAAAACCGAAATTTGCTTCGTCTCAATTTTTCTTCTTCTCTATCCCCGTATGGTAAAACCTCTAAACCCTATGAACACCAAAAATTCTTCCGTGTCCACCACCTCCGTTCCTCTTTTGAATTCTCTTTTCTGATACCTGATGGAAACCCCTTCTCGATTGTCTCTTCGAATTCTTATTGTTAATTTCCAACGCGGAGAAACATCAATTTCGGGTTTATACTTCTTTTTTTTCATCTGAATGAAGTTGTTTTTTTTTGGTATGAAATGGAGATGGGGAAAGTATTTCCTCTCTATCTCTTTGATTTCATTAACATAAAGTTTCTTACATTCTCTCTCTATTCTTGGTCAATATATGACCCAACAAAAGAGATACATGTGGACCCTCTTTGTCCATTCATTTCTTACACTAAAACAGATGCATTCATAAATGCATGATAGATATGTCTTGTAAACAAGACTTGTTCATAAGACTAAACTAACTCCGAATTCTAAGATGCATGTTAAGTAGAGCTTGTACTCAACACTTGTGCACAAGAACATTACATTAACTCTTAACAATCTCCTCCTTAATGTGATGTTCTCCAACTCCTAGTAGCTCACGAAAATTTTGAAATTTACCTTTGGGAAGTGCCTTGGTGAAGATGTCCTCCAATTGGTCTTCCGTCTTGCAATACTTGAGTTCTATCTCACCATATTGAACCGCTTCTCGAATGAAATGGTACTTGAGTTTAATGTGTCTTGCTCTACAATGCTCAACTGAATTTTTGGACATAGCAATTGCCGATTTGTTGTCACAAAAATTACGGTGCTATCTTCTTGCTTCTCTTGAATGTCTTCCATGATTCTTCTTAGCCATACAACATGAGATGTAGCTATTGATGCCGAAATGTACTCCGCTTCCGCCGTGGATTGAGCTACGGTTTCTTGCTTCTTCGATGCCCATGTGAATATACCCGAACCAAGAGAAAAAGCATAACCCGATGTACTCTTCATGTCTTCAATACACCCTCCCAAGTCGCTATCACAATAGACAACTAATTTGACATCCAAATTTCTTGAATACATGATTCCAAAATTTATTGTTCCTTGAATATACCTTAACAACCTCTTTTCCGCGCCAAGATGTAGATGACTAGGTGAACTCATGAACCTAGAAAGCATACTTGAAGCAAACATGATGTCGGGTCTTGTATGTGTAAGGTACAACAAGTTTCCAATAAGACCTCTATAGTAAGTCTCATCAACCTTTCTTCCTCCATCATCCTTCTTGAGTTTCTCATTCACTACAAGTGGTGTAGATGTGGAGTTACAACCAAGCATACCAAATTTCTTCAACAACTTTTCGGCATACTTGCTTTGAGAAATGAACACTCCATCTTCACTTTGATGAACTTCTATACCAAGGAAGTACTTGAGCAAACCCATGTCACTCATCTCATATTTCATCATCATTTCTCTCTTGAATTGCTCAATCATATGAGCATCATTACCCGTAAAGATAAGATCATCAACATACAAGGCAACGATGAGAATAGACGTACCTTTAGTCTTCACATAAAGTGTAGGCTCACTCTTGCTTTTGTTGAAGTTTTGCCTTTTGAAGTATCCATCTATCTCACTATACCAAGCTCTTGGTGCTTGCTTGAGGCCATACAAAGCTTTCTTCAACTTGTATACTTTGTCCCCTTCTCCTTCCACCACAAAACCTTGTGGTTGTTCTACATAAACCTCTTCATGGAGTTCTCCATTCAAAAATTCCGATTTGACATCAAGTTTATAAAGTAACCAACCTTTTTGAGACGCCATAGCAATAACGGCTCTAATGGTGTCAAGACGAGCAACCGGTGCAAACGTTTCATTGTAGTCGATACCGGGTTGTTGTGAGTAGCCCTTTGCCACCAACCTTGATTTGTATCTTTGAACCGGTCCATCCGCATTGTACTTCACCTTGTAGATCCACTTCACACCAATAACTTCTTTGTCACTTGGCCTTGCTACCTTCTCCCATGTATCGTTCTCGTCAATGACAAAAACTTCTTCTTCCATGGCTTTTATCCAAACCGGTTCTTTTGATGCTTCTTCAAAATTTTCCGGTTCAACCACACAATAGTTACATCTTTCATAGACTTCAATCAACCTTCGCAACTTCTTTGGTGCCGACGGTGGTGATGTTGATGCACTAGTACTTGGAGACATACTTGGAGATGCTCCTTGTCTTGTATTTGGAGGTGTTTGAGGTAGTTCTTCCTCATTTTCTTCACCTTCTTCTACTTCATTTGTTGCTGAATTTTCTTTATCTTCATCAACAATAATGGTTCTCTTCTCAATTTTACCTTCTTCCCAATTCCATGAAGCTCCTTCATCAAATAACACATCACGGCTTGTGATCATTGTGTTGTTCTTCAAGCTATACAACCTATAACCTTTTGATTGGAGGCTATAGCCAATGAATATACACTTCTCACTTGATTCATCAAGCTTTGTCATATTCACCTTTGGAATTTGAGAATAACACACACTACCAAAAACTTTAAGATGTCTTACCGATGGCTTTCTCCCACTCCATGATTCAAAAGGAGTTTTATCCCATACGGCTTTTGTTGGACACCTATTCATCAAGAAAACGGCGGTGTTGACGGCTTCGTCCCAAAACACTTTAGGCATACCCTTGTCATGAAGCATGGACTTTGCCATCTCCATCACGGTTTGGTTCTTTCTCTCGGAAACACCATTTTGTTGAGGAGTATAACTCACGGTTAGTTGCCTTTCCAAGCCTTCATCTTCACAAAATTTATCAAACTCTTTGTTGTTGTATTCTTTGCCTCTATCACTTCTCAAAACTTTGATGTAGTGACCACTTTGCTTTTCAACAAGGCTCTTGAACTTCTTGAAGATGCTAAAAACTTCGGATTTTTGCCTCATGAAGTACACCCAAGTCATACGACTTAAATCATCAATGAACAAGATAAAATATCTATTACCTCCATGAGTGGGTGTCTTCATTGGTCCACACACATCGGTATGTACCAAACCAAGAAGTTCATTTGATCTCCATGCTACACCTTTTGGGAATGGTTGGCGATGTTGCTTCCCAAGTACACAACCTTCACATACTCCATCTTTGTGGTCGATATGTTGTGGAAGTCCTTGCACCATGTTCTTGTTGGAAAGCACCTTGAGACCATTGAAATTCAAATTCCCAAGTCTTTTATGCCATAACCATGTTTCATCAATGGTTTCCATCCTCAATGCAACATTTTTTTGCTTTTCAAAGACAATTGGAAAGCTTTTATTCTTCTCCATCTTGATACTCTTCATGACTTGTCTCTTGTTGTTGTGCTTCTTGTCATAAATGGTGCAATATCCATCTTCAAAATGAACCGCATACCCAAGCTCTACAAGTTGCCCAAAACTAAGCAAATTTTGTACCAAATCCGGAACATATAACACATCTCTAATGTATTTTGCTCCATTGATAGTTTGCACGCAAATTGTACCTCTTCCGTTAGCTTGAACCATGTTTCCATCCCGCATCTTCACTAGAGAGTTTATGGATGTATCCATGTCAACAAACAAGCTCTTCACACCGGACATATGAGTTGTACAACCACTATCTACAAACCAAACTTCACTCTTGGAAGTCCCCATGGCACTTTGACAAGCATAAAACAAATTTTGTTTTTCTTCTTTTTCTTCCGCTCTACCGTCTTGTTCTTCATCTTTTTTGTATCTACAATCTTTCTCCAAATGTCCATACTTTTTACAATGATGACATTGGGGTTTTCCTTTGTTCCAACAATTCTTCTCCAAATGACCATTCTTCTTGCAAAAATTGCATCTTGGTACTTGATAGGAATCACTCTTGGTGTAGTTGTTGGAGTTTGCTCCTCCTTTCTTCAATTTTCCCTTTCCTTTGAAGTTAGATGTTGATTCACCCTTGTACTCATTTTTCTTTGTTGCTGAATTTTTTAGTTCAAGTTCAACTTTGATTGAAATGCACTCTCAATTGACTTTTCGGAGTGTCTTGATAACCTTTGCTCATACACCTTCAAGGAAGCCCATAATTCTTGTGACTTTAATGTAGAAAAATCTTTAGTCTCTTCGAAAACCGCCACAATGGGTTCAAATTTATCCGGCAAGCATATCAATATCTTCTCACAAATTCTTCTTTCTTCCATCTTCTCACCACACATCAACATATTATTGACAACTTCAACAACTCTTGAAGAAAACTCATTCAAATATTCATTTTCATTCATTGTAAGATTCTCAAAATCTCTTCTATATGAATGCAATTTTAATTCTCTTACCTTCTTATTACCTCCATACTCTTGTTGAAGAATATCCCAAGCTTCTTTAGCTATAGGAAAATGGATTACTCTTGAAAGAATAGTGTCTCCAACTCCTTGTTGAATGTACATTCTTCTTTCTATTCTCCTTAAGTAAATCCTTTTGGGGTTGTGTTAGAGTTGATGTATCTTCAATTTCATCATACCCCTTTTGTACAATCTCCCACACATCTTGTGACATAAACAAGGTCTTCATTTTGATGGCCCAAAAATCATAATTTTCTCCATGAAAAAGTGGTATTGAAGGTTGTTGAATGTATAAACTTGAGTTACTACTACTTGCCATTGATTTGGTTGATGATTGATTGAAGAAATTGGGTTTTTTATTTTTTAGATCTAGAATTTGAAAAGTTTGAATGTTGCTGATTTTTTAAATTAATGGGTAGAAATTGAATTTTTCCACTCTCCAAGATCAGATTCAAACGATCTTTGCTCTGATACCAATTGTTAGTTGTTTGATTGAATATATTTGATTGTTTGGAATGATTTTGGTATGAAATGGAGATGGGGAAAGTATTTCCTCTCTATCTCCTTGATTTCATTAACATAAAGTTAATTACATTCTCTCTTTATTCTTGGTCAATATATGACCCAACAAAAGAGATACATGTGGACCCTCTTTGTCCATTCATTTCTTACACTAAAACAGATGCATTCATAAATGCATGATAGATATGTCTTGTACACAAGACTTGTTCATGAGACTAAACTAACATGAATTCTAAGATGCATGTTAAGTAGAGCTTGTACTCAACACTTGTGCACAAGAAAATTACATTAACTCTTAACATTTTTTTTTTATAAGAAATTTTCCATTACAGATCTAGGTTAGCAAATCATTTTATGAAATCTAATTGATTGATATATTTTGTTCTTTAATCAACATCGGGATTGATGTTGAGAGAATTTTGATTTTCATGATGTTCATTGCAAGAGATTTTTTTTTTTTTTTTTTTTTTTTTTTTTTTTTTTTAATTTGATGTTGGGTTCTCTATTTGTAGATTATGTTCACCACCCATGATGAATCTAATCTTAACTTCGATCACACCAAGGTAATACTATTTTTTTTTTTTTCTTTTTTTTTTCTTCTCATTTGTTTGTTTGGGTCTTTTGGGTCTGTTTGTTATTTGTAATTTCTCTTTTTCATGTTTTAAAAGTTAACCCGAGAAATTGTGCTAGAGAATTAAGTGGATTTGATGGATTTTGCGTTTTTTGTCTTCACACCTTTTTTGTGATTCATTACAAAATTTGAGTAATTCAATGCATAGTAGATTGGTTACATGATTAACAACCATGTTATGTCATAGTTTCTATTGGCTATAATGATTTACGCATTTTGCTCATCCTGGCCTTATAAGGGAACTAAGTAACTCACTGTAAAACTAGATTTCGTAAATACGTTTAGTGGATTTGTTATCTTTAATCGATGTATGGGTTATACTAGCCCTTAACACGTGCCGTAACGGCACGGGCCATGATGTTGATTCATTTTTAATATATCGTATAATTTGTGTCCCGAATACTTATCAACTCCTTATGATTTAATATGTGTTTGTCATAAAAATAGTTGGGATTTTCCTCTATTTTTTACTTTGTTTTTTCCTTTAATATTTTACCACTTGGGAGATTTGCTCAAACGAAAGAAATATAATCTTAACTTCCAGACACTTTTTTATTTAGGTTCATTGCTTATAATGAGATAATGCTCTACATGAATATGGAAGTTTAAATATTTTTTGGAAATATGTCGTCAGCAGCACTCATCTCAGTGAAATCAACTAATCAATATCGTCCATAAAAGTCTCCACATGCTCCTATTTCACTCCAGCTGACTCATCTTTCATGGTCATGTTGTGGATCCTCCAAATAGGCAGAGAATAGTATTTTTTTGCATCAAACGAATGATATAAATTATCCAATGTAACATGATTTTCCTATAATTTTTCAAGTGGTAATTGAATTATTGTCCCTATTTTTGATGGTTTATACAAATATTCTTATCACATAATAATTATATCCCTACTTTCTTTAAAAGAAATCAATTTAATTATCCATACCAACTTTACCCTCACCAATTTTTCTTTCATTTTTCCAGATTTGAATCCAAACTCTCTCTCCTTTTCCTCTTCCACAAACATCGACCACCTTCTTCGTCGCACCACCGCCATGCCAGCACCACCTCCACTTCCGCCATCACCTCTTATCACCATCAGTATCAGCGCCTCCTTCTAAAGAATCGATTTAGATCGATTTCCTCTTTATTCAGCTACAAATCTCAAATCTGGTGATTGTTCAACGAAAAACAATGATGGTATGTACTTGATTTGCATTCCCTTTTCGAACCCTAGTTTTTTTATTTCATTCTTCTTTAGATCTATAACAGATTCATTTAAAAATGATGAAATTGATGATGAAGATTTTAAGTTTGTTACTTGATTTTTCAGTTTAATTTATGATGTTGGAGATATCGGTGGAATTGATGATGCAGATTTTGCGATGGTTCTGGTTGTATTTGATGATGTAGATGGAAGAAGGTTAAAACGATGTAATTGATGATGGAGATTGTGGTGGTTCTGGTTGGAATGATGGTTGTGGTCAAGCTAGAGTATTGAAATTGGTTGTGAATGAAGAGGGTGCAGGGGTCAGTTTAACAAGGAAACTGAGATGTTCGTTTTTGAGTAGGATGCTCTCAACTGGAGTTTACCATTGGTTATGTTATTGATGGGTAAAGGTGCTTGTGCTGTTTGAATCTGATCCGGAGATTCAAATTATCTATTGCAAGCTACTACAATCGAATTGGTGTTGAAGCTTCATAGAAGACAATGACGGTTGCTGCTATGGATTATAAATGGTGGTTGATGGTATTGGTGGTGGTTACTACAATGAAGGAGATGAAGTTGTTGTTGTTTATGAAGCTACAAGTGATGATCAATTGGTGTTGTTTATATGTTTCTATGGGATCAATTGTTGTTGTTGACCCAAATTTTTATGGGGTCAACTACGGTTGTTGATCCATTTATTGGATCAACTCTTGTTGTTGACCCAATTTTTTATCGGATCAACTACTGTTGTAGATCCTTTCAACTCCTATTGTTGACAATATTTCCTTGGATAAGTATAATCATGCTTGTATTTTAAATCATGCTTGTAGTTTAAATCATGTAAATTTCTTCCAATGTTGAACTTGTGGTGCAATGGTAGCATGACTGACTCCATGCAAGATGATGCAAGTTCGATTCACTTCAAGTTTACTCCATTTGCATGAATCAATTTTCATTGTTGATCCAATTTAGGGGATCAATTACCATTGTTGATCCCCTAAATTGGATCAACTTCTACTATTGATCCCCTAAATTGGATCAACTTCTACTGTTGGTTCTATTTTTATTTGGATCAACTACTGTTGTTGATACAAAAAAATATGAACCAGTGGTGGCGACGGCGGCGACGATGTTGGCGGCGACGGCGGACTAGTGGTGGTGGCGGCGACAGACTAGTGGTGGTGGAGGACTGTTGGTGGTGTAATAGTGGTGGTTAAGGAATGGTGGTGGAATATTGGTGGTGGTGGTGGCGGTTAGTAGGTGGTGGTTGTTGAACGGTGGTGGAATGATAGTTGAATGTTGGTGTTGGTGGTGGTGGTGCTAGTGGTGGTGGTGAAGTGGTAGATAAAGAAATTTGTTCCATTTTGAAGTAAACAAAATTATTATATGGGTGAGGGTATTAAGGTAATCTAATTTTAAATGGATAAGGTTATTAAAAAGTAGGGACATATTTATTGTTGTATAAGGATGTATTTATTGGGTGTGAAAATTAGGGACATATAAATAATATACCCATTTTTCAACACCCATTAGATGACAATGTTTAAAATGTGTACCCATTACCTTTTGAAGGGATTGTATATATGTGAACCCCTGCCATTAAATCTTCAACAAAGTATTGTGCCCAACAATTCGTCTTAACGAAGGCTTTGGTAACTTCAAAAGTCTTGGACATTTTGTCACTTCCGTATGTTCCTACCTTCACTTGGAATACAATCTGGGGACACATTACCTAATAAAGAACCTTGAACACATATTGTACTCCATGATCCTATTTCAAATTAATAGATTGTCAATATATCCTTTACCAAAAGTTGACATATACGTTGAATATTTATAAAAAAAATTATGGTATTGTGGATCGTTGCTTTCTAAAACTGTAGTTTTCAAAATTGGCCTCTTCAAGTCCCACGGCTTTCTAAGTTTATATATCTTGTTTGTTTTTAACATTTTAATTATCCATATTATGTTTGTTACTACCTATCAACTTGATGATCTTCTACTGTGAACTTTATGTGATTTCGGAATCGAAATAGTTATACCTCTTTCATTCGTATCAAGTAATCCGTTGTATATCCCAACAATTCTTCTACAACAATTCCTTTCTTTTGCCGTTTCCGGATCATCAATAGCCATTATTGTCAAATGCAATCTGTTAATTTTTGTTGATGTTATGTATTTGCAATGTTCATTTTTCTTAAATAAATAGATCGTGGAAAAACTAAAAAAAAAAAAAAACATAAGTATTACATAAGTCTAAGTTACTATATCCAAAATACTTCGGACACTGCTTATGGTGCCTTGTTTCCTCAAATTCCTCGTTGCATTCTAGACAGTAGGCAACACCAATAATTTGCGAAGTGAGCTATTTGCGCAAGTGTGGTCAATGTATCCCTTGCCTGTAATAATAATAACAACACGTCAATTTTTTCAAGGCATCCAATTGTAAATGGTATGAATCTAATAGATTTGAATTATACCTCAATCTTAGATATCACATTCTTCTCACATAACATAGCAATTGAGGAAGGACAAATCTTGACCACTCTTTACATAGGCAGAGTTAGCCAAACTATGTTTTGCAATTGTCTTACGTGAAAATTATTATTAATCCATATTTTAGTCAGCTCCTATCGAAGCCGATCTAATTAGTCCTATAGAAAGTTCATCTTAAAATTTTGACCTTATCTCTTGACCAAATTATTGAAGTATTCTCGGTCATGTTACGCGTGTGATCTACCCATCTCGTGTCTACTCTACCTTCTAACTTGGTGAATGAAACCTAGACATATTGATCCCTAATTTGATATTGTTGATTTGTCATCAAGAGGTCGCATGATTTGAGAATGTAAAATATAAAAAATATTCTATAAACATCGGAGGTGAAATTTAGATTTATGATTTAGAGTTTTTTGTGATGATTTTGATGAACAAACATAATTTTCAAACAAATATTTTAGAATGCAAATACATTTTCCCGGTCAATAAGGTTTTATATCGGGAATTGAGTGAAAGTTGTTGTCTCTGTAGGTAGTTGTCGCAAAACAACTCGATATTGATGGTCTTTCAGGAAAAAGAATGTAATAGCACTTGAGAGAGCGATAATGTTCTCTTACGTGGGTACACCAATTGCCTTTATATAATACGGGTGATCGAACAGTCATGATCATATTGTCTTATACGTTCCGGTATCATCCTCGAAATATTTGGTTTTTGTCCTTATCAATCGTGCTAAAAACAACCAATTACATCTTTCACATTAGAATGATCAACCACGTTTTATACTTTATAATATAACGTTACACATTTCGTGGCTTTACGAAATTAACATAATATGTTTTTGTTCACCAATACCCGTCACCACCATAAAACCATATGAATCCACTTTTCTTATCCACCACCACCTAGTGGTGGAGCCAAGGGTTGACTAACCTGGCTCTAACCCCTTAAATTTTTAATAACTATATAAATTTTTTAGTTTATTTTATAATTAGTACTTTGTCCATATATATTTATGGTTAGTCCACCAAAGTTTACATGTTTCTATTTAAAAAAATAAATAAGCCTCCTCAATGTCAATTTTTGACTCCACCACTTCCACTATCACTGCCGCCCATCCCATGTAGGTTGTTGGACGCAATTCTAATTTTCAATCACAAATGCCATGTATGAGGTTTAGATTGAACAAAATTTCGTCAATTGATTAGTTTCATTACTATTTTTTCGTGTATATATATGCTTTTTTTGTATTGCAATCAATTTTATTTTAACATTAAAAAATCATGATTTATACGATATAGTACCAAAGATAACAGGGGTACCATTTGGGTGATACAAATACGATCATTAAAATATTGTCTTGTATGATATCATCCGTGAAATATATGGTACCTTCCTTTATAAAAAGTGTTAAAAACAACCAACCACATCTCAACCACACTACGATGTTATCGATGTTGTAACGACAACATAAAAGTAATATTGTCCATCACTACTCACCAGCATGCACCGTCACTACTTCTTCCACCACAAACCAGGGGCGTACCAGGATTTTGAGGAGAGTGGGAGAAAAAATTCTTGCCAAGTTGGATACATGTGAAATATGGATTTTGTATCCCATTTTACGATAAAAGAACAAAAATAAATATAATTGTGCTTGGCTCCGCCCTTAACCACCACTAATATTTCGGCCTCCACCTCTTCTATTGATTCTATTTATCAAAATAACTTATTAATAGAAATAAATATTATAATTAATTAAGAAAACATTTATAATTAAAAAAATGATTAGTCATTTATTATGAGCAATTAGTGAAACACTAATTAATAAAACAATTTATAATGAATAGATTATTTATTATGTGCAATTAGTGAAACACTAATTAATAAAGCAATTATGGTATTTAAGTTGAACAAACCACCACTGTTGATTTATCTTTTCTATCAATTCCAACCAAGGTGGAACACTGGTTAGAATCCACTCTTATGACACAATAGGTCATGAGTTCGAACCTCTATAATTTTTGAAATTCCATATCTTGACTTGAGTATTCATTTTTCATTCATAATATTGGAAGAGTATAATTCCATATCTTGACTTGAGTATTCATTTTTCATTCATAATATTGGAATTAATGCCACGTGCGCGAGTTGTAAGGGGTGGTTAGGAGAAGTCCAGGCACTATCTTCTAAATGTGTCGAAGAATCGACGACATACGCACAAGATAAACGCCGTTCTTGGCAAGGTTAGATGTCCTTTTTCAGCGTGCTCAGGTCCAAGCCATTTGGACCCCTTAGAGGTTCCAACCAGGGAGCGCGGAGGTCCCAAAACGTATATATCATCAGGATTTTAATTGGTGGAAGGTATGGGTTTGTGTGAATCGATCTCATTTATAAATTACAAGAAGAGAAATGTTGATGAAATTAATGTCATGTTTATTTTTTCTGTTTGCAATGCAGGTAGGGGTTTTCATCACTAATACGTGGATCAGGAAAGGAATTTATGGTACCTTCTTATGTACCTGAACCATCCACTGAATCCATGAAAAAACCATCTAAAGAACCAGGTATGTATTTATAATCAATCTTCTTAAATTTTGTTTTGTTTCTGTTTAGGGGTTGAGTTTCACAAACATCAAGAGATGTTAGCTCTCTAACATTCAATTGCTGATTACAAGAGCTTTATCTTCACCAGAAATGATCTTGATACAAGGTATCTGTATGCTTTAGTGATGATGAAGAAGATGCGCTGCCTTTTGCGTGTTTCATATGTCTGTACTAGTGTACCTTTGAGATATCTTAGCACTCTCTTTGCAAGTATCATATGAGTAGTTGTGGGAGAGTGTATAAATTGAGAAATGTAGTTTACTGCAAATGTGATGCCTGGCCTTGTTAGAGTAAGGTATTGCAGACCTCCAACTAAACTTCTAAATTCAAAAAGATTTGTAAGAAGATCACCATCATGTAGAGAATCCCTCTTATCAGTATACACAGGTGTAGCACAAGGTTTACAATCTGCCATATTTGCTTTTACTAACAAATCAAGGGTGTACTTTTGTTGAGTGAGAGTCAGAGTTCCCTAGAAGAAGAGAAAACAGCCTCAATACCTAAAAAGTAATAAAGGTCACCAAGATCCTTCATAGAAAATTGTGTACCCATTTGACTGATAAGAGAAGTAAGAAAGTACTCAGAACTCCCTGTAAGTATAATATCATCCACATAAAGAAGTAAGACAGCAGTATCAACACCACAATGATAAATAAACATTGAAGGATCAGCAGTAGACATAACAAACCCAATATCAAGGAGAAATCCACTAAACTTCTCAAACCATGCCTTTGGTGATTGTTTAAGTCCATAAAGAGATTTGTGAAGAAGACAAACATGGTCAGGATGAGAAGTATCTTCAAAACCCTTAGGCTGTTGCATGTACACCTTCTCAGCCAAGTCTCCATGCAGAAAAGCATTGGAGACATCAAGTTTTCTAAAGGACCATTTGTGAGTTAAAGCTACAAGAATAAAAACTCTAATAGTGGTAGTCTTGACCACTGGACTGAAAGTAGCATTATAATCTACACCATCTTGCTGACCAAAACCCTATGCAACCAATCGAGACTTGCATCTGTCCACAGGGCCATCAGGTTTAAGCTTCAATTTATAGACCCATTTATTTCCCAGAATGTTCATATCTGAAGTAGGTTGTACCAATGACCAAGTATTGTTTGACATTAAAGCATCATACTCTGTTTGCATGGAGTCAATCCATTCTTGTTGCTTACTTGTTGACTTATAAGTCTTGGGCTCCTTGGGAAGAGACACTATTGTAGCAAAGGCATAGTGAATTGAGTTAGGTACTGTGTAATGAGTGATGAAATCTACTAAGTATTTAGGCTTGACTATGCCATCCTTGGATCGAGTAACCATTGTATGAAAAGGTGAAGGAGCAGGGGCAGCAGGTAAGCCAATAGAAGGTAAGCTAATAGGAGAGTCCACAAGTGATTTAGTTTCAGAATCAGAACCAGAATCTAAGTTTAACGCAGGTTCAGTAGCTGTTGCAGGTTCAACATTAGAAGCCTCTGAAGAAGATTCAAGCAAAATAGTAGTAGAATCTAATGCAGAACTTGAAGCGGAAATAGATGAACAAGTACAGAAAGGAAATGTAGTTTCATCAAATACTTCATGCCTGGAGATATAAACCTTGTGAGTTGAGTTATCATAACACCTATAGCCCTTGTGTAAGGGACTATAACAAAGGAAAGTGCACTGAACTGACTTATGACTTAACTTATCTTTCTTATAAGCACCCAAATGAGGATAACAAGTGCATCCAAAAACTTTAAGAAATGAATAATCAGGTGACTTATTAAAAAGAACCTCAAGTGGAGAAACATAATCTAAATTTTTTGATGGTATTCTATTTATGAGATAGGTAGCTGTCAGAAAAGAGTCAAACCAAAAGGATTTAGGTAGACATGCTTGAAATAACAAAGTATTACCCACTGAAGTGATGTGCTGATGTTTTCTTTCAGCTAAGCCATTTTGCTGAGAAGTATGAGGGCAAGAGCAAGAAATACTAATCCATTCTTTGTCAATAAATTGCTTAAAAGCCCCTTTCATAAGCTCAAGAGCACTATCACACTGAAACCACTTGATGGAGGTAGAGAACAGATTCTCATTCACAGTTTTGAAGTATTGAAAACAAGATAAGCTCTCAGTCCTATCCTTCATGGGAAAAATCCAATGAAACCTGCTGCAATCATCCACACATAAGATATAATACCTGTAGCCCAAAGTAGAAACTTGTGGAGAAGGTCTCTAATTGTCACAGTGAATTAACTCTAGAGGTGCTAAGGCAGACCTATCTGAGGGATAAAAAGGTAATTTCTTGCTTTTACCAAGCTGGCAAGAGTGACACAATGAATCAAATGCACCAGAGGTAAATGAAATGTGTTTTGATGAGTGCAAGGTGTTGAAAATATTGTGTGCTGGGTGTCCCAATCTCTTATGCCACAGAGATGGTGAGCAAGAATGGAGGTAAAGGCTTTTTCTGGTGGTGTAGAATTAATTGGATAGAGGTTCTGATTAATAACACCCTCAGCCAGGACATGCTGAGATTCAAGATCTGTAATCTCATAACCCAAAGGAGTAAACCCAATCTTGCAGTTATGTTCTCTAGTAAAAATACCCACTGAAATAATGTTTTGAGTGAGGCTTGGTACATATAAAACATTTGAGAGTGTAAAGGTTCTTGTTGGTGTATGCAAAACAGAACTACCAATCAAAGTAATTGGAATGTGATAGCCATTTCCAACCATTACTTGTTCAGTTCCAGTGTATTGTACTGGATTTATAAGTAAAGAAGCATCATTAGTCATATGACTTGTTGCTGCTGAATCAGGCAACCAAAAAACTGCAGCAGGGAAAGATGAATGTTCTGACAAATTAGAAGTATTAACTTGAATAGATGAATTTGCCTGAGGCCCTTTATGTGAAGTACTGGCTGGAGAGTGATTTTGAGAGCCACTGTTCTTTGAGGCGGTGTACCTATATGGACATCTGCTACAGTTGAGTAATCTGACAAATCTGAGGCAGTGTACCTAAATCTTTGAGGCAGTGCTTTTGAGAGCCACTGTTCTTTGAGGCAGTGCTTTTGAGAGCCACTGTTCTTTGAGGCAGTGTACCTAAATCTTTTACAAATCTGACACTCTACAGTTGAGTAATCAATCCACTGAGAAGAAGGTCTATCAGGTCTTGAAGATTGATTTGAAGGTCTAGAAGATCCAGATCCAGATGTAGACTCAGATGTAGATCCAGATGGAAAGGTTGTTTTTGAAAAAAAAGCTGAGTTATTAACTGAATCTAGTGCTAAGGTGGTCTCCAAATGTTGAGCCTTGATCCACTGCTCATGAGTCAAGAGTTTGGCCTTTAAATCAGCAAAGGAAATAGGATTTTCACGATTGTGAATAGAGATGACAAAGTTGTCATAATCTCTCCCACTTTCTCCACTTAAAATATTTTGGGTTTAAAATCTCAGAGTCTCCATCTTTTATAAACTCTGGTGGTGGTGTGATTGAACCATCAACATAACCAAACAGATCTGTACTAATGAGTGTAGATTCCATCTGATTTTTCCAGATGAGAAAGTTTGAATCATCAAGTTTTAGACCAATAAGTTGAGTGATATTCTGAAACGGAAAAGCAGTAGTAGTCTCATAGTGAGGTGACAAATCAGAACTCATTGTGTGATACAAAGATCGAGATCTGAAGTACTGTAAGTAGATAAGAAGTAACAACGATGTATCAGAGAAAAAGATGCATGTGGTAGAGAGGTAGTTTGAGTAAAGTATAAGATGATGTAAAGATGTGGTTGTAGTGAGCTTGAAGATGAAGTGAAGGTAGGCGGCGGAAGCAATAACTAAGAGAAAACCCTAAACAGGTTGTCTTAGAGGATCGAACAACCCTCGTGATACCATGACAGAAGTAATGTAAAGATAGAAAAGTAGTTTCATTCAACGTGAGAAGTTACAGAGAGTGTTGTTCTATATATAGGAACTGCACGTGAAGGAAAGTAAAAACAAACCTAACAAGGTAAATAAAAGGCAGTAAGAAGTAAAGATAAAAGCTAACACAGTTAACACTTCTCTTACACAAAAAGCTAGAAAGGTAAAGGAACTGACTTATGACTTGTACTTCTAACAAAGTCGTCATCATATCGGGAACACTAGTTGCAGCCAAGCACGGTTCACAATACTAGTAGAGGAATATGTTTTCCTCCATCGAAACAAAAAATTCGTGAATGTTGATGTGTTAAAAATAAAAATGATTCTCAATAGGGGAGAGTTGCTTTTTAAATCCACCCTAGATCAGACTTTCTCTTTAATAAAAGTAGCTTTCCTCCTAACAATTATCTTTGATTATACTTTGACTGTAACTCCAATAGTTACACAAACAGTTGAGCAAAGGCAAACTTGCTTAGTGAAAATGTTCGTGGAATATCTATTCTATATATTATATACAGAAAATTGGTTAAAAAGACCATAATCAATAATTCCTGGGTGAAAAAGACATTTAAATTTTGATACTGTTTAAATGGACAAAAATATAAAAAATAGTCAAGATGTAACTGGGTTTCATCCTACCCATTTTCAAATTCTTTTTGTTATTTTTAATTTACATCGGGATGCATCCAGGATTTTCATCCTCGCTATTCTTTAAGTTTAAGCCGGGATGAATCCGGTTTCATCCTTGCTAATTTTTTGTCCATTTCACCCATAATAATTTTTACTCGTCCATTTGAACCATGTTTTAAAATGTTTTGGACAAATGACCCATTTTCCGTATATATTATATAAAGGGAACACCCTTTCTTGTAGCACTTTGAAGCTGCAAAATATTTTGGACGATTTTACCCGTGCATCATCCTTTTAAAAGAAATGTATAAAAATAAAACGAGGACATATTAGTAATTAGTTTAATAAAAGAGAAGACACGAAAACTTTGTTGAAAATGGACCCGGACGAAGTTACCATTTGCACGTGCGGAACATTCTAGTGCGAAAGAAAATGAAGATGTCCCTCCTCCACACGAGTAGTATACGGAGATGGCAATTTCTATGAATAAAGCCACTGCTCGTCACCTTGCCAAGAAGGCCTAATATATGTACCCATGCTTGCAGTTTACTAATGATGCGCACATGTTATTAGCTTAAACGTGGTCAGCATAAATAAAACTTCCATCCATCTGTTTAATGCATGAGATTGCTAATTTGTTTCACCAAACAAACGCATAATAAAACCAATATACAGTAGTTTGCCTTTGCGATACATACGGGATGGCACGTGTCCTTGCTAATTAGGTTAAACAAGATCTACATATAATCCCTTTGGATATATATAATGAATTAATTACTTAATCTTTATCTAACTGTGGATGTCTCTGCTATATATGAGACAGACACTATGTATGTGCGTGTTTGAGGAATGGGCCTTGCAATATGCTTATGTATCGTAATGATAGCTGTATCACTACGTGCTTCTCATAAGCCTAATAAGTTTTAAATAAAGTAAGGCCATTTCATTAAATAACATTTCTTACATATTCATACTCTTAGTTGGATCATTGTTGTTAGCTTTTCTCTTTAGTTTTTTGTTTAACATCAATGGATTGATGGTACCTTACGCAATTTTTATGTCATTTATGCAGTCAAAAGGTACTAATCAAATATCTATTTGGACGGAAATGTACAGTTTGGACACATAAAGGACGGTCCAGATTGAGACACGTATCTAAGTTATTCAGTCACATTTCTGGCATATACAGATTGAGCTACAAATTAATTCACATATTGCTTTTACCTAAGACAATGAATTAGATTGTTTTGGTTCACAACTCTAATGCCAAGGTATGATTCACTATTGTTTTGGTTGATTGAGATAATTATTGTTAGCTTTTCTCTTTAATTTTTTGTTTAACATCAATGGATTCATGGTGTCTCACGCCAAATTTTTATATATGTCATTTATGCAATCACAAGATACTGATCAAATATGTCATTTCATAGGTCTGTAGTCTGTCGTGGATCCCATGGTTACCAAATGCAAGCACTACTTCTGTGAGCATTGTGCTCTTTAAGGTACTTAATTTTTAACTGGAAGTTCTTGCTTAATCTCAATGTTTTTGATGATATGTAGTTGTGTTTGCAAGTTGATAGTATATGTTATCATCATGTGAAACAATGACAATGACAATGATGTAGACATTTACATAGGAACCAGAAACAATTCTTTTATGTAATGTTTTAGTTAGCGAAAGGAATTGAGCACCTGGAGAGAAAAGAAGGAATTACAATTCTCTTATGTAATTCTCTTATATAATGCTTTGGTTGACATTGAAGAATTACTGAAGAGAAAGCAGGCAAGCAGCACTAGTGTATGAACTTGCAGCTCTGAAACTATGGGAAGCACGTGCTTCTCAGGCTTATTTTTTTCTTATTCTTTCTTCTGGAAATATCGTCAAATGCAGAAAACACTTTCATAGTGTTTTTGTATGGTGACGAAAGAAGATGAGGAGATGAAAGACATGTTTATGAAGGTAATTCTACCAGCTTTTGTTAACGGCATCTATCAATTGAAAAAGAAAGTAAGAAAAAGATACTGGACATCTGCTGTAACTTCGTTTACTTCTCTTTTAAATTCCATATTTCACGCAAACCAGCAATCCATGTTTAGAGGAGTTGCAAGGTTCGACTAATATCCATTGAATAAAAATACTTGATACTGTGAATTTTAACGTGGACCTGTTAGGCATATGATGTTAGGATTTCGGTAAACATTCATTATTATTATTTATTTTTTTTTATTTTTTTTTTAATTTGGTAATTAATAATAAACAAGCCTTTGAAGGTCGATTACAATAAGTTGGTGGGTAGCCTGGCAACAAGCTGGGCACCAACACCCTTTTGGATAGCTAAACCTATTCTATAAAAAAGAGTACCGCCTATCTTATAATTAGCATCATGGTTTGTGATACAATTCTTCAACCTCTTCAAGAAAATGATAGTTTCTTCGCCCAACTCTCCTAAAGTCGAAAAAGCTAAAACAACAAAACCATACCCATGAAGGGAGCACTTGTCTAGGTATTTATTGCGTTTACGCGTAGTAGCTCTAGATATGGCTTGACCGGGTATAAAAGTACGAACTCCCCCACTAGTGAATGGTGAAACAACAGTAACATCAAAACAGACATCCTGACCATTCTCCCAACTATGAACAAGAATATCCGCCGGTCTCAAGGAAGTATCGTTGTCTGATAGAAAACCAAGCTCTACCTCCTTCCTCACATGTACACCAGCCTTGTAACAAATGTCAGCAAATACATCCCTTGCAATGTCATGGCAAAATTTGATGCCAACATCATTAGCGCAATGCAAAGCATGATCTCCGAAAATATCTATCTTTTTGTTGCAACTTGAGCATGTACTATCTTCCCTGAAAAGAGGTATGCCCAATCTATAACTTAACACAGACCTAAATTGTCGAGGTCCTAGACTTTGATTTAAACCACTAATGGGAATCGCTTTAAGAAAATCCAAAGCATGCGACACCCTGTTACTTTGCCATAAAACAGAATCCCGACTGGACATAGAGAAGTGTGACGGAATCTGCTTCTTCACAACATCAAAATATAACACTTCCAAAGAACGCATTGGATGGGGGGCGATATTATTTAGGTTAAAGGTAGAAGAAGGCAATCCACATACCTCTAGGAAATTATTCAAAGCTTGTTGGAAGCACTTGCTAGGCGCATCATTGGAGGAAACATTAAGCATGGTCTCTTGTAAACCCCTAGTCTGAAAACAGGATGCGATATAACAAAAATGGCTAGTATCTTCCATAGTGTACACACCGAGACCGCCATCTTTCATCGGCAAGGTGAAAAGGCGTTGTTGTAGGGGTCCAAAGCCTGCGCCATCTCCCGTGACAATGTGTCTCAAAAATTGAAACAAACGTTGATCAAACAAGGATTTAGCTTGAAGCAGAGCCAAGGGGTCGGCAGTCCTCATAGCAAAATATAATCTTGACACCCCGGCGCAGCTGCGTAACATAAGAAGCTCGCTTTGAGGATCTTGAAGTTTCTTCACCGTGTCCATTAGATAAATTGTTTTGTCCACTCTAGCTTGGATTAAATCGCTGCTGAACTGAAGATCTAAGCTAACTTGCCCGCCCAGCAGTTTCACCCCTCTAGAAGGCCTACCGATGTCCGAGGGAAACACATTATCGGCTAAACTCCTAGGGTCAACAACAGGCCAGAAAATCTCAGTTTTCTTGATGTTAACGTGAAGCCCTCTGCTGCCACCTTCTAACTGAATAATACTTAATGCCTTCGACACTTCCAGCGTATCCCCTACCAAAGTGCCATCATCCAAATACCACGCTTGCAGGTCAAGCTTGCATTGCGAAGAAATCATACATACCAGCGGATGTAGAGCGAGTGCAAATAATAAGAGGCCTAAAGGGTCACCTTATTATGGTTTTTGGTTTCTTCTTTTTACTTATTTCACTATTTTTGGTTTTGTAGATGAGAGTTTTTGGATTGCAACCTTAAAGGGATCAATGGACTGTTCATGAAATTGAATCCAAAATCAAAATTTTTGATTAATATGTTTTAGATTATAAAGAGATTGTGATGGTTTTGAGTCAGGGATCAGTAATTACTGTACGGTGGACAAGATCTACACTACCTACGGTATTCTCTGTTACAGGTCAGTGCTGAAGCATATTGTTGACACGTTAAAAGAACACTTTAATGTCGATTGCCGAATCATACTGATTTATGAACACATTATATGATGATTAATATTAATGAGAGAAGGAATATTTCTTCAGCTCCCTCATTTTTTTATTTTTTGTTTTAGAAGATTTCATTTAACAAATTATATTTTTTTTCTTTTGAAAAAAAAAAAAAAAAAAAACTAATATATTAACTTAACTAATTTATAAAGCTAATCTATTAACTTGACCACTAAACATGATTAGTGAGGGGTAGATTAGGAATTATATAAATTATATGAATAGGGGTGACTCTGATTGACTATTGAAATCCCATTTTTATGTTTTTCCTATATCCCCTAATTATTTTTAGTATCCCCAATTGCATGCATTGGGACCGGACGAGGCGAAGCCGAGCTACACCAAATCAAAAATCTTAAGCATTCATTGGGACGGGGGAGGCGAACCCAAGCCACACCAAATCAAAAATCTTAAGCATGGATCGGGGCGAGGCGAAGCCGAGCTAAGCATGCATTGGGACGGGGTGAGGCGAAGCCGAGCTACACCAATCAAAAATCCTGAGCATGCATTGGGACGGGGTGAGGCGAGCCATATCACACCAAACGCCTAGCACACCAAATCAAAAATCCTAAGCATGTATCGAGACGGGATGAGACGAAGCCGAGCCACACTAAACCACAATTCATTATGACGGGACGGGACAATGCCCCATGACGGGGCGACGCGAAGCCACGTTGCACCAAACCAAAAGTATGGCTAAATAAAAAAAAAATGATGGTGGATGGTTTGCGGAGCCTCCCGGTGTTTAGCACGGGCACAAAATCTAATATATATATATATACAGGATTTCAGTAGTGAATCTAAACTAAATAAACAAAATTGCTAATAGGGGTATCCATTTACTCAAGGCTGACCAGATTTTAATCAAGACAAAACATCCCATACCTGTGCACAGGAAATAAAAACCTTTCTTTATTGTTAATAAGTGGCGGTCCTTTCCTAACAGCCTCTATTAGCAGCCATGGAAATAAAAATCTTTCTGTATTGGTAAGTGGTGGTCCTTTCCTAACAACCCCTATTAGCAGCCATGGAAATAAAAACCTTTCTTTTTTGGTTGATAGAAAGATCAGGACCGCTCTGAAACTGGGGCCCTTTGTCCCTGGTTTTGGTTGGTAATTTCTGGCCGGTTTTGTTGCATCATATCTATGACCAACCATGCATCCTTTCAATTAATTAACAAAAAGCGCAATTCCTCATTCATAATCAATGAAAAATAAAACATATCGAGATCCATAATCGATGAAAATAAGCAGATTCGTTTACTAGATATTCTTCTCTATGATATTATATAGACAAATGCTATTCCACTCGACTTTGCGGGAGGGCTTCCTGCAAAAGCGGCTTCTTTACCGTTGGATGATTAAATTAACGGTTAGATTCACATTCAGAAAATGACCAATCACTTTCAGGAAAGGACCCACCACTTACCCTACATGGTTCAAGGCTGTTAGATCTGGGTTTTAGCATGATCTAACGGTAAAGAAACCGTTTGAACGGGATAGCTTCCCTCAAGGTCGTGCGGGATAGCACTGCTCTATTATATATCAACTACTTTTTCCATGCAAGTTTCCTCATTTTTGTCGGGTTCTTTGAACATTTAACTATAAATACATGCATCCAACTTCAGAAGGAAACACACAATTTCAAGAAACCTAAAAAAAAATATAAGGAAGAAAAATTCTCATTTAACTTTCTATTTTCAAAAGGCAATTAAGCTCCTTCACTCAACAATGGCATCTAGTAAGAGCTCACTCTCCATGCTATTCATGGCTTTGGTCCTCATAGCTGTAGTAAGTGAATTGGCAAATGCAAGTTCGATAACTATGTATCGTTTAAGAGGTTGCGGTGGCGAAACCCGAAGGTATAGTAGATGTGGATGCTCAAACCTTTTATATATGGGTGGTTATCAATTTCGTTACACTGGTCAGAGTGCTAGAATGTATAACACAGGAAATTGTCTTGGTGGGAGCGTTTTCACTTTCAACGGCAATTCCCGTCAATGCAGCAGCGTTGGATGGAAGAGTATGTTTATCCAGTGTTAAGTAAAATCAACTGTGGATGTCTCTGCTATATACGAGACAGACATTATGTATGTGTGTGGATGTCTCTGCTACATATGAGACAGATATTATGTATGTGCGTGTTTGAGGAATGGGCCTTGCAATATGCTTATGTATTGTAATGATAGCTGTATCACTACGTGCTTCTCATAAGCCTAATAAGTTTTAAATAAAGTAAGGTCATTTCATTACGTGCTTCTTAAAAGTCTTATAGGTTTTAAATAAATTGGGATATGGCCCGTGCCTTAATGACAAACTTCGGGTTGTTTCTAAAGCAGACGGTTGTTTTCTTAATGTATCTGACAATCGTGCTACTTGAACAGCTGAATAGCAGCTGCTTGATCGCGATTTTGACGTGGCAGTGTGTGCGTCGGAGAGAGACATATTTGCTGTTTACACGTCACATTTATCAAAATAAAAAAATTAGTTAAGTCTTCGTTTGTTCTTCCTCTCCTCTTCGCAACATGGTCAGGATTTACCGAATAGTTATGATGAACAACAAAAAGTAGAGTATAGATTCTCGGGAAATATACATCATCTTATTTTATTCTTCTTCTACACAACATGATTAGTATTTCAAACCCTAGACTAATCTTTCGGAGCCAGAATTATTATCAAGCAGGATCGCAAATAGATGAACAATCTATGAATAAAGTTTAGAAACTGGAAAAAAAAGGATTGTTTGAATCAAACTGACAATCCCACTTCTCTTAATCAATCAAATATTTTAAACAATTGTCATTCCCATTGGGATTTTAATGGAGGCTAAATTAATGGGGGTTTTTCGTATTGATTTTGATTTGATTTTTATACATAATTCTACATCAATAAAGATGAAGATGAATGATTTCATGTGGTTGGCCATTAATGGGGGTGGAAGATTCTTTTATCAGAAGAGAAACCGATCAAAAGATGAAAGAAAGCTTGGTTGTTCATGATGTTAAACTTGTTTTATCTCTTCCTAAGAGCTAGGAAGAATTTCCATTCACTGTTTCAACAACAGCTATTTTTCTGATTATATCTAACAACAATGACTAACAGAGAAAAAACTATCGAAGTAAATATTTTTGTTTTATTTTTATTTTAATTTTTGTAACGTGGAAAAATTACAAACATTCTCTTTCCGCCACATAAGTGTCCACATCAAAAACGATGTTACCTGTCTGTTATTCAGCTGGTTATATAGCATTTTCGATGTATCCCATGTTTGTCCTATAGATGTCTGTTTTATATTGAATTTTATTGTATCGGTTCAACATATATCACTCATTATATGGTTGGTTCTCAATTCTCAGTACATAAACGCAATCTGGTAACGGGCAAGATGTTGAATTTATGCATTACTAACCTAGTGAATAAGTGAAATGTATATATGAATATGTTTCCCATATACCCATCACGATTTTTATTACCAAATCCATATACCACAATCACTCATTAATTAGACATAATTTTTAATGAAAGTTTTGTTCCATTAAATTGGATAATGTATTTTTTTTTCATTTAAGGTCACTAGCCACCTTTTGGACCATGTCACCGATCTTGATTTACGTAGTATACTGTTTAGTGATCGTGGAAGGTGGAGGGCACGTCTAATCAGCTGGAGGGCAGTTTCAAATCTTAATACAATTACTGCCGTTAGTTTATATTATTTTTTAACCAAGGATACTTGGTATTACGCGTTTACAAAAATGCCCTTACTCGACAAATCTTAGCAAGTAAGATATATTTACGGGGGAAAATACGGTTTAGTCCAAAACCCCATCCAAATATACTAGTTAGTCCTAACTCATTCAACTAGGTATAAATTAGTCCTTATTTATGGAAAGTATACAAATAAATTTTCTGGTTTACAATTTAATCCAAAGTGACTCATGATGATGTCAGCAGTTTTAAATAATATTTAAGAAGGTTAAAATCAATTTATCTTTCGAACCGTTTGTCCAAAATTCACAAACTTTATATATTTGGAAAGCACTTTCCGAGAGCTACAAAAAGAGTACCCATATGACTATATAATTCTCATTTTTAAAAAAATTTAGTTTGCATTGGTGTACAAACACGTACACATCTACAAAAATACAACCTGTTTACAACCCAAACTCATTACCAACACCAGCTCCAACGCTCAACCACTCTTGACCCTGCTAGGCCTGCACAGAACCGAACCGATAACCGCAACCGAACCGATAACCGCACTAACCGAACCGTAACCGCATAGGAACCGATAATCCAACGGTCGGTGTCGGTTTTAACTACAATGTAACCGTTGGATATTCGGTTCGGCTATCGGTTCCACTACTAACCGCACCCTAACCGAACCGATAACCGATTATTATAGGCCGTTGATTTATTTCTATTAGGATTAATCCTAGCCGTCTAAAATAGGGTAACCCTATAGTATAAAAACTGGAAACCCTAAACTATTTCTCTTCTGCAGCCATTTCATTTCTTCTTCTCTTCCTCTCCGACTCCTCCGTCTCTCTCCAGTGGCTTCCATAACCATAATCTTCTCTTCCTGCATATAGTCGCCTGATTCGCCTCCTCCACCTCCATCAAGATTCAAGACTTAAGAGCACCACCACCTCTATGATCTAGTAAGTTGTTTTCTCTTTGATTGATTTTTTTTTATCAATTTCTAGGGTTTTTTTTTTTATTTTTAATTTTAGGGTTTGTTTTGATATTCGAGATGGTTTGAAATCTGTTTAATCAATCGATTTGTTAAGTCAATCGATTACTGTTTATCAATCAATTTAGGGTTGTAATTTTTTTTTTTTTTTTTTTTGATTTTTTGATTTTATGTTCTCAGAACTTGAAGAGTATGGAATTACCAGCAGCTGGAGTTCTTCATTAAAAGAGTATTGTCAGATCAAACAGGTAAAACCCTTCATTTGACTTGTTCTGTTTGATTTGAGTTCAATCTTCAGTGTTGATTATGAAAAAGTT
Source organism: Papaver armeniacum (assembly GCA_023531295.1). NCBI lineage: Eukaryota > Viridiplantae > Streptophyta > Magnoliopsida > Ranunculales > Papaveraceae > Papaver > Papaver armeniacum. The sequence continues at coordinate 1,281,382 of JAJJWW010006838.1, forward strand.
TTTTTTGATGTAAAACCCTTGAAGTGATTTATTATCTGTGAGTCTGTGACTATGAATCTATGAGCAAAAGGGTTTTAATGGGTGTTTAAATCTATGAGGTATTGTTGTTATATGAATTACTCTTTGAGAAATTGTTGTTGGAACTATTTGTGTAATTCTGTGAAGTGAGATTTTGGTAACTGAGTTGTTAGAGTTACAAATTATAATGTTGATTAGTTTAGTGGCTAGGGTTTGATGATGAAATCCATGATTGTAATCTTTGATTGGTTCCCAAATTTTTGCCTGAGCTTAAGTAGAATCCTTTGTTCTTCCTTATCTTCTTGAGTAGTGATATGTGTGCTTGTATTGTTGCTTCTTGAACTAAATGTTGGAAATGATGTTTGTTGCAGGTGGTAATGCTTGGATCAAGTTCAAATTCATTATCGAGCTGCAAGATGGCAGGTACATCTCCAGCCTCTCAATCCCCTGCAGCTGAGTCTACTCAAGTGACAGCTTCTGCAACAACAACACCTCAAGTTGATGCTACACAAGAAACTCAGCAGGCTACACAGGACCCTGCAGCTTTAACTGAACCAAAGAAGAAGGGAAAAGTGAGGTCGAAAGTATGGAATGATTTTACAAGGGTCAATGACAAACAAGCAGAATGTAAGCACTGCAAGAAGAAGTTGCAAGCAGATAGTCGAGGAAATGGCACCTCCAGCATGAAGACACATTTAGGCACATGTCCTGAGAATCCAAACAAGAAGCTGAAGGGTCAACAAAGTTTATTGTTTCCACCACCAAGACCAGGACAGTCATCCCAATTGGTTGCTGTTAGCTATGACAAGGATATGTGTAGAAGGAGATTGGTTGAGTTTGTCATAATAGATGAACTACCATTTAGAATTGTAGAAGGAGAAGGGTTAGAAGATACAGTGAACAGTTGGAGCCTAGATTCAAGGTGCCAAGCAGGATGACCATATACAGAGATCTCTTAACAATCTACAAAGATGAGAAAGAAAAGTTGAAGAAATATTTCAAAGAAAGTAAACAAAGAGTCTCTCTCACAACTGATACATGGACCTCTCCAAACAACTTCAACTACATGTGTGTGACTGTGCACTTCATTGATATTCATTGGAAGCTCCAAAAGAGAATCATCCTGTTCTGCCAGATCAAGGGTCATACTGGAGTGGATATTGGGAAAACACTTGAGAAATGTTTGCTGGATTGGGGGTTAGAAGATCTTTTTGGTGTGACTTTGGACAATGTCAGTGCAAATAATGTGGCGATCGAGTATCTTCAAACCAGTGTCATTAATTGGACTGGAGCAACAGTTAGAGCTGAATACATGCAGGTTAGATTGCTTTTCTTCTTGCTGTTAGTTTAATTATTTCATTTAGCCATTTAAGTACTGCTCATTTCAACCATGAAATGTTAATTATATAAAATTGTAGAGTATTTTTGAATCTTTTGATGATATTTTGCTTAGTCATGTTTTATGGAATGGGGAATATGTTTGCATTTGTACTTAAGTTGTAGTGTTATTTTATCCTAAATGTAGATTTAGAAAGTATGAGTACTTGGATAATCAAGTATGCAACATGTTTATATTCTTTGTTACAAATTATCAGTAGCATTTCTTGTACACTTTGTATTTCCTTGTTTCATGCTTTCTGTATATGCAACATGTTTATAGTTCCTTGTTTCATTCTTTTATCAGGTAAGGTGTGCTGCGCATGTTCTTGCGCTTGTTGTTAAAGATGCTGTGTTGTTGTATCACAAGTCAATTAGCAGGATCAGATCAGTTGTCAAGTATGTCACTGGATCTCCCTCTAGGTTGACCAAATTCAAAGAATGTGCTGCTCTTGAGAAGATTGATTGTAAGAAGATGGTTTTCTTGGATGTGAAGACCCGATGGAATGCTACATATCTAATGCTTGAAGCTGCCATTCCATATGAGAAGGTCTTTAAGAGGTTAGAAAGAGAAGACAAGAGCTTTCGAGATAAGTATATTTTTAAAGAATCTGAATGTGAAGCTTTACCTAATCCTGATGATGACACTGTTGTAATTGATGATGAAGCTTATTTTCTGAGTTCTAGTGAATCTGAAAGTGAATGTGATGTAACTAAAAAGAGGAATACGAAGAAAAAGAACAAGCCCCGTCATCATGCTCCATATGCTGCAGACTGGTCATATGCTAGGAGTCTTGTAAAATGTTTAAAAATTTTCTTTGATGCTACTGTTAAATTCTCTGCTTCTACACAGGTTACTACACATGAGTTTTTATGGCAGTTAGCTTTGATTCATGAACAGTTGGTTCGTCTTAGAAATATAGGAAACCGAGATGCTCATATTTCTAAGATGGCAGAAGTAATGTTTAAAAAGTACAACTCATATTGGGGGGATTATGAAGACATGAACTCTGTTCTTTTTTTTGCTAAGTTGCTTGATCCTCGAGAGAAAGAGTCTGGTTTGAAGTTTGATCTTGAATGTTTGTATGAGCAAGAAGATTTCAGGGTTGGGACTGTTTTGAAAGCTGTGAAACAAGACATGGGTAGACTTTATGAAGAGTACAACACCATGTATTCAAATGCTAATGCAGATGAAGGTGACAGCAGCTTTTGAACTTTAGTTATCTGCTTTTGTTCTACTATTACATACTTAGATATTATAAATGTTGTTATCATCATCATTTACTAATATTGATTGTGCATTTGTGTTGATGTCTTAGGTACTGGGTCAACAACTGCTGCTGGTGTGGATGACATGGTAGTTTGTGTGCAAGAAGAGAACATTGAGGATGTGCTTGAGTTGAGGAAGAAAAGGCGAAGAATGAATGTTCACTCTACTCATCCAAAGTCTGAACTGGAAAGGTATTTGCTTGATGACTGTGAAACATCTACAAGGGATTTTGATATTCTGGCATGGTGGAAGGCTAATAGTACCAAGTATAAGGTACTATCACTTATGGCGAAGGATATTTTGGCAATACCAGTGTCCTCAGTTGCTTCAGAGTCTGCATTCAGTACCGGGAAGCGCATTCTTACTCCATGGAGAAGCTCGCTATCTGCCAGGACAGTTGAAGCACTTCTCTGACGTACGCAAAGGTCAGTTGCGAAAACCTATCTCTCTTGATTTCATATGTGACTATATACCGAGATGACAATTCAAAGCATTGAAGAAGGTAATGGAATCTCTTTTCTTCTTATTTGACTTAAAATTTCTATAGTTGAATGAATCCAGTTAGAATTGTTTGTCACTTGAATGAATCCAGTTAGAGTTTCACTTGAATGAATGCAAGTGTGTGGTGTATTAGTTGTAGACTTGTAGACACTTGAATTACATTACCCATGATGTGAAGAATTTTGATCTGACTTTTGAGTTTTTCTCTTTGCAGACATTTTGGGCAAGGATGAGGATTAAGGGATTGTTGGCTTGAGAATTGGATGGATGGGTGAACTGGAGTCTTTTACTTGTCTTCGACTCTTCGTGCTACTTTCTTATGTTGAACTACTTTCTTATGTTGAACTTTAAGACTATTGTGTGTGTGTGTTTGATCTTTAGAGTTTAGAGTCTTTAGACTCCTTGCTTTTGGACTTCATTATGTGTGTGTGATCTTTAGAGTTTAGACTCTTATGGAATGGATCTGTTTAATCTATGAAGTATGGTAAGCTGTTATTTCTTAAGTATGGAATGGAAATACACTGTACAGGTGCAGGTGCAGGTACAAAATCTGTCAGAATTTCTGACAGATTAATTTATGGTTAAAACCGAACCGAACCGAAAAATAACCGAACATAGTCGGTTCGGTTTTTAACCGAACCGAATACTATTGAGTTCGGTTACGGTTTTAAATGTGCTAACCGCACTATAAACGGTTAGTTGAACGGTTTTACAACTAACCGCACCGAACCGAACCGTGTGCAGGCCTAGACCCTGCTGCTGCAAACAACTACAGTACCTCAACCACTCAACTCAAATTTTTTATCCGTTTTTGTAGCTTTCCAATCTTAGCTGCACTTCTCTGCAACAACACTACCCATCCAACAACAACATAAATTCCTACCCCTCACTACCACGAACATCACACATTTCAAATTTCATCTTTGCAATTCCATCGGCATTTCATATTTATTCACCAGATCACCTTGTTAGAGTTCTGCCATCTCAATAGCACCAGTTACTCAGCTGCACCATTCCTAGTACTGCAACATAGAAGCAAACCCATATTATTCCAAATTTCACATAGAATCACCTGCAATTGATTCATAACCAGCTGCATCTCATCCATACCATGTAATTGCTCAGCCAGTAATAATACACAGTGCTTCTTCATTTCTTTATCAGCTTACTCACTGCAGACTTTAAATCACACAAAGTAAGTGCATTGTCTCCATCTCATATTCATCGACAGTTCTAGCACCCTTGAAATCTCAGTAACACCATCTTCTTTCAGACTCGAGCAGGCATAAACTCTAATCAAACAAACACATTTTTCCTTCACTACAGAAAACCACATCTTCTAATTCATGTACCATCACAAATTGCATCCTGTTTCTAACCAAAGATTCAACCCAAGGACAACCAGTAATAAGCATGAGACCTGCCATCAAATCGCTTGTATTAGCTCCATCAGACATAATGCCAGCATTTTCAGTCATAGTTGTATCATGTGAACTTGAAACTTGTCCACTTCCTTTTTCTTCTGCAACCCTTGTAGCAGCGTCCTTTCTTGCCCTCTCTTCTTCCATTGAAGCTCTAAGAGCAAGAGCAAGGTGTATAAGCATATACACCCGTTATAACAAGCACAAAAAAAAGGGTGCACTTTTATATGCACAAACTTTTGAACATATGCTTACCAATGCTTTTGTTGAATTATCTTTTATGTTGTATATCTGACCGAGATTCGAGAAGTTATTGCTAATTTGGGTTGCATCCGTTGATGGAAGTTCATGTGGTCAAATAGAAGCAACATTTATAAGGCTACAGTAGATATGATTATTTGGACCGATTGATACATTAGCAAGCCTGTGTTTATATTATGTGAATTAGATCTAGTTCCTCAACGACTTTGGATTTTATTTTAACTTACTGCTGCACTTGGCCTTGATTCTACAATCTCTACGTTGTTATAGTGGAAAAATGCTTGAATTGTTGTTTGCTAGAGAAGTATTGATACAATTGACAGTATTGGAGCAATCACACAGGCCTAATATTTCTTTAGTAACCAACATTCCGTGATCATAACGTCACTGATTCGACATCCAAACAAAGAAAAAAGATTGTTCACTAAAACTTGATTAAGATTCCTAAAATGGGATACTATGTACACATGTAATTTATGTCATATGTGTACGACAATGTACACTTATATTATAGGTGTACAAATATGTACACATGGTAGTGTACCACCATGTACACATCTACAACAATCATGAAAATCCAACATTCATACCAATAAAACATGTCATATATCAATGAGACATGACAGTAGTGTACACCATGTACACATGTACAAAATCTAGAAAATCTAACATCACATACACAAAACATGTTGTATATTCATGAGATGGAACAAAATGCAGAAGTTTATACACGTATACAACTTGAATCGTCTACACATAAAAAGTCTACAAATTTTTCCGCTGCAAGGGCGATTGGCGATTTTGAAGAGTTTTTGGCGTAGGTCGTGGTTTTCTTTGATCAAACCAGTTCTACCCAAATCCTTCATCTTCGTTTTTTTTGTCTCATCTTCTTCCCCTCTTTCCAAGCTTTTGATTGACATCCTAAGTTTGGCATTTGCATCTGTAATCTTTTACAAGGTTGCGCAGCTAGGGTTTTTCACATGGGCTTTTGATTCGCCATGGTAAGAACAAGAGGTTCTTCCACTTTGGACACCACTCAAGTCGATGCTGAGTCTTCTGATGATGCACGCTACCATTGCCCATTCAATGGTTTCGATGGATGCTCTGCTGGCGTTCGAGGAAGAGGCTACACCAAGGGCTCATTACTTACACATCTGCGTGATAAGCACTATCCTAACGATGAGTGCAAAACTGTTTGCCGTGGAAGAATCAACAGCAACAGCAAGGTTTACAAGAACTGGGAAGAGGTTTTACGACAACTGAAGATGTGGCTTTGTACACAATGCATGCGTTTACAGGTTTGGCGGAGTTCATGCAGAAACCATAAAGGGGTGGTTTCTAAAGGTCCGTTCAATGGAGTTGATGTGGATTTTTTGATCCATGATATTCCCTACCCTGTGGACGTTCTCCCCTGCGACAGTCCATCTCAACAAACATCTGATCCTCTGCCTTGTTTTAGCTTGGATTTACTGGACAATGTGCTTCGTCAACAAATTAAAACTGTTTCCAGTATCCCAGCTAAATGTAAGCTCTTCTTTGCTCGTACTTTCAACATGGTTATACAGAAAGTCATCCATAACCCAAAGGATATCACATTGTGGATTCAGCTTTTGCTGTTCCCTGTCTGCATCCTTCGTACCTACATCCCTAAGAGTAGTGAGGAGGAGCAATCAGGTAATAGAAAAAAACTACAGATAACATCCATCAATTCTGCTCTTTCGATGTGGTCAGACACTCAAGGGTGTATCATTTTGGTTCATCGAGTTCTCGAAGAGCACAAAGCTTGGCAGGAGCAGCTGCAGAAGATCAAGAGGAAAAAAAAGGATAATCAAGAGGCTAAGAACTTGCGGCTTTGTCGTAAGAAGATGAATTTTGGGATGTACACAGCAGCTATCCGCACTTTGACTTCTAGTGGGGTTGCTCCTGCAAACTCTGGCACATTGGAGGAGTTGCGCCGCAAACACCCATACGATGCACCGCCTAGAGTTCCCACTGAACCTCCCACTCAAGCTGCGCTTATAGCTTCGAAAGACTTGGTCTTGAGTAAAATCAAGAGTTTCCCTAGGGGGACTTCTTGTGGAAGGGATGGGTTGCGAGCTCAGCACTTGATCGATGCTATAAGCGGCTCTGCAGCCGCTGTTTCGGACGAGTTGGTTACCTCCATCACGAATATTGTTAACATTTGGTTGGCCGGCTTATGCCCCTCAGAGCTGAGTGTGTTCATTGCCTCTGCGCCACTCACGCCTCTTGTCAAACCAGATGGGGGATTGAGACCTATTGTTGTCGGAACAGTCTGGAGACGTTTGGTGTCGAAAGTCGCAGCTGCTCATGTGGGTAAGGAGATGGAAGCTTACTTGGGAGACTACCAATTCGGCGTGGGTGTGGCCTGTGGAGGTGAAGCTATTCTCCACTCAGTCAACCGTATGTTGGAGGTTCATGGAAGCTCCAATACACGTACGATGCTGCTGGTGGATTTCTCCAATGCCTTTAACTTGGTGAATCGTACTGCTATGCTGAATGAGGTTAGAAACCAATGCCCTTCTATCTCTTATTGGGTGGAGTTTTGTTATTCAGCTCCTGCGAAGTTTTATTATATGGACCAATCTCTTGTTTCTGCGCAAGGAGTGCAGCAAGGGGATCCCCTCGGACCTCTTCTGTTTGCCTTAACTCTACACCCCCTCATTCACAGCATTGCTCGCCAGTGTCAATTGGAACTCCAGTCCTGGTACCTGGATGATGGAACCTTGATTGGCGATACCCTGATGGTGGCTAAAGCTTTGGAGATAGTGCAACAAGAAGGGCCGGCTCTTGGTCTACACCTTAATGTAGCTAAGACAGAGATTTATTGGCCCACCGTTGATAACAGAGGTGTTTTTAGGGTGTTTTTCCAGATGATATTAGCGAGACCCTCAGATGGCGTAAAATTGTTAGGTGGACTAGTGAGTATGAATGACCAGTTCTGTAAAGATTTCGTGGTTAAAAGAGTTCAGAAAACTGTAGGCTTAATGGAGGCTATCAAGAAGCTTAAGGATCCACAGGGGGGGATTTTTCCGCTGCAAGGGCGATTGGCGATTTTGAAGAGTTTTTGGCGTAGGTCGTGGTTTTCTTTGATCAAACCAGTTCTACCCAAATCCTTCATCTTCGTTTTTTTTGTCTCATCTTCTTCCCCTCTTTCCAAGCTTTTGATTGACATCCTAAGTTTGGCATTTGCATCTGTAATCTTTTACAAGGTTGCGCAACTAGGGTTTTTCACATGGGCTTTTGATTCGTCATGGTAAGAGCAAGAGGTTCTTCCACTTTGGACACCACTCAAGTCGATGGTAAGAACAAGAGGTTCATAAATGCACTATAGATATGTCTTGTACACAAGACTTGTTCATAAGACTAAACTAACCTGAATTCTAAGATGCATGTTAAGTAGAGCTTGTACTCAACACTTGTGCACAAGAAAATTACATTAACTCTTAACATTTTTTTTTTTTATCTTCTGTGACGCATTCGAAATTTTCCATTATCTCTTTTCGTTGGCAGATCTCAAGGTTAGCAAATCATTTTATGAAATCTAATTGATGCTGATATATTTTGTCTCTTTAATCAACATCGGGATTGATGTTGAGAGAATTTTGATTTTCATGATGTTAATTGCAAGAGATTTTTTTTTTTTTTTAATTTGATGTTGGGTTCTCTATTTGTAGATTATGTTCACCACCCATGATGAATCTAATCTTAACTTCGATCACACCAAGGTAATACTATTTTCTTTTTTTCTTTTTTTTTCTTCTCATTTGTTTGTTTGGGTCTTTTGGGTCTGTTTGTTATTTGTAATTTCTCTTTTTCATGTTTTAAAAGTTAACCCGAAAAATTGTGCTAGAGAATTAAGTGGATTCGATGGATTTTGCGTTTTTTGTCTTCACACCTTTTTTGTGATTCATTACAAAATTTGAGTAATTCAATGCATAGTAGATTGGTTACATGATTAACAACCATGCTATGTCATAGTTTCTATTGGCTTTAATGATTTACGCATTTTGCTCATCCTGGCCTTATAAGGGAACTAAGTAACTCACTGTAAAACTAGAGTTCGTAAATACGTTTAGTGGATTTGTTATCTTTAATCGCTGTATGGGTTATACTAGCCCTTAACCCGTGCGTAGTAACGGCACGGCCATGATGTTGGTTCATTTTTAATATATCGTATAATTTGTGTCCCGAATACTTATCAACTCCTTATGATTTAATATGTGTTTGTCATAAAAATAGTTGGGATTTTCCTCTATTTTTTACTTTGTGTTTTCCTTTAATATTTTACCGCCGGAGATTTGCTCAAACGAAAGAAATATAATCTTAACTTCCAGACACTTTTTTATTTAGGTTCATTGCTTATAATGAGATAATGCTCTACATGAATATGGAAGTTTAAATATTTTTTGGAAATATGTCGTCAGCAGCACTCATCTCAGTGAAATCAACTAATCAATATCGTCCATAAAAGTCTCCACATGCTCCTATTTCACTCCAGCTGACTCATCTTTCATGGTCATGTTGTGGATCCTCCAAATAGGCAGAGAATAGTATTTTTTTGCATCAAACGAATGATATAAATTATCTAATGTAACATGATTTTCCTATAATTTTTCAAGTGGTAATTGAATTATTGTCCCTATTTTTGATGGTTTATACAAATATCCTTATCACATAATAATTATATCCCTACTTTCTTTAAAAGAAATCAATTTAATTATCCATACCAACTTTACCCTCACCAATTTTTCTTTCATTTTTCCAGATTCGAATCCAAACTCTGTCTCCTTTTCCTCTTCCACAAACATCGACCACCTTCTTCGTCGCACCACCTCCATGCCAGCACCACCTCCACTTCCGCCATCACCTCTTATCACCATCAGTATCAGCGCCTCCTTCTAAAGAATCGATTTAGATCGATTTCCTCTTTATTGACTACAAATCTCAAATCTGGTGATTGTTCAACGAAAAACAATGATGGTATGTACTTGATTTGCATTCCCTTTTCGAACCTTAGTTTTTTTATTTCATTCTTCTTTAGATCGATAACAGATTCAATTAAAAATGATGAAATTGATGATGAAGATTTTAAGTTTGTTATTTGATTTTTCAGTTTAATTTATGATGTTGGAGATATCGGTGGAATTGATGATGCAGATTTTGCGATGGTTCTGGTTGTATTTGATGATGTAGATGGAAGAAGGTTAAAACGATGTAATTGATGATGAAAATTGTGGTGGTTCTGGTTGGAATGATGGTTGTGGTCAGGCTAGAGTATTGAAATTGGTTGTGAATGAAGAGGGTGCAGGGGTCAGTTTAACAAGGAAACTGAGATGTTCGTTTTTGAGTAGGATGCTCTCAACTGGAGTTTACCATTGGTTGTGTTATTGATGGGTAAAGGTGCTTGTGTTGTTTGAATCTGATCCGGAGATTCAAATTAGCTATTGCAAGCTACTACAATCGAATTGGTGTTGAAGCTTCATAGAAGACAATGGCGGTTGCTGCTATGGATTATAAATGGTGGTTGATGGTATTGCTGGTGGTTACTACAATGAAGGAGATGAAGTTGTTGTTGTTTATGAAGCTACAAGTGATGATCAATTTGTATTGTTTATATGTTTTTATGGGATCAATTGTTGTTGTTGACCCAAATTTTTATGGGGTCAACTACGGTTGTTGATCCATTTATTGGATCAACTCTTGTTGTTGACCCAATTTTTTATCGGATCAACTATCTGTTGTTGATCCTTTCAACTCCTATTGTTGACAATATTTCCTTGGATAAGTATAATCATGCTTGTATTTTAAATCATGCTTGTAGTTTAAATCATGTAAATTTCTTCCAATGTTGAACTTGTGGTGCAATGGTAGCATGACTGACTCCATGTAAGATGATGCAAGTTCGATTCACGCCAAGTTTACTCCATTTGCATGAATCAATTTTCATTGTTGATCCAATTTAGGGGATCAATTACCATTGTTGATCCCCTAAATTGGATCAACTTCTACTGTTGATCCCTTTTTTTTTTGATTAACTACCATTGTTGATCCCCTAAATTGGATCAACTTCTATTGTTGGTTCTATTTTTAGTTGGTTCTATGTTGTTGATACAAAAAATATGAACCAGTGGTGGCGACGGCGGCGGCGGCGGACTAGTGGTGGTGGTGGCGACGGACTAGTGGTGGTGGAGGACCGTTGGTGGTGTAATGGTGGTGGTTAAGGAGTGGTGGTGGAATATTGGTGGTGGTGGTGGCGGTTAGTAGGTGGTGGTTGTTGAACGGTGGTGGAATGATAGTTGAATGTTGGTGGTGGTGGTGGTGGTGCTAGTGGTGGTGGTGAAGTGGTAGATGAAGAAATTTGTTCCATTTTGAAGTAAACAAAATTATTATATGGGTGAGGGTATTAAGGTAATCTAATTTTAAATGGATACGGTTATTAAAAAGTAGGGACATATTTATTGTTGTATAAGGATGTATTTATTGGGTGTGAAAATTAGGGACATATAAATAATATACCCATTTTTCAACAACCATTAGATGACAATGTTTAAAATGTCACTAGTAGAGAATGGGCCATTCCAGACCCACATCCGTGACCCTCAATCACGGTCAATGGGCCGTTGACCAATGAAGACGGTCATTGATATAAAAAAATTTCGGAGCACAACCTAAAGCGTTTAAATCGGTCGTTCTATAAAATTTTTAATTACCACTGTATCCCCGATTCAACGACTCAACAACGACCGCTAGACTCAGTTGAATCACTGGTGGCGGGAAATCTAACTCGGTTCCCGCACTTTTCCCCCTCGTTATCAACGAGGTTATATATATCTCCTCCACCTCCCCTCTCTCTCCGTCAGTTCATTTACAGAGAAACTATCTCTCTCCATAACCAGACCACTCTCCCCTCCCACTAACTCTACCATTTAGAACCAATTAAACTAAACATCAGTTTTACCTTTTACATCTCTTAATTAGCAAAATCATCAGGTATATGTACAGTTAGGGTTTTTGATTTAAGTTCTCTATTTCTCATCTTTTTCTTTTACTCGATTTTCTTCATGGGGTTTTAATGTTTATTGTTTTGATTGTTGGTTTCAGGTAAATCTCAAGAGATTTAGGTGTTTGATTAGAAGAATCATCAAGAACAGGTACAATTAGGGTTTTGGATTTAAGTTTTGTTTTCTCTTTCTTTTACTGATCGATAATCTTCATGGGGTTTTAATGATTATTGTTTTGTTTATCGATTTCAGGTAAATCTCAAGATCTTTAGTTGTTTGATTAGCAAAATCATCAAAAACAGGTACAGTTAGGGTTTCAGATTCAAGTGTTTTTTTTTTTTTTACTGGTCGATTTTGTTCATGGGTTTTAACGATTTTTGTTTTGTTTGTTGATTTCAGGTAAATCTCTACAGCTTTGGTTGTTTGATTACCAAAATCATCAGGTATATATGATTTTATTTGATTTGGATGATAGTTGTTTAGTTTATGAGTTTCAATTTAGTCTATGGATCATATGTTAGGGTTAGTTCAGTTATGTTGTTGATTTGGCTGGTGGGTTATTTATTTTAATTTTTTTTTGCTGCAAAGAATCATGTTTAGGTCTGCTAGTATACTTAGGGTTTTATAAGTATGTGGATTTATGACTGGAATGATTTCTGATTGGGATATTTTTATGTACAAGCATGTGGTTGCGTTTTATAATTTTATTTATATGTTTGAAATTGAATAAGTAATTGATTGTATTAGTGATTACAACATGATTTAGAATCCGACAAGTATACCACTTTGGATTTAGAATGATAGCTAGTTAGGTTTTTGTATTGTAGTTAATTTTTCATATTGATTTTATTTTAGGAAACTATGCCGAGACTTCCTATTCCAAGTAGCAGCCGATCTCGTTCTGCAAGTATTAGGTCTGCAAGTACTAGGTCTGCAAATACTACTCCTAGGTCAAGTGAAGCTACCTGGCCAAGGGCTTTGATCAATTCCCAAGGTTCTCCATCAACTGATGGTAGTCATGCTGCTGCAAGTACAAGTGAAGGGAGTCCCCGTGTGTCTTCATCAGATGGTGATAATTCTCCAGGCCATGTTAATGGAAATCAGGATGGGGGAGATGGATTGCATGAGGCTTTTCATCAAGCAAACATTGAAGCTGACAATACCGAGGAAAGTGGGATTAATGGTAACACACAACATTGTGTTTGAGTTTTCTTTTTCATATATATATAGATATGTGTATGTGCTATCAAGTTACCTTTTAATTTGTTTTTGTTTTCTGCAGCTGATCACCGTTTGGAAATAAACTTCAATTCAATGGGACAACCAATTGAAGATGGTTCTAAGAAATATGCCACCAGAATTGGAGTGATAGCCAGGAGTGTTGTCGCACCATGTATTGAGGATTGGAGGTCTGTTAATTGGGCTCTTAAGGAAGAAACTGGAGAGCCATCAAGAATGAGTACAAGGTACACGAAGTTATCAAGTCCAAGGCTCGAGGATGGCAAATAAATCTTGGAAGAACAGAAGACTATTTTAAGGAAATGGTGTGACCAATTTGACAAAAGATTCTTTGAGAGATTGAACAATAGACCAGTGGTGTGAAGAGTGAGGATTGGGTGAAATTTGTGGAATTGCATAATCTAGAAGCGATCGAAACTAAGGGAGATAGGTAAGGAATCAAGGAAGCTTCTTGAAAGCTTTGCATACTACTTTGGGAGGACGGCATTGCACGTCGTCGACATGTCATGGAACAAGCAGAGCCCTATTTGGTAGTGTGACGAGACTGTTGTATACACTGGCAACACATGTTTACAAAGAGATTCCTGAAGAACACCTTGAATTATTGGACCCTAATTGTTATGAAATAAAGTGCAGAGAATATGTAGTGAGTTAATCTTTTACTGTTGGTTTTAGATTGGCTGCATATATTTTTGTCTTTGTTGCTTTTTATAATTTGTTTTCTACTTATACTTATAATCTTGTGTACATTGCAGGCAAAGGTGAGAGAGCTGAATGAAATGGAGCAATATATAGAGGAAACCGATTTGGACAGAGATGCAGTTGCCAAGGTGGGTGCACATGAACTTGTATTGTTGTTTGCAGAAAAAGAATACCTTGTTAGTTACTAGCTAACTGATTTTGATTGCTTTTTCGTAGGTGTTTGGAGTTGATGATAGGGGTTGTGTTCGAGGAATGGGAGGTGGGATATCAAAAACTGAACTGCTTGCTTCTGCAGTTTCAAGGGAGCAGCTACGGAAGCAAGTGTTGAAGACTAGAGCTGTGGAAGATCGTGTCCGTAATCTTGAGGTAACTGTTGAGACACTGATGGCTGGTTTGAGTTGCAACCCTAACACCAGCAATGTTAATGCTCAGGCAATATTCTATAACTAGTTTTTAGTTTGCAACTCATTCAGTAACTAGTTTTCAGTTTGTAACACCAGTGATGTGTCTGATAGCTCTTATCTGAGTACAATTGAATTTCTCTATTCCTATTTTCTTGCATTGTTGTTCTTATGAACATCAGTAATTCATATTGCCATATTTGATGGGATTATGATCTGCAGGAAATAAATGGTGGTGGTTGCCAACCTAGCAGAACTCAGAGAGTAATTGTGAGAAATATGAGAAAGAACTGTGTTGCCTTGGGATGTATAGATATGAGTAGGCCTCCACCAACTGATGAGTTTCATTTGGTCCGCATTGATGAAATTTGTCTAGCTTCTGAGAGTCTCTGTGATGGTGATGGAACTTTTGGTGATCTTATCATAGGCAGCAAGATTTTGTGGCCTCAGCACTCGGTTTTTCTACTTCCAACTGATGATGCTGGTTTTTAATGAATTTGGAGTTATGTTGTTTGTGGAGGTACAGGTGAACTAACTTTTTGGGACTTTTTTGGGGACTTTTTTGGGGGTATATACAATGTTGGTATACATGTAAGTTTTTCGGATATATATTTATGTACTTGTGGTTTATATATGTAACTATTTTGGGAAGCTTAGTTTTTAGATTCAAGTATTTTGGGGTTTAGTTGATCTTGCAAGTTTGTATGGTTTTGAGTCTCATCTCTTTTTTATGTAAAGAAGAAGACATTCAAAACATGTAAAGAAGTGTCTTGCAACTTCTATGTATCTGTAGCTTTAGCAGGTTTCAGAGCCTTGCTTTTATGTAATGAAATATATATTAGTATCAACAATCTTGGTTCACTTTTATACATTGTTTTGATTGTCATTCTTTGTGCTTTGTTCACTGTTTATCAAGGCTTATTAAGGCATTGTAGCAGGATTAGAAAGGATGTGTTAGAATTGTAAAGTAACTTGTTTATGCTCTGCAGTTTCTTTTTTACTCCTGTACAGGCCTAGAGCAATGATGATATCTAATTCTACAGCATTAGATAATACAATAGTGTTGCGGTCTTAGTTTCTGCACTGCAAACTGCTCTAGTCACTTTGTTTGATCTGCAGTCTCAGCATTCTACTAGATTATTGCCTTGTAAACTAGTTTTTTGCATTTGTAGTACGTTGCAGTCTACCTGAAATGGTTTGCAAAGAGGTGTATTATGCAGAATCATTCCTTGTCTTTGAGACTTTTGGATATGTATCAGTTGTATTAATCTTGGGATTGGCTTGGCCTCTTTCATTTCAATTTCACCTTTGGATACACATGTTGAACTCAACTTCATGTGTGGAAAAATCTTATTTGTGAAAATGGTGGTTGTAAAATTTTTAGAAATTGCAGATACACATATCTGGTGAACTAAACTTCAATTTTTCTAAACAATAGACATTCACTTGGAGGTGATTCAGCCCATTAAGGTGTTGCTGACTCAGGTGTTGCTGACTCGGGTAAAAATCTGATTCAGATTAGGTCTATACTTTCCCATCGAGAAAAAAGAAAAACATTATCGTCTCTATCTCTCTCTTTCTCATTCTCTTATTCTGAGAGGCGGCTCTCTCAGACAAATTTATTACTCCTCTCTACCAAATTCATCACCGCGCTCAAGCAAATTCATTACTCTCTCAGACAAACTAAATCATCGACATGTACTTGCGACAAATTTATGATGGGTGGTGTATTAACTAGTTAGGGTTTCAATCATCAGCGTATTTATCAGGGTACAACAACTTTTAGAGGATTTATTAATGCTAGTTGCATTCTTATTTGAGGTTTCATCATATCACATACTACTGGAAGGGTAATAAACAAATTTTTATTTTTATTTCATCTTGAGTTACAATTTATTAGGGTAATAAACAAAAAAAAAAAAAAAATCGGGGGTTTTGTTTAATTAGGTCACTTAAAAATATCATCTTGATTTACAAATAAGAAATTTCTATAAAATTGTGGGTTTTGTTTAATTAGGTCATTTAAGTATTTCATCTTGAATTACAAATTGGGGGCTAAATTGTATCATTGCAGTCACATACTCTAGATAGCAGATGTGGGTTTTGGTATTTTTGTTGTCTTAATTTAAGAAATTAAGGATTGAACAACTTTCTTTTTGTTTCTTTTTCTAATTTGTATCTTTGGAGTTTCAAGTTACTGATTTTAGTTTCAGAGAGCCCTCTTTTAAATTGATGATTTTAGTTTCAAGTTACTGAAAGTTTTGCACAGGAGGATCTAGACTTTAATATTGTCTGAACTTTGGGTTATAAAATGTATCGAAATTTAGTGGGTATGCTCTGTATTTAGGTGTTGTTCTTAGTTCTGGACAATGTGGATGCAGATTGTTTAGTTAGGTGTTGTTCTTAGTTCCTATTTTTGCTTTCTGTAGTTCAGCATATTAATGAGGTTAATATATAAACTTTCATCAACTATATACCTTGCTTTGTTTGCTTTCACTCTTCATCCATGTTCTGCATCAATTTATTTTTAGTTAATGAAAGTATCTTATTAACTAGGACATGTTCTGGACATGTATACCAAAACCTGATGTGTGTATTTGCTTTTGCAGATGTCTCAATGTCGGATAGTTGTTCCATGTAAAAATTGGATGAGTGCACCGAAGGGTTCACATCGATGGGTTGTAGGTGTTCAATCTTTCATCCAATTTACAGCAGAGAGTCTAGGTGAAGGTATCAAAGAATTTCGATGTCCTTGCATGAAATGTAAGAATTTCAGGGGTTTACCAAAATCACTAGATGATGTACATAAGGATATTCTTGATCATGGGTTTGATGTGTCGTACCGAACGTGGATCCATCATGGTGAGCAACCTCGTGTGGATAATGTTAATGCTCGTACCTTACATGCAAATAATGTTATTGCATCTCATTCGAGAATATATGACTTGTTCAATGAGGCACATGGGCGTCTGGTTGGTCTTGATAACCCTGAAGAATGCCTTACTAATCCTGATCACCTGCCGAATGCTGCTGTTGAAGATGGTTCTGGTGGTAGTGTTCAAGATAGGGATGCTGTAGTTGAAGATGGTTCTGGTGGTATTGTTCAAGATAGGGCTACTGTGGATTGCATCAAGAGGTTGGAGGATGGATTGCTACCCTTATATCCAGGTTGCGATGATGAACATACAAAACTATCAACAACAGTGGAGTTACTAAATATGCAAGCAAGGTATCAATGCTCTGATGTTTTCATGACCGAGTTGTTGGGATATATGAAAACTATTCTACCTAAAGGGAACACGTTACCATCTACTTGTAGTAAAGCTAAAGATATGCTTAAGCCATTTCAGTTGCCGGTGCAAGTTATTCATGCTTGTATTAACGATTGTATTCTCTATCGCAAGGATTATGCTAATGAAGATAAGTGTCCTAAATGTGGTGAAAGTAGATGGCAGAAACCACCAGAAGGGAGTACTACAACTACTAAAAAGGTCCCGGTGAAGCGACTAAGGTATTTTCCAGTCACAGAAAGGTTGCAGCGTATGTATGGCACAGCGTGGATTGCTGAGTTGATGACGTGGTATGCTAAGGTTGAAGAAAGTTCTACACACATGAGACATCCGGTGGATTCTGCACAGTGGAAGTCGATTGATATGAATTGGCCTGAGTTTGCTTCAGAAAAGAGAAACGTGCGGCTAGGACTAGCAACAGATGGTTTTAATCCTTTCGGAATGATGAGCACGCACAGTACTTGGCCTGTTATGCTTGTTTGTTACAACCTTCCACCATCTGAATGCACGGCAAAAGATTTCACGATGTTAACGCTGCTGATTCCTGGTCCTCTTGGTCCCAACCATAACATTGATGTTTATTTGCAGCCATTGATAGACGAGTTAAATGAGTTATGGTCACTCGGAAAGGTAACGTACGATGCACATACAAAGACTCACTTTACAATGAAAGCAATGTTGTTGTGGTGTATACATGACTTCCCTGCGTATGCCCATGTTTCGGGTTTGCGAACTTCTGGAAGATATGGTTGTCCTGTGTGTGGAGAAAATACAGAGGCATTGAGGCTAAAATGCGGTTCAAAGTTTGCATATATGGGACATAGAAGGTTTTTAAGAGATCGATTTCACCCTTATAGACGGAAAACATCCCAATTTAACGGATCAGAGGATTTAAGGGTTGCACCAAGACGTTTGAGTGGCATTGAATTGTTCAACAAGACTGCAACTGCAGATAAAGAATTTGGGAAGTTGGTAAAGCGGCCGGCTATTGATTCTCCTTGGTCGAAGAGGTCAATCTTATTTTGTCTCCCATATTGGAAGGTAAATTTAGTTCATAGAGCATTTTGAATTTCAAGGCGTTTAAAAGTTATATTATACTTTAGAAAAATTGGCATGCTTGTGGTTAATATTCTAGTACTATTGTTTTAGGCTTTGCATTGTTTTAGGCTTGGAATTGACACTGCATTATGTTTTTGGTATACCAAAACTACACATCACTTAAGTACCTTTGGTGCATAGAGCATTTTGGATTCCAAGGCATTTAAAAGTTATATTATATTTTAGAAAAATTGGCATGCTTGTGGTTACTATATAGGCTATTATCATTACTCGACCTAATCCCTTGCAGTTACTTTAGTTTAATATTTTTTGTTGTTTGTGATTCTTTTCTAACTTAAATCTCTTATTAGTTTCTACAAATCCGGCACAATGTGGATGTCATGCATGTAGAAAAGAATTTTGCAGAGAACTTGTTTGGGACTTTTATGTGCCATAAAGATAAGTCCAAGGATGGGCCTCCAGCGCGGAGAGATTTGAAACTGCTAAAATTAAAGCCTAGCTTGTGGATGAAGGAAAGGAATGGAAGAGAGATACTCCCTCCTGCACCTTATTGGATGTCTAAGAAAGAAAGGGAAGTTATCTGTAAAACTTTGAGTACTCTTAAAGTTCCAATTGGTTACAGTAGTAATTGGAAAAAAAAAGTATGTATGAAAGAGTTCCAATTGAAGGGTCTTAAGTCGCACGACTATCACATTCTTATGCAAGGCTTAATGCCAATTTTTATAATGCATTGTTTCAAAAAACATACGCCTTTGCGTGAGGCAGTTAGACACTTATCGTTATTTTTCAAAGTCCTGACCTCTAAGGTTATTGATCGTGCTGAGCTTCGTGTAGCGCATGATCGTGTCGTGGAGTCAATATGCGTGTTCGAAATGTACTTCCCTCCTGCATTTTTTTGTTAGTATGACTCATGTTGTTGTACACTTGGCAGAAGAGGCACATCAATTGGGGCCTGTCCAATTTAGGTGGATGTACCCTTTTGAGAGGTACAATCCTTTAGTCACTAGTAACCTTTTGGTTTATTCTTTTATGAACTCAGTAAACTTACAAATTATTCTTTTATGAACTCAGTAAACTTACAAATCTTTGTTTACTTGTCATATGTGCAGGATGATGAGACTCTACAAGGTTCTTGGCCGCAATAAAAATTATATAGAAGGGTCTATTACAAAACAGTATACGGTCAATGAAGGAGCGCGTCATTGTGTTGAGATCCTTCCTGATGCGAAACGGGAGTCTTTTAAGTGTCGTGGAAAGATAGAAATGGGCAGTGATGGTTACGAAGGTCCGTACCCAATTCATTCGCACGGAAAACCATGTTCATTAACCAACACACAGTATGAACAAGTTCGCTTGTGGATATTGAGACATTCAGATGAAAACACTGAATGGGAAGCATAAGTAAATCCAAAGTTGATTTATCTTTCAATCATTTCATTACATTACATTATGAAAAAAAGTAACCTTCTCACTTGTCGCTTTCTTTCTTCTTCTTTTTTTGGACAGGAAATACGAAACATATGTTCGTAATATTAATCAAACTCGTACGGGAAGGAAGAAGCGTTTAGACTACATTCCATGGCTACAGGACCAGCTTGAACAACTTGAAGGCACTTCCATGTCTGATTTCCGTAGGCTGGCAATTGGTCCTTCCTTCTCGGCAGTTTCGTATAATGCATATTTTGTTAATGGTTATCTTTTCTATACTGTTGATGCTGAAAAAAACTTTGTTACACAAAATAGTGGAGTTACCATGAATGCTTCTACCAGCTTTAGATCAAGTTCCAGAGATACTAACCTAGTCGATGACGATACTACGTACTATGGAATTCTGCAAGATATATTTGAAGTGGACTATGGAGTTTTCAGAGAAGTTGTTTTTAACTGTGATTGGGTGCGAATGGCAGACAAAGTAAACGGATCATATGTGGACCGAGATACAAAGTTGAGGTTTGTCAACTTCAAAAAGTTTATGAAGAACTCAAGAGAAGTTGACGAGCCAATCATCCATGCTTCTCAAGCTAGACAAGTTTTTTACTACCGCGATGTGACAAGGCTACATTGGAATTTGGTTTTGGAGTCTCCAGTAAGATCAGACCCCAACAAGAATGCCTTTGAAGATCCATTTGTCTTTACTGGAGTCGCAAGTGAAGCTCCAATTTCTGTAACTGTTGGAGATGATGAGTATTGGAATGGAGATGCTCAAGTAAATGATGAGTATATGGATTTTCAGGTAAAAATTGATATTCAGTACTTGTGTAGTTGTTTTTTCTATTTTCCTTCTTTATATACATGGATGTTTTACCATACATTCAACTCTTATGCCGTCAGGGAGCTACCTGAATGTGGATTGTGGAACATATGCAATCATAATGCCTTAACTATCGAGGTATATATGTATCTTCGCAATTTTGTTCATTGTTTAATCCCATATGCAATCCCTCATCATATCATATCCTGTAATGTTTACAACTAGTATTTAACAGTTCATGTCTTACTTGGAACGTGGCATTGACAGCAATTAGGTGATGTAAGTATGCACATCTGAATCCGAGCCTCCACCATCAAGGACAGAACATGAAACACCTAGTTTATTAGGAAACTAAAGGACAAGTCTACATTTCCAAGCTGTGATTATAAGCTGCTTCTTGCTTGTCGGTTGACTGTAGGAGTTTAGTGCTATGAATCCTACTATTTAGAACATTGTATCATGCTATGCAGTTGTTTCTAGGACGCCTTCCCTTCTCTCGTAGCCTTTTCTCTGCAAATTGAATTATACTGTTTGGTGTACCTTGGATGGACCCTCAACAAGCATGAATGTATTCTGGGCTTATATTCAAATGTTGATTCAAATGTTGTCTTTCTTCAGCTCAAATCAAGAATGACCCTGCAGTAGTTGTTTGGTGAATTGGTATAAATTCAAATGTCTGCCATCATGTGTTGCGTCATATTGTATGTTGTGCTGCTATTAAGGTTTCCTATTATGCATCTTCTATTTGGTTATGTATTTTGTTAGTGCAGCGTTTGATCTTAACTGCTTGTGCATAATCTAGGTTCTGACATTCGTTTATGAAGTGTAAAATGATTTATTGATTTTTTTGTTTTCATTTGCAGTTACTGGTGACTTTTCCAAGACTGCAGTGTAAAATGGGGGAACTTCATTTTGAAATATGGGCTAAGTTCATCATCAACTGAGTTTATTCTTTTGCTGTTTAGCCAATCGTTTATTAGTTTATCATTTTGTAACTGAATCTTAGAACTTAATTACCTTTATGGTTGTAGAAACTTAAATTGGTCTGAAGTTAGATTTTATACCTTTTTTTCTGTAATTTGAACCTAGTGAATGTTGAATTGAAAGACTATTTGTGTGAAAATTTAATTTGAATTTGGTTCTCATTTGAGTTTGAGTTTGATTGTCATTTGAGTTTATTTTGGTTTTCATTTGAATTTTCATTTGAGTTTATTTTGGTTTTCATTTGAATTTTCATTTGAGTTTAATTTGAGTTCCATTTGATGAGTACTTTCAGATTTAGTATTTGCCGATTCGGTCAGTGCAATCGAATCGATTTTTTTTATATTAAAATCCAAATCTAGGACCGACTGTGGTCGGTCTTAACACATTGATTGTTATAGTCGGTCGTTGATATGAGTTGCACCGCGACCCGCAGAGCCAAGTCGATTAATGCGACCATTTTCATGATCGACAAAGCAAGTCATATATACGAGTTAAATGACTTGCTTCATCGGTCGCGATACTGCTGATTTCTACTAGTGTGTGTACCCATTACCTTTTCGAAGGGATTGTATATATGCGAACCCCCGCCATTAAATCTTCAATAAAGTATTGTGCCCAGAAATTCGTCTTAACGAAGGCTTTGGTAACTTCAAAAGTCTTGGACATTTTGTCACTTCCGTATGTTCCTACCTTCACTTGGAATACAATACGCGACACATTACCTAATAAAGAACCTTGAACACATATTGTACTCCATGATCCTATTTCAAATTAATAGATTGTCAATAGATCCTTTACCAAAAGTTGACATACTCTACGTTGAATATTTATAAAAAAAAATTATGGTGTTGTGGATCGTTGCTTTCTAAAACTGTAGTTTTCAAAATTGGCCTCTTCAAGTCCCACGACTTTCTAAGTTTATATATCTTGTTTGTTTTTAACATTTTAATTATCCATATTATGTTTGTTACTAACTATCAACTTGATGATCTTCTACTGTGAACTTTATGTGATTTCAGAATCGAAATAGTTATACCTCTTTCATTCGTATCAAGTAATCCGTTGTATATCCCAACAATTCTTCTACAACAATTCCTTTTTTTTGCCGTTTCCGGATCATCAATAGCCATTATTGTCAAATGCAATCTGTTAATTTTTGTTGATGTTATGTATTTGCAATGTTCATTTTTCTTAAATAAATAGATTGTGGAAAAACTAAAAAAAAAAAAAAAAAAACATAAGTATTACATAAGTCTAAGTTACTATATCCAAAATACTTCGGACACTGCTTATGGTGCCTTGTTTCCTCAAATTCCTCGTTGCATTCTAGACAGTAGGCAACACCAATAATTTGCGAAGTGAGCTATTTGCGCAAGTGTGGTCAATGTATCCCTTGCATGTAATAATAATAACAACACGTCAATTTTTTCAAGGCATCCAATTGTAAATGGTATGAATCTAATAGATTTGAATTATACCTCAATCTTAGATATCACCTTCTTCTCACATAACATAGCAATTGAGGAAGGACAAATCTTGACCACTCTTTACATAGGCAGAGTTAGCCAAACTATGTTTTGCAATTGTCTTACGTGAAAATTATTATTAATCCATATTTTAGTCAGCTCCTATCGAAGCCGATCTAATTAGTCCTATAGAAAGTTCATCTTAAATTTTTGACCTTATATCTTGACCAAATTATTGAAGTATTCTCGGTCATGTTACGTGTGATCTACCCATCTGTGTCTACTCTACCTTCTAACCCAGTGAATGAAACCTATACATATTGATCCCTAATTTGATATTGTTGATTTGTCATCAAGAGGTCGCATGATTTGAGAATGTAAAATATAAAAAATATTCTATAAACGTCGGAGGTGAAATTTAGATTTATGATTTAGAGTTTTTTGTGATGATTTTGATGAACAAACATAATTTTCAAACAAATATTTTAGAATGCAAATACATTTTCTCGGTCAATAAGGTTTTATATCTGGAATTGAGTGAAAGTTGTTGTCTCTGTAGGTAGTTGTCGCGAAACAACTCGATATTGATGGTCTTTCAGGAAAAAGAATGTAATAGCACTTGAGAGAGCGATAATGTTCTCTTACGTGGGTACACCAATTTCCTTTATATAATACGGGTGATCGAACAGTCATGATCATATTGTCTTATACGTTCCGGTATCATCCTCGAAATATTTGGTTTTTGTCCTTATCAATCGTGCTAAAAACAACCAATTACATCTTTCACAATACAATAAAACTCACTAAAAAGCAAAAACTATTATTATACACTACTATTACCAACACCCGCACCACCATAAAAACCATCCACCGCCACTATTTCTTCCACCAATAGTAATGTTACCGCCTCCACCATTCACAAAACACCCGCCACCGCTTATACTAACCCTACTTCCACTACCACCATTAGAAGTAATATAGTTTTTAGTAAAATTATGTATTTATGTTAGATTATTAAAGGGACATTTATAATAGAAATTTAATTAATCATTTATCTTTGCCAAGGACAAATCCTGACCACTCTTTACATAAACAAATCCATAATAAATAATTTCATATGTTCTGATCTTGATTCGTGTCGTTCGTTTAGTTATTACATAACATGGCAATTGATTGCACCAATTTTTAAAATGGACATGTGTTTTATCGAGTTTATTTTAACATTAGAATGATCAACCACGTTTTATACTTATAATATAACGTTACACATTTCGTGGCTTTACGAAATTAACATAATATGTTTTTGTTCACCAATACCCGTCACCACCATAAAACCATATGAATCCACTTTTTTATCCACCACCACCTAGTGGCGGAGCCAAGGGTTGACTAACCTGGCTTTAACCCCTTAAATTTTTAATAACTATATAAATTTTTTAGTTTATTTTATAATTAGTACTTTGTCCATATATATTTATGGTTAGTCCACCAAAGTTTACATGTTTCTATTTTAAAAAAAAAAATAAGCCTCCTCAATGTCAATTTTTGACTCCACCATCGCCACTATCACCGCCGCCCATCCCATGTAGGTTGTTGGACAATTTTAATTTTCAATCACAAATGCCATGTATGAGGTTTAGATTGAACAAAATTTCGTCAATTGATTAGTTTCATTACTATTTTTTCGTGTATATATGCTTTTTTTGTATTGCAATCAATTTTATTTTAACATTAAATAATCATGATTTATACGATATAGTACCAAAGATAACAGGGGTACCATTTGGGTGATACAACTACGATCATTAAAATATTGTCTTGTATGATATCATCCGTGAAATATATGGTACCTTCCTTTATCAAAAGTGTTAAAAACAACCAACCACATCTCAACCACACTACGATGTTATCGATGTTGTAACGACAACATAAAATTAATATTGTCCATCACTACTCACCAGCATGCACCGTCACTACTTCTTCCACCACAAACCAGGGGCGTACCAGGATTTTGAGGAGAGAGGGAGAAAAAATTCTTGCCAAGTTGGATACATGTGAAATATGGATTTTGTATCCCATTTTACGATAAAAGAACAAAAATAAATATAATTGTGCTTGGCTCCTCCCTTAACCACCACTAATCTTTCGGCCTCCACCTCTTCTATTACTCATTTTCGCAGAAAATGTCTATTGATTCTATTTATCAAAATAACTTATTAATAGAAATAAATATTATAATTAATTAAGAAAACATTTATAATTAAAAAAATGATTAGTCATTTATTATGAGCAATTAGTGAAACACTAATTAATAAAACAATTTATAATGAATAGATTATTTATTATGTGCAATTAGTGAAACACTAATTAATAAAGCAATTATGGTATTTAAGTTGAACAAACCACCACTGTTGATTTATCTTTTCTATCAATTCCAACCAAGGTGGAATACTGGTTAGAAGCCACTCTTATGACACAATAGGTTATGAGTTCGAACCTCCCCGTTATAATTTTTGAAATTCCATATCTTGACTTGAGTATTCATTTTTCATTCATAATATTGGAAGAGTATAATTCCATATCTTGACTTGAGTATTCATTTTCATTCATAATATTGGAATTAATGCCACGTCTTGTGAGTTGTAAGGGTTGGTTAGGAGAAGTCCAGGCACTATCTTCTAAATGTGTCGAAGAATCGACGACATACGCACAAGATAAACGCCGTTCTTGGCAAGGTTGGATGTCCTTTTCAGCGTGCTCAAGTCCAAGCCATTTGGACCCCTTAGAGGTTCCAACCAGGGAGCGCGGAGGTCCCAAAACGTATATATCATCAGGATTTTAATTGGTGGAAGGTATGGGTTTGTGTGAATCGATCTCATTTATAAATTACAAGAAGAGAAATGTTGATGAAATTAATGTCCTGTTTATTTTTTCTGTTTGCAATGCAGGTAGGGGTTTTCATCACTAATACGTGGATCAGGAAAGGAATTTATGGTACCTTCTTATGTACCTGAACCATCCACTGAATCCATGAAAAAACCATCTAAAGAACCAGGTATGTATTTATAATCAATCTTCTTAAATTTTGTTTTGTTTCTGTTTAGGGGTTGAGTTTCACAAAAATCAAGAGATGTTAGCTCTCTAACATTCAATTGCTAATTACAAGAGCTTTATCTTCACCAGAAATGATCTTGATACAAGGTATTTGTATGCTTTAGTGATGATGAAGAAGATGCGCTGCCTTTTGTGTGTTTCATATGTCTGTAGTCTGTCGTGGATCCCATGGTTACCAAATGCAAGCACTACTTCGTGAGCATTGTGCTCTTTAAGGTACTTAATTTTTAACTGGAAGTTCTTGCTTAATCTCAATGTTTTTGATGATATGTAGTTGTGTTTGCAAGTTGATAGTATATGTTATCATCATGTGAAACAATGACAATCACAATGATGTAGACATTTACATAGGAACCAGAAACAATTCTTTTATGTAATGCTTTAGTTAGCGGAAGGAATTGAGCACCTGGAGAGAAAAGAAGGAATTACAATTCTCTTATGTAATTCTCTTATATAATGCTTTGGTTGACATTGAAGAATTATCAAGAGAAAGCAGGCAAGCAAAGCACTAGTGTATGAACTTGCAGCTCGAAACTATGGGAAGCACGTGCTTCTCGGGCTTATTTTTTTCTTATTCTTTCTTCGGAAATATCGGCAAATGCGAGTAAAACACTTTCATAGTGTTTTTCTATGGTGACGAAAGAAGATGAGGAGATGAAAGACATGTTTATGAAGGTAATTCTACCAGCTTTTGTTAAAGGCATCTATCAAATGAAAAAGAAAGTAAGAAAAAGATACTGGACATCTGATGTAACTTCGTTTACTTCTCTTTTAAATTCCATATTTCACGCAAAACCAGCAATCCATGTTTAGAGGGGTTGCAAGGTTCGACTAATATCCATTGAATAAAAATACTTGATACTGTGAATTTTAACATGGACCTGTTAGGCATATGATGTTAGGATTTCGGTAAACATTCATTATTATTATTATTTTTTTTATTTTTTTTTTAATTTGGTAATTAATAATAAACAAGCCTTTAAAGGTCGATTACAATAAGTTGGTGGGTAGCCTTGCAACAAGCTGGGCACCAACACCCTTTTGGATAGCTAAACCTATTCTATAAAAAAGAGTACCGCCTATCTTATAATTAGCATCATGGTTTGTGATACAATTCTTCAACCTCTTCAATAAAATGATAGTTTCTTCGCCCAAATCTCCTAAAGTCGAAAAAGCTAAAACAACAAAACCATACCCATGAAGGGAGCACTTGTCTAGGTATTTATTGCGTTTACGCGTAGTAGCTCTAGATATGGCTTGACCGGGTATAAAAGTACGAACTCCCCGCGAGTGAATGGTGAAACAATAGTAACATCAAAACAGAGACATCCCGACCATTCTCCCAACTATGAACAAGAATATCCGCCGGTCTCAAGGAAGTATCGTTGTCGATAGAAAACCAAGCTCTACCTCCTTCCTCACATGTACACTGACCTTGTAACAAATGTCGGCAAATACATCCCTTGCAATGTCATGGCGAAATTTGATGCCAACATCATTAGCGCAATGCAAAGCATGATCTACGAAAATATCTATCTTTTTGTTGCAACTTGAGCATGTACTATCTTCCCTGAAAAGAGGAATGCCTAATCTATAACTTAACACAGACCTAAATTGTCGAGGTCCTAGACTTTGATTTAAACCACTAATGGGAATCGCCTTAAGAAAATCCAAAGCATGCGACACTCGTTACTTTGCCATAAAACAGAATCCCGATTTGGACATAGAGAAGTGTGACGGAATCTGCTTCTTCACAACATCAAAATACAACACGACCAAATAACGCATTGGATGGGGGGCAATATTATTTAGGTTAAAGGTAGAAGAAGGCAATCCACATACCTCTAGGAAATTATTCAAAGCTTGTTGGAAGCACTTGCTAGGCGCATCAGTGGAGGAAACATTAAGCATGGTCTCTTGTAAACCCCTAGTCTGAAAACAGGATGCGATATAACAAAAATGGCTAGTATCTTCCATAGTGTAGACACCGAGACCGCCATCTTTCATCGGCAAGGTGGAAAGGCGTTATTGTAGGGGTCCGAAGCCTGCGCCATCTCCTGTGACAATGTGTCTCAAAAATTGAAACAAACGTTGATCAAACAAGGATTTAGCTTGAAGCAGAGCCAAGGGGTCGGCAGTCCTCATAGCAAAATATAATCTTAACACCCCGGCGCAGCTGCTTTACAGAAGAAGCTCGCTTTGAGGATCTTGAAGTTTCTTCACCGTGTCCATTAGATAAATTGTTTTGTCCACTCTAGCTTGGATTAAATCGCTGCTGAACTGAAAATCTAAGCTAACTGGCCCGCCTGCAGTTTCACCCCTCTAGAAGGCCTACCGATGTCGAGGGAAACACATTATCGGCTAAACTCCTAGGGTCAACAAATGGGCCAGAAAATCTCGGTTTTCTTGATGTTAAATTGAAGCCCTCTGCTGCCACCTTCTGACTGAATAATACTTAATGCCTTCGACACTTCCAGTGTATCCCCTACCAAAGTGCCATCATCCAAATACCACGCTTGCAGGTCAAGCTTGCATTGCGAAGAAATCATACATACCGGCGGATGTAGAGCGAGTGCAAATAATAAGAGGCCTAAAGGGTCACCTTATTATGGTTTTTGGTTTCTTCTTTTACTTATTTCACTATTTTTGGTTTTGTAGATGAGAGTTTTTGGATTGCAACCTTAAAGGGATCAATGGACTGTTCATGAAATTGAATCCAAAATTAAAATTTTTGATTAATATGTTTTAGATTATAAAGAGATTGTGATGGTTTTGAGTCAGGGATCAGTAATTACTGTATGGTGGACAAGATCTACACTACCTACGGTATTCTCTGTTACAGGTCAGTGCTGAAGCATACTGTTGACACGTTAAAAGAACACTTTAATGCCGATTGCCGAATCATACTGATTTATGAACACATTATATGATGATTAATATTAATGAGAGAAGGAATATTTCTTCAGCTCCCTCATTTTTTTTATTTTTTGTTTTAGAAGATTTCATTTAACAAATTATATTTTTTTTCTTTTGAAAAAAAAAAAAAAAAAAACTAATATATTAACTTAACTAATTTATAAAGCTAATCTATTAACTTGACCACTAAACATGATTAGTGAGGGGTAGATTGGGAATTATATAAATTATATGAATAGGGGTGACTCTGATTGACTATTGAAATCCCATTTTTATGTTTTTCCTATATCCCCTAATTATTTTTAGTATCCCCAATTGCATGCATTGGGACCGGATGAGGCGAAGCCGAGCTACACCAAATCAAAAATCTTAAGCATGCATTGGGACGGGGAAGGCGAACCCAAGCCACACCAAATCAAAAATCTTAAGCATGGATCGGGGCGAGGCGAAGCCGAGCTAAGCATGCATTGGGATGGGGTGAGGCGAAGCCGAGCTACACCAATCAAAAATCCTGAGCATGCATTGGGACGGGGTGAGGCGAGCCATATCACACCAAACGCCTAGCACACCAAATCAAAAATCCTAAGCATGTATCGAGACGGGATGAGACGAAGCCGAGCCACACTAAACCACAATTCATTATGACGGGACGGGACAATGCCCCATGACGGGGCGACGCGAAGCCACGTTGCACCAAACCAAAAGTATGGCTAAATAAAAAAAAAATGATGGTGGATGGTTTGCGGAGCCTCCCGGTGTGTAGCACGGGCACAAAATCTAATATATATATATATATATATATATATACAGGATTTCAGTAGTGAATCTAAACTAAATAAACAAAATTGCTAATAGGGGTATCCATTTACTCAAGGCTGACCAGATTTTAATCAAGACAAAACATCCCATACCTGTGCACAGGAAATAAAAACCTTTCTTTATTGTTAATAAGTGGCGGTCCTTTCCTAACAGCCTCTATTAGTAGCCATGGAAATAAAAATCTTTCTGTATTGGTAAGTGGTGGTCCTTTCCTAACGACCCCTATTAGCAGCCATGGAAATAAAAACCTTTCTTTTTTGGTTGATAGAAAGATCAGGACCGCTCTGAAACTGGGGCCCTTTGTCCATGGTTTTGGTTGGTAATTTCTAGCCGGTTTTGTTGCATCATATCTATGACCAACCATGCATCCTTTCAATTAATTAACAAAAAGCGCAATTCCTCATTCATAATCAATGAAAAATAAAACATATCGAGATCCATAATCGATGAAAATAAGCAGATTCGTTTACTAGATATTCTTCTCTATGATATTATATAGATAAATGCTATCCCACTCGACTTTGCGGGAGGGCTTCCTGCAAAAGCGGTTTCTTTACCGTTGGATGATTAAATTAACGGTTAGATTCACATTCAGAAAATGACCAATCACTTTCAGGAAAGGACCCACCACTTACCCTAAATGGTTCAAGGCTGTTAGATCTGGGTTTTAGCATGATCTAACGGTAAAGAAACCGTTTGAACGGGATAGCTTCCCTCAAGGTCGTGCGGGATAGCACTGCTCTATTATATATCAACTACTTTTTCCATGCAAGTTTCCTCATTTTTGTCGGGTTCTTTGAACATTTAACTATAAATACATGCATCCAACTTCAGAAGGAAACACACAATTTCAAGAAACCTAAAAAAAAATATAAGGAAGAAAAATTCTCATTTAACTTTCTATTTTCAAAAGGCAATTAAGCTCCTTCACTCAACAATGGCATCTAGTAAGAGCTCACTCTCCATGCTATTCATGGCTTTAGTCCTCATGGCTGTAGTGGGTGAATTGGCAAATGCAAGTTCGATAACTATGTATCGTTTAAGAGGTTGCGGTGGCGAAACCCGAAGGTATAGTAGATGTGGATGCTCAAACCTTTTATATATGGGTGGTTATCAATTTCGTTACACTGGTCGAGTGCTAGAATGTATAACACAGAAATTGTCTTGGTGGGAGCGTTTTCACTTTCAACGGCAATTCCCGTCAATGCAGCAGCGTTGGATGGAAGAGTATCTTTATCCAGTGTTAAGTAAAATCAACTGTGGATGTCTCTGCTATATACGAGACAGACATTATGTATGTGTGTGGATGTCTCTGCTACATATGAGACAGATATTATGTATGTGCGTGTTTGAGGAATGGGCCTTGCAATATGCTTATGTATTGTAATGATAGCTGTATCACTACGTGCTTCTCATAAGCCTAATAAGTTTTAAATAAAGTAAGGTCATTTCATTACGTGCTTCTTAAAAGTCTTATAGGTTTTAAATAAACTAGTATGATGCCCGTTCCTTATCTCCCCTTTTAATGAGAACAAGCTTAACTTGAAAACACTAACAATTTTTGGTGTATCGCCGTACTTTTCGTGTAACTAGGGATGGTCATGGGGCGGGTATGGGGCGGGTATGCCAATCCCAGTCACTGCCCCGTTCGTAAAAAAAATACCCATACCCTCCCCATTACCCACATGAATTGGGGCGGGGCGGTATGGGGAATACCCGTATGGGGCGGGTTACCCGTAACACGGTGTTAATACATATATGTATTTATGATCAAAACTTAAACAAAAATAATAACATAAGAATAATGCATTCTAAAATTTAAATTCAGAAATTCATCTTAAAGTGAACAAAAGAATCTGTAAATGACTTATTAGTTTTGCTACTTTTTCCTTTCTCATTCTATCTTCGTCCATGTTAACCATTGCATTATCTGTATCGTTTTCACTATTTTAACTTTTAGAGAATGTGTCTGATCACAACGAAGAAGCGAAAGTGATGAATATATAAGAACGATCAAGAATATAATAAATGAAAGAAGTGGTAGAAGTATAAAAATAAATGAAAGAAAGCTCGACTAAGTGGTAGAAGTATAAAAATTCGATACGAATTCTAGTATAAAAGTCTAAACCCTTATAATATGAAAGCTACGGGGCGGGTATGGGGCGGGGACCTTGAATCCCATACCCACCCCATCCCCGTAGCTTAGGTTTCGGGTATTACCCATACCCGAACCCATCCCCATTTATGCGGGTAAAACCCTACCCAAACGGGACGGGTACCCACGGGGATGGGTTTGGGTGGGGCAAATGGCCATCCCTACGTGTAACGCCGTATTTTTCGTACACCAAACGTATATTTCAATCTGACCGTGTTTTTGATCAGCCGATGGATTATCTTCATTTCTAACCACAGCCGTTCATTTTATTTTTTTTCTTTCTCTAATTTTCTCTGCCGTCGTTATCTTCTCCGCTCTCTTTCTCTTCTAAGTTCTAAACAAAGAAAATTCTGCAACTGAAGTGAAAAACAACGTTCGTTTTAAGCGATTTGCAGACAATCAATGATGGAGATAAAGGATTGAGTTGGTTTCTTTTCACTTCCTCGATTAGGCATGCAAGATTTCTCATCTCTTTCTATTCTAAACAACGGAATATTTATAAAATTCATCCCTGCAACTGAATCAATCAACAGACTAAATCAATCAATAGAAATTTATAAAATCCATCCCTGCAACTAAATCAATAGAACCCATATACGAACATTAGCTCTCCGTTTCTTTCAGTTCGACCGCTCTTCTTCTCGCTCATCTATCTCGATCTTCTCAACAGCTAAAACTGAAACTTCAACTGTGTTTCTAACCATTAATGGCGGAGAGCAACAATTAGGTGGATTCAAATCGATTCTTCTCTTCTTTCTCTTAGGTCGTTTCTTTTTCTCCCTCAACTCTACGCTCCCTATAAGCTAAAATCCCAAACTCCTTATTTAACAAATCCAATTTCTAGGGTTCAAAATAAACACTCACAGTTACAATATGAAGATGCAATCGTTCGTATGCTATTGGTAAGATTTTGTTAGTTTTGATTTAGTAGTTTAATTCTTGATTAAGGTTTATTGAATTTTTCCCCAAATTGACAATTTGGGTTTGATATAATTACACTGTTATTACTCACACTTCGTTTAAAACCCCATTTTCCATTGTATTAATCTCTTCATACTAAATTGGTTCGATTAGAAATAACAGTTGCATTTTGCTTATCATTTTGTTAACTGTGATTTTAGGTTTTCTTACTTTGAACGAGCTAAACTTTGGTGTTAGAAATCCTCATTGTTCTTTATTAAGTTTTCTTAGAGATTTTCATTTTGGCTCTCTCTATGTTCTGCATTTTAGGTTTTGCTCAAATTATTTGAATATTTTTCATCCAAAGCCAAGTCTAATGAACCCTACATCCCTGGAGTTATAGTATCGGCTTTTGAATAGAGAATGGTTTCACTGATTCGTGATTAATTGAAATTTGTTCATCCTTACATACATATTTGAAGCTACATTTAACTACTTTCGAGTGTTACAGGTGGTCGGATACATTCACCCAAGCAAGAGAATTCTGATGCGTGCGAGTTAGTGGATATTGATATACATCAAATAATGCCCAATACACATGGACAGAATGAGGATCATTGTTAGGTAAAATGATGTTTGCATCATACCTATCATCAATTTTATATTAGACATTGTTGTAGGGGAAATATTGTTTAACCGCATCGTTGTAGTATGGCTTTCCAGTATAAATTGTTATCTCCACTAAATTCATTCGTCTCATCACAAATGAGAACATCATTCTCTGTTGTGTTTTGGGATGTACTCTCTATAAATATATCTTGCAAATATTTTGGTGGAGATCTTGAACCAAGAAACTTGATTCCTAAAACTGTGACATGAAGATTTGTGATTTTGGGCTTGCAAGAATTACTTCGGAGATGGATTTCATTATGGAGCGTGCTATAATACCACGTAAGCTTATTTTTCTTTTTTAACCTAAAAAACTTGAATGTTTATATGCAGGATTGTACAGCTGATTAAGAGCTACAAAAACCTGTGGAAAATTGATACGAGAACATTGAGAAGAATAAAGCCTTTGGCGATATGATTGCATTAGCAGTATCAGCTGAAAATGGAAATGAAAACTTGCTGAAGCAGCTGAAGGAGGAGATAGTTCTGCGAATATGGAGGATATATGTGAAAAAATTATGGTTCGCCGACGTGCAACGCACGTGCACTCTACTTGTTTGAGATAGAAATTATAGTGTTGAACTGGGAATAAAGAATTACTTCGTTTTAAATCTTAAACCCACGGAAGCAGATATTTTTTTAATATCCAGAAGAAATGGTAAAAGGATATAAAGAGCTTACTTGAATTCTGATTGTCTCCCAGCGTCTCCCATTTGTCATCGTAATTCCTAATTACATTGAATCCTAATTTATAGAAATCATATTTAGAAAATCAAATCAAAATACAATACGAATAAAGTATAACGATTCTCTAGCATCATCAAAGTTCACAGATACAACATAGAGTAAGAAAATAGACTTACCTTTTTTTCTTTTTTGATCGGTATACAAAAAGAAAAACTTACTTGACTTATCTCCAAACCTGCTTCGTATGCTTTCCCATGCACAAACGCTTGGTCGGAAAATTGTTTTTTAGGAAACTCACAGATTCTCGATGACCTGCCATTAATCCAAAGCATCCAATACACTATTAACAATAAGAAAAAGAAAAAATCACTACCATGACTGTATAAGAAGATATTTGCATCGTGAATAAATATTAAATGCCACAGCACAAACAGCACCGTGCAAAGCTTTTTAAGAGCCACATTTACATGATCTAAATACAACCTCCTATAGTAAACCTTCACTGCATCTATATGGATTGAGATTAATAACTTATACCTAATCAACAACGGAATCAAATAAAACCATATGTACATAACATTTGGATTCAATTTTTTCTAAAATCTAAAGTCATAATACACCTGTATATGGATGCATCACATTTCATCTCCCAAACACGTTGCAGCAATTGAAAAGAGGTTAACATGAGACGAAAAAGAGAATATGACAGAATAGAAAACTCACCATCCTTTATGTGTTCTCCATACTTCTCTGCACCACATAAATTATAGGTTAGTGCAGTAGGCAAGGCGATTCAATGGAGTCAGAATTAAAAATCAGTCCAAGAATACATGAGAAATTGTATAAACAAACAAAGCAGTTAGATCACGATCACAATGATATATAAAGAGACAACAGAGATTATCGAGAAAAGAAGGCAGTAAATAGGGTTCTTGAGAGTATCAGTAGGGATTCGTAGAGTGTTAGCATTCGGAAGGAAGGGAGGAGAAGATAATTAGGGATAGGTTATTTTTCTGTACGGGGTCGGTGACTAATCTTCACCCATGTTTGTTGCGAACGAAAAATTAGTAAATAGATTGGAAACCCTTGATTCTTATTGGTTGGGGATTAGGAGCTCTAGAATTCAAGTTTTTGGCCTAACTTTCATTCTGGAGCCAATATTTCGGCCTCAAATTATATATACAATTGGGATATGGCCCGTGCCTTAATGACAAACTTCGGGTTGTTTCTAAAACAGACGGTTGCTTTCTTAATGTATCCGATGTTTGTCCTATAGATGTCTGTTTTATACTGAATTTTATTGTATCGGTTCAACATATATCACTCATTATATGGTTGGTTCTCAATACATAAACGCAATCCGTAACTAGGCAAGATGTTGCATTTATGCATTACTAACCTAGTGAATAAGTGAAATGTATATATGAATATGTTTCCCATATTCCACAAAAAAATATGTTTCCCATATACCCATCACGATTTTTATTACCAAATCCATATACCACACTCACTCATTAATTAGACATAATTTTTAATGAAAGTTTTGCTCCATTAAATTGGATAATGTATTTTTTTTCATTTAAGGTCAGTAGCCACCTTTTGGACCATGTCATTGTCACCCATCTTGATTTACGTAGTATACTGTTTAGTGATCATGGAAGGTGGAGGGCACGTCTAATCAGCTGGAGGGCATTTTCAAATCTTAACACAATTACTGCCCTTACTTTATATTATATGATACGAAACTTACAATAATTTTGTGCTAATTGTTTGTTCTTTTATACCGGGTAGGTTGCCTACTTGAACACACCCAATAGTACAATAAAATAGTACAAGAAACTTGACCTATTGTCGCACCCAATAGTTATGGCATAAACCCCTGTTAATGCCACGATGATCCACTTTCTATTACTGCAGCAAGAGATTGTACTTTTTTGACAATTTTTTTTTCATATTGTTATTACAGTTGTGTGGCAAAAATTTCATTTTTCAGCATTAAATTATAGCTTTTAGCTGCATCTGATAAATATTGTGACTCAAAATTTTTCTTTTGCAACACCTGTATTGAAGGTGTGACAATCTATAGTGTAGCAATAGGTAGATTTTCTTTTAGTGCAATAAGATAACTATTTAGTTAATTGTAGTTCCAGTTCGAGCGTGATAACTAAGAACAAGCGAATTTGAACAAACGAATATGAGTTCCGGTTAAGGGCGCTTTCGCTAGTACTAACTGCCTTCTGTACATATTTGGCGGAACTCTGACATTCATCGTCGAGAAATACACACATTACTAGAGTATCAAAGCTCGTTAATGTCGCCTCTGCACTGCAAAGAGTGCAAAATGGAAAAGTCGTTTACTAATAAAGATAGTGAATTTCATATCTTTGCAGATCGAACATCCAACAACAATTTTGATGATGTTTTTTCGCCATTTTTCACCGTGGACCGAATATCCGAGAGCGGTTTCATCGGTCTTTGTTGCGATGCGGTTTTTAGTGGTTTCCGAAGGTAATAGTTTCCGCAAATTTGAAACAGTGAATCTTGATTGCAGTAGTTGCGATCAACTGGACTGCAGTATGTGCGATTATATGGTCAGCAGCAGCTGCGATCAGCTGGACTGCGACCATTGTGATCAAACTGGGTTGCAGCGGCTAAGATCAACTGGACTGCAATAGTGATTTTTCACGACATTCAAACAGCTTTTTCACGGAAACGATTTTGAAGCATTTTGTATAACTTTTCTCAATGGGAGAACACGATTCCTTTTCGTTTCCCCTTATTCGGGCGCCAATGTTTGTACCCAAAATTACTCTTGGGCACAAACACGATGAATGGAAGATTTGGTGTGTTTTTAAGGTTAAGATACGAATTGAAGATAAAAGAAATTGATACAGGTTTTACGTTGTTCGGCGCGGTTGCCTACATCCACGGGGGGAATCCCCTTGGGGAGTAATTTTTCATTGATGTTTGAATTACAATCTCATTTTCTCTCCCTCCTATTGGCTACCTCTTTTTCCATTTCTGTTCCTCACTATTTATACAATTGTATACACAATTTTAATATAACTTAAATGGAAATAATTTGCTCATTTATGCCTCCTCTTCAATTCCGCATGAAGCTATTTGAAATTATTGTTGCATGTATGAAGCTGTTTGGAATAAATATTACATGGCTCCATCTTAAATTCTCGCATGACATCTGGAATTAACTCGCATGCCTCCATCTTCAATTCCGCATGAAACCGTTTGCATGCTTCTTTGAATAAATTCTGCATGTATGATGGATGGCGTATTGGTGGACACTGGTCAAGCGGAATAGCCGATTGCATGGGTAGAGGGGGCAAAGACATCTACGCGACATGGCTAGAAATTGGATGACAGTGAGGCAGAGAACTTGGTGGGAATTGGTTGGCAGTGCGATGAGTATTTGGCTAGAGGTGCGACGAGCAACCTGACTTTGACAGTTGACCAACGATTGACTTTGACTTTGACTGATTGTTGACTTTGACTTTGACCGAGTGTTGACTTTGACCGTTGGCCGGTCATTGTAATACTGGGCAGGCTGGTAGGCTGCTTCGGTTGATTGGTTAGAAGGCTTTGATGAGGGCCAAAGGATGATTCAACCTTCAACTAGGCCCATTATGTGGCATTTTTGGTTATTGTACAAACATCGCCCCCTCTTAACCACCAACTTGTTGGGGGTTAAGACATTTTTGTTTTCCTTAGTCAATGACAGAACTCGCCCCAAAGTGTGGATTATTTATGTTGAGGCGATTGGTAACCTTCTCCTGCTGTTTGCGGAAGTCAATACGCCCCCGAGAGTAAATTTCTGTTGCTGAAGTGTAAAGAAAACTGTCTTTGTTGATTATGGAAATCGTAATCAAGTCGCCCCCAAGTGAGGCTATTGTGTTCGGCGGGAAACAAGATTGAGTATGAACCATTATTGTAGGCAAAATCGGGACCGAAGGCCGAATCGCTCAGAATGTAAGCGTGATGCTTAAGTGGAGTGGTGTTGTGAGTGAGTGATAACTCGATGTAAAATTGAGCTGTGGTAGTTGCGTTGGACTTATGCTGTGATGGCCACAAAAAAGCTGTCTTCTACGGTAATGAGCAAAAGCCCAGGTAATAACTGACATTGAGCAAAAATGGTTTGCATCGGCTTCAATCAGTTGGCTCTTGGTGAAATGAGTAAAGCTATCTTGCCTGACACTACGATCAAATTTGGACTACGAGTTTGCGAACATAGATGAAGCCTGCAATGACCCGATCAATTTGGGTGCGGCTGACATCAAGCATTGCGGCGATTGCGATCGGCTGGACTGCAGGAAGCGGCGAAGCAAAAGCGCCTCTGCGCCGATTGTGATCAATTTGGAGCTGCGGGAGTTGCTGAGCAGTGGAGCTGCGGCGGCTTGGTCGAGTTGGAGTTGCGGCTGACAAGCGACGCCACCTTTATCCGCAGTGCGATCAGTTGGAGCTGCGAGGAATAACGGCACAAAGCTGCACTTCGGCCGATTGCGATCGGCTAAACTGCATGAGTTGCGAGCAGGTGGATTGCGGCGACCGATCGAGTGATTGCAGGCAACAATGACAGCGTAACTGCCTTCGGCGATTGCGGTCGATTGGGCTGCATGAGTTGCGAGCATCAGGCTATCTTTGCATCGAGTGCGATCAGTTGGAATGCAACTGACAACGAACAAAGCTAAGCTGCGACAAGCTGCGATCAGAGCTGAATTGCGTAAGCTGCATCATTAGGTATGTGATTCGCGATAAGCTAGAATCACGGCGTGACGAGCAAGGCGCATTACGCAGTTGCGGTCAGTTGAACTGCGAGGAGCTACGATATGATTGGACTCAAGCAACTTGATCAGTTGGGTCGCATCGACACTCGAGCATTGCGGCATTTGCGATCAGTGTCTTGGAAGGATGACGACGAAAAGCTGCACTACGGCCAGTGCGATCAAGTTGGACCTACGGGGTTGCGAAGCAATTTGGACTGCGGCTGACTCGATCGATTGGCTGCAGCTGCAGCCAGTTGCGATCGGTTCGGACTGCGGGAGTGGCGAGCAAACTGCTGCGGCCAGTGCGGCAGGCTGGATTGCGAGGAGTTCGCGAAGCAGATTTGGACTGCGGCTGACTCGATCAGTAATTTGACTTGCGGCCGCAGCAAGCAGCCGACTGCAGCGGCTGCGATCGATGTTGAACTACATGAGTGGCGAGCAAAGCGCCGCTTGTAACGAGCTGCGATCAAGTCTGGCTGCGGAGAAGCTACGGAACATCAGTTGGACTGCGGCCGGTGCGATCAGTTGGAATCGGCGGCGACAGTAAAGTTATACCGCGGCAGCTGCGATCGAGTTAGGCTGCGAGAGCCGAGAACATGCCATTTGGACTGCGATAGCCGATCAAGCAGTATGCGGCGACGAGCAAAGCTATCTTTACCAGCGGTTGTGATCAATTTGGACAACAAAAAGAGCTGCCGATATCATTTGGACTACGATAACTTCGATCGGTGGGCCCAGGCTAAAAGCAGATTCGACAAAACTAGACTGCATCGATTGCGTCAGCTGAGTACAAAATTGTTGAGCAAAGCCGCATTTGCATCGGTTGTGTCCAGCCCGAGTCTGTGATTGCTTTTTAAAAAGGACTACAGTTCGATCAACTTAACTGTAGCAGTTTAACATTACTGATTGTAATAATTGCGTCAAAATATTAGGGTGTATGCTCGGCCCCTCTTAATCCTATAACTCATTGTAGGATTAAGAAGTTTGAGTTACTGAGTTTCGATTTTGAAGCTTAATTCCAGCATTACATTAAGGTGCCATGTAACTACTTCGCCCCCAAGCGTATGGAGTGTTACACGACTTGCCCCAAAAGAGTTATTTTAGACCATGAGGTGTTACGTATCTCGCCCCCAAGTGACGATCGATCACGTTGAAGTGATTGTAATTCGCCCCAGAAGATAATGATTGTCATCTTTGCTCAATGCTCGTACAAAGGGTGCCTTGCCTTGCAGCATTTTGCTCGCGCATGAAATTTTGAAGATGTCTACTATCACGGAATTCGCGTGAGGGCCAATCCACTATTCGGATGCACGCATAATTGAAATGTGTCATCTCCTAAAGAAAATGCTCGCCACATTATAGGTGTCTCATTGAACAAAAGTATACATGAATATATGAAAAGATGCGAAAATATGTAAATTATGCGTAACGTATTGAAAGTGTTATTGCGACTTCGTTTTTGAAGTGATTAGGATGCCCACTGACTATATTGATGTTTCCCAGCGACGATGACTAGTAAAGTTGCCTTAGTGTCTCGTCTCGACTTAGTAACTAGATTTGTCTGTGGGACAGAATGCACCGATCACAGGCTATATTCCTGGCTGCGATCAGTTGTCTTGTAACAATTATACATAAAGCTGGAGTGAAGCAATTGTGAGGAAAAGCGTCTTCTTAAGCAGTTTGGGGAAAATCGGACTCACGACGATTCGATCAGCCATTTGTAGTAGTTATGACTAGCACCGAATATGTGCATATTGAGGTTTATGAATCTAACCAGCACTCACAACTTGCACACGGGCGTTTTGTGGGTATAAACTCACGTTAATAGCATTCCCGAACATTGAATATGATATGTAGTTTTCACTTGATAGTGGTTGATGTCTTTGCTCGGAACCCCAAAAATAATTTTTTCAAACTCAAGAGTTTTCTCCTCCATATTGTAGAAAATTGAAAGGTGATTCCAACGACCCAAAAATCACTCAATTCGGACTTAAAGCGAAGAAGTTATTGTGAAACAAGATTCCAAAAGCATCGTCCGTATTGACGACGTGGCGATATTTGGACATGTTTATCACTGATGTGGCATAATTGATGACATGGCAACATTTGTTGTGGACCCTTGTTGACGTGGCGCCATTTGGTGGCGTGGCACGTTGATTTGGACCTCACTGCGACATGGCATCTTTGTTGGACACATTTCTTGATGTGGCGGTGACGTGGCACGTTATTTGGACATCACTTTCTTTGACATGGCATCTGATTGGACCAGCTTTGCATTGTCGGCTGACGTGGCGCCAAATCTGCTGACGAGGCACGATGATGCGGATTCCTGTTGACGTGGCAATCTTTGATTGGTTGAAATTGGTGACCTGGATACTGCTGACTAGGCCGAACGGCCCATGTGGCAAGTGACGTGGGTCAACAAAAATATGAAGTGGGTGATACGACACTAACAAGGGTGAAACGGACCCATTAACGGGGATGAAACTTGATAGAAGTGGGTGGACATGCGATAACGTGGGTGAACAAAACCTCAAGAAGTGGGTTAGTTACTTT
Organism: Papaver armeniacum; assembly: GCA_023531295.1. NCBI lineage: Eukaryota > Viridiplantae > Streptophyta > Magnoliopsida > Ranunculales > Papaveraceae > Papaver > Papaver armeniacum. Next base: position 1,323,238 of record JAJJWW010006838.1, read on the forward strand.
AACGTGGGTGGCGACACCCCAGTGGGTGAGGATTGCCGGCGGCTTGGGCCGCTTTTTTTGCCTCTTTTTTTTTTTTTTTGAATTATAAACTTTTTCGCCACGGTTTACATGAACATTGATCTTTCCTCCGTGTATTTGGAGACGATTTTGAAGCTATTTGTCTTTTCTTTCAAGCCTCCTTGCAACGGTTTTACCTTCAACCTTGCAACGATTTTATTTAACTATTACCGTTTATCCACGAACTTTTCGCAACAGTTTCTAGATTTTAGCAGCGGTTCCTGGGATTTGTTTGTCGTTTCTTATGGACTTTCCATCGTCGTTTTTAGCTTTTACGGAACTTTTTGAGATGCTTTTAGGAGGTCTTCTCTAGGATTTTCAAGCGCTTAGAGATGTAGGCAACTTGACCATCGGTGCGATCATGTGGTAGCGATTTTGTCATACATCAAACTCGAGCAGGTGGATAATGCATTATTTGAGGTAAATTTTTTTTAACTTTGGATTTGAACATCTTGTAGTCGAACATCGACAACAATCTTGGTGATTTTTGCGAGTGAATCAGTTGGTGGCTTCCCGATTGCGATGTTAGTGCGGCGATTCGATCAACTGGATTGCGATAATTGTAATTAACTAGTCTGCGGTAGGTTGCGATCAAGCGGGATTTGCGGTGATTGAAAAAACTAGACCAAGCCATGTTGCGGATCGAACATCCGGCAACAATTTTGATGATGTTTTTCGCCATCTTTCCCGTGGACCGAACATCCACGAGGCGGTTTCGCCGGTCTTTGTTGCGATCTGAGTTTTAGTGGTTTCGAAGGTAATAGTTTCGCAAATTTGAAAGCGTGAATCTTGATTACGATGGTTGCGATAAGCAGGACTGCACTATGTGCGATTATATAGTCAGCGTGATTCGTCAATTTGGACTGCGACCATTGTGATCAAACTGGGTTGCAACGGCTAAGATCAACAGAACTGCAACAATGATTTTTCACGACGTTCAAACAGCTTTTTCAGGGAAACGATTTTCAAACATTTTGTACAACTTTAATTTTCTCAATGGGAGAACACGATTCCTTTTCTCGTTTCCCCTTATTCGACGCCAATGTTTGTACCCAAAATTACTCTTGGGAACGAAACACGATGAATGGAAGACTGCTTTCAAAGAAGCGCGGTCAATTTTGATTCCGATAGCGCAAACATAGCTGGACGGCAGCAACTTCGATCGGTGGATCGTGACATCGAACATTGCGGAATCGCGATCGGGTTTATCTTGAAGGGCGACGAGCAAAGCGCAACTGCGGTGCGATCACCGAATTTCAGGAGTTGCGAAACGGAGAACGGACTTCTGACCCGACTTCGGTCAGATTTGGGCGATCAAGAGTGCAGTGCGATCAATTTGGACTGCGGGGGGAGTGATGAGCAAAATTGCCTTTGAACTTGTTGTTGCTAGCAGTAGGGACTGCGGGAGTTGCAACAAATGCCGATCGGCCAAGTGACTTCGTCGGTGGACTGCCCGACGGCAAGCGACTGATGATCTGTGTTGCGATCAAGTGGCTTCAGCGGAGTGCGAGCAAAAAGCTTTGCCTTGTTCGCGATCAATTTGGACTGCAAGAGCTGCGGACATAGCTGGACTGCAGCAGTTGCGATCAGCTGGAATGCAACAGCGACGAGCAAAGTTGTACCACAGCTGACTGCGATCTGGCTGGGTGCGAGGCTACTTGAACATGGCCGGACTGCAATAGCTTCGATCAAGTGATGCGGCTGACAATGAGCAAAGTTACAACTGCGGGGCCTGCGATCACACAGAAGCTGCTAGAGCTGCCGATATAGATGGACTGTAGTAACCCGATCATTTGGACTGCGCGATTCTTGAGAACTGGGCTAAAATAGTTCGATAAGTGATTCGATAAAACCATTTGCATCGATTGCGTCCAGTAGTACAAAATTGATGAGCAAAGGCGGAGTGCATCAATTGCGTCCAGTCGAGTGCAGCGATTGCTTTTGAGCAGGGACTACTGATTCGATCAACAACTGTAGTGATTTAACATTGCGGTGTAATAGTTGCGTCAAAATATCGAGTGTATGCTCACCCCTCTTAATCCGTAACTCGTTGTAGGATTTTGAAGTTTAGGTTACACTGAAGTTTCGATTTTCAGAAGCTTAATTCCACATTGCATTTAGGTGTTATGTAACTCGCCCCCAAGCATATGTAGTGTTACACATCTTGCCCCAAAAGAGTTATTTTAGACCATGAGGTGTTCGTATCTCGCCCCCAAGTGACGATCGAGTCACGTTGAAGTGATTGTAATTCGCCCCCGAGAAGATAGTGATTGTCATCTTTGCTTAATGCTCGTACAAGGGTGCAACTTTGTCTTCTTTGCATTTGCTCGCGCATGAAATTTTGAAGATGTACGCTACTCCGGAATTGGCAGGGGGGCCAATCCACTATTCCGGATGCATACGGAATTGAAATGTGTGCATCTCCTCGTGAGAAATGCTCGCCACATTATAAGTGTCTCATTGAACAAAAGTATGCATGAATATATGAAAAGATGCGAAAATATGTAAATTGTATACGTACCGTATTGAAAGTGTTATTGCGACTTCGTTTATGAAGCGATTAGGATGCCCCCTGGCTATGTTGATGTTTCCCAGCGACAATGACTAGTATAGTTGCCTTAGCGTCTCGTCTCGACTTAGTAACTAGATTTGTCTATGGGACTGGAATGCACCAGTTAAATAAAAACTGGATTGAAGACAGTTGCCACGGAACTGTATTTCAGTAGCAATTATGCATAAAAGCTGGTGAAGCGATTGTGAGGAAAAGCGTACTTAAACGGTTTGGGGAAAATCGGACTTCTGAGTTCGATCAGTTGTGATATTAGTTATGACTAGCACCGAATATGTGCATATTGAGGTTTATGAATCGAACCAGCACTCACAACTTGCACACGGTCGTTTTGTGGATAGAAACTCGACGCAATAGCATTCCCGAACATTGAATATGATATATAGTTTTCACTTGATAGTGGTTGATGTGCCGCTCGGAACCCCAAAAATAATTTTTTTTTAAACTTAAGAGTTTTCTCCTTCATATTGTAGAAAATTGAAAGGTGATTCCAACGAGCCAAAAATCACTCAATTCGGACTTAAAACGAAGAAATTATTGTGAAACAAGATTCCAAAAGCATCGTGTAAATGCTGACGTGGCACCGATGATTTGGACATGACTGTCAGCTGACGTGGCATAATTGATGACATGGACCCTTGCTGACGTGGCATCATTTAGCTGACGTGTCACATTTCTGGGCCTCACTTTGCTGACGTGGCATCTTGTTGGACCTGTTCTTGGCGTGGCGGCGGCGTGGCACGTTAGGTTGGACATCGCTTTCTGGCGTGGCATCTTTAATGGACCAGTTTGCTGACGTGTTGTCTGACGTGGCACCAAATCTGCTGATTGGGTACGCTGATGCGGATCCCTGTTGACATGGCAATCTTCGATTGGTTGAAATTGGTGACGTGGATGCTGCTGACTAGGCCGAACGCCCCACGTGGCAAGTGACGTGGGTGAACAAAAATATGAAATGGGTGATATGACACTAACGAGGGTGAACAAACCTGTTAACAGGGCTGAAACTTGATAGAAGTGGGTGGACATGCAGTAACGCGGGTGAACAAAACCTCTAGAAGTTGGTGAGGATCTTTAACGTGGGTGAACGACACCCCCGGAAGTCGGAAGTGGGTGAGGATTGCCGCCGGCTTGGGCCGTCGGCCTCCCTTTTTTTTTTTTTTTTTTTTTTGAATTAGAAACTTTTTGCCACGGTTTACGTGAACAGTGATCTTTCCTCCGTGTATTTGGCGACAATTTTTCGAAACTGTTGTCTTTTCTTTCAAGCCTCCTTGCAACGGTTTTCTGCTTCAACCTTGAGCAACAGTTTTATTTAACTATTACCGTTTGTCACGAACTTTTCTGCATCAGTTTCTAGATTTTAGCAACGGTTCCTGGGACTGTTGTCGTTTCTTATGGACTTTCCATCGTCGTTTTTAGCTTTTTCTGGAACTTTTTGAGATGCTTTTCATGAGGTCTTCTCTAGGATTTTCAAGCGCTTAGAGATGTAGGCAACTTGACCATCCGATGCGATCATGACGATGCAATTTTGTCATACATCAAACTCGAGCAGGTGGATAATGCATTATTTGAGAAGCAATTTATTTTTTGAACTTTGGATTTGAACATGTTGCGGATCGAACATCCTGACAACGATCTTGGTGATTTTTGCAGTGAATCATCTTTGGTGGCTTCCGATTGCGATGTTGGACTGCAGCCCGATTGCGATCATTTGGATTGCGAGAATTGTAATTAAGCCCAGTACTGCAGCTAGACTACGATCGTGGGACTACGGTGATTAAAAAAGCGGACCAAGCCATGTTGCGGATCGAACATCGGCCAACAATTTTGATGATGTTTTTTCGCCATCTTTTCACCGTGGACCGAACATCGAGAGGGTTTCATCGGTCTTTGTTGCGATGCAATTTTAGTGGTTTCGAAGGTAATAGTTTCCATAAAATTTGAAGCGGTGAATCTTGATTGCGGTAGTTGTGATCGAGTGGACTGCGGTATGCGATTATATGGTCGTGACAAGCTGCGATCAATTTGATTTGCGACCATCGTGATCAAACTGGGTTGCAGCGGCTAAGATCAACTGGACTGCAGCAGTGATTTTTCACGACGTTCAAACAGCTTTTTCACGGAAAGCGATTTTGAAGCATTTTGTACAACTTTTCTCAATGGGAGAACACGATTCCTTTTCTCGTTTCCCCTTATTCGGCACCAATGTTTGTACCAAAAATTACTCTTGGGCACGAAACATGATGAATGGAAGATTTGGTGTGTTTTTAGGGTTAGGAGACGAATTGAAGATAAAAGAAATTGACCACGGGTTTTACGTGGTTCGGTGCGGTTTCTTACATCCACGGGTGAATCCCCTTGGGAGTAATTTTTCATTGATGTTTGAATTACAATCTCATTTTCTCTCCCTCCTATTGGCTACATCTTTTTCCATTTCTGCTCCTCACTATTTATACAATTGTATACACAATTTCAATATAACTTAAATGGCACTAACTGCTCATTTATGCCTCCCTCTTCAATTCCGCATGAAGCTACTTTGAAATTATTGTTGCATGTATGAAACATCTTTGGAATAAATATTGCATGGCTCCATCTTAAATTACATGACATCTTTGGAATTAACTCTGCATGCCTCCATCTTGATTCTGCATGAAACTATTTGCATGCTTCTTTGAATAAATTTTGCATGAATGATGGTGGCGGTATTGGTGGTTCTTGGCCGCGGAATAGTGTTGCATGGGTAGAGACTGGCTGGCAGCACATCTGGCAGCATGGCTAGAAACTGGATGGAAGTGAGGCAGAGAACTTGGCTGGGAATTGGTTGGCAGTGGGGATGAGTATTTGGCTGGAGGTGCGACGAGCAACGTGACTTTGATAGTTGACCAACGGTTGACTTTGACATTGACCGATTGTTGACTTTGACTTTGACCAAGTGTTGACTTTGACCATTGACCGGTCATTGTAATACTGGGCAGGCTGGTGGGCTACTTCGGTTGATTGGTTAGAGGGCTTGGATGAGGGCCAAAGGATGATTCAAGCTTCAACTAGGCCCATTATGTGGCGTTTTTGGTTATGGTACAGACATGCATGCATATATTTTGATGAAATCGATAATTTTGTCTCATGATAACATGGCTTGATTTATGTATGAGAAGATGATTTACACCCGATAACTATCTCGACAATCATCTGACCCATGATATAAGGGCTTTTCACAATCAAAATGAACATGACTTGGGTTAAGATCGAATGAAATTAGTATCTTAACGAGGTTTTCACCTCTTAAATTGAAAGAATAGTGATATTGGCTCGAAGAATCGATGATATTGTAGGCTGGTGTTGATGGTGGTTTTAGCTTAGGGTCAAAATCGTAAAACTATGCACACGACATGGCGTCACTATGACCATTAGCGCATTTATTAAATTAATCAAAGATGCTTACGTAAAATTACCCGGGTACCTTTTTCACGGGTCGGAGTTCCACGGCGGAACTCTTAACACTAACTGACTTAACCTATACCAAACCCTAAATTTTCATGCTACCGCGTAAAGGCATACCAACCATGCCAGCCGCACCAATGTGCCAATGGCAAACCGTGCCAACCACATCTCGCGCCAAGGCATATGCCAACCATGCGGCCCGCGCCTCTGCGTCAATAGCAAACCATGCCAAGCCAATAAAGTTACTGATGTGCCCTTGAACTTAAATACGCGTTCAAGGGCAAGTAATCATTAACTAATAAAGTGCCATGAAAAGGATTTTCCGGAAGATGAAATCGACAACAGAGCCCAAAGCTCAAAGATGATAAACAGAAATAGGAGGAGAAAGTGTGAAGTATTCCCTTTCATTATGCGATGGGGACTACTGCATGAAACCAAGTTACAGTAGTTTACCATACATACGGGATGGTTCGTGTCCTTGCTAATTAGGTTAAACAGGACTTACAAGTTATCACTTTGGATAATGAATTAATTACTCAATGTTTATGCGGATTTTTTACATGCAAGCTTTGAAAGCAGAGATCAAATGGGGGACAATGAATTGGAAGATCAATGTTTATCTATTGTGTAGTGATATATCTTGACCGGGTGGTCCTTCTGGATTAGATGGTAAGTCAGTCCGCACGCCAACAATCTCCCCTCCTTTAAAATACTAATCATATGAGCTCCCACGTCGCATGGTGAGTTTGACACCCTCTTCAATTTAAATTAGATAAGAGCATCTCCAATGGTGTCTCGGTATATATCCTATGTGGAAACCTAAATATTAGGCTTTTAATAAACATTTTATATAAATAAAATCCTATTTTAACAAGCATCTCCAATGGGAGATGTATCTATATATATGTTAATACAAGTGTCATTTAGTTATAGGTTACTTAATTTAAAATGTGGGCCTAAATAATTTTTAACAGGAAAATATATGACGTGGGTATGGATTGGAGTATCTAAATTTAGATACTCTTATCCAAACTCAAACTGTCACCTCATGCTAATTTTTTGCTATCCAACCACCATTGGAGAGAGTTTTTTTGTGTTAGAGTATCTAAAATCCTATGTGGCACCAAATTTTTTAGAGACCCAAACTCTATCGGTAATGCTCTAAAAGCTTTAGGCATTAGTAAACCTGGTGAGGACACTTGGCGAGATTCTATTGGTGAAAACATTAAAACTTGGATAACACTCTGTTTACACCCTGTATTTAACGGGTCATTAGTAACACCGTCAGTGTAAAGGTGGGTGGACGACACATACATTTAGTTCTACAGCTAAACAAATACTTACACTTGGTTTACACCAAATATTTAACTGGACGTTAATGACGCCATCCGATGTAGACAATACCTACGTTAAAATTTAAAAATTTAACCCTAACTAAGAAACCAAAACCTAAAGAAAACCGAGACTCTGCTTCGTCTCAATTTTTCTTCTTCTCTATACCCGTATGGTAAAACCTCTAAACCCTATGAACACCAAAAATTCTTCCGCGTCCACCACCTCCGTTCCTCTTTTGAATTCTCTTTTTCGATACAGTGGAAACCCTTCTCGATTGTCTCTTCGAATTCTTATTGTTTCCAACGCGTGGAGAAACATCAATTTCGGGTTTATACTTCTTTTTTTCATCTGAATGAAGTTGTTTTTTTTGGTATGAAATGGAGATGGGGAAAGTATTTCCTCTCTATCTCTTTGATTTCACACTACGGGAAAAATCATCATTTACAACACTGTATTAGGGTTGTAGTACCCCTACTACAACGCTTTTTTGTGTATTGTGTAGGTGGGGTATTGTAGAAAGTCCAAGCTTTTCTACAATACTTGACTAAGTGTTGTAAAGGGTGATGTGATTCATGGTTCGACAATATTTTGTCAAAGTTGTGATTCTCTTTCGATTTTTTTAGAAAGCCTAACACAACTCTTGCTCGTGTTGAAGGAATATCTTGGACAACACAAGTAGTGTATCGTGGAAATATGTAACACAACACTTGTATAAGTTGAAGGACTATCTTAGACAACGTAGGATGTGTATTGTAGAAATATGTAACAACTCTTATTACTATTATGAATAAGATTTGCACGACACTTGTTAGAGTTGTATAACTATGTTGGACAACACCTAGTTATGTCGTAAAGACATTCTTTCATAACCTTTGGTTTGTGTAGTTGAAAATATGAAACACAACTCTTATTTGAAGTTGTGTGCATATATCTATTTTGAAAAAAAAAAATTCATAGCTGAAACCGAATTGCCGAAAGTATTTCACATTCATAATTTCATATTAACCTGCCAGTGTAACACATTTACATTCATTCAAGACATGCCACTCCAATTACCAGCTAACTCATTATAAACATTCTTTATCGATGTGTAACCATTCAAGTGTATGTCATAGCATTCTGCACCCCATGAGAAATCCTTAGTCATACCATCCTTTATCTTCTCATTCCATTGGGATGAATTCTTTCTTTTCCTACAAATACAAAAGAGGAATACGGATAAGCATCGGGTTAAATCATTGGTATCTCGGGAACTACTGTGAGATGTCACCAATGGATACTCTATGCTATTCTGACATATCGTGGTCTTTCCAAAAAAAGAGGTAATTTCAAAAATTGCGCATTAGATAATGGTCACTTACAATTTGGTCAAGGGCTTCGCTAAGGGACATATTTCCGAATGAGGTTATGATGTACTCGGACATGTCAGATTTCCAGCTCACAGATATATTTCTTCAGCTGGAAATTGCTTCTCTTCCCCTTTGTATGTGATGATAATCTTCACCTAGTCCATCTACAACCTTGAAAGCCCATAGCTTCATATCAGCAAGGCGATGGATCTCGAAACCCTTCTCCCAATCAAACGTTTCGTATCTACAAATGTCAGAAACAAGAAAAATTCAATACAAACACTCATAATAATATATACATATACTACATACAAGAGTAATTCAGTACAAGCACTAAGGAAAACAAGAGAAGGCCAAATAATTCAAAATCAACAAATAGAAACTGGTGTGAACCGGATCTGTGACCACAGTCCCTTGCACGGTCATAGTTTTCAGGTGCTAAATCGTCACAAACACTGAACATAAAGACTATTTGTTACTAATGTATCAGGTATTTCATGGGTTGGGGTATGGATGTGCAGCAAGTTCAACTTTACAATTCATCTAATCAATATACATGTAAGAAAGAGAAAACATGATAATTCACCAGAGAAATAACACAGTTTTTAATTCCAAGAAGTATAATGCGTACCCTTATCTATAAGGTCGAGTCCTATCTTAGACTGATAAATGGCTCTCATAGACAGAATAATTTTTCCATCAATCGCTTCTTCCACCAACCTCTTCGATGTCCGGTCAAACACCTGAAAGCAAGGAACCACTAAAGTTAAAAAAAAAAGATCATAGTTAAAAGTGAATACAAAGGTAAGCAAAGCAGGGAAGAAGTGAAACATCATTTGTCGGGTGCATACCGAGGATACTTGAAGCACTTGATCCCGAGTTCAAACCAACATCATATGATGAAACATGGGCCCACTCACTCATTTTATAAAGCCATCTAGGATAACAATGAAAGTATTTAGACTCACCGCACTTTGAGATGACAAAAACAAAAATTGGAAACAACATTTACGGAGTTGGATATTATTTATTAACTCACCCATACTGAAGCTTGTTTTTGATGAGGAACCCTCCGGTCATAATCTGGTTTCCAGTCCCCTCGTCAAAACATAATGTCAAATGAATCATATCATTTAGTTTATCAGATTTGCCAAGAGTGTCACCACATACAGGGGGCAACTACTTGATCAATGGTTCCCTGCAGCATGTTAGATCAACAATTAGTAACTTGCCCATGTCAACACTTAAAATAACATCCAGGGAAAGACACATTTACCACAAGCAAGAAGTTCCTAAAGCTAGATTCTTCTATCTGAATAAATAAATTACACCATTTTCTGTTTAACAATATTGGACGATACTAAGTACAAGTTTAAAATCCAACTCTTGCTAGATATTTGGTAAGTGCATTTAAAAGCTCGAAATAGGAGATATTTGACATGTTGTCTGAGCTTGCCCCAAAAATACTTTATCTGGTAATTGTTCTGAGAAAAACTAACTGCGTACTAGTAAGGCGACAATAAAAGAAAAAAACAGTTTTTCATACCAAAATAACTGTGAGTGATCTTAAGAATGGAAGTCTTGAACTGAGCATGTACGAGTTTAATACCACTTTCTAGTATATGCAACTAGAATATGTCAACTGCTAACTGAATCTTCCTTTAAAATACCAACATAGAGAAAAAGCATCCATCTAATCTACTATCTTTATTGCTAAAATATGCTTGCTAAATACCAATGTTATCACCATTGAACACCCTAAAATGTTAAGAATCTGCTGAAGATGATAGATAAACAGATTATAAGTAGAAGTTAATTAACTTTTCTACAAAGTAAGATCATTACTTCTCTTGTTGAGTAGCAAGAAGGTCTGCCAACTCATCTATCTTTGATTGCACCATCCTCATTTTTGTCAGTGACTTTGAAGAGATCCTCTTTCTAAAAATCAATGCAAACCGATATCTAAGAGGTGGTAGAGTTTCACTAAAATTTTAAGCCGTACAAGATTAAAAATAAACCATATACAATCAAAATGGACCTTGTGGAACATATGCAATCAAGGGGAACAGAGACAAGATTCCTACCTCTCTAGCTGCCGTTTTATTCCTCAAACGCATTGATCAAGTCTACAAACTCGGAAAATGAAAGAGTACCGTCTTGATTATAGTCCTACGGTCAAATGATGATAGTAATACCAGATACATACAGATCAGATATTGGATTCAAAAGCGTCAAACGATTTAAAAGAAAAATCCTATTCTCAATGATTTACAAGGAGGACAAAACAAATAAAAAATAAAGAGGGAGATTCTGGAAAGTCAAATTACTGGAGTTTCAGTCATGCAAGTTGAATGTATTAAAAAAATGAATCAAATATAAATTTCACTCTAGCAAAAAGATAACAGATCATGGCAAGAATTTCAAAGTCTAATGAAAAAATTTTAGAACATATATTCTTGACTTCTTCTCCAACAACATAATTAAATACAGCAAGATGCAAGACCTGGTTTTGCAAACAGCTCAATTCAAAATTGCAGAATAGCAAACCAGTGAAAATCTACTTTCAGGATTCATTGGGTTAGTGCTGTTTGTCAAGTTAAATAACTTCATCTCTGCATCACACCTTGTAATTACATTATTTGCTTATACTATTCTATCATTAGTTCCATTTAAGCTTTGCATGTGGTATAAAGAGGACTAACAAACATAATTCCTAGACTCCAGAATCTCCATAAATCAATGAGGAAAGAAAATGACTGAGGAGAAGAACTTACCACTATAGATAAGATGCGTTTTGCGAAACTTTTTTCAGTATCAATTGGGTCCTGCCAAATATTAAACCACCATGTCGAGCATAGCCAGAGTCAGAAAAGTCTGAATTAATGAAACACAACATACTAAAATTTCATCGCATCCGAACGGCTGAATTTAAAGATATCATTAAAACTAAAAACAGAGATTCTACAAAGTTGAATTATAATCAAATCAATTTATTACCAAGAGCTTGTTAAACTCAAATTAAGTATCAAAGACAAACATCACTCAAAATGAAAAGATTTTAGTTCTTCCATTACTGCAATTTATCTTCTAGCCATCACTATACTTGGTTTTCTGTCAAGCCAACACTACTTGCAATCTCTCATCTCTGTAGTTGTAGCCGCACCCTCCACCATCACCTTGTTATTCCATATTGCTGCTTCACCATCCCACCATCAAGACCATCAACATCATCACCATTAGTAATAATTTTAACCTGCAATCTCTCATTCTTGTCAGCAACAGAGTCTTAACACCATTGCATCACACAATCATTCAATCATTCATAAAAAGCTCCATACACAACTGCATCTCTTCCAGCTTCTTTAACTCCAACGGCATCAACTCTTACATGCTTCCCCTGCAACTCAAGTTCCACCAGCATCTTAATTCAAACTCTCGGCCATTATCTACATGAATCTCCAACTCAACAACATCACTTGTAACTACAACACATCAACCAAAACCCATTTCATCTGAAGCATTCTCTCAGCTCCATTAGCATCAATGTCCCATACTATCCCCAGCCAAGACCGCTGCGTTCAACCATGTAACTTACTGCAGCAACAATCAGTCACAAACCCAATTTTTATTCATCTGCATTCCAAAAATTCAATGCAAACCCTAACCATCAAAGACATCTCAATTTGTCTTCATCTGCATTCCACAAATTCAATCAGTCCTCTGCCTCTACCACCACCACGGCCTCTAATTTTTCAAATCAAACATTCCCATCTCTAATCCTTCCCCTAAAACCTCAATTTCAATTTCAGTCACTTGATTCAATTACATCGAAGAACCCAAATATCTATTTTGGGAAAGAACAGAAACCCTAGCTTCTCTAATCTTCATTAAAACTCACACATCAATCACTAATTCTTCCTCATCATATTGTGTTCACCAAACCCATCTTTAATTTCTCAATTTCTAACTCAATTAATGATTCTTGAGAAAACCTAATTCTCGATTCATAACAGCAACTCAATCTTCTTCTTTATAATTAGCGAAACACCAATTTCGTTCTTCTTTTTGTACATCCTCACGATTTAATTTCACCTCTCGATTTTCATGAAGGAAGAAGAGTAGAGAAGAAGAACGAAAAAGAAGAAAGAAGGAGAATAAGGACGAAACCGATCTACTGCTCGGAAGGGTTTTAGGGTGGTAAGTGAAGAACGAAAGTAATGGATGAAGGTGGAGTCGCTTTTTTGTATTAGGGTTTTTTTCCTGAGGAGGCATAATTTCTGAGAGGTTAGAGACGAAGATGAAGATAAGAGAGGAAAGTGAAGAAAGTGTGAGAAATTTTCTTTTGATCTTCTACATACCTATACTTGAACGGTAGAGATTGGATTTAAAGGATGGTCATACAGATTAGGGATCTCTTTGGACGGTAGAGATTTAAGACTGTCATACGGATCAAGGAAGTGTGTTTTCTTTGTATTTTCTTTGTGTTTTCTCTATGTGCTTCCGGGTTAAATTTCGACTAGTCACATAGGTCATGAAGTAATTTCGGCTAGTCATACAGGTCATGAAGTAGCTTTAGTTCACACTGCAAGACTCGGGTTAGCAGGATACACCATTGAAATCGATAAATATGAAGCTCTTTGTGTTTTCTTTTTGTTTTCTTTTTGTTTTCTTTGTGCTTTCTCTTTGTGTTTTTGTGCTTTCTCTTTTTGCTTCCGGTTTAAATTTCAACAAGTAACATAGGTCATGAAGTAATTTCGACTAGTCATACAGGTCATGAAGTAGCTTTAGTTCACACTTCAAAGGTAGCATGATATATCATCGAAATCGATAAATATGAAGCTCAGAGTCGATTCGAACTTCAAATATGGTATAACGACATAGAAACTATGAACCAAGAAGCTCCGGGAGGGTTCTGACTTCAAACTTAGCATGATACATCATCAAAATCGATAAATATGAAGCTCAGTGTCGATTCGAACTTCAAATATAGTATAACGACATAGAAACTATGAACCAAGATGCTTCGGGAGGGTTCTGACTTCAAACTTAGCATGATACATCATCAAAATCGATAAGTATGAAGCTCAATGTAGATTCGAACTTCAAACTTGGTATAATAGCATACAATCTATGAACCAAGAAGGTTCTGACTTCAAACATAGCATGATACATCATCGAAATTGACTACTCTAAGTCAGAAACTTGGTAAGAACGACGAATCCATCCATTTACATGTAAGATTCCTTCGAAATTCTACGAAACCTTAAACAAACCTTGTTTCTGCATATTGTATGAAAATCAGGCTTAGAGATCGAAACCTGGCCGCGAGTTTACTACTATAAGTCAGAAACTTAGTAAGAACGAATAAACCATCCATTTACATGTAAGATTCCTTCGAAATATTCTGCGAAACCTTAAAAAAACCCTATTTCTGCATATTGTATGCATACCAGGATCCGAGATCGAAGCCTAGACGCGAGTTGACTACTATAAGTCGAAACTTGGTAAGAACGACGAATTCATCCATTTACAGGTAAGATTCCTTCGAGATATTTTACGAAACCTTAAAAAAAAAACCTATTTCTGCATATTGTATGCGTACCAGGATCCGAGATCGAAACCTGGCCGTGAGTTGACTAGTCTAAGTCAGAAACTTGGTTAGAACGACGAATTCATCCATTTACAGGTAACATTCCTTCGAGATATTTTACGAAACCTTAAGAAAACCCTATTTCTGCATATTGTATGCGTACCAGGATCCGAGATAGAAACCTGGCCGTGAGTTGACTACTCTAAGTCAGAAACTTGGTAAGAATGACGAATAAACTATTCATTTACATGTAAGATTCCTTCGAGATATTCTACGAAACCTTAAAGAAACCTTATTTATGCATATATATATATATATATGCATCAAAGCTCGATATCGAAACACTGCCGCGAGTTGACTACTCTAAGTCGAAACTTGGTACAAACGAAGAAACCATCCATTTACTGATAAGATTCCTTGAAATATTCTACGAAACCTTAAACAAACCTTATTTCTGCATATTGTATGCGTACTAGGATCGAGATCGAAACACGCCGCGAGTTGACAACTCTAAGTCAGAAACTTGGTAAGAACGACAAATCCATCCATTTACAGGTAAGATTCCTTCGAGATATTCTACGAAACCTTAAAAAAACCCTATTTCTGCATATTGTATGCGTACAAGGATCAGGGATCGAAACCTGGCCGTGAGTTGACTACTCTAAGTCAGAAACTTGGTAAAAAACGAAGAAACCATCCATTTACATGTAAGATTCCTTCGAAATATTCTACAAAACCTTAAACAAACCTTATTTCTGCATATTGTATGCGTACAAGGATCCGAGATCGAAACCTGGCCTCGAGTTGACTACTCTAAGTCAGAAACTTGGTAAGAACGACAAATCCATCCATTTACAGGTAAGATTTCTTGAGATATTCTACGAAACCTTAAAAAAACCCTATTTACGCATATTGTATGCGTACCGGGATCGAGATCGAAACCTGGCCGTGAGTTGACTACTCTAAGTCAGAAACTTGGTAAGAACGACGAATTCATCCATTTACAGGTAAGATTCCTTTGATATATTCTACGAAACCTTAAAAAAACCTTATTTCGGCATATTGTATGCGTACTAGGATCCGAGATCGAAACCTGGCCGCGAGTTGACTACTCTAAGTCAGAAACTTGGTAAGAACTGTAGGATCATAATATCGCAATGCATAGGGCTCGCGGGATCAATAAACGACGTTACCGCGAGGGAGTCGCAGGAAACTAAAATGAACGACGCGATGAGAAACGACACACAAAACAATGAAAGACATGGAACTTTGGCGAGGGTTAAGAAGTGTCGCGAGATTGAATAGTTGTACACTGGCGACACTTAGCGAGACATTCCCGAAAATAAAGGATAGCTTAATTTGTCATCCACTATGTATTACCCTATATAAAGGGTCGAGTGAGTCTGTTGTAAGGGGAGATCTTTTTGGAATTGTTGGGCAAGTCATTAGGAGAGAGAAAGTTCAGGAGTGTTTTACTTGCTAAGTGTAATCTTAATTTTCCTGTGTAAACAACTCATGAAATTAATCAATAAACATTCTCAATGATACAACTTTCAAGGGACTAACTAATCAAAATATAGTGAGGGGTGTAGTGTGGGAAAACCTGCTACTACATATGCGCTAGAAACAGGGACCTAATCTTGTTGGTTCA
This sequence comes from Papaver armeniacum, assembly GCA_023531295.1. Classification (NCBI taxonomy): domain Eukaryota; kingdom Viridiplantae; phylum Streptophyta; class Magnoliopsida; order Ranunculales; family Papaveraceae; genus Papaver; species Papaver armeniacum. The sequence goes on from JAJJWW010006838.1 coordinate 1,339,233, forward strand.
AGAAAGTTTAGAAAAAACGGCTACTGTTGGTGATGAATTCAATTGGATCTATAAACTTTAAGAGAAGTTTCCATGAAAAGTAGTTATTGTTCATACTTTTTATTTAGATCTATAAAATTTGGGTTCAAAAATGGAAGTTTTATGGAAGAAATCACACTTTCAGGGAGAAAACCCGTCAACAATTCAAGGACATGAAAAGAGGAAGAGAAAAAAATAGGTTGATGTGATGAAATTCAAGGAAGAAAGCTAATTTTTTTTGTTAATGGAAGATTTCATATTCAGGAGAAAAAGAAAAGAGGAAAATTGTTGAAGGAAATAAAGGAAGAATGAAGAAAAGGATAAGAACAAAACGCTGTGAATTTTATCACAAATAGGAGCTCGCACAGATGGTTTGAGTTGGAGCGAAGAGGCTTGATGTCGCAAGATCAAATCTCGCCACAGTCATATTTTTCAAATATTTTTGAACTTTCAAGAGGGAAAAAATGGAATAAAGCTATAGCATTATGTGTTTCCTTCGCAAGCAACAAGTAGCCCGGATGGTCGTTTGCGAAGAGAACAAGCTTGGGGTTGCGAGTTCGAATCCCACCTTTTACATATTTTTAAACTTCCGAGAGCGAAGAAGTGAATAAAGTTATAGTATTGTGTGTTTCTTTCACAAACAGCAGCTAGCACAATTGGTCACTGGCGAAGAGTATAAACCAGAGGTCGGGTTCGAACCTCCCTCCTCGCAAAGAATTTTTGGCTTCGCAAAAGGAAAAAAAAAAAAAAAAAAAAAAAATGTATAATCTCGCAAGGTTGTTTCGTTATCTCGCAAGCAAGAGCAGCACAGTTGGTCACTGCGAAGTTAATGAGTTCATGGTCGCGAGTTCAAGTCTCAACGAACGTGTATTTTTCACATGGATTTTTTCGCAACAGTATCTCGCAAGAAGAAAGTAAGTGATTATTTCGCAGAAACACTTCGCAGAGGCAGGGCTAGCACAGTTGGTCAGGAGGCATGAATGCAAGCAGGAGGTCGCAGGATCAATTCTTGCTCTCGCACATTTATTTTTGTTATGCGAAATTTCGCACAGACTTTGCTTATCTCGCAAAGAAGAAAGTTGATGATTATCTCGCAAGTTAATTTTGCAAATGAGGATTAGCACAAGTTGAGGGCTGAACATACCTCGCGAGGTGAATGCTTAGAGACAGACCAATATTATAACAATGAAGAAGTAAAAGATATGAGGAACAAAAGGCATAAGAAGTGAATAATCAATAACAGCAGGATGCAAAGTAACAGCTGAAGTAATGATGTGCGAGAATCTCATGACCAAGAGTAAAATGAGAATACGACTAAGAAAGAAAAGTGAAATACAACAAGTGAAAGCAGAACTGTGCGAATACTTAGCAAACAAATATCAACAAATAATGAAACATGAATGATTGAATGATTTAACAAATATAAATGCGCAAATGAATGGGACGAACCTTTATGGCGTACACCCTAGTTCGCGAATAACATTTCGTAAGAGGCAAATGTAAGACCTAAAGTGCGTCATATAAGGGGTATCTCTCGCCGTGGTTCGGGTAAAGGTTACACCGCTCTGAAGCCTGAACCATGAAAATTTGGGGCCCATGAAAGCCTATCCGGAAGAGGTACCTTGGATTCCCAACTATATATGTAGGTTATACCCTGGTTGGGCGACCGAGGGTCTCTTCTTAGGAGTCAGTGTATGCACAAGGCGCCGAGGTACACGGTTGAGCCAGAGTGCCGGGATGGATGAACCTACCCTGGCCATTCTTGGCAAGTCTTGGCATGCGTTGCACTCGCCCGAAGAAAACTCCACTTAGGAGTGCGGTCTCGTAACCATAAACCATATAGGTATAAGGGATAAGAGGCTGCGAAAACAAGCAAGTTGTTGTTAAGACCGGATGGGAGGAGCTAGTCTTGTATGGCCGATGTTTCGCCTCCTTGAAGGGGGCAACCGGGAGATGATAAAGGCGACGCTCTCCATTAGGGGGTGTCAAAACAGACGCAAATGTCATGAGGCTCTGTTCTCGCAAGAGAATTTAGGCTCGTCATATTTGTGCAATGATCCTACTTGAGAGGCAATAATACTAGCGAGGGTAAGGCGAGATCAATGGGTCTTTACATGAAAGTGTACGGACGTCCTGCGATTTCGTCGCACGACGGCAATGTCATGGAGCTTTGTTTTCGCAAGAAGACTTAGGTCTGTCATATTGTCGCAAATAAAACATCTCTGAGAGAGGCAAAAATACTTGGAAAATGATAAGGCAAGATCAATGGGTCATTACATGCGAGTGTAAAGACGTCCTGCGATTTTGTCGCGATGAAAGGTGGCGAGGAGGACCTCTAATTAGGGAGGTCTAACTCGGAAGACCACACAAAAATGATAAAGGCGGGGTCAATGGGCCTCTGCATGAAAATGTAAAGGCGGCTGCGACTCTGTCGCAGAAAGAAAAATTAAAATCAAATCCCTAATTGGGATAGATTTACTTAATAAAATATTCAGTGAGCAACTACGCTCACACAGAGGTATTAACTAAGAAAGGAAGAAAGAAATATGGGAATTACTCCATCAAAGAGTTAAATCGTTCATCACGAAAGAAATTCGGCAAATTACAAAGCGCATTTAACTCTCTACATCAACATTATCAAATACGAGAGGATGGTTGAGACTTTTCTGCGCCTTTATCGACTTCGCCCCCTCAATTGGTTGATTTTCGCCAGAGAAATGTTTTCATTACCTTCGTTCTCTCCAGGATCTTTGGATTTTCATCGGGAGTCTTTTTATTTGGATCTTCATCGACGATTTCCTTATCGGGGAGATCCTCATGACTTTCATATTCATAATCACTATCTGGAGCATTAGGAACTTCATCATCACTTACTTCCAAAGGATCGCGTGAATAGGATCAAGAGAATTCGATGACAAAATGTTATTCACAAGAACCTCCGCTTTTAGAGGAATTGGCGAAGCAAGGCCTTTTGACGATTCTTACTATCAATGTCCTTACAATAAGACATATAATCAAATCTTCGCTCTGCACGGTCGCGAGAACGAGCAAGATGCGGGGGGACGGCGAGAGCATACCTTTTAATTCTTCATTCTTCTTGCGAAGGTTATCACGATCAAGGTGGAGACTATTGCACTTCGCGGTCATAACCTGGAGATCATCCTTGACTTACTAATTTCTTGAACCAAAGATGCTACGAGACCTTATCGGGACCAAGGTGCTTACTTAAAATCTCGCAGACGTTGGATTTGATAGGATCAGCGGAATTCCTCTTGGCATCATTCACGAGACTGAAAAGAACCTTAAAGGCCACATCTATACCCTCCAAATTTTCCTTCGTTAGAGAATTTGCTCTACCAAAAAGATGAATCATCCTTTGTCAAAAGAACCTCATGAGGAGAGGAAGTTTCGGGGAGAGAAGTGATTGGAGAAATAGTAGGGACATTGATAGCGAGAGGGTGGTATAACATCGTTGGTAGGAGGACAGTTATAAGGAACTTGATCTATGAGGAGTTGAGGCATAGATATATTGTCGTTGGTAGTAGTACCGGAGGAAGGGGCACAAAGTTATCTTGCGAAGATTTCGCAGCGAGGAGATGAAGGTGTGAATGAAGGAAATGGAGCGTTGGGAGTAACGAGTTTGGAGTAGCGAGGCTTTTTGGGAACATGACCAGTAGTTTTATCATCCTGCGAATGACAAATTAAATAAAAAGCGAGAGGCAACAATGTATTGTTGATAAAAAATAAATGTTTCTTGAATACCTTGTCACTCTTGATTTGTCTTTTTGAAGTCATAGATTTTACTGTGAAGTGGACTTTGGTTGTGCGAGGGGTTCTTGTTGCGAAGTAGATTTCGATGGCGAGTCCAAAGAAAGAAGAGGGTCCTTCACGATAAATCTAGTTCTGGGTTGGTTCTTGCTAAACAACAATGGCAGAAAAAGAACTACAAAGTTAATCATACCACTATGATTTCCACAAAGAAAATTAATCTCAAATCTGATCAACGACAAAGTCAGCCAGATATGGCAAAATTAACAAACCTGGACGTCATGAGAGTAACAACTGGTAGAGAATAGCTAAAATGGTGAAGAAGACGGTAAGAGACAGCAATAAGCAAACACTTGCAGAACGATGAAGAAGAAGAACACTTGCAGACGATGAAGAAGATGAAAAAGAAAAGGAAAATTCTTCACAGGGGGTGCTCCTATAAATAGATGAGAAAAATATTATGACCGGATAACATTAAATGCACCGGTAAAAGAGGTAAATATAGACACGTATAAACGGTCACTACCCAAATCCAAGGAAGCTTGACGAAAAGAACTTTAGCAGAATTCAAATATACGGCATATTTCCTAATAGGCGAGAAGAGATTGCGAAATCGATTATTTTCTGTAACACATGAGGCAAGAAATGACACTTCGAATATAGGAGCTTCGGAACTTCGCAAAAGAATAGAGGCAAGTACGTACTTTTCAAGTACAGTATTCTTCTGCTCATTCCCTCATCAGCAAAGACCAAAGATCACTACAACAACAAATTTTTCCTTAAAGATCGCTCTTCAAGCAATATTCAAGGAAAAAAGAGGCAAGATGTAGGATCATAATATCGCAATGCATAGGGCTCGCGGGATCAATAAGCGAGCGTTACCGCGAGGGAGTCATGAGAAACTAAAATGAGCGACGCGATGAGAAACGACACACAAAACAACTGAAAGACATGGGACCTGGCGAGGGTTAAGAAGTGTCGCGAGATTGAATAGTTGTACAGCGACACTTCGCGAGACATTCCCGAAAATAAAGGATAGCTTAGCTGTCATCCACTATGTATTACCCTATATAAAGGGTCGAGTGAGTCTGTTGTAAGGGGGAGATCTTTTTGGAATTGTTGGGCAAGTCATTAGGAGAGAGAAAGTTCAGGAGTGTTTTACTTGCTAAGTGTAATCTTAATTTTCCTGTGTAAACAACTCATGAAATTAATCAATAAACATTCTCAATGATACAACTTTCAAGGGACTAACTAATCAAAATATAGTGAGGGGTGTAGTGTGGGAAAACCTGCTACTACAAGAACGACAAATCCATCCATTTATAGGTAAGATTTCTTCGAGATATTCTACGAAACCTTAAAAAAAAAAACCCTATTTCTGCATATTGTATGCGTACGAGGATCCGAGATCGAAACCTGGCCGTGAGTTGACTACTCTAAGTCAGAAACTTGGTAAGAACGACGAATTCATCCATTTACAGGTAATATTCCTTCGATATATTCTACGAAACCTTAAAAAAATCTTATTTCTGCATATTGTATGCGTACTAGGATCCAAGATCGAAACCTGGCCGCGAGTTGACTACTCTAATTCAGAAATTCGGTAAGAACGACGAATCCATCTATTTACAGGTAATATTTCTTCTAGATATTCTACGAAACCTTAGTCAAACCCTATTTCTGCATAAATATATGCATACCACGCTCTTAAATCGAAGCTTGGCCGCGAGTTGACTACTCTATGTCAGAAACTTGGTAAGAACGAAGAAACCATCCATTTACAGGTAAGATTCCTTCGAAATATTCTACGAAACCTTAAACAAACCTTATTTCTGTATATTGTATGCATACCGGGCTCCAAGATCGAAACCTGGCCGCGAGTTGACTACTCTAAGTCAAAAACTTGGTAAAAATGACGAATCCATCCATTTACAGGTAAGATTCCTTCGGTATATTCTACCAAACCTTAAACAAACCTTATTTCTTCATATTCTATGTATACAATGCTCCGAGATCGAAACCTGGCCGCGAGTTGACTACTCTAAGTCAGAAACTTGGTAAGAACAGCGAATACATCCATTTGAGGTAAGATTCCTTCGAGATATTCTACGAAACCTTAAACAAACCCTATTTATGCATATTGTATGCATACCAGGCTCTGATATCGAAACCTGGCCGCGACTGGACTACTATAAGTTAGAAAGTTGGTAAGAACAATGAATCCATCAATTTACAGGTAAGATTCCTTCTGAATATTCTACGAAACCTTAAACAAACCCTATTTCTGCATATTGTATGCAAACCAGGCTCGAGATCGAAATCGGCCTCGAGTTGACTGCTTTCTAAGTCGAAATTTTGTAAGAACGATGAATCCATCCATTTTACAGGTAAGATTCCTCAAATATTCTACTAAACCTTAAACAAACCCTATTTCTGCATATTATAAGCATACCAGGCTTCGAGATCGAATCCTGGCCGTGAGTGGAGTAGTCTAATTTAGAAACTTAGTAAGAACGACGAATCCATTCATTTACATGTAAGATTCCTTCAGAATATTCTACGAAACCTTAAACAGACCCTATTTCTGCATATTATATGCAAACCAGGCTCCGAGAACGAAACATGGCCGTGAGTGGACTACTATAAGTCAGAAACTTGGTAAGAACGACGAATCCATCCATTTACAGGTAATATTCCTCCAAAATATTCTATTAAACCTTAAACAAACCCTATTTCTGCATATTGTGCGCATACCAGGATCCGAGATCGAAACCTTGCCGCGAGTGGACTAGTCTAAGTCAGAAACTTGGTAAGAACGATGAATGCATCCATTTACAGGTAAGATTCCTTCTTCCTTAGGAATATTCTACGAAACCTTAAAAAAACCCTATTTTTGCACAATGTATGCATACCAGGCTCTGAGATCGAAACCTGGCCGTGAGTGGACTAGTCTAAGTCAGTATAATGTATTGTTTTTACGATATTGAATTTTTACTCTCATTGTCACTCTTATTGTATTTCCTTTACTAACACTAGTATTTTTCTTGTAAAATAGACAGTTAACATCTCCATTTGGGTTCTACGGTGTTTTAGAAGAAATTCTATTGTTGGACTACAATCATATGTTTCAAATTCCAATATTCAAATGTGATTGGGCTCACACCAGTTTTGGTGTGAAGGTAGAAGATGGCTTTACATTAGTCAATTTAAAACATCATAAGAACCAATACTGTAACGATCATTCATTTTAGCAAAACAAGCGCGACAAGTTTTCTATTCTCGAGAGTCAAATACATCTAACTGGTATGTGATGCATTACAGAGAAGCTTCACGCTGTTTACGGCTCATTCACTTGATCATTACTTTTTGAGCATTATATTTTGTTTTACAACACTTATGAAGGGTTGTCATAAAGTTAGTGTATAGATAGTGTATTAAAGAACCACAAACTTGACAGAACATGTGATAGTGTAGGATGGTTAGTGGTGTAGACTACCACGCTTGAGGCTCGGATCGAATCCCTAACCTCATTTTTCCAACATTATATATTTTTACTTCAACAACACTTATAAGTGTTGCAGTAGCTTTCTATTTAAAAAAAAAGAAAAAAAATCAAAACTTGTGAACTGAAAGGGTGGTTGATGAGTTAGACTTCCATGCAGTAGTTTCACGTTCGAATCTCTCCTCTAACATATTTTTCATTGTCATATTTTTGTGTTCTTCAACAACACTTGTGAGAATTGTGATAGGCTAAGTCACTACATATATGGAACATTATATATTTTTACTTCAATCATATTTTTGTGTTCTTGAACAACACTTGTTAGATGTGATAGGCTAAGTCACTACATAAATGGAACATTATATATTTTTACTTCAAGTGTTGTTGTAGCTTTCTATTTAAAAAAAGAAAAAAATCAAAACCTGTGAACTGAAAGGGTGGTTGATGAGCTTGACTTCCATGCAGTAGATTCATGTTCGAATCTCCCCTCTAACAAATTTTTCATTATCATATTTTTGTGTTCTTCAACAACACTTGTGAGTGTTGTGATAGGCTAAGTCACTACATATATGGAACAATGTTGTTATAGCTAAATGTCGTCACAATTGTTTTGCTTAAGGAGTTGTCGTTTGTTTTCTTAGTGCAACCCCTTGTTTCCTAAGGGTTGGCAGTGATGATATACAACAACTCTTCCTTTGAAACCAGTTGTAAAACATAGGACTTTCTACAATACTTAGCGAAGCATTGTAAATCTCCAGTTGTATATGTATATTTTTCCTGTAGTGTCATTAACATATAGTTTCTTACATTCTCTCTCTATTCTTGGTCAATATATGACCCAACAAAAGAGATACATGTGGACCCTCTTTGTCCATTCATTTCTTACACTAAAACAGATGCATTCATAAATGCATGATAGATATGTCTTGTAAACAAGACTTGTTCATAAGACTAAACTAACCTGAATTCTAAGATGCATGTTAAGTAGAGCTTGTACTCAACACTTGTGCACAAGAACATTACATTAACTCTTAACAATCTCCTCCTTAATGTGATGTTCTCCAACTCCTAGTAGCTCACGAAAATTTTGAAATTTACCTTTGGGAAGTGCCTTGGTGAAGATGTCCTCCAATTGGTCTTCCGTCTTGCAATACTTGAGTTCTATCTCACCATATTGAACCGCTTCTCGAATGAAATGGTACTTGAGTTTAATGTGTCTTGCTCTACAATGCTCAACCGAATTTTTGGACATAGCAATTGCCGATTTGTTGTCACAAAAAATTACGGTGCTTTCTTCTTGCTTCTCTTGAATGTCTTCCATGATTCTTCTTAGCCATACAACATGAGATGTAGCTATTGATGCCGAAATGTACTCCGCTTCCGCCGTGGATTGAGCTACGGTTTCTTGCTTCTTCGATTCCCATGTGAATATACCCAGACAAGAGAAAAATCATAACCCGATGTACTCTTCATGTCTTCAATACACCCTCCCAAGTCGCTATCACAATAGACAACTAATTTGACATCCAAATTTCTTGAATACATGATTCCAAAATTTATTGTTCCTTGAATATACCTTAACAACCTCTTTTCCGCGCCAAGATGTAGATGACTAGGTGAACTCATGAACCTAGAAAGCATACTTGAAGCAAACATGATGTCGGGTCTTGTATGTGTAAGGTACAACAAGTTTCCAATAAGACCTCTATAGTAAGTCTCATCAACCTTTCTTCCTCCATCATCCTTCTTGAGTTTCTCATTCACTACAAGTGGTGTAGATGTGGAGTTACAACCAAGCATACCAAATTTCTTCAACACCTTTTCGGCATACTTGCTTTGAGAAATGAACACTCCATCTTCACTTTGATGAACTTCTATACCAAGGAAGTACTTGAGCAAACCCATGTCACTCATCTCATATTTCATCATCATTTCTCTCTTGAATTGCTCAATCATATGAGCATCATTACCCGTAAAGATAAGATCATCAACATACAAGGCAACGATGAGAATAGACGTACCTTTAGTATTCACATAAAGTGTAGGCTCACTCTTGCTTTTGTTGAAGTTTTGCCTTTTGAAGTATCCATCTATCTCACTATACCAAGCTCTTGGTGCTTGCTTGAGGCCATACAAAGCTTTCTTCAACTTGTATACTTTGTCCTCTTCTCCTTCCACCACAAAACCTTGTGGTTGTTCTACATAAACCTCTTCATGGAGTTCTCCATTCAAAAATGCCGATTTGACATCAAGTTTATAAAGTAACCAACCTTTTTGAGACGCCATAGCAATAACGGCTCTAATGGTGTCAAGACGAGCAACCGGTGCAAACGTTTCATTGTAGTCGATACCGGGTTGTTGTGAGTAGCCCTTTGCCACCAACCTTGATTTGTATCTTTGAACCGGTCCATCCGCATTGTACTTCACCTTGTAGATCCACTTCACACCAATAACTTCTTTGTCACTTGGCCTTGCTACCTTCTCCCATGTATCGTTCTCGTCAATGACAAAAACTTCTTCTTTCATGGCTTTTATCCAAACCGGTTCTTTTGATGCTTCTTCAAAATATTTCGGTTCAACCACACAATAGTTACATCTTTCATAGACTTCACTCAACCTTCGCAACTTCTTTGGTGCCGACGGTGGTGATGTTGATGCACTGGTACTTGGAGACATACTTGGAGATGCTCCTTGTCTTGTATTTGGAGGTGTTTGAGGTAGTTCTTCCTCATTTTCTTCACCTTCTTCTACTTCATTTGTTGCTGAATTTTCTTTCTCTTCATCAACAATAATGGTTCTCTTCTCAATTTTACCTTCTTCCCAATTCCATGAAGCTCCTTCATCAAATAACACATCACGGCTTGTGATCATTGTGTTGTTCTTCAAGCTATACAACCTATAACCTTTTGATTGGAGGCTATAGACAATGAATATACACTTCTCACTTGATTCATCAAGCTTTGTCATATTCACCTTTGGAATTTGAGAATAACACACACTACCAAAAACTTTAAGATGTCTTACCGATGGCTTTCTCCCACTCCATGATTCAAAAGGAGTTTTATCCCATACGGCTTTTGTTGGACACCTATTCATCAAGAAAACGGCGGTGTTGACGGCTTCGGCCCAAAACACTTTAGGCATACCCTTGTCATGAAGCATGGACTTTGCCATCTCCATCACGGTTTGGTTCTTTCTCTCGGAAACACCATTTTGTTGAGGAGTATAACTCACGGTTAGTTGCCTTTCCAATCCTTCATCTTCACAAAATTTATCAAACTCTTTGTTGTTGTATTCTTTGCCTCTATCACTTCTCAAAACTTTGATGTAGTGACCACTTTGCTTTTCAACAAGGCTCTTAAACTTCTTGAAGATGCTAAAAACTTCGGATTTTTGCCTCATGAAGTACAGCCAAGTCATACGACTTAAATCATCAATGAACAAGATAAAATATCTATTACCTCCATGAGTGGGTGTCTTCATTGGTCCACACACATCGGTATGTACCAAACCAAGAAGTTCATTTGATCTCCATGCTACACCTTTTGGGAATGGTTGGCGATGTTGCTTCCCAAGTACACAACCTTCACATACTCCATCTTTGTGGTCGATATGTTGTGGAAGTCCTTGCACCATGTTCTTGTTGGAAAGCACCTTGAGACCATTGAAATTCAAATTCCCAAGTCTTTTATGCCATAACCATGTTTCATCAATGGTTTCCATCCTCAATGCAACATTTTTGCTTTTCAAAGACAATTGGAAAGCTTCTATTCTTCTCCATCTTGATACTCTTCATGACTTGTCTCTTGTTGTTGTGCTTCTTGTCATAAATGGTGCAATATCCATCTTCAAAATGAACCGCATACCCAAGCTCTACAAGTTGCCCAAAACTAAGCAAATTTTGTACCAAATCCGGAACATATAACACATCTCTAATGTATTTTGCTCCATTGATAGTTTGCACGCAAATTGTACCTCTTCCGTTAGCTTGAACCATGTTTCCATCCCCCATCTTCACTAGAGAGTTTATGGATGTATCCATGTAAACAAACAAGCTCTTCACACCGGACATATGAGTTGTACAACCACTATCTACAAACCAAACTTCACTCTTGGAAGTCCCCATGGCACTTTGACAAGCATAAAACAAATTTTGTTTTTCTTCTTTTTCTTCCGCTCTACCGGCTTGTTCTTCATCTTTTTTGTATCTACAATCTTTCTCCAAATGTCCATACTTTTTACAATGATGACATTGGGGTTTTCCTTTGTTCCAACAATTCTTCTCCAAATGACCATTCTTCTTGCAAAAATTGCATCTTGGTACTTGAGAGGAATCACTCTTGGTGTAGTTGTTGGAGTTTGCTCCTCCTTTCTTCAATTTTCCCTTTCCTTTGAAGTTAGATGTTGATTCACCCTTGTACTCATTTTTCTTTGTTGCTGAATTTTTTGAGTTCAAGTTCAACTTTGATTGAAATGCACTCTCAATTGACTTTTCGGAGTGTCTTGACAACCTTTGCTCATACACCTTCAAGGAAGCTAATAATTCTTGTGACTTTAATGTAGAAAAATCTTTAGTCTCTTCGAAAACCGCCACAATGGGTTCAAATTTCTCCGGCAAGCATATCAATATCTTCTCACAAATTCTTCTTTCTTCCATCTTCTCACCACACATCAACATATTATTGACAACTTCAACAACTCTTGAAGAAAACTCATTCAAACATTCATTTTCATTCATTCTAAGATTCTCAAAATCTCTTCTATATGAATGCAATTTTAATTCTCTTACCTTCTTATTACCTCCATACTCTTGTTGAAGAATATCCCAAGCTTCTTTAGCTACAGGAAAATGGATTACTCTTGAAAGAATAGTGTCTCCAACTCCTTGTTGAATGTACATTCTTATTTCTATTCTCCTTAAGTAAATCCTTTTGGGGTTGTGTTAGAGTTGATGTATCTTCAATTTCATCATACCCCTTTTGTACAATCTCCCACACATCTTGTGACATAAACATGGTCTTCATTTTGATGGCCCAAAAATCATAAATTTCTCCATGAAAAAGTGGTATTGAAGGTTGTTGAATGTATAAACTTGAGTTACTACTACTTGCCATTGATTTGGTTGATGATTGATTGAAGAAATTGGGTTTTTTATTTTTTAGATCTAGAATTTGAAAAGTTTGAATGTTGCTGATTTTTTAAATTAATGGGTAGAAATAAAATTTTTCCACTCTCCAAGATCAGATTCAAACGATCTTTGCTCTGATACCAATTGTTAGTTGTTTGATTGAATATATTTGATTGTTTGGAATGATTTTGGTATGAAATGGAGATGGGGAAAGTATTTCCTCTCAATCTCCTTGATTTCATTAACATAAAGTTAATTACATTCTCTCTTTATTCTTGGTCAATATATGACCCAACAAAAGAGATACATGTGGACCCTCTTTGTCCATTCATTTCTTACACTAAAACAGATGCATTCATAAATGCATGATAGATATGTCTTGTACACAAGACTTGTTCATGAGACTAAACTAACCTGAATTCTAAGATGCATGTTAAGTAGAGCTTGTACTCAACACTTGTGCACAAGAAAATTACATTAACTCTTAACATTTTTTTTTTTATCTTCTGTGACGCATTCGAAATTTTCCATTATCTCTTTTCGTTGGCAGATCTCAAGGTTAGCAAATCATTTTATGAAATCTAATTGATGCTGATATATTTTGTCTCTTTAATCAACATCGGGATTGATGTTGAGAGAATTTTGATTTTCATGATGTTAATTGCAAGAGATTTTTTTTTTTTTTTTTTTTTTTTTTAATTTGATGTTGGGTTCTCTATTTGTAGATTATGTTCACCACCCATGATGAATCTAATCTTAACTTCGATCACACCAAGGTAATACTATTTTCTTTTTTTCTTTTTTTTCCTTCTCATTTGTTTGTTTGGGTCTTTTGGGTCTGTTTGTTATTTGTAATTTCTCTTTTTCATGTTTTAAAAGTTAACCCGAGAAATTGTGCTAGAGAATTAAGTGGATTTGATGGATTTTGCGTTTTTTGTCTTCACACCTTTTTTGTGATTCATTACAAAATTTGAGTAATTCAATGCATAGTAGATTGGTTACATGATTAACAACCATGTTATGTCATAGTTTCTATTGGCTATAATGATTTACGCATTTTGCTCATCCTGGCCTTATAAGGGAACTAAGTAACTCACTGTAAAACTAGATTTCGTAAATACGTTTAGTGGATTTGTTATCTTTAATCGCTGTATGGGTTATACTAGCCCTTAACCCGTGCCGTAACGGCACGGGCCATGATGTTGGTTCATTTTTAATATATCGTATAATTTGTGTCCCGAATACTTATCAACTCCTTATGATTTAATATGTGTTTGTCATAAAAATAGTTGGGATTTTCCTCTATTTTTTACTTTGTTTTTTCCTTTAATATTTTACCGCCGGAGATTTGCTCAAACGAAAGAAATATAATCTTAACTTCCAGACACTTTTTTATTTAGGTTCATTGCTTATAATGAGATAATGCTCTACATGAATATGGAAGTTTAAATATTTTTTGGAAATATGTCGTCAGCAGCACTCATCTCAGTGAAATCAACTAATCAATATCGTCCATAAAAGTCTCCACATGCTCCTATTTCACTCCAGCTGACTCATCTTTCATGGTCATGTTGTGGATCCTCCAAATAGGCAGAGAATAGTATTTTTTTGCATCAAACGAATGATATAAATTATCCAATGTAACATGATTTTCCTATAAATTTTCAAGTGGTAATTGAATTATTGTCCCTATTTTTGATGGTTTATACAAATATTCTTATCACATAATAATTATATCCCTACTTTCTTTAAAAGAAATCAATTTAATTATCCATACCAACTTTACCCTCACCAATTTTTCTTTCATTTTTCCAGATTCGAATCCAAACTCTCTCTCCTTTTCCTCTTCCACAAACATCGACCACCTTTTTCGTCGCACCACCGCCATGACAGCACCACCTCCACTTCCGCCATCACCTCTTATCACCATCAGTATCAGCGCCTCCTTCTAAAGAATCGATTTAGATCGATTTCCTCTTTATTCAGCTACAAATCTCAAATCTGGTGATTGTTCAACGAAAAACAATGATGGTATGTACTTGATTTGCATTCCCTTTTCGAACCCTAGTTTTTTTATTTCATTCTTCTTTAGATCTATAACAGATTCATTTAAAAATGATGATGAAGATTTTAAGTTTGTTACTTGATTTTTCAGTTTAATTTATGATGTTGGAGATATCGGTGGAATTGATGATGCAGATTTTGCGATGGTTCTGGTTGTATTTGATGATGTAGATGGAAGAAGGTTAAAACGATGTAATTGATGATGGAGATTGTGGTGGTTCTGGTTGGAATGATGGTTGTGGTCAGGCTAGAGTATTGAAATTGGTTGTGAATGAAGAGGGTGCAGGGGTCAGTTTAACAAGGAAACTGAGATGTTCGTTTTTGAGTAGGATGCTCTCAACTGGAGTTTACCATTGGTTATGTTATTAATGGGTAAAGGTGCTTGTACTGTTTGAATCTGATCCGGAGATTCAAATTATCTATTGCAAGCTACTACAATCGAATTGGTGTTGAAGCTTCATAGAAGACAATGGCGGTTGCTGCTATGGATTATAAATGGTGGTTGATGGTATTGCTGGTGGTTACTACAATGAAGGAGATGAAGTTGTTGTTGTTTATGAAGCTACAAGTGATGATCAATTGGTGTTGTTTATATGTTTCTATGGGATCAATTGTTGTTGTTGACCCAAATTTTTATGGGGTCAACTACGGTTGTTGATCCATTTATTGGATCAACTCTTGTTGTTGACCCAATTTTTTATCGGATCAACTACTGTTGTTGATCCTTTCAACTCCTATTGTTGACAATATTTCCTTGGATAAGTATAATCATGCTTGTATTTTAAATCATGCTTGTAGTTTAAATCATGTAAATTTCTTCCAATGTTGAACTTGTGGTGCAATGGTAGCATGACTGACTCCATGTAAGATGATGCAAGTTCGATTCACGCCAAGTTTACTCCATTTGCATGAATCAATTTTTCATTGTTGATTCAATTTAGGGATCAATTACCATTGTTGATCTCAAATTGGATCAACTTCTCCGTTGATCCCTTTTTTTTTGATTAACTACCATTGTTGATCCCCTAAATTGGATCAACTTCTACTGTTGGTTCTATTTTTATTTGGATCAACTACTGTTGTTGATACAAAAAATCTGAACCAGTGGTGGCGACGGCGGCGGCGGCGGACTAGTGGTGGTGGTGGCGACGTACTAGTGGTGGTGGAGGACTGTTGGTGGTGTAATGGTGGTGGTTAAGGAGTGGTGGTGGAATATTGGTGGTGGTGGTGGCGGTTAGTAGGTGGTGGTTGTTGAACGGTGGTGGAATGATAGTTGAATGTTGGTGTTGGTGGTGGTGGTGCTAGTGGTGGTGGTGAAGTGGTAGATAAAGAAATTTGTTCCATTTTGAAGTAAACAAAATTATTATATGGGTGAGGGTATTAAGGTAATCTAATTTTAAATGGATAAGGTTATTAAAAAGTAGGGACATATTTATTGTTGTATAAGGATGTATTTATTGGGTGTGAAAATTAGGGACATATAAATAATATACCCATTTTTCAACACCCATTAGATGACAATGTTTAAAATGTGTACCCATTACCTTTTCGAAGGGATTGTATATATGTGAACCCCTGCCATTAAATCTTCAACAAAGTATTGTGCCCAACAATTCGTCTTAACGAAGGCTTTGGTAACTTCAAAAGTCTTGGACATTTTGTCACTTCCGTATGTTCCTACCTTCACTTGGAATACAATCTGGGGACACATTACCTAATAAAGAACCTTGAACACATATTGTACTCCATGATCCTATTTCAAATTAATAGATTGTCAATAGATCCTTTACCAAAAGTTGACATACTCTACGTTGAATATTTATAAAAAAAAATTATGGTATTGTGGATCGTTGCTTTCTAAAACTGTAGTTTTCAAAATTGGCCTCTTCAAGTCCCACGGCTTTCTAAGTTTATATATCTTGTTTGTTTTTAACATTTTAATTATCCATATTATGTTTGTTACTAACTATCAACTTGATGATCTTCTACTGTGAACTTTATGTGATTTCGGAATCGAAATAGTTATACCTCTTTCATTCGTATCAAGTAATCCGTTGTATATCCCAACAATTCTTCTACAACAATTCCTTTCTTTTGCCGTTTCCGGATCATCAATAGCCATTATTGTCAAATGCAATCTGTTAATTTTTGTTGATGTTATGTATTTGCAATGTTCATTTTTCTTAAATAAATAGATCGTGGAAAAACTAAAAAAAAAAAAAAACATAAGTATTACATAAGTCTAAGTTACTATATCCAAAATACTTCGGACACTGCTTATGGTGCCTTGTTTCCTCAAATTCCTCGTTGCATTCTAGACAGTAGGCAACACCAATAATTTGCGAAGTGAGCTATTTGCGCAAGTGTGGTCAATGTATCCCTTGCCTGTAATAATAATAACAACACGTCAATTTTTTCAAGGCATCCAATTGTAAATGGTATGAATCTAATAGATTTGAATTATAACTCAATCTTAGATATCACATTCTTCTCACATAACATAGCAATTGAGGAAGGACAAATCTTGACCACTCTTTACATAGGCAGAGTTAGCCAAACTATGTTTTGCAATTGTCTTACGTGAAAATTATTATTAATCCATATTTTAGTCAGCTCCTATCGAAGCCGATCTAATTAGTCCTATAGAAAGTTCATCTTAACTTTTTGACCTTATCTCTTGACCAAATTATTGAAGTATTCTCAGTCATGTTCTGCGTGTGATCTACCCATCTGTGTCTACTCTACCTTCTAACCCAGTGAATGAAACCTAGACATATTGATCCCTAATTTGATATTGTTGATTTGTCATCAAGAGGTCGCATGATTTGAGAATGTAAAATATAAAAAAATATTCTATAAACATCGGAGGTGAAATTTAGATTTATGATTTAGAGTTTTTGTGATGATTTTGATGAACAAACATAATTTTCAAACAAATATTTTAGAATGCAAATACATTTTCCCGGTCAATAAGGTTTTATATCGGGAATTGAGTGAAAGTTGTTGTCTCTGTAGGTAGTTGTCGCGAAACAACTCGATATTGATGGTCTTTCAGGAAAAAGAATGTAATAGCACTTGAGAGAGCGATAATGTTCTCTTACGTGGGTACACCAATTGCCTTTATATAATACGGGTGATCGAACAGTCATGATCATATTGTCTTATACGTTCCGGTATCATCCTCGAAATATTTGGTTTTTGTCCTTATCAATCGTGCTAAAAACAACCAATTACATCTTTCACATTAGAATGATCAACCACGTTTTATACTTTATAATATAACGTTACACATTTCGTGGCTTTACGAAATTAACATAATATGTTTTTGTTCACCAATACCCGTCACCACCATAAAACCATATGAATCCACTTTTCTTATCCACCACCACCTAGTGGCGGAGCCAAGGGTTGACTAACCTGGCTCTAACCCCTTAAATTTTTAATAACTATATAAATTTTTTAGTTTATTTTATAATTAGTACTTTGTCCATATATATTTATGGTTAGTCCACCAAAGTTTACATGTTTCTATTTAAAAAAAAAATAATCCTCCTCAATGTCAATTTTTGACTCCACCACTGCCACTATCACTGCCGCCCATCCCATGTAGGTTGTTGGACGCAATTCTAATTTTCAATCACAAATGCCATGTATGAGGTTTAGATTGAACAAAATTTCGTCAATTGATTAGTTTCATTACTATTTTTTTCGTGTATATATATGTTTTTTTTTTGTATTGTAATCAATTTTATTTTAACATTAAAAAATCATGATTTATACGATATAATACCAAAGATAACAGGGGTACCATTTGGGTGATACAACTACGATCATTAAAATATTGTCTTGTATGATATCATCCGTGAAATATATGGTACCTTCCTTTATAAAAAGTGTTAAAAACAACCAACCACATCTCAACCACACTACGATGTTATCGATGTTGTAACGACAACATAAAAGTAATATTGTCCATCACTACTCACCAGCATGCACCGTCACTACTTCTTCCACCACAAACCGGGCGTGCAGGATTTTGAGGAGAGAGGGAGAAAAATTCTTGCCAAGTTGGATACATGTGAAATATGGATTTTGTATCCCATTTTACGATAAAAGAACAAAAATAAATATAATTGTGCTTGGCTCCGCCCTTAACCACCACTAATATTTCGGCCTCCACCTCTTCTATTGATTCTATTTATCAAAATAACTTATTAATAGAAATAAATATTATAATTAATTAAGAAAACATTTATAATTAAAAAAATGATTAGTCATTTATTATGAGCAATTAGTGAAACACTAATTAATAAAACAATTTATAATGAATAGATTATTTATTATGTGCAATTAGTGAAACACTAATTAATAAAGCAATTATGGTATTTAAGTTGAACAAACCACCACTGTTGATTTATCTTTTCTATCAATTCCAACCAAGGTGGAACACTGGTTAGAAGCCACTCTTATGACACAATAGGTCATGAGTTCGAACCTCTATAATTTTTGAAATTCCATATCTTGACTTGAGTATTCATTTTTCATTCATAATATTGGAAGAGTATAATTCCATATCTTGACTTGAGTATTCATTTTTCATTCATAATATTGGAATTAATGCCACGTGCGCGAAGTTGTAAGGGGGTGGTTAGAGAAGTCCAGGCACTATCTTCTAAATGTGTCGAAGAATCGACGACATACGCACAAGATAAACGCCGTTCTTGGCAAGGTTAGATGTCCTTTTTCAGCGTGCTCAAGTCCAAGCCATTTGGACCCCTTAGAGGTTCCAACCAGGGAGCGCGGAGGTCCCAAAACGTATATATCATCAGGATTTTAATTGGTGGAAGGTATGGGTTTGTGTGAATCGATCTCATTTATAAATTACAAGAAGAGAAATGTTGATGAAATTAATGTCCTCGTTTATTTTTTCTGTTTGCAATGCAGGTAGGGGTTTTCATCACTAATACGTGGATCAGAAAGGAATTTATGGTACCTTCTTATGTACCCGAACCATCCACTGAATCCATGAAAAACCATCTAAAGAACCAGGTATGTATTTATAATCAATCTTCTTAAATTTTGTTTTGTTTTGTTTAGGGTTGAGTTTCACAAAAATCAAGAGATGTTAGCTCTCTAACATTCAATTGCTAATTACAAGAGCTTTATCTTCACCAGAAATGATCTTGATACAAGGTATCTGTATGCTTTAGTGATGATGAAGAAGATGCGCTGCCTTTTGTGTGTTTCATATGTCTGTAGTCTGTCGTGGATCCCATGGTTACCAAATGCAAGCACTACTTCTGTGAGCATTGTGCTCTTTAAGGTACTTAATTTTTAACTGGAAGTTCTTGCTTAATCTCAATGTTTTTGATGATATGTAGTTGTGTTTGCAAGGTTATAGTATATGTTATCATCATGTGAAACAATGACAATCACAATGATGTAGACATTTACATAGGAACCAGAAACAATTCTTTTATGTAATGCTTTAGTTAGCGAAAGGAATTGAGCACCTGGAGAGAAAAGAAGGAATTACAATTCTCTTATGTAATTCTCTTATATAATGCTTTGGTTGACATTGAAGAATTACTGAAGAGAAAGCAGGCAAGCAGCACTAGTGTATGAACTTGCAGCTCTGAAGAGAAAGCAGGCAAGCAGCACTAGTGCTTCTCAGGCTTATTTTTTTCTTATTCTTTCTTCTGGAAATATCGGCAAATGCAGAAAACACTTTCATAGTGTTTTTCTATGGTGACGAAAGAAGATGAGGAGATGAAAGACATGTTTATGAAGGTAATTCTACCGGCTTTTGTTAACGGCATCTATCAATTGAAAAGAAAGTAAGAAAAGATATCGGACATCTGCTGTAACTCGTTTACTTCTCTTTAAATTCCATATTTCACGCAAACCAAAGAATCCATGTTTAGAGGAGTTGCAAGGTTCGACTAATATCCATTGAATAAAAATACTTGATACTGTGAATTTTAACGTGGACCTGTTAGGCATATGATGTTAGGATTTGGTAAACATTCATTATTATTATTTTTTTTTTATTTTTTTTTAATTTGGTAATTAATAATAAACAAGCCTTTGAAGGTCGATTACAATAAGTTGGTGGGTAGCCTGGCAAAAAGCTTGGCACCAACACCCTTTGGATAGCTAAACCTATTCTATAAAAAGAGTACCGCCTATCTTATAATTAGCATCATGGTTTGTGATACAATTCTTCAACCTCTTCAAGAAAATGATAGTTTCTTCGCCCAACTCTCCTAAAGTCGAAAAAGCTAAAACAACAAAACCATACCCATGAAGGGAGCACTTGTCTAGGTATTTATTGCGTTTACGCGTAGTAGCTCTAGATATGGCTTGACCGGGTATAAAAGTACGAACTCCCCCGCCAGTGAATGGTGAAACAATAGTAACATCAACACAGACATCCTGACCATTCTCCCAACTATGAACAAGAATATCCGCCGGTCTCAAGGAAGTATCGTTGTCTGATAGAAAACCAAGCTCTACCTCCTTCCTCACATGTACACCAGCCTTGTAACAAATGTCAGCAAATACATCCCTTGCAATGTCATGGCAAAATTTGATGCCAACATCATTAGCGCAATGCAAAGCATGATCTCCGAAAATATCTATCTTTTTGTTGCAACTTGAGCATGTACTATCTTCCCTGAAAAGAGGTATGCCCAATCTATAACTTAACACAGACCTAAATTGTCGAGGTCCTAGACTTTGATTTAAACCACTAATGGGAATCGCCTTAAGAAAATCCAAAGCATGCGATACCCTGTTACTTTGCCATAAAACAGAATCCCGACTGGACATAGAGAAGTGTGACGGAATCTGCTTCTTCACAACATCAAAATATAACACTTCCAAAGAACGCATTGGATGGGGGGCGATATTATTTAGGTTAAAGGTAGAAGAAGGCAATCCACATACCTCTAGGAAATTATTCAAAGCTTGTTGGAAGCACTTGCTAGGCGCATCAGTGGAGGAAACATTAAGCATGGTCTCTTGTAAACCCCTAGTCTGAAAACAGGATGCGATATAACAAAAATGGCTAGTATCTTCCATAGTGTAGACACCGAGACCGCCATATTTCATCGGCAAGGTGAAAAGGCGTTGTTGTAGGGGTCCAAAGCCTGCGCCATCTCCTGTGACAATGTGTCTCAAAAATTGAAACAAACGTTGATCAAACAAGGATTTAGCTTGAAGCAGAGCCAAGGGGTCGGCAGTCCTCATAGCAAAATATAATCTTGACACCCCGGGTAGCAAATGTAAATGTAAGAAGCTCGCTTTGAGGATCTTGAAGTTTCTTCTTGTGTCCATTAGATAAATTGTTTTGTCCACTCTAGCTTGGATTAAATCGCTGCTGAAATCGAAGATCTAAGCTAACTTGCCCGCCCTGCAGCTTTCACCCCTCTAGAAGGCCTACCGATGTCCGAGGGAAAACATTATCGGCTAAACTCCTAGGGTCAACAACAGGCCAGAAAATCTCAGTTTTCTTGATGTTAACGTGAAGCCCTCTGCTGCCACCTTCTGACTGAATAATACTTAATGCCTTCGACACTTCCAGCGTATCCCCTACCAAAGTGCCATCATCCAAATACCACGCTTGCAGGTCAAGCTTGCATTGCGAAGAAATCTTACATACCAGCGGATGTAGAGCGAGTGCAAATAATAAGAGGCCTAAAGGGTCACCTTATTATGGTTTTTGGTTTCTTCTTTTTACTTATTTCACTATTTTTGGTTTTGTAGATGAGAGTTTTTGGATTGCAACCTTAAAGGGATCAATGGACTGTTCATGAAATTGAATCCAAAATAAAAATTTTTGATTAATATGTTTTAGATTATAAAGAGATTGTGATGGTTTTGAGTCAGGGATCAGTAATTACTGTACGGTGGACAAGATCTACACTACCTACGGTATTCTCTGTTACAGGTCAGTGCTGAAGCATATTGTTGACACGTTAAAAGAACACTTTAATGCCGATTGCCGAATCATACTGATTTATGAACACATTATATGATGATTAATATTAATGACAGAAGGAATATTTCTTCAACTCCCTCATTTTTTTTTATTTTTTGTTTTAGAAGATTTCATTTAACAAATTATATTTTTTTTCTTTTGAAAAATAAAAAGAAAAAAAAACTAATATATTAACTTAACTAATTTATAAAGCTAATCTATTAACTTGACCACTAAACATGATTAGTGAGGGGTAGATTAGGAATTATATAAATTATATGAATAGGGGTGACTCTGATTGACTATTGAAATCCCATTTTTATGTTTTTCCTATATCCCCTAATTATTTTTAGTATCCCCAATTGCATGCATTTGGACCGGACGAGGCGAAGCCGAGCTACACCAAATCAAAAATCTTAAGCATTCATTGGGACGGGGGAGGCGAACCCAAGCCACACCAAATCAAAAATCTTAAGCATGGATTGGGGTGAGGCGAAGCCGAGCTAAGCATGCATTGGGACGGGGTGAGGCGAAGCCGAGCTACACCAATCAAAAATCCTGAGCATGCATTGGGACGGGGTGAGGCGAGCCATATCACACCAAACGCCTAGCACACCAAATCAAAAATCCTAAGCATGTATCGAGACGGGATGAGACGAAACCGAGCCACACTAAACCACAATTCATTATGACGGGACGGGACAATGCCCCATGACGGGGCGACGCGAAGCCACGTTGCACCAAACCAAAAGTATGGCTAAATAAAAAAAAAATGATGGTGGATGGTTTTGGAGCCTCCGGTGTTTAGCACGGGCACAAAATCTAATATATATATATATATATATATATATACAGGATTTCAGTAGTGAATCTAAACTAAATAAACAAAATTGCTAATAGGGGTATCCATTTACTCAAGGCTGACCAGATTTTAATCAAGACAAAGTGGCGGTCCTTTCCTAACAGCCTCTATTAGCAGCCATGGAAATAAAAATCTTTCTGTATTGGTAAGTGGTGGTCCTTTCCTAACAACCCCTATTAGCAGCCATGGAAATAAAAACCTTTCTTTTTTGGTTGATAGAAAGATCAGGACCGCTCTGAAACTGGGGCCCTTTGTACCTGGTTTTGGTTGGTAATTTCTGGCCGGTTTTGTTGCATCATATCTATGACCAACCATGCATCCTTTCAATTAATTAACAAAAAGCGCAATTCCTCATTCATAATCAATGAAAAATAAAACATATCGAGATCCATAATCGATGAAAATAAGCAGATTCGTTTACTAGATATTCTTCTCTATGATATTATATAGACAAATGCTATTCCACTCGACTTTGCGGGAGGGCTTCCGCAAAAAAGCTTCTTTACCGTTGAATGATTAAATTAATCTGTTAGATTCACATTCGTAAAATGACCAATCACTTTCGTGAAAGGACCCACCACTTACCCTAAATGGTTCAAGGCTATTAGATCCGGTTTTAGCATGATCTAACGGTAAAGAAACCGTTTGAACGGGATAGCTTCCCTCAAGGTCGTGCGGGATAGCACTGCTCTATTATATATCAACTACTTTTTCCATGCGAGTTTCCTCATTTTTGTCGGGTTCTTTGAACATTTAACTATAAATACATGCATCCAACTTCAGAAGGAAACACACAATTTCAAGAAACAAAAAAAAAAATATAAGGAAGAAAAATTCTCATTTAACTTTCTATTTTCAAAAGGCAATTAAGCTCCTTCACTCAACAATGGCATCTAGTAAGAGCTCACTCTCCATGCTATTCATGGCTTTAATTGGTCCTCATAGCTGTAGTAAGTGAATTGGCAAATGCAAGTTCGATAACTATGTATCGTTTAAGAGGTTGCGGTGGCGAAACCCGAAGGTATAGTAGATGTGGATGCTCAAACCTTTTATATATGGGTGGTTATCAATTTCGTTACACTGGGTCAGAGTGCTAGAGTGTATAACACAGGAAATTGTCTTGGTGGGAGCGTTTTCACTTTCAACGGCAATTCCCGTCAATGCAGCAGCGTTGGATGGAAGAGTATGTTTATCCAGTGTTAAGTAAAATCAACTGTGGATGTCTCTGCTATATATGAGACAGACATTATGTATGTGTGTGGATGTCTCTGCTACATATGAGACAGATATTATGTATGTGCGTGTTTGAGGAATGGGCCTTGCAATATGCTTATGTATCGTAATGATAGATGTATCACTACGTGCTTCTCATAAGCCTAATAAGTTTTAAATAAAGTAAGGTCATTTCATTACGTGCTTCTTAAAAGTCTTATAGGTTTTAAATAAATTGGGATATGGCCCGTGCCTTAATGACAAACTTGGTTGTTTCTAAAGCAGACGGTTGCTTTCTTAATGTATCTCGATAATCGTGCTACTTGAGCATTGAATAGCAGCTGCTTGATCGGGATTTTGACGTGGCAGTGTGTGCGTCGGAGAGAGACATATTTGCTGTTTACACGTCACATTTATCAAAATAAAAAAATTAGTTAAGTCTTCGTTTGTTCTTCCTCTCCTCTTCGCAACATGGTCAGGATTTACCGAATAGTTATGATGAACAACAAAAAGTAGAGTATAGATTCTCGGGAAATATACATCATCTTATTTTATTCTTCTTCTACACAACATGATTAGTATTTCAAACCCTAGACTAATCTTTCGGAGCGAATTATTATCAAGCAGATCGCAAATAGATGAACAATCTATGAATAAAGTTTAGAAACTGGAAAAAAAGGATTGTTTGAATCAAACTGACAATCCCACTTCTCTTAATCAATCAAATATTTTAAACAATTGTCATTCCCATTGGGATTTTAATGGAGGCTAAATTAATGGGGGTTTTTCGTATTGATTTTGATTTGATTTTTATACATAATTCTACATCAATAAAGATGAAGATGAATGAGTTCATGTGGTTGGCCATTAATGGGGGTGGAAGATTCTTTTATCAGAAGAGAAACCGATCAAAAGATGAAAGAAAGCTTGGTTGTTCATGATGTTAAACTTGTTTTATCTCTTCCTAAGAGCTAGGAAGAATTTCCATTCACTGTTTCAACAACAGCTATTTTTCTGATTATATCTAACAACAATGACTAACAGAGAAAAAACTATCGAAGTAAATATTTTTGTTTTATTTTTATTTTAATTTTTGTAACGTGGAAAAATTACAAACATTTCTCTTTCCGCCACATAAGTGTCCACATCAAAAACGATGTTACCTCGTCTGTTATTCAATTTTTGGTTATATAGCATTTTCGATGTATCCCATGTTTGTCCTATAGATGTCTGTTTTATACTGAATTTTATTGTATCTGTTCAACATATATCACTCATTATATGGTTGGTTCTCAATTCTCGCACATAAACGCAATCTGGTAACGGGCAAGATGTTGAATTTATGCATTACTAACCTAGTGAATAAGTGAAATGTATATATGAATATGTTTCCCATATAGCCATCACGATTTTTATTACCAAATCCATATACCACAATCACTCATTAATTAGACATAATTTTTAATGAAAGTTTTGTTCCATTAAATTGGATAATGTATTTTTTTTCATTTTAAGGTCACTAGCCACCTTTTGGACCATGTCACCGATCTTGATTTACGTAGTATCTTTGTTTAGTGATCGTGGAAGGTGGAGGGCACGTCTAATCAGCTGGAGGGCAGTTTCAAATCTTAATACAATTACTGCCGTTAGTTTTATTATTATTTTTTAACCAAGGATACTTGGTATTATGCGTTTACAAAAATGCCTTACTCGACAAATCTTAGCAAGTAAGATATATTCACGGGAAAAATACGGTTTAGTCCAAAACCCCATCCAAATATACTAGTTAGTCCTAACTCATTCAACTAGGTATAAATTAGTCCTTATTTATGGAAAGTACACAAATAATTTTTCTCGGTTTACAATTTAATCCAAAGTGACTCATGATGATGTCAGCAGTTTTAAATAATATTTAAGAAGGTTAAAATCAATTTATCTTTCGAACCGTTTGTCCACACAAACTTTATATATTTGGAAAGCACTTTCCGAGAGCTACAAAAAGAGTACCCATATGACTATATAATTCTCATTTAAAAAAAAATTTAGTTTGCATTGGTGTACAAACACGTACACATCTACAAAAATACAACCTGTTTACAACCCAAACTCATTACCAACACCAGCTCCAACGCTCAACCACTCTTGACCCTGCTAGGCCTGCACAGAACCGAACCGATAACCGCAACCGAACCGATAACCGCACTAACCGAACCGTAACCGCACCGAACCGATAATCCAACGGTCGGTGTCGGTTTTAATTTTGGTAACCGTTGATATTCGGTCTGCTATCGGTTCCACTACTAACCGCACCCTAACCGAACCGATAACCGATTATTATAGGCCGTTGATTTATTTCTATTAGGATTAATCCTAGCCGTCTAAAATAGGGTAACCCTATAGTATAAAAACTGGAAACCCTAAACTATTTCTCTTCTGCAGCCATTTCATTTCTTCTTCTCTTCCTCTCCGACTCCTCCGTCTCTCTCCAGTGGCTTCCATAACCATAATCTTCTCTTCCTGCATATAGTCGCCTGATTCGCCTCCTCCACCTCCATCAAGATTCAAGACTTAAGAGCACCACCACCTCTATGATCTAGTAAGTTGTTTTCTCTTTGATTGATTTTTTTTTATCAATTTCTAGGGTTTTTTTTTATTTTTAATTTTAGGGTTTCTTTTGATATTCGAGATGGTTTGAAATCTGTTTAATCAATCGATTTGTTAAGTCAATCGATTACTGTTTATCAATCAATTTAGGGTTGTAATTTTTTTTTTTTTTTGATTTTTGATTTTATGTTCTCGTAACTTGAAGAGTATGGAATTACCAAAGAACTGGAGTTCTTCATTAAAAGAGTATTGTCAGATCAAACAGGTAAAACCCTTCATTTGACTTGTTCTGTTTGATTTGAGTTCAATCTTCAGTGTTGATTATGAAAAAGGTTTTTTTGATGTAAAACCCTTGAAGTGATTTATTATCTGTGAGTCCGTGACTATGAATCTATGAGCAAAAGGGTTTTAATGGGTGTTTAAATCTATGAGGTATTGTTGTTATATGAATTACTCTTTGAGAAATTGTTGTTGGAACTATTTGTGTAATACTGTGAAGTGAGATTTTGGTAACTGAGTTGTTAGAGTTACAAAGTATAATGCTGATTAGTTTAGTGGCTAGGGTTTGATGATGAAATCCATGATTGTAATGCTGATTGGTTCCCAAATTTTTGCCTGAGCTTAAGTAGAATCCTTTGTTCTTCCTTATCTTCTTGAGTAGTGATATGTGTGCTTGTATTGTTGCTTCTTGAACTAAATGTTGGAAATGATGTTTGTTGCGAGGTGTGGTAATGCTTGGATCAAGTTCAAATTCATTATCGAGCTGCAAGATGGCAGGTGCATCTCCAGCCTCTCAATCCCCTGCAGCTGAGTCTACTCAAGTGACAGCTTCTGCAACAACAACACCTCAAGTTGATGCTACACAAGAAACTCAGCAGGCTACACAGGACCCTGCAGCTGTAACTGAACCAAAGAAGAAGGGAAAAGTGAGGTCGAAAGTATGGAATGATTTTACAAGGGTCAATGACAAACAAGCAGAATGTAAGCTTTTGCAAGAAGAAGTTGCTTGTGCAGATAGTCGAGGAAATGGCACCTCCAGCATGAAGACACATTTAGGCACATGTCCTGAGAATCCAAACAAGAAGCTGAAGGGTCAACAAAGTTTATTGTTTCCACCACCAAGACCAGGACAGTCATCCCAATTGGTTGCTGTTAGCTATGACAAGGATATGTGTAGAAGGAGATTGACTGAGTTTGTCATAATAGATGAACTACCATTTAGAATTGTAGAAGGAGAAGGGTTTAGAAGATACAGTGAACAGTTGGAGCCTAGATTCAAGGTGCCAAGCAGGATGACCATATACAAAGATCTCTTAACAATCTACAAAGATGAGAAAGAAAAGTTGAAGAAATATTTCAAAGAAAGTAAACAAAGAGTCTCTCTCACAACTGATACATGGACCTCTCCAAACAACTTCAACTACATGTGTGTGACTGTGCACTTCATTGATAATCATTGGAAGCTCCAAAAGAGAATCATCCTGTTCTGCCAGATCAAGGGTCATACTGGAGTGGATATTGGGAAAACACTTGAGAAATGTTTGCTGGATTGGGGGTTAGAAGATCTTTTTGGTGTAACTTTGGACAATGTCAGTGCAAATAATGTGGCGATCGAGTATCTTCAAACCAGTGTCATTAATTGCATCGGAGCAATAGCTCAGAGCTGAATACATGCAGAGTTAGATTGCTTTTCTTCTTGCTTTGTTAGTTTAATTATTTCATTTAGCCATTTAGTACTGCTCATTTCAACCATGAAATGTTAATTATATAAAATTGTAGAGTATTTTGAATCTTTTGATGATATTTTGCTTAGTCATGTTTTATGGAATGGGGAATATGTTTGCATTTGTACTTAAGTTGTAGTGTTATTTTATCCTAAATGTAGATTTAGAAAGTATGAGTACTTGGATAATCAGTATGCAACATGTTTATATTACTGTTACAAATTATCAGTAACATTTCTTGTACACTTTGTATTTCCTTGTTTCATGCTTTCTGTATATGCAACATGTTTATAGTTCCTTGTTTCATTCTTTTATCAGGTGAGGTGTGCTGCGCATGTTCTTGCGCTTGTTGTTAAAGATGTTGTGTTGCTGTATCACAAGTCA
Organism: Papaver armeniacum; assembly: GCA_023531295.1. Lineage (NCBI taxonomy): Eukaryota > Viridiplantae > Streptophyta > Magnoliopsida > Ranunculales > Papaveraceae > Papaver > Papaver armeniacum. The sequence goes on from JAJJWW010006838.1 coordinate 1,368,480, forward strand.
ATTAGCAGGATCAGATCAGTTGTCAAGTATGTCTTGGATCTCCCTCTAGGTTGACCAAATTCAAAGAATGTGCTGCTCTTGAGAAGATTGATTGTAAGAAGATGGTTTTCTTGGATGTGAAGACCCAGGTGGAATGCTACATATCTAATGCTTGTTTGCCATTCCATATGAGAAGGTCTTTAAGAGGTTAGAAATAGAAGACAAGAGCTTTGAGATAAGTATATTTTTAAAGAATCAATGTGAAGCTTTACCTAATCCCGATGATGACACCGTTGTAATTGATGATGAAGCTTATTTTCCGAGTTCTAGTGAATCGAAAGTGAATGTGATATAACTAAAAAGAGGAATACGAAGAAAAGGAACAAGCCCCGGTCATCATGCTCCATATCTTGCAGATCGGTCATATGCTAGGAGTCTTGTAAAATGTTTAAAATTTTCTTTGATGCTACTTCGTTAAATTCTCTCGCTTCTACACAAAGTTACTACACATGAGTTTTTATGGCGATTAGCTTTGATTCATGAACAGTTGGTTCGTCTTAGAAATATAGGAAACCGAGATGCTCATATTTCTAAGATGGCGAAGTAATGTTTAAAAAGTACAAATCATATTGGGGGATTATGAAGACATGAACTCGTTCTTTTTTTTGCTAAGTTGCTTGATCCTCGAGAGAAAGAGTCTGGTTTGAAGTTTGATCTTGAATGTTTGTATGAGCAAGAAGATTTCAGGGTTGGGACTGTTTTGAAAGCTGTGAAACAAGACATGGGTAGACTTTATGAAGAGTACAACACCATGTATTCAAATGCTAATGCAGATGAAGGTGACATCATATTTTGAACTTTAGTTATCTGCTTTTGTTCTACTGTTACATACTTAGATATTATAAATGTTGTTATCATCATCATTTACTAATATTGATTGTGCATTTGTGTTGATGTCTTAGGTACTGGGTCAACAACTGCTGCTGGTGTGGATGACATGGTAGTTTGTGTGCAAGAAGAGAACATTGAGGATGTGCTTGAGTTGAGGAAGAAAAGGCGAAGAATGAATGTTCACTCTACTCATCCAAAGTCTGAACTGGAAAGGTATTTGCTTGATGACTGTGAAACATCTACAAGGGATTTTGATATTCTGGCATGGTGGAAGGCTAATAGTACCAAGTATAAGGTACTATCACTTATGGCGAAGGATATTTTGGCAATACCAGTGTCCTCGGTTGCTTCAGAGTCTGCATTCAGTACCGGGAAGCGCATTCTTACTCCATGGAGAAGCTCGCTATCTGCGCAGACAAAGTTGAAGCACTTCTCTCGTACGCAAAGTCAAGTTGCGTAAACCTATCTCTCTTGATTTCATATGTGACTATATACCAGATGACAATTCCAGCATTGAAGAAGGTAATGGAATCTCTTCTCTTCTTATTTGACTTAAAATTTCTATAGTTGAATGAATCCAGTTAGAATTGTTTGTCACTTGAATGAATCCAGTTAGAGTTTCACTTGAATGAATGCAAGTGTGTGGTGTATTAGTTGTAGACTTGTAGACACTTGAATTACATTACCCATGATGTGAAGAATTTTGATCTGACTTTTGAGTTTTTCTCTTTGCAGACATTTTGGGCAAGGATGAGGATTAAGGGGATTGTTGGCTTGAGAATTGGATGGATGGACTGAACTCTGGAGTCTTTTACTTGTCTTCGACTCTTCGTGCTACTTTCTTATGTTGAACTACTTTCTTATGTTGAACTTTAAGACTATTGTGTGTGTGTGTTTGATCTTTAGAGTTTAGAGTCTTTAGACTTGCTTGCTTTTGGACTTCATTATGTGTGTGTGATTTTTAGAGTTTAGACTCTTATGGAATGGATCTGTTTAATCTATGAAGTATGGTAAGTGTTATTTCTTAAGTATGGAATGGAAATACACTGTCACAGTGCAGGTGTAGGTGCAGGTACAAAATCTGTCAGAATTTCTGACAGGTTAATTTATGGTTAAAACCGAACCGAACCGAAAAATAACCGAACATAGTCGGTTCGAACCGAATACTATTGTGTTCGATTACGGTTTTAAATGTGCTAACCGCACTATAAACGGTTAGTTGAACGGTTTTACAACTAACCGCACCGAACCGAACCGTGTGCAGGCCTAGACCCTACTGCTGCAAACAACTACAGTACCTCAACCACTAAACTCAAATTTTTTATCTGTTTTTGTAGCTTTCCAATCTTAGCTGCACTTCTCTGCAACAACACTACCCATCCAACAACAACATAAATTCCTACCCCTCACTACCACGAACATCACACATTTCAAATTTCATCTTTACAATTCCATCGGCATTTCATATTTATTCACCAGATCACCTTATTAGAGTTCTGCCATCTCAATAGCACCGGTTACTCAGCTGCACCATTCCTAGTACTGCAACATATAAGCAAACCCATATTATTCCAAATTTCACATAGAATCACCTGCAATTGATTCATAACCACCTGCATCTCATCCATACCATGTAATTGCTCAGCCAGTAATAATACACAGTGATTCTTCATTTCTTTATCAGCTTACTCATTGCAGATTCTAAATCACACAAAGTAAGTGCACTGTCTCCATCTCATACCCATCGACAGTTCTAGCACCCTTGAAATCTCAGTAACACCATCTTCTTTCAGACTCGAGCAGGCATAAACTCTAATCAAACAAACACATCCTTCCTTCACTACAGAAAACCACATCTTCTAATTCATGTACCATCACAAATTGCATCCTGTTTCTAACCAAAGATTCAACCCAAGGACAACCGTAATGATAAGCATGAGACCTTCCATCAAATCGCTTGTATTAGCTCCATCAGACATAATGCCAGCATTTTCAGTCATAGTTGTATCATGTGAACTTGAAGCTTGTCCACCTCCTTTTTCTTCTGCAACCCTTGTAGCAACGTCCTTTCTTGCCCTCTCTTCTTCCATTGAAGCTCTAAGAGCAAGAGCAAGGTGTATAAGCATATACACCCGTTATAACAAGCACAAAAAAAAGGGTGCACTTTTATATGCACAAACTTTTGAACATATGCTTACCAATGATTTTGTTGAATTATCTTTATGTTGTATATCTGACCGAGATTCGAGAAGTTGTTGCTAATTTGGGTTGCATCCGTTGATGGAAGTTCCTGTGGTTAAATAGAAGCAACATTTATAAGGCTACAGTAGATATGATTATTTGGACCGATTGATACATTAGCAAGCCTGTGTTTATATTATGTGAATTAGATCTAGTTCCTCAACGACTTTGGATTTTATTTTAACTTACTGCTGCACTTGGCCTTGATTCTACAATCTCTACGTTGTTATAGTGGAAAAATGCTTGAATTGTTGTTTGCTAGAGAAGTATTGATACAATTGACAGTATTGGAGCAATCACACAGGCCTAATATTTCTTTACTAACCAACATTCCGTGATCATAACGTCACTGATTCGACATCCAAACAAAGAAAAAAGATTGTTCACTAAAACTTGATTAAGATTCCTAAAATGGGATACTATGTACACATGTAATTTATGTCATATGTGTACGACAATGTACACTTATATTATAGGTGTACAAATATGTACACATGGTAGTGTACCACCATGTACACATCTACAACAATCATGAAAATCAAAGATTCATACCAATAAAACATGTCATATATCAATGAGACATGACAGAGTGTACACCATGTACACATGTACAAAATCTAGAAAATGTAACATCACATACACAAAACATGTTGTATATTCATGAGACAGAACAAAATGCAGAAGTTTATACACATATACAACTTGAATCGTCTACACATAAAAAGTCTACAAATTTTTCCGCCGCAAGGGCGATTGGCGATTTTGAAGAGTTTTTGGCGTAGGTCGTGGTTTTCTTTGATCAAACCAGTTCTACCCAAATCCTTCATCTTCGTTTTTTTTATCTCATCTTCTTCCCCTCTTTCCAAGCTTTTGATTGACATCCTAAGTTTGGCATTTGCATCTGTAATCTTTTACAAGGTTGCACAGCTAGGGTTTTTTACATGGGCTTTTGATTCGCCATGGTAAGAACAAGAGGTTCTTCCACTTTGGACACCACTCAAGTCGATGCTGAGTCTTCTGATGATGCGCGCTACCATTGCCCATTCAATGGTTTCGATGGATGCTCTGTGGCGTTCGAGGAAGAGGCTACACCAAGGGCTCATTACTTACACATCTCTGCGTGATAAGCACTATCCTAACGATGAGTGCAAAACTGTTTGCCGTGGAAGAATCAGCAAAGAATAAAGAAGGTTTACAAGAACTCGGGAAGAGGTTTTGCGTCAACCGAAGATGTGGCTTTGTACACAATGCATGCGTTTATGGTTTGGCGGAGTTCATGCGTAAAACCATAAAGGGGTGGTTTCTAAAGGTCCGTTCAATGGGGTTGATGTGGATTTTTTTGATCCATGATATTCCCTACCCCGTGGACGTTCTCCCTCGCGACAGTCCATCTCAAAATATATCCGATCCTCTCGCCTTGTTTTAGCTTGGATTTACTGTACAATGTGCTTCGTCAACAAATTAAAACTGTTTCCAGTATCCCAGCTAAATGTAAGCTCTTCTTTGCTCGTACTTTCAACATGGTTATACAGAAAGTCATCCATAACCCAAAGGATATCACATTGTGGATTCAGCTTTTGCTCTTCCCTTGTTTGTGTCCTTCGTACCTACATCCCTAAGAGTAGTGAGGAGGAGCAATCAGGCAATAGAAAAAAACTACAGATAACATCCATCAATTCTGCTCTTTCGATGTGGTCAGACACTCAAGGGTGTATCATTTTGGTTCATCGAGTTCTCGAAGAGCACAAAGCTTGGCAGGAGCAGCTGCAGAAGATCAAGAGGAAAAAAAAGGATAATCAAGAGGCTAAGAACTTGCGGCTTTGTCGTAAGAAGATGAATTTTGGGATGTACACAAGCTATCCGCACTTTGACTTCTAGTGGGGTTGCTCCCGCAAACTCTGGCACATTGGAGGAGTTGCGCCGCAAACACCCATACGATGCACCGCCTAGAGTTCCCACTGAACCTCCCACTCAAGCTGCGGTTATAGCTTCGAAAGACTTGGTCTTGAGTAAAATCAAGAGTTTCCCTAGGGGGACTTCTTGTGGAAGGGATGGGTTACTAGCTCAGCACTTGATCGATGCTATAAGCGGCTCTGCAGCCGCTGTTTCGGACGAGTTGGTTACCTCTATCACGAATATTGTTAACATTTGGTTGGCCGGCTTATGCCCCTCAGAGCTGAGTGTGTTCATTGCCTCTACGCCACTCACGCCTCTTGTCAAACCAGATGGGGGATTGCGACCTATTGTTGTCGGAACAGTCTGGAGACGTTTGGTGTCGAAAGTCGCAGCTGCTCATGTGGGTAAGGAGATGGAAGCTTACTTGGGAGACTACCAATTCGGCGTGGGTGTGGCCTGTGGAGGTGAAGCTATTCTCCACTCAGTCAACCGTATGTTGGAGGTTCATGGAAGCTCCAATACACGTACGATGCTGCTGGTGGATTTCTCCAATGCCTTTAACTTGGTGAATCGTACTGCTATGCTGCATGAGGTTAGAAACCAATGCCCTTCTATCTCCTATTGGGTGGAGTTTTGTTATTCAGCTCCTTGAAGTTGTATTATATGGACCAATCTCTTGTTTTCAAGCGCAAGGAGTGCAAAGCAAGGGATCCCCGGACCTCTTCTGTTTGCCTTAACTCTACACCCCCTCATTCACAGCATTGCTCGCCAGTGTCAATTGGAACTCTAGTCCTGGTACCTGGATGATGGAACCTTGATTGGCGATACCCTGATGGTGGCTAAAGCTTTGGAGATAGTGCAACAAGAAGGGCCGGCTCTTGGTCTACACCTTAATGTAGCTAAGACAGAGATTTATTGGCCCACCGTTGATAACAGAGGTGTTTTGCCGGGTGTTTTTCCAGATGATATTAGCAGACCCTCAGATGGCGTAAAATTGTTAGGCGGACTAGTGAGTATGAATGACCAGTTCTGTAAAGATTTCGTGGTTAAAAGAGTTCAGAAAACTGTAGGCTTAATGGAGGCTATCAAGAAGCTTAAGGATCCACGTGGGGGATTTTTCCGCTGCAAGGGCGATTGGCGATTTTGAAGAGTTTTTGGCGTAGGTCGTGGTTTTCTTTTGATCAAACCAGCTCTACCCAAATCCTTCATCTTCGTTTTTTTTGTCTCATCTTCTTCCCCTCTTTCCAAGCTTTTGATTGACATCCTAAGTTTGGCATTTGCATCCGTAATCTTTTACAAGGTTGCGCAACTAGGGTTTTTCACATGGGCTTTTGATTCGTCATGGTAAGAGCAAGAGGTTCTTCCACTTTGGACACCACTCAAGTCGATGGTAAGAACAAGAGGTTCATAAATGCACTATAGATATGTCTTGTACACAAGACTTGTTCATAAGACTAAACTAACTCGAATTCTAAGATGCATGTTAAGTAGAGCTTGTACTCAACACTTGTGCACAAGAAAATTACATTAACTCTTAACATTTTTTTTTTTATCTTCTGTGACGCATTCGAAATTTTCCATTATCTCTTTTCGTTGGCAGATCTCAAGGTTAGCAAATCATTTTATGAAATCTAATTGATGCTGATATATTTTGTCTCTTTAATCAACATCGGGATTGATGTTGAGAGAATTTTGATTTTCATGATGTTAATTGCAAGAGATTTTTTTTTTTTAATTTGATGTTGGGTTCTCTATTTGTAGATTATGTTCACCACCCATGATGAATCTAATCTTAACTTCGATCACACCAAGGTAATACTATTTTCTTTTTTTCTTTTTTTTTCTTCTCATTTGTTTGTTTGGGTCTTTTGGGTCTGTTTGTTATTTGTAATTTCTCTTTTTCATGTTTTAAAAGTTAACCCGAAAAATTGTGCTAGAGAATTAAGTGGATTTGATGGATTTAGCGTTTTTTGTCTTCACACCTTTTTTGTGATTCATTACAAAAATTGAGTAATTCAATGCATAGTAGATTGGTTACATGATTAACAACCATGCTATGTCATAGTTTCTATTGGCTTTAATGATTTACGCATTTTGCTCATCCTGGCCTTATAAGGGAACTAAGTAACTCACTGTAAAACTAGAGTTCGTAAATACGTTTAGTGGATTTGTTATCTTTAATCACTGTATGGGTTATACTAGCCCTTAACCCGTGCCGTAACGGCACGGGCCATGATGTTGGTTCATTTTTAATATATCGTATAATTTGTGTCCCGAATACTTATCAACTCCTTATGATTTAATATGTGTTTGTCATAAAAATAGTTGGGATTTTCCTCTATTTTTTACTTTGTTTTTTCCTTTAATATTTTTGGAGATTTGCTCAAACGAAAGAAATATAATCTTAACTTCCAGGACACTTTTTTATTTAGGTTCATTGCTTATAATGAGATAATGCTCTACATGAATATGGAAGTTTAAATATTTTTGAAATATGTCGTCGCAAAGACACTCATCTCAGTGAAATCAACTAATCAATATCGTCCATAAAAGTCTCCACATGCTCCTATTTCACTCCAGCTGACTCATCTTTCATGGTCATGTTGTGGATCCTCCAAATAGGCAGAGAATAGTATTTTTTTGCATCAAACGAATGATATAAATTATCCAATGTAACATGATTTTCCTATAATTTTTCAAGTGGTAATTGAATTATTGTCCCTATTTTTGATGGTTTATACAAATATCCTTATCACATAATAATTATATCCCTACTTTCTTTAAAAGAAATCAATTTAATTATCCATACCAACTTTACCCTCACCAATTTTTCTTTCATTTTTCCAGATTCGAATCCAAACTCTCTCTCCTTTTCCTCTTCCACAAACATCGACCACCTTCTTCGTCGCACCACCGCCATGCCAGCACCACCTCCACTTCCGCCATCACCTCTTATCACCATCAGTATCTCGCGCCTCCTTCTAAAGAATCGATTTAGATCGATTTCCTCTTTATTCAGCCTACAAATCTCAAATCTGGGTGATTGTTCAACGAAAAACAATGATGGTATGTACTTGATTTGCATTCCCTTTTCGAACCTTAGTTTTTTTATTTCATTCTTCTTTAGATCGATAATGATTCAATTAAAAATGATGAAATTGATGATGAAGATTTTAAGTTTGTTATTTGATTTTTCAGATTTTAATTTATGATGTTGGAGATATCGGTGGAATTGATGATGCAGATTTTTGCGATGGTTACGGTTGTATTTGATGATGTAGATGGAAGAAGGTTAAAACGATGTAATTGATGATGAAAATTGTGGTGGTTCTGGTTGGAATGATGGTTGTGGTCAGGCTAGAGTATTGAAATTGGTTGTGAATGAAGAGGGTGCAGGGGTCAGTTTAACAAGGAAACTGAGATGTTCGTTTTTGAGTAGGATGCTCTCAACTGGAGTTTACCATTGGTTGTGTTATTGATGGGTAAAGGTGCTTGTGTTGTTTGTATCTGATCCGGAGATTCAAATTAGCTATTGCAAGCTACTACAATCGAATTGGTGTTGAAGCTTCATAGAAGACAATGGCGGTTCGCTATGGATTATAAATGGTGGTTGATGGTATTGCTGGTGGTTACTACAATGAAGGAGATGAAGTTGTTTTTGTTTATGAAGCTACAAGTGATGATCAATTGGTGTTGTTTATATGTTTTTATGGGATCAATTGTTGTTGTTGACCCAAATTTTTATGGGGTCAACTACGGTTGTTGATCCATTTATTGGATCAACTCTTGTTGTTGACCCAATTTTTATCTAACAACTATCTGCGTTGTTGATCCTTTCAACTCCTATTGTTGACAATATTTCCTTGGATAAGTATAATCATGCTTGTATTTTAAATCATGCTTGTAGTTTAAATCATGTAAATTTCTTCCAATGTTGAACTTGTGGTGCAATGGTAGCATGACTGACTCCATGTAAGATGATGCAAGTTCGATTCACGCCAAGTTTACTCCATTTGCATGAATCAACTTTCATTGTTGATCCAATTTAGGGGATCAATTACCATTGTTGATCCCCTAAATTGGATCAACTTCTATTGTTGATCCCTTTTTTTTGATTAACTACCATTGTTGATCCCCTAAATTGGATCAACTTCTACTGTTGGTTCTATTTTTATTTGGATCAACTACTGTTGTTGATACAAAAATATGAACCAGTGGCGACGGCGGTGGCGGCGGCGGACTAGTGGTGGTGGTGGCGACGGACTAGTGGTGGTGGAGGACTGTTGGTGGTGTAATGGTGGTGGTTAAGGAGTGGTGGTGGAATATTGGTGGTGGTGGTGGCGGTTAGTAGGTGGTGGTTGTTGAACGGTGGTGGAATGATAGTTGAATGTTGGTGGTGGTGGTGGTGGTGCTAGTGGTGGTGGTGAAGTGGTAGATGAAGAAATTTGTTCCATTTTGAAGTAAACAAAATTATTATATGGGTGAGGGTATTAAGGTAATCTAATTTTAAATGGATACGGTTATTAAAAAGTAGGGACATATTTATTGTTGTATAAGGATGTATTTATTGGGTGTGAAAATTAGGGACATATAAATAATATACCCATTTTTCAACACCCATTAGATGACAATGTTTAAAATGTGTACCCATTACCTTTTTGAAGGGATTGTATATATGCGAACCCCTGCCATTAAATCTTCAATAAAGTATTGTGCCCAACAATTCGTCTTAACGAAGGCTTTGGTAACTTCAAAAGTCTTGGACATTTTGTCACTTCCGTATGTTCCTACCTTCACTTGGAATACAATCTGGCGACACATTACCTAATAAAGAACCTTGAACACATATTGTACTCCATGATCCTATTTCAAATTAATAGATTGTCAATAGATCCTTTACCAAAAGTTGACATACTCTACGTTGAATATTTATAAAAAAAAATTATGGTGTTGTGGATCGTTGCTTTCTAAAACTGTAGTTTTCAAAATTGGCCTCTTCAAGTCCCACGACTTTCTAAGTTTATATATCTTGTTTGTTTTTAACATTTTAATTATCCATATTATGTTTGTTACTAACTATCAACTTGATGATCTTCTATCGTGAACTTTATGTGATTTAATCGAAATAGTTATACCTCTTTCATTCGTATCAAGTAATCCGTTGTATATCCCAACAATTCTTCTACAACAATTCCTTTCTTTTGCCGTTTCCGGATCATCAATAGCCATTATTGTCAAATGCAATCTGTTAATTTTTGTTGATGTTATGTATTTGCAATGTTCATTTTTCTTAAATAAATAGATTGTGGAAAAACTAAAAAAAAAAAAAAACATAGGTATTACATAAGTCTAAGTTACTATATCAAAAATACTTCGGACACTGCTTATGGTGCCTTGTTTCCTCAAATTCCTCGTTGCATTCTAGACAAAGAGAGGCAACACCAATAATTTGCGAAGTGAGCTATTTGCGCAAGTGTGGTCAATGTATCCCTTGCATGTAATAATAATAACAACACGTCAATTTTTTCAAGGCATCCAATTGTAAATGGTATGAATCTAATAGATTTGAATTATACCTCAATCTTAGATATCACCTTCTTCTCACATAACATAGCAATTGAGGAAGGACAAATCTTGACCACTCTTTACATAGGCAGAGTTAGCCAAACTATGTTTTGCAATTGTATTACGTGAAAATTATTATTAATCCATATTTTAGTCAGCTCATATCGAAGCCGATCTAATTAGTCCTATAGAAAGTTCATCTTAAATTTTTGACCTTATATCTTGACCAAATTATTGAAGTATTCTCAGTCATGTTCTGCGTGTGATCTACCCATCCGTGTCTACTCTACCTTCTAACCCAGTGAATGAAACCTATACATATTGATCCCTAATTTGATATTGTTGATTTGTCATCAAGAGGTCGCATGATTTGAGAATGTAAAATATAAAAAATATTCTATAAACATCGGAGGTGAAATTTAGATTTATGATTTAGAGTTTTTTGTGATGATTTTGATGAACAAACATAATTTTCAAACAAATATTTTAGAATGCAAATACATTTTCCCGGTCAATAAGGTTTTATATCGGGAATTGAGTGAAAGTTGTTGTCTCTGTAGGTAGTTGTCGCGAAACAACTCGATATTGATGGTCTTTCAGGAAAAAGAATGTAATAGCACTTGAGAGAGCGATAATGTTCTCTTACGTGGGTACACCAATTTCCTTTATATAATACGGGTGATCGAACAGTCATGATCATATTGTCTTATACGTTCCGGTATCATCCTCGAAATATTTGGTTTTTGTCCTTATCAATCGTGCTAAAAACAACCAATTACATCTTTCACAATACAATAAAACTCACTAAAAAGCAAAAACACACCCGCACCACCATAAAAACCATCCACCGCCACTATTTCTTCCACCAATAGTAATGTTACCGCCTCCACCATTCACAAAACACCCGCCACCGCTTATACTAACCCTACTTCCACTACCACCATTAGAAGTAATATAGTTTTTAGTAAAATTATGTATTTATGTTAGATTATTAAAGGGACATTTATAATAGAAATTTAATTAATCATTTATCTTTGCCAAGGACAAATCCTGACCACTCTTTACATAAAAAAATCCATAATAAATAATTTCATATGTTCTGATCTTGATTCGTGTCGTTCGTTTAGTTATTACATAACATGGCAATTGATTGCACCAATTTTTTAAAATGGACATGTGTTTTATCGAGTTTATTTTAACATTAGAATGATCAACCACGTTTTATACTTTATAATATAACGTTACACATTTCGTGGCTTTACGAAATTAACATAATATGTTTTTGTTCACCAATACCCGTCACCACCATAAAACCATATGAATCCACTTTTTTTATCCACCACCACCTAGTGGCGGAGCCAAGGGTTGACTAACCTGGCTCTAACCCCTTAAATTTTTAATAACTATATAAATTTTTTAGTTTATTTTATAATTAGTACTTTGTCCATATATATTTATGGTTAGTCCTCCAAAGTTTACATGTTTCTATTTTAAAAAAAAAAATAAGCCTCCTCAATGTCAATTTTTGACTCCACCACTGCCACTATCACTGCCGCCCATCCCATGTAGGTTGTTGGACGCAATTTTAATTTTCAATCACAAATGCCATGTACGAGGTTTAGATTGAACAAAATTTCGTCAATTGATTAGTTTCATTACTATTTTTTCGTGTATATATGCTTTTTTTGTATTGCAATCAATTTTATTTTAACATTAAAAAATCATGATTTATACGATATAGTACCAAAGATAATGTTTTGTGGGTACCATTTGGGTGATACAACTACGATCATTAAAATATTGTCTTGTATGATATCATCCGTGAAATATATGGTACCTTCCTTTATCAAAAGTGTTAAAAACAACCAACCACATCTCAACCACACTACAATGTTATCGATGTTGTAACGACAACATAAAATTAATATTGTCCATCACTACTCACCAAAGATGCACCGTCACTACTTCTTCCACCACAAACCTGGGCGTACCAGATTTTGAGGAGAGAGGGAGAAAAATTCTTGCCAAGTTGGATACATGTGAAATATGGATTTTGTATCCCATTTTACGATAAAAGAACAAAATAAATATAATTGTGCTTGGCTCCTCCCTTAACCACCACTAATCTTTCGCCACCTCTCTTCTATTACTCATTTTCGCAGATAATGTCTATTGATTCTATTTATCAAAATAACTTATTAATAGAAATAAATATTATAATTAATTAAGAAAACATTTATAATTAAAAAAATGATTAGTCATTTATTATGAGCAATTAGTGAAACACTAATTAATAAAACAATTTATAATGAATAGATTATTTATTATGTGCAATTAGTGAAACACTAATTAATAAAGCAATTATGGTATTTAAGTTGAACAAACCACCACTGTTGATTTATCTTTTTTATCAATTCCAACCAAGGTGGAATACTGGTTAGAAGCCACTCTTATGACACAATAGGTCATGAGTTCGAACCTCCCCATTATAATTTTTGAAATTCCATATCTTGACTTGAGTATTCATTTTTCATTCATAATATTGGAAGAGTATAATTCCATATCTTGACTTGAGTATTCATTTTTCATTCATAATATTGGAATTAATGCCACGTGCGCGAGTTGTAAGGGTTGGTTAGGAGAAGTCCAGGCACTATCTTCTAAATGTGTCGAAGAATCGACGACATACGCACAAGATAAACGCCGTTCTTGGCAAGGTTGGATGTCCTTTTTCAGCGTGCTCAAGTCCAAGCCATTTGGACCCCTTAGAGGTTCCAACCAGGGAGCGCGGAGGTCCCAAAACGTATATATCATCGGGATTTTAATTGGTGGAAGGTATGGGTTTGTGTGAATCGATCTCATTTATAAATTACAAGAAGAGAAATGTTTATGAAATTAATGTCCTGTTTATTTTTTCTGTTTGCAATGCAGGTAGGGGTTTTCATCACTAATACGTGGATCAGGAAAGGAATTTATGGTACCTTCTTATGTACCTGAACCATCCACTGAATCCATGAAAAAACCATCTAAAGAACCAGGTATGTATTTATAATCAATCTTCTTAAATTTTGTTTTGTTTCTGTTTAGGGGTTGAGTTTCACAAAAATCAAGAGATGTTAGCTCTCTAACATTCAATTGCTGATTACAAGAGCTTTATCTTCACCAGAAATGATCTTGATACAAGGTATCTGTATGCTTTAGTGATGATGAAGAAGATGCGCTGCCTTTTGCGTGTTTCATCTGTCTGTAGTCTTTCGTGGATCCCATGGTTACCAAATGCAAGCACTACTTCTGTGAGCATTGTGCACTTTAAGGTACTTAATTTTTAACTGGAAGTTCTTGCTTAATCTCAATGTTTTTGATGATATGTAGTTGTGTTTGCAAGTTGATAGTATATGTTATCATCATGTGAAACAATGACAATCACAATGATGTAGACATTTACATAGGAACCAGAAACAATTCTTTTATGTAATGCTTTAGTTAGCGAAAGGAATTGAGCACCTGGAGAGAAAAGAAGGAATTACAATTCTCTTATGTAATTCTCTTATATAATGCTTTGGTTGACATTGAAGAATTACTGAAGAGAAAGCAGGCAAGCAGCACTAGTGTATGAACTTGCAGCTCTGAAACTATGGGAAGCACGTGCTTCTCAGGCTTATTTTTTTCTTATTCTTTCTTCTGGAAATATCGGCAAATGCAGAAAACACTTTCATAGTGTTTTTCTATGGTGATGAAAGAAGATGAGGAGATGAAAGACATGTTTATGAAGGTAATTCTACCAGCTTTTGTTAACGGCATCTATCAAATGAAAAAGAAAGTAAGAAAAAGATACTGGACATCTGCTGTAACTTCGTTTACTTCTCTTTTAAATTCCATATTTCACGCAAACCAGCAATCCATGTTTAGAGGAGTTGCAAGGTTCGACTAATATCCATTGAATAAAAATACTTGATACTGTGAATTTTAACGTGGACCTGTTAGGCATATGATGTTAGGATTTCGGTAAACATTCATTATTATTATTATTTTTTTTATTTTTTTTTTAAATTTGGTAATTAATAATAAACAAGCCTTTAAAGGTCGATTACAATAAGTTGGTGGGTAGCCTTGCAACAAGCTGGGCACCAACACCCTTTTGGATAGCTAAACCTATTCTATAAAAAAGAGTACCGCCTATCTTATAATTAGCATCATGGTTTGTGATACAATTCTTCAACCTCTTCAATAAAATGATAGTTTCTTCGCCCAAATCTCCTAAAGTCAAAAAAAAGCTAAAACAACAAAACCATACCCATGAAGGGAGCACTTGTCTAGGTATTTATTGCATTTACGCGTAGTAGCTCTAGATATGGCTTGACCGGGTATAAAAGTACGAACTCCCCCGCCAGTGAATGGTGAAACAATAGTAACATCAAAACAGACATCCTGACCATTCTCCCAACTATGAACAAGAATATCCGTCGGTCTCAAGGAAGTATCGTTGTCTGATAGAAAACCAAGCTCTACCTCCTTCCTCACATGTACACCAGCCTTGTAACAAATGTCAGCAAATACATCCCTTGCAATGTCATGGCGAAATTTGATGCCAACATCATTAGCGCAATGCAAAGCATGATCTACGAAAATATCTATCTTTTTGTTGCAACTTGAGCATGTACTATCTTCCCTGAAAAGAGGAATGCCTAATCTATAACTTAACACAGACCTAAATTGTCGAGGTCCTAGACTTTGATTTAAACCACTAATGGGAATCGCCTTAAGAAAATCCAAAGCATGCGACACTCTGTTACTTTGCCATAAAACAGAATCCCGACGGGACATAGAGAAGTGTGACGGAATCTGCTTCTTCACAACATCAAAATACAACACTGCCAAATAACGCATTGGATGGGGGGCAATATTATTTAGGTTAAAGGTAGAAGAAGGCAATCCACATACCTCTAGGAAATTATTCAAAGCTTGTTGGAAGCACTTGCTAGGCGCATCAGTGGAGGAAACATTAAGCATGGTCTCTTGTAAACCCCTAGTCTGAAAACAGGATGCGATATAACAAAAATGGCTAGTATCTTCCATAGTGTAGACACCGAGACCGCCATCTTTCATCGGCAAGGTGGAAAGGCGTTATTGTAGGGGTCCGAAGCCTGCGCCATCTCCTGTGACAATGTGTCTCAAAAATTGAAACAAACGTTGATCAAACAAGGATTTAGCTTGAAGCAGAGCCAAGGGGTCGGCAGTCCTCATAGCAAAATATAATCTTAACACCCCGCGCAGTCCTGCTTACGTTGTAAGAAGCTCGCTTTGAGGATCTTGAAGTTTCTTCACCGTGTCCATTAGATAAATTGTTTTGTCCACTCTAGCTTGGATTAAATCGCTGCTGAACTGAAAATCTAAGCTAACTGGCCCGCCAAGCAGTTTCACCCCTCTAGAAGGCCTACCGATGTCCGAGGGAAACACATTATCGGGCTAAACTCCTAGGGTCAACAACAGGCCAGAAAATCTCAGTTTTCTTGATGTTAAATTGAAGCCCTCTTTTTGCCACCTTCGACCGAATAATACTTAATGCCTTCGACACTTCCAGTGTATCCCCTACCAAAGTGCCATCATCCAAATACCACGCTTGCAGGTCAAGCTTGCATTGCGAAGAAATCATACATACCAGCGGATGTAGAGCGAGTGCAAATAATAAGAGGCCTAAAGGGTCACCTTATTATGGTTTTTGGTTTCTTCTTTTTACTTATTTCACTATTTTTGGTTTTGTAGATGAGAGTTTTTGGATTGCAACCTTAAAGGGATCAATGGACTGTTCATGAAATTGAATCCAAAATTAAAATTTTTGATTAATATGTTTTAGATTATAAAGAGATTGTGATGGTTTTGAGTCAGGGATCAGTAATTACTGTATGGTGGACAAGATCTACACTACCTACGGTATTCTCTGTTACAGGTCAGTGCTGAAGCATACTGTTGACACGTTAAAAGAACACTTTAATGCCGATTGCCGAATCATACTGATTTATGAACACATTATATGATGATTAATATTAATGAGAGAAGGAATATTTCTTCAGCTCCCTCATTTTTTTTATTTTTTGTTTTAGAAGATTTCATTTAACAAATTATATTTTTTTTCTTTTGAAAAAAAAAAAGAAAAAAAAACTAATATATTAACTTAACTAATTTATAAAGCTAATCTATTAACTTGACCACTAAACATGATTAGTGAGGGGTAGATTGGGAATTATATAAATTATATGAATAGGGGTGACTCTGATTGACTATTGAAATCCCATTTTTATGTTTTTCCTATATCCCCTAATTATTTTTAGTATCCCCAATTGCATGCATTGGGACCGGATGAGGCGGCCGAGCTACACCAAATCAAAAATCTTAAGCATGCATTGGGACGGGGAAGGCGAACCCAAGCCACACCAAATCAAAAATCTTAAGCATGGATCGGGGCGAGGCGAAGCCGAGCTAAGCATGCATTGGGACGGGGTGAGGCGAAGCCGAGCTACACCAATCAAAAATCCTGAGCATGCATTGGGACGGGGTGAGGCGAGCCATATCACACCAAACGCCTAGCACACCAAATCAAAAATCCTAAGCATGTATCGAGACGGATGAGACGAAGCCGAGCCACACTAAACCACAATTCATTATGACGGGACGGGACAATGCCCCATGACGGGGCGACGCGAAGCCACGTTGCACCAAACCAAAAGTATGGCTAAATAAAAAAAAATGATGGTGGATGGTTTGCGGAGCCTCCCGGTGTGTAGCACGGGAACAAAATCTATATATATATATATATATATATATACAGGATTTCAGTAGTGAATCAAAACTAAATAAACAAAATTGCTAATAGGGGTATCCATTTACTCAAGGCTGACCAGATTTTAATCAAGACAAAACATCCCATACCTGTGCACAGGAAATAAAACCTTTCTTTATTGTTAATAAGTGGCGGTCCTTTCCTAACAGCCTCTATTAGTAGCCATGGAAATAAAAATCTTTCTGTATTGGTAAGTGGTGGTCCTTTCCTAACGACCCCTATTAGCAGCCATGGAAATAAAAACCTTTCTTTTTTGGTTGATAGAAAGATCAGGACCGCTCTGAAACTGGGGCCCTTTGTCCATGGTTTTGGTTGGTAATTTCTGGCCGGTTTTGTTGCATCATATCTATGACCAACCATTCAATTAATTAACAAAAAGCGCAATTCCTCATTCATAATCAATGAAAAATA
This sequence comes from Papaver armeniacum, assembly GCA_023531295.1. Lineage (NCBI taxonomy): Eukaryota > Viridiplantae > Streptophyta > Magnoliopsida > Ranunculales > Papaveraceae > Papaver > Papaver armeniacum. The sequence continues at coordinate 1,386,301 of JAJJWW010006838.1, forward strand.
AAACATATCGAGATCCATAATCGATGAAAATAAGCAGATTCGTTTACTAGATATTCTTCTCTATGATATTATATAGATAAATGCTATCCCACTCGACTTTTTATGAGGGCTTCTGCAAAAGCGGTTTTTACCGTTGGATGATTAAATTAACGGTTAGATTCACATTCGAGAAAATGACCAATCACTTTCGAGAAAGGACCCACCACTTACCCTAAATGGTTCAAGGTGTTAGATCCGGGTTTTAGCATGATCTAAGCAGTGAAAGAAACCGTTTGAACGGGATAGCTTCCTCAAGGTCGTATGCGGGATAGCTTTGCTCTATTATATATCAACTACTTTTTCCATGCAAGTTTCCTCATTTTTGTCGGGTTCTTTGAACATTTAACTATAAATACATGCATCCAACTTCAGAAGGAAACACACAATTTCAAAAAACCTAAAAAAAAATATAAGGAAGAAAAATTCTCATTTAACTTTCTATTTTCAAAAGGCAATTAAGCTCCTTCACTCAACAATGGCATCTAGTAAGAGCTCACTCTCCATGCTATTCATGGCTTTAGTCCTCATGGCTGTAGTGGGTGAATTGGCAAATGCAAGTTCAATAACTATGTATCGTTTAAGAGGTTGCGGTGGCGAAACCCGAAGGTATAGTAGATGTGGATGCTCAAACCTTTTATATATGGGTGGTTATCAATTTCGTTACACTGGTCAGAGTGCTAGAATGTATAACACAGAAATTGTCTTGGTGGGAGCGTTGCCACTTTCAACGGCAATTCCTGGTCAATGCAGCAGCGTTGGATGGAAGAGTATGTTTATCCAGTGTTAAGTAAAATCAACTGTGGATGTCTCTGCTATATACGAGACAGACATTATGTATGTGTGTGGATGTCTCTGCTACATATGAGACAGATATTATGTATGTGCGTGTTTGAGGAATGGGCCTTGCAATATGCTTATGTATTGTAATGATAGCTGTATCACTACGTGCTTCTCATAAGCCTAATAAGTTTTAAATAAAGTAAGGTCATTTCATTACGTGCTTCTTAAAAGTCTTATAGGTTTTAAATAAACTAGTATGATGCCCGTTCCTTATCTCCCCTTTTAATGAGAACAAGCTTAACTTGAAAACACTAACAATTTTTGGTGTATCGCCGTACTTTTCGTGTAACGCCGTATTTTTCATACACCAAACGTATATTTCAATCTGACCGTGTTTTTGATCAGCCGATGGATTATCTTCATTTCTAACCACAGCCGTTCATTTTATTTTTTTTCTTTCTCTAATTTTCTCTGCCGTCGTTATCTTCTCCGCTCTCTTTCTCTTCTAAGTTCTAAACAAAGAAAATTCTGCAACTGAAGTGAAAAACAACGTTCGTTTTAAGCGATTTGCAGACAATCAATGATGGAGATAAAGGATTGAGTTGGTTTCTTTTCACTTCCTCGATTAGGCATGCAAGATTTCTCATCTCTTTCTATTCTAAACAACGGAATATTTATAAAATTCATCCCTGCAACTGAATCAATCAACAGACTAAATCAATCAATAGAAATTTATAAAATCCATCCCTGCAACTAAATCAAAAGAACCCATATACGAACATTAGCTCTCCGTTTCTTTCAGTTCGACCGCTCTTCTTCTCGCTCATCTATCTCGATCTTCTCAACAAACTAAAACCGAACCTTCAACCGTGTTTCTAACCATTAATGGCGGAGAGCAACAATTAGGTGGATTCAAATCGATTCTTCTCTTCTTTCTCTTAGGTCGTTTCTTTTTCTCCCTCAACTCTACGCTCCCTATAAGCTAAAATCCCAAACTCCTTATTTAACAAATCCAAATTCTAGGGTTCAAAATAAACACTCACAAGCTTACAATATGAAGATGCAATCGTTCGTATGCTATTGGTAAGATTTTGTTAGTTTTGATTTAGTAGTTTAATTCTTGATTCTGGGTTTATTGAATTTTTCCCCAAATTGACAATTTGGGTTTGATATAATTACACTGTTATTACTCACACTTCGTTTAAAACCCCATTTTCCATTGTATTAATCTCTTCATACTAAATTGGTTCGATTAGAAATGAGTTGCATTTTGCTTATCATTTTGTTAATCGTGATTTTAGGTTTTCTTACTTTGAACGAGCTAAACTTTGGTGTTAGAAATCCTCATTGTTCTTTATTAAGTTTTCTTAGAGATTTTCATTTTGGCTCTCTCTATGTTCTGCATTTTAGGTTTTGCTCAAATTATTTGAATATTTTTCATCCAAAGCCAAGTCTAATGAACCCTACATCCCTGGAGTTATAGTATCAGCATTTGAATAGAGAATGGTTTCACTGATTCGTGATTAATTGAAATTTGTTCATCCTTACATACATATTTGAAGCTACATTTAACTACTTTCAGTGTTACAGCACTAGTCCAGAAGGGGCTATAAATAACGATTGAAAACCGTTATAAAACATGATTTATCACGGTTTTCATCCGTCATTCGAACCGTTATATATTTGGTGTGACTCTTTGTAAATGACAAATAGAGAACGTTATTAAGTATGACGTACAAAAGTTGTGACTTAAAGCCACATATAAAAGCTATCATTAAGTATCACGGTTATCTTATGTAAAATACAATAACAGTTAATGCATGTCATAAGAAAATATTTTCACTTTAAATTAATATTAATTTCAAATAAAATTCATTTTAAATTATTATTAATTTCATTTTCATAGATTTCTTTCTCCGCACGATTCATTTTCAGCTGAATTCGGAAGTTGATTCTTATTCAGCTCAATCAGGATCTAAAACTGGATCAATTTACCTTAATCATCTAAATCTGAAAATAGGAAAGAAAAAAAAAGAATCTAAACCGCAAATTCATTTAAAACTAAATATACCTTAATTTTATTTAAAATATGAATTCAAGTTTATACAAAAAAGGATAAATTCATCCTACATTAACTACCCAAAATTACATCCAAAGAAATTCTGAATTCAATTTGCTAAAACATCTCCAAGTACTCCATCTATATAGCATTTGTCATACTTTCATCATTGAACTCGTCATAATCATCACTGCTTTGTGGATTTCCCTTTCTAGAATCAGCATAAAACACTTGCAGCTGCTCTTTTCACGAAGCTCTTTAAAATAACAACAGCCATACAGAGGTATGAGGATCCTCACATCCTGTATAACAAAATTCCAAGTTATTTTTAAATACTTCTTGATGTGAATCAATTACATAGTAACCAATGCTTGATACAAATTAATTGTATCTAAACTACTTATTGAGCTATGCAAGAAATTTGGAGTGGAGTGAATTTAATCCTAGCAAGACCTGAGAATGGCATTACTTAATCATCAGAAACAATGTGCATTTTCAAGATGCATGTATACCTGGGAGTCACGCATCTTCAATTTAAGTTGTTGAAATCATGATTCGCCTCGCTTTTCCTCGGATACATTGTACTTGCAGCTTGTCTTTAGAGAAGACTGCAGAGTGAAAGTAAATCATCATTTTTTCTATTAAAGAAATAGTGGCTACATAAGCATAGACTGAACCAGTGGATCATCAAAGCACATGCATACAAATAAATTATACAACTTTAGATGTTATAAAATTGAAGAAAAAAGGAAATCAAAGAAATTTGAACAACAAAATTAACATTACAAACCTTATTGACAATTGGAACATATTCCTAAGTTACGACGGCATCAACAAAGATTATGCCACTTGGTCTAGAACCATGGAATACCTTACATGTTGTAAACCACTTTGATGTTGCACCATTTTGAGAAAGGGCCACCAAGCTACCAAGACCAGTGAAGTTGAAACGAGCCCGAGGAGAGAAAGGAACGTGCACAGAGGAAGTTCGGCCATCTAGCTGAAATTGTTGGACAAAAAGGTTGGATTAGTAAGCATCCTCTAGGTGCAATCCAGATCTGGACTAAAAATTAAACCACAAATATATAGGAAGACCAGCTCGATAAACCTATCAGTAACATGGAAATGAGCAGGTATTAAATGATAGACAGCAGCATTTTCACGTTACTGGTGGATTAGATTATATATCTCAATTTAATAAAAATTAAGTTGTCGTTAAGGAAGTACCTTTAACAAGTATGTTGTGATCGACTTACAGAATCGCAAAACAAACCATTTCAAAAGTCCCATAATAATAGTAAACCATATAATCAAGAAGATACAAGCCTACCTTGAATGACAATTTAAGCCTACATTGAATGACAATTCAAGTTACCTTGAATAACTTGCTTCTGAAGCCTGTGCTCGGAAGTCGTCTCTGAACATCTTCATTAGAGTAGATTATGAAATCGTTCTGAAGTAAAGGTCCAATCAGTAATCCACTAAATTAAGGAATATAAAGAAGTGTGATATTGCAATACAGTCATCCATAAGGAGCAACATTCGATAAACCATATTCCCATTCATTGGTTTCTATTCTTCTAAAAATTAGTGGGACAAACCAAAAACACGGAATAGAAAAACAAACAAAAGATTGTAAATGTTGCACCATCTTCCTTTTCATAATTTTTTTTTTCCCTTTCTCACTCTAAAATTATGCACACAACTAGCAGCAACAAAACATGCAATGTCTACATCAACTACAACAGAAGGAAATGAAGTTGCATGACCTTTTCATCTCTAGTTGTTGAGTTACACCTTCAAGGGCCAATCTTCGAATAATCTCATGCCCGATTCCTTTGTTTGCACCAGTAAAAACTGCACACATCCTACAGATAAACAAACCATTGAATACGAAAATGAAAGCACAAACACACACATTCATAACCTAATTATATCGTTCACCCAACACATAAATCAACATCCAAACTACAAAACTATGCAAAAACCTTGAAATCTGATAAAATTACCTTTAGATGCTTAGGTACTGGATCTTCTTGCAAACTAAAATTGAAACCAAAACAAATATAAGAAAACTCAAATGGAAAAAAAGAAAAAAAAATCTTGATTTTGAGAAAACCCTAAGAGAGAAAGGACGGACCTAGTTTTAAAGAGAAAATCAATATGAAAGAAGACAACAGTTTAATAAATTGAGAGTAATTAAGAGGAAACAATCGAATCAAGCATATGTGTTTAAGACAATATGGATCTAGATAATTATAAGCCTCGCCGAAATCACTATTTGCCATTTTTAGAGATAAATTGAAACGGTTGAGAGAAGTATAAACTACGAGTTCTAGTGGAATTGAAAGTTGAAAGGGATTAATTTCGATTCGATGGAATGGAATCGGAAGGAGATAAAGTTTGGTCCTTCGGTGAATAGAGGATAGGGTTTCAGTAAGACAGAGAGATGTGGAAATTGAGCAGAAGGTTAAGGTTGGGGACTTGACTACTTTCAGATTTGGGGAATCATGGCCTAGCCAATTTTGGGTGTGCAATAGGAAAACAAATGGTGGGCGTAAAAAACCTACAAATATTTGAAGAAATCATGCTGTTATTTAGTGGTTGATTATTAAATCACGCACTTATCAATTACCACATTTGAAAATAACGTTTTTTATGTGTTAAATGGTGGGCCCAATTATTTTCGTGTAATATGACAGAATTTGTTTGTGAAATTCAAATCACGCAACTAATTTGTCATTTAAAAACGTGATTAATAGCCCTTTCTGGACTAGTGCAGGTGGTCGGATACATTCACCCAAGCAAGAGAATTCTGATGCGTGCGAGTTAGTGGATATTGATATACATCAAATAATGCCCAATACACATGGACAGAATGAGGATCATTGTTAGGTAAAATGATGTTTGCATCATACCTATCATCAATTTTATATTAGACATTGTTGTAGGGGAAATATTGTTTAACCGCATCGTTGTAGTATGGCTTTCCAGTATAAATTGTTATCTCCACTAAATTCATTCGTCTCATCACAAATGAGAACATCATTCTCTGTTGTGTTTTGGGCTGTACTCTCTATAAATATATCTTGCAAATATTTTGGTGGAGATCTTGAACCAAGAAACTTGATTCCTAAAACTGTGACATGAAGATTTGTGATTTTGGGCTTGCAAGAATTACTTCGGAGATGGATTTCATTATGGAGCGTGCTATAATACCACGTAAGCTTATTTTTCTTTTTTAACCTAAAAACTTGAATGTTTATATGCAGGATTGTACAGCTGATTAAGAGCTACAAAAACCCGTGGAAAATTGATACGAGAACATTGAGAAGAATAAAGCCTTTGGCGATATGATTGCATTAGCAAGATGTCAATTTGAAAATGGAAATGAAAACTTGCTGAAGCAGCTGAAGGAGGAGATAGTTCTGCGAATATGGAGGATAAATTATGGTTCGCCGACGTGCAACGCACGTGCACTCTACTTGTTTGAGATAGAAATTATAGTGTTGAACTGGGAATAAAGAATTACTGCTTTTAAATCTTAAACCCACTGAAGCAGATATTTTTTTAATATCCGTAAGAAATGGTAAAAGGATATAAAGAGCTTACTTGAATTTCGATTGTCTCCAATGTCTCCCATTTGTCATCGTAATTCCTAATTACATTGAATCCTAATTTATAGAAATCATATTTAGAAAATCAAATCAAAATACAATACGAATAAAGTATAACGATTCTCTAGCATCATCAAAGTTCACAGATACAACATAGAGTAAGAAAATAGACTTACCTTTTTTTTCTTTTTTGATCGGTAAACAAAAAGAAAAACTTACTTGACTTATCGCCAAACCTGCTTCGTATGCTTTCCCATGCACAAACGCTTGGTCGGAAAATTGTTTTTTAGGTAACTCACAGATTCTCGATGACCCGCCATTAATCCAAAGCATCCAATACACTATTAACAATAAGAAAAAGAAAAAAATCACTACCATGACTGTATAAGAAGATATTTGCATCGTGAATAAATATTAAATGCCACAGCACAAACAAGCACTGCAAAGCTTTTTAAGAGCCACATTTACATGATCTAAATACAACCTCCTATAGTAAACCTTCACCGCATCTATATGGATTGAGATTAATAACTTATACCTAATCAACAACGGAATCAAATAAAACCATATGTACATAACATTTTGATTCAATTTTTCTAAAATCTAAAGTCATAATACACCCGTATATGGATGCATCACATTTCATCTCCCAAACACGTTGCAGCAATTGAAAAGAGGTTAACATGAGACGAAAAAGAGAATATGACAGAATAGAAAACTCACCATCCTTTATGTGTTCTCCATACTTCTCTGCACCACATAAATTATAGGTTAGTGCAAAGAGGCAAGGCGATTCAATGGAGTCGAATTAAAAATCAGTCCAAGAATACATGAGAAATTGTATAAACAAACAAAGCAGTTAGATCACGATCACAATGATATATAAAGAGACAACAGAGATTATCGAGAAAAGAAGGCAAAGAAATAGGGTTCTTGAGAGTATCAAGTAGGGATTCGTAGAGTGTTAGCATTCTAAGGAAGGGAGGAGAAGATAATTAGGGATAGGTTATTTTTTCAGTACGGGGTCGGTGACTAATCTTCACCCATGTTTGTTCATAATCGAAAAATTAGTAAATAGATTGGAAACCCTTGATTCTTATTGGTTGGGGATTAGAGCTCTAGAGTTCAAGTTTTTGACCTAACTTTCATTCTCTGGAGCCAATATTTCGGCCTCAAATTATATATACAATTGGGATATGGCCCGTGCCTTAATGACAAACTTCGGGTTGTTTCTAAAACAGACGGTTGCTTTCTTAATGTATCCGATGTTTGTCCTATAGATGTCTATTTTATACTGAATTTTATTGTATCGGTTCAACATATATCACTCATTATATGGTTGGTTCTCAATACATAAACGCAATCCGGTAACCGGCAAGATGTTGCATTTATGCATTACTAACCTAGTGAATAAGTGAAATGTATATATGAATATGTTTCCCATATTCCACAAAAAAATATGTTTCCCATATACCCATCACGATTTTTATTACCAAATCCATATACCACACTCACTCATTAATTAGACATAATTTTTAATGAAAGTTTTGTTCCATTAAATTGGATAATGTATTTTTTTTCATTTAAGGTCAGTAGCCACCTTTTGGACCATGTCATTGTCACCCATCTTGATTTACGTAGTATACTGTTTAGTGATCGTGGAAGGTGGAGGGCACGTCTAATCAGCTGGAGGGCATTTTCAAATCTTAACACAATTACTGCCCTTACTTTATATTATATGATACGAAACTTACAATAATTTTGTGCTAATTGTTTGTTCTTTTATACCGGGTAGGTTGCCTACTTGAACACACCCAATAGTACAAGAAAATAGTACAAGAAACTTGACCTATTGTCGCACCCAATAGTTATGGCATAAACCCCTGTTAATGCCACGATGATCCACTTTCTATTATCAAGCAAAGAAGAGATTGTACTTTTTTGACAATTTTTTTCATATTGTTATTACGCTTGTGTGGCAAAAATTTCATTTTTCAAATAAAGAATTATAGCTTTTAGTCGCATCTCGAGAAATATTGTGACTCAAAATTTTTCTTTTGCAACACCTGTATTGAAGGTGTGACAATCTATAGTGTAGCAATAGGTAGATTTTCTTTTAGTGCAATAAGATAACTATTTAGTTAATTGCAGTTCCAGTTCGAGCGTGATAACTAAGAACAAGCGAATTTGAACAAACGAATATGAGTTCCGGTTAAGGGCGCTTTCGCTAGTACTAAACCGCTTCGTACATATTTGGCGGACCTCCGACATTCATCGCCGAGAAATACACACATTACTAGAGTATCAAAGCTCGTTAATGTCGCTTCAGATCGCAAAGGCAAAATGGAAAAGTCGTTTACTAATAAAGATAGTGAATTTCATATCTTTGCAGATCGAACATCCAACAACAATTTTGATGATGTTTTTTCGCCATTTTTCACCGTGGACCGAACATCCTTAGAGCGGTTTCATCGGTCTTTGTTGCGATGCAGTTTTAGTGGTTTCCGAAGGTAATAGTTTCCGCAAATTTGAAACAGTGAATCTTGATTGCAGTAGTTGCGATCAACTGGACTACAGTATGTGCGATTATATGGTCGCAGCAGCAGCTGCGATCAGCTGGACTGCGACCATTGTGATCAAACTGGGTTGCAGCGGCTAAGATCAACTGGACTGCAATAGTGATTTTTCACGACATTCAAACAGCTTTTTCACGGAAATGATTTTGAAGCATTTTGTAAAACTTTTCTCATTGGGAGAACACGATTCCTTTTCTCGTTTCCCCTTATTCGGCGCCAATGTTTGTACCCAAAATTACTCTTGGGCACAAACACGATGAATGGAAGATTTGGTGTGTTTTTAAGGTTAAGATACGAATTGAAGATAAAAGAAATTGATACAGGTTTTACGTTGTTCATTACGGTTGCCTACATCCACGGGGGAATCCCCTTGGGGAGTAATTTTTCATTGATGTTTGAATTACAATCTCATTTTCTCTCCCTCCTATTGGCTACCTCTTTTTCCATTTCTGTTCCTCACTATTTATACAATTGTATACACAATTTTAATATAACTTAAATGGAAATAACTGCTCATTTATGCCTCCCTCTTCAATTCCGCATGAAACTGCTGAAATTATTGTTGCATGTATGAAACTGCTGGAATAAATATTGCATGGCTCCATCTTAAATTCTCGCATGACATGCCGGAATTAACTCGCATGCCTCCATCTTCAATTCCCGCATGAAACTGTTTGCATGCTTCTTTGAATAAATTCGCATGTATGATGGATGGCGTATTGGTGGACACTGGTCGGGCGGAATAGCTGATCGCATGGGTAGAGACCGGGTGGCAAGACATCCTGGCAAAGATGGCTAGAAATTGATGATGAAATGAGGCGTAGAACTTGGTGGGAATTGGTTGGCGTTGCGATGAGTATTTGGCTAGAGGTGCGACGAGCAACCCGACTTTGACAAGCTTGACCAACGATTGACTTTGACTTTGACCGATTGTTGACTTTGACTTTGACCGAGTGTTGACTTTGACCGCTGGCCTGGCCATTGTAATATCGGGGTGGCCGGTGGGCTGCTTCGGTTGATTGGTTAGAAGGCTTTGATGAGGGCCAAAGGATGATTCAACCTTCAACTAGGCCCATTATGTGGCATTTTTGGTTATTGTACAAACATCGCCCCCTCTTAACCACCAACTTGTTGGGGGTTAAGACATTTTCGTTTTCCTTAGTCAATGACAAAACTCGCCCCAAAGTGTGGATTATTTATGTTGAGGCGATTGGTAACCTTCTCCTCGCTGTTTGCCATGAAGTCAATACGCCCCGAGAGTAAATTTCTGTTGCTGAAGTGTAAAGAAAACTGTCTTTGTTGATTATGGAAATCGTAATCAAGTCGCCCCCAAGTGAGGCTATTGTGTTCGGCGGGAAACAGTTGAGTATGAACCATTATTGTAGGCAAAATCGGGACCGAAGGCTGAACTGCTCTGTAACGGAAGCGTGATGCTTAAGTGGAGTGGTGTTGTGAGTGAGTGATAACTCCTGATGTAAAATTGAATCGGGTAGTTGCGTTGGACTTGTCTGCGATGGCTACAAAAACTGTCTTCTACAAAGAATGAGCAAAACGGGTAGTAACAAAGATTGAGCAAAAATGGTTTGCAAGAGCTTCAATCACCTGGCCTCGCACTTAAATGAGTAAAACTGCATCGCAAAGAACTACGATCACTGACTACAGGATTTGCGAACATAGATGAACCGCATCAGCCTTCGATCACCGGATCGGCAGCAAAGATTAGCATTGCAGCAACCGCGATCACTGGATCATGGAGCGACGAGCAAAATCGCGACCGCAGTTAGCTGCGATCACCGGATCGGCAGAGTTGCGAACGAGATGGACTTCAGCAGCTTTCGGTCACTGGACCGCAAAGAAGAACGAGCAGTAATCAAGATCGCCACACCGCGATCACCGGATCGGGCAGGAATGACGAGCAAAATGCAAGCAGCAGCTGCGATCACCGCTAGACCGGCAGGAGTTGCGAACAGACAGCCGACCGCAGTAGCTTTTCGATCACCAGACCGCAAAGAACAATGAGCAGTAACGGCATCGGGCAGCAGCTGCGATCACTGGATCGCATGAGTTGCGAGCATAGTCGCACCGCATCACCGCGATCACTGGAATGCAACAAAGAACGAACAAATCTAAACCGCAAAGAATCGCGATCACCTGATCGCATAGCTGGACTGTAGCAGTTGCGATAAGCTAGAATGCAGCAGCGACGAGCAAGACTGCATTGCAGCAGCTGCGGTCAGCTGAACTGCAGAATCGCGAACATACTGGATCGGGCAAAGAACTTCGATCACTGATCGCATCAAGATTTAACATTGCAAAGCGCTCGCGATCACCGGATCAAGGAGCGACGAGAAAAAAACTGCACTACAGCAGCTGCGATCAGCTGGACTGCAGGAGTTGCGAACAGAGCTGGACTGCAGCAGCTTCGATCAGTTGGTCTGCAACAACAACGAGCAGAACTGCATTGCAGCAGCTGCGATCAGCTGGACTGCAAGAGTGACGAAAGACCCGGTGAATCGCAAAGAATGCGATCACCGACCAGAGCTGGTAAATGAAGCTGACTCAAATAGCCTTCGGATCACTGGATCGCAGAAGAATGAGCAGAATCAGATCAGTAGCAGCTGCGATCAGCTGAACTACATGAGTGACGAGCAAATCTGCACTGTAACAGCCGCTGATCAGCTGGGACACAGGAGTTGCAGACATACCGGATCGCAGTACCGCGATCACCGGAAATGCGCGAGCGACGAGTAAAGTTGTACCGCAGCAAACGGTGATCAGCCGACTGCAGGAACTGCGAATATGGCTGGACCGGGCAGAGTTTCGATCAATCGTCTGCAGCAGCAACGAAAGCAAAGTTATACATCGCAAAGCCACCGCGATCACCGGACAACAAGAGCAGCCGATATACCGATCGGGCAGTAGCTTCGATCACTGGATCTGGGCTAAAACAGTTCGACAAAACTAGATCGCAGACGCCAAGGCCCAATCGAGTACAAAATTGTTGAGCAAAATCGACCGCATCGCCATGCGTCCAACCGAAAAGCAGCAGCTTGCTTTTTAAAAAGGACTACAGTTCGATCAACTTAACTGTAGCAGTTTAACATTACTGATTGTAATAATTGCGTCAAAATATTAGGGTGTATGCTCACCCGCTCTTAATCCTGTAACTCATTGTAGGATTAAGAAGTTTGGGTTACCTGAAGTTTCGATTTTCAGAAGCTTAATTCCGCATTACATTAAGGTGCCATGTAACTCGCCGCCAAGCGTATGGAGTGTTACACGGCTTGCCCCAAAAGAGTTATTTTAGACCATGAGGTGTTACGTATCTCGCCCCCAAGTGACAGTCAGTCACGTTGAAGTGATTTGTAATTCGCCCCCAGAAGATAATGATTGTCATGCTGCTCAATGCTCGTACAAGAGTGCACTGCCTTGCAGCATTTTGCTCGCGCATGAAATTTTGAAGATGTCTACTATCTGGAATTCGCGCGGGGGGCCAATCCCACTATTCCAGATGCACGCATAATTGAAATGTGTGCATCTCCTCGTGAGAAATGCTCGCCACATTATAGGTGTCTCATTGAACAAAAGTATACATGAATATATGAAAAGATGCGAAAATATGTAAATTGTACGTAACGTATTGAAAGTGTTATTGCGACTTCGTTTATGAAGTGATTAGGATGCCCACTGACTATATTGATGTTTCCAAATGACGATGACTAGTAAAGTTGCCTTAGTGTCTCGTCTCGACTTAATAACTAGATTTGTCTGTGGATGGAATGCACCAGTCACCACGAATCAGTATTTCAAAGCAGCCTGCGATCGCTTGTATCAGAATAATTATGCATAAAATCGGATCAAGTAGTTGTGAGGAAAACAGATCAAACAGTTTTGGGGAAAATCGGACTATAGCAGTTCGATCAACTGACAGTATTAGTTATGACTAGCACCGAATATGTGCATATTGAGGTTTATGAATCGAACCAGCACTCACAACTTGCACACGGGCGTTTTGTGGGTATAAACTCGACGCAATAGCATTCCCGAACATTGAATATGATATGTAGTTTTCACTTGATAGTGGTTGATGTGCTGCTCGGAACCCCAAAAATAATTTTTTCAAACTCAAGAGTTTTCTCCTCCATATTGTAGAAAATTGAAAGGTGATTCCAACGACCCAAAAATCACTCAATTCAGACTTAAAACGAAGAAGTTATTGACGAAACAAGATTCCAAAAAGCATGCGTCCCGTCGCTGACGTGGCACTGATAAATGGACATGACTGTCACTGATGTGGCATAATTGATGACATGGCAACATGTGTTGTGGACCCTTGTTGACGTGGCGCCATTTAGCTGACGTGGCACGTTGACTGGACCTCACTTTACTGACATGGCATGCTGGCTGGACCTGTTTGCTGATGTGGCGGCTGACGTGGCACGTTGACTGGACATCACTTTGCTGACATGGCATACTGACTGGACCAACTTGCTGACTGTCGGCTGACGTGGCGCCAAATCTGCTGACGAGGCACGATGATGCGGATTCCTGTTGACGTGGCAATCTTTGATTGGTTGAAATTGGTGACCTGGATACTGCTGACTAGGCCGAACGGCCCATGTGGCAAGTGACGTGGGTCAACAAAAATATGAAGTGGGTGATACGACACTAACAAGGGTGAACAGACCAGCTAACAGGGATGAAACTTGATAGAAGTGGGTGGACATGCAGTAACGTGGGTGAACAAAACCTCAAGAAGTGGGTTAGTTACTTTAACGTGGGTGAACGACACCCCCAGAAGTGGGTGAGGATTGCCGCTGGCTTGGGCCGCCTGCCTCTTTTTTTTTTTTTTTGAATTATAAACTTTTCGCCACGGTTTACATGAACATTGATCTTTCCTCCGTGTATTTGGCGACAGTTTTTCGAAACTGTTGTCTTTTCTTTCAAGCCTCCTTGCAACGGTTTTCTGCTTCAACCTTCAAAGAACAGCTTTATTTAACTGTTACCATTTGTCACGAACTTTTCTGCAACAGTTTCTGGATTTTAGCAACGGTTCCTGGGACTATTGTCGTTTCTTATGGACTTTCCATCACCGTTTTCGGCCTTTTCTGGAACTTTTTGAGATGCTTTTCCGGAGGTCTTCTCTAGGATTTTCAAGCGCTTAGAGATGTAGGCAACTTGACCATCCGTGCGATCATGACAGTAGTGATTTTGTCATACATCAAACTCGAACAGGTGGATAATGCATTATTTGAGACGCAATTTTTTTTTTTTTAACTTTGGATTTGAACATGCTGTAGATCGAACATCCTGACAACAATCTTGGTGATTTTTGCAGTGAATCAGCTTTGGTGGCTTCCGACTGCGATGTTGGACTGCAGCAGAATGCGATCAACTCGGATTGCGTGAATTGTAATTAATCGGTCTGGCAGAAGCTGCGATCGCCGGGACCGGCAGTGATTGAAAAACTAGACCAAGCCATGTTGCAGATCGAACATCCAGCAACAATTTTGATGATGTTTTTTCGCCATCTTTCACCGTGGACCGAACATCCTGAGAGCGGTTTCATCGGTCTTTGTTGCGATGCAGTTTTAGTGGTTTCCGAAGGTAATAGTTTCCGCAAATTTGAAACAGTGAATCTTGATTGCAGTAGTTGCGATCATCAGATCGCACTATGTGCGATTATATGGTCACAGCTAGATTCGATCACTGGATCGCGACCATTGTGATCAAACCGGGTTTAACGGCTAAGATCAACCGAACTGCAACAAGTGATTTTTCACGACGTTCAAACAGCTTTTTCACGGAAACGATTTTCAAGCATTTTGTACAACTTTAATTTTCTCAATGGGAGAACACGATTCCTTTTCTCGTTTCCCTTTATTCGACGCCAATGTTTGTACCCAAAATTACTCTTGGGAACGAAACATGATGAATGGAAGACTGCATCGCAGAATCGCTGTCAGCTGGATCTGGGCAGGAATCGCGAATATAGCTGGATCAAAGAACTTCGATCACCGGATCTGCAAAGCAAAGATCGAACATTGCAAAGAACTGCGACTGATCAGCGAGCGACGAGCAAAATCGATCGCAGCAGCTCCGCGATCACCGGACTGCAGGAGTTGCGAACAGAGCCGACTACAGCAGCTTCGATTAGCTGGATCGCATCGGGCAAAGAAATCGCGATCGGGCAGGAGTGATGAGTAAAATCGCATTGCGATCGCCAGGATCACAGAGTTGGTGAATACAGCCGGACTCCAGCAGCTTCATCACTGACTCGTGAATTGAGCAGCTGCGATCAACTGGACTGCAGAGTGACGAGCAAAATCAGACCGAAGCCCGGCGATTTGGATCGCAAGAGCCGCGGGACATAGCCGGGACCGCAGATAGCGCGATCGCTAGAATGCAATAGCCGACAAAGCAAAGTTGTACCACAGCAGCTGCGATCCGCCGGGATGCAGAACTCGCGAACATGGTCGACCGCAAGTAGCTTGATCACTGGTCTCAGCAGCAGCAATGAGCAAAGCTACACTGCATCAGCTGCGATCACCTGAACTGCTAGAGCTGCCGATATAGATGGACTGTAGTAGCTTCGATCAGTTGGATCGGCAAAGAAGCACGAGGAACTGGGCTAAAACAGTTCGATAAACAGTTTGATAAAACTAGACTGCATCAGTTGCGTCCAACTGAGTACAAAATTGATGAGCAAAACTGGACTGCATCAATTGCGTCCAACTGAAAAAGCAGTTGCTTTTGAACAGACTACAGCTTCGATCAACTTAATCAGAAAGCGATTTAACATTACTGATTGTAATAATTGCGTCAAAATATCAGGGTGTATGCTCACCCGCTCTTAATCCTGTAACTCGTTGTAGGATTTTGAAGTTTGGGTTACCTGAAGTTTCGATTTTCAGAAGCTTAATTCCGCATTGCATTTAGGTGTTATGTAACTCTCCCTCAAGCATATGTAGTGTTACACATCTTGCCCCAAAAGAGTTATTTTAGACCATGAGGTGTTACGTATCTCGCCCCCAAGTGACAGTCAGTCACGTTGAAGTGATTTGTAATTCGCCCCCAGAAGATAGTGATTGTCATGCTGCTTAATGCTCGTACAAGGGTGCACTGTATTGCTGCATTTTGCTCGCGCATGAAATTTTGAAGATGTCTGCTATCTGGAATTGGCGGGGGCCAATCCCACTATTCCAGATGCATGCAGAATTGAAATGTGTGCATCTCCTCGTGAGAAATGCTCGCCACATTATAAGTGTCTCATTGAACAAAAGTATGCATGAATATATGAAAAGATGCGAAAATATGTAAATTGTATACGCACAGTATTGAAAGTGTTATTGCGACTTCGTTTATGAAGCGATTAGGATGCCCCGGCTATGTTGATGGTTCCCACGATAATGACTAGTATAGTTGCCTTAGCGTCTCTGCCTCGACTTAGTAACTAGATTTGTCTATGGGACTGGAATGCACCAGTTAAATAAAAACTGGATTGAAGACAGTTGCCACGGAACTGTATTTCAGTAGCAATTATGCATAAAACTGGACTGAAGCAGTTGTGAGGAAAACTGTACTTAAACAGTTTTGGGGAAAATCGGACTACAGCAGTTCGATCAACTGACAGTATTAGTTATGACTAGCACCGAATATGTGCATATTGAGGTTTATTAATCGAACCAGCACTCACAACTTTCACACGGTCGTTTTGTGGATAGAAACTCGACGCAATAGCATTCCCGAACATTGAATATGATATATAGTTTTCACTTGATAGTGGTTGATGTGCCGCTCGGAACCCCAAAAATAATTTTTTTTTAAACTTAAGAGTTTTCTCCTTCATATTGTAGAAAATTGAAAGGTGATTCCAACGAGCCAAAAATCACTCAATTCGGACTTAAAACGAAGAAATTATTGACGAAACAAGATTCCAAAAAGCATGCGTGTCGTCGCTGACGTGGCACTGATGACTGGACATGACTGTCACTGACGTGGCATAATTGATGACATGGACCCTTGCTGACGTGGCATCATTTAGCTGACGTGTCACATTGCCTGGGCCTCACTTTGCTGACGTGGCATGCTGACTGGACCTGTTTGCTGACGTGGCGGCTGACGTGGCACGTTGGCTGGACATCGCTTTGCTGACGTGGCATACTGAATGGACCAGTTTGCTGACGTGTTGTCTGACGTGGCACCAAATCTGCTGATTGGGTATGCTGATGCGGATCCCTGTTGACATGGCAATCTTCGATTGGTTGAAATTGGTGACGTGGATGCGTTGACTAAAGCCGAACGCCCCACGTGGCAAGTGACGTGGGTGAACAAAAATATGAAGTGGGTGATATGACACTAACGAGGGTGAACAAACCGTTAATGGGCTGAAACTTGATAGAAGTGGGTGGACATGCAGTAACGCGGGTGAACAAAACCTCCAGAAGTGGGTGAGGATCTTTAACGTGGGTGAACGATACCCCCATAAGTGGGTGAGGATTGTCGTCGGCCTTTTTTTTTTTTTTTTTTTTTTTTTTTTGAATTAGAAACTTTTGCCACGGTTTACGTGGAATGTGATCTTTCCTCCGTGTATTTGGCGACAAGCTTTTCGAAATCGTTGTCTTTTCTTTCAAGCCTCCTTGCAACGGTTTTCTGCTTCAACCTTCAGCAACAGTTTTATTTAACTGTTACCGTTTGTCACGAACTTTTCTGCAACAGTTTCTAGATTTTAGCAACGGTTCCTGGGACTGTTGTCGTTTCTTATGGACTTTCCATCGTCGTTTTTGGCTTTTTCTGGAACTTTTTGAGATGCTTTTCATGAGGTCTTCTCTAGGATTTTCAAGCGCTTAGAGATGTAGGCAACTTGACCATCCGTGCGATCATGACAGTAGAGGTTTTGTCATACATCAAACTCGAACAGGTGGATAATGCATTATTTGAGAAGCAATTTATTTATTTTTTAACTTTTGACTCGAACATGCTGCGGATCGAACATCCTGACAACGATCTTGGTGATTTTTGCAGTGAGTCAGCTTTGGTGGCTTCCGACTGCGATGTTGGACTGCAGCAGTTGCGATCAACTGGATTGCAGTAACTGTAATTAACTGGTCTGCAGCAGCTACGATCAGCGGGACTACAGTGATTAAAAAACTGCACCAAGCCATGTTGCAGATCGAACATCCAGCAAAAATTTTGATGATGTTTTTTCGCCATCTTTTCACCGTGGACCGAACATCCTGAGAGGGGTTTCATCGGTCTTTGTTGCGATGCAATTTTAGTGGTTTCCGAAGGTAATAGTTTCCGCAAATTTGAAACAGTGAATCTTGATTGCAGTAGTTGTGATCGATCGATATTGAGTATGTGCGATTATATGGTCGCAAAGAATCGCGATCGATGGATCATGCGACAATTGTGATCAAACTGGGTTTGCGGCTAAGATCAACTGGACTGCAACAGTGATTTTTCACGACGTTCAAACAGCTTTTTCACGGAAACGATTTTGAAGCATTTTGTACAACTTTTCTCAATGGGAGAACACGATTCCTTTTCTCGTTTCCCCTTATTCGGCACCAATGTTTGTACCAAAAATTACTCTTGGGCACGAAACATGATGAATGGAAGATTTGGTGTGTTTTTAGGGTTAGGAGACGAATTGAAGATAAAAGAAATTGACACAGGTTTTACGTGGTTCGGCGCGGTTTCTTACATCCACGGGTGAATCCCCTTGGGGAGTAATTTTTCATTGATGTTTGAATTACAATCTCATTTTCTCTCCCTCCTATTGGCTACCTCTTTTTCCATTTCTGCTCCTCACTATTTATACAATTGTATACACAATTTCAATATAACTTAAATGGCACTAACTGCTCATTTATGCCTCCCTCTTCAATTCCCGCATGAAACTTTGAAATTATTGTTGCATGTATGAAACATCTTTGGAATAAATATTGCATGTCTCCATCTTAAATTCTGCATGACATGCTGGAATTAACTCTGCATGCCTCCATCTTCAATTCTGCATGAAACTATTTGCATGCTTCTTTGAATAAATTTTGCATGAATGATGGCTGTGCAGTATTGGTGGACACCGGTCATGGAATATTGATCGCATGGGTAGTAGATCGGTCGGTAGACATCCGGCAAAGATGGCTAGAAACCGGATGGCAGTGAGGCAGAGAACTTGGCTGGGAATTGGTTGGCAGTGGGGATGAGTATTTGGCTGGAGGTGCGACGAGCAACGTGACTTTGATAGTTGACCAACGGTTGACTTTGACATTGACCGATTGTTGACTTTGACTTTGACCAAGTGTTGACTTTGACCATTGACCGGTCATTGTAATACTGGGCAGGCTGGTGGGCTACTTCGGTTGATTGGTTAGAGGGCTTGGATGAGGGCCAAAGGATGATTCAAGCTTCAACTAGGCCCATTATGTGGCGTTTTTGGTTATGGTACAGACATGCATGCATATATTTTGATGAAATCGGTAATTTTGTCTCATGATAACATGGCTTGATTTATGTATGAGAAGATGATTTACACCCGATAACTATCTCGACAATCATCTGACCCATGATATAAGGGCTTTTCACAATCAAAATGAACATGACTTGGGTTAAGATCGAATGAAATTAGTATCTTAACCCGAGTTTTCACCTCTTAAATTGAAAGAATGGTGATAGTGGCTCGAAGAATCGATAATATTGCTGGCTGGAAAATGAACTTCCTTCAAAAAAATCACATGGATTATAATGGCTCTACCTCTCCTCGGTCGTCCAATTGCCTTCAAGATCAATGTAGAAAATAACTGACTTTTTTAATAATGTAACTCTTTTATTTTTCTTTTCTGACGTTGACAATGACTATATTAATAAAAGAGGTTACAAGATAACCACAAAGAAGTGGTAAAAATGTAGAAAAAAGCCACCAAGTAGAATTACAAAGTGAAAACAATCAAAAGCTAAGTTGCCAAAAGAAGAGAAAAAATAGCTAAGAAAGACCTACAACACCATCCCAATTGTGCAGAACAGTATTGAGAGGGATGTTTGCAAAAACCTTTGTCCCAATGGACCAAATATAAATTATGTAACTCATCTCGAACCTTTTTTTGTCTTTCATTCTTTTAATTATTTGCTCCAAAAAATCCAAGTGAAACCTTGCACCATAATGGCGGTTTTTTTTTGCGAGTTTACAGAGTTTCTATCACGAAAAAGAATTACATTAATACAATTACATTACTGTTCTAATTTTGAGTTATGGTGCAAGCTTTGGTTCACAGTTCAAATTTAGATATATTTACATATTTTAGGTCTAGGGGTATATTTCGAGTCATTTTTTTTTTTTTTGAATCACTTCGATTAAAGTTTGACTCACATAGATACCTTATTTCAGTCTTTTTCTATGGTAATTTAGAGGTTTCAAGTTTATGAAGGTAGGGAGTTCTCCGCAGTTTACATTATTCAGTGCATTCAGTGCACAATTAATGTATGATGAATTAAAATGCATGCTTATATACTATAATTAATGAGATTGCAAATTTTTTTTATTAGTTTTATTTACTATAAATAACCTGGCGTCATTAGGGGTCACTCAAAAGGATTTAGGGGCCAACAATAAAATAAAATAGGGTCACAAACCTAAAGTGAGTTACCCCTTATCTCGCATATTTCTTAATGACAAAATTGCCCTTACATAATCGGTAGATAATATATAATTTTTATCCTCCGAATGCATTCGGTAGACAAAATAAGAAGCATGCGTCCAAATATAATGTTGGCCCCTAAATCCTTTTGAGTGGCCCCTAATGACGCCAGGTTATTTAACCTCTGAATATACTCAATTTTCGAATTTTAGCACTACCATAATCGGTAGTAAATTTAACTTCCGAATGTATATTGGCCCCAAAATGAGATTTTGTCAAATGAATTACTTGTCTTTCGATTATGACTAGTACAAAACTCGAAAATTTGAGTTTTTTTCCAAAATCTGATTTTTGGGCCACTCTATATTCGGAGGTTCGATTAACAGTATAAACCTCCGAATATAGTAGTGCCAAGGCTCTATATGCCGAGGCTCATGGTGGTTCCAAAGCCCTATATGCCAAGACTCATGGTGGTTCTCATTTGGGATCCAACAAATATTCGGAGGTCAAATGAATTACTTATCTCCCGATTATATCTAGTACAAAACTCAAAAATTTGAGTTTTTTTTCCAAAATTTGATTTTTGGGCCACTCTATATTCGGAGGTTCGATTTACAATATAACCTCCGAATATAGTAGTGCCAAGGCTCTATATACCGAGGCTCATTGTGGTTCCAAAGCCATATATGCCAAGGCTCATGGTGGTTCTCATTTGGGAGCCTACAAATATTTGGAGGTCAAATGAATTTGTTTGTACCATAAGTAAAAATACCACTTAATGGGCCAAATTGATACTTGAATCATCTTTTGGGTCCTCATCCAAGCCCGCTACCCAGCCAACCAAGGCAGTCAACCCATTCGCACTGCACCTGGCCAATGGTCGAATCGGCCAATGGTCAAAGTCGGTCAACATCCGGGCCAATGGTCAAAGTCAGTCACACCCCTAGATAATTTTCGATCTCCACTCATGTCTTGACTAGCCAATTATCTTTGCCACCGATCCATCCAAATCATCCAAACCAACTATGTGGTCTAACCAACCCATTACGCCGCTAGCTAAGATCCACCTATCCTCGCCAGCCAAGATCCACCTGTCTGACCGACCCAGTCTCCACTAATCGTCGCCCATTAATCAGGCAGTTTCATACATAAATTATGGTGAAGACATAAAGGAGCAGCGATTTCATGCGAGTAATTCAATATAGGAGCATAAATGGGCAGTTACATGCGTAATTCAATATAGGAGCATAAATGGGCAGTTACATTGAAAATTCATTATAGGAACATAAATGGGCAGTTAATGGAATTTATGTTGACATTGGAATTATATTTTTCATTGTATAAATAGGGAGGGGAGAAATCAGTCAAGGGAGGTAGCCAATAGGAGAAAATACATACACTGTAATACAATTATCAATAAAAAATCACCCCCCCCAAGGGGATTCGTCCGTGGATGTAGGCAAACCATGCCGAACCACGTAAAAACCTGTGTCAATTTCTTTTATCTTCAATTCGTCTCCTAACCCTAAAAACACACCAAATCTTCCATTCATCGTGTTTCGTGCCCAGAATTTATTTTGGGTACAAACATTGGCGCCGACTAAGGGGATTCGAGAAAAGATCCTCGTGTTCTACCAAAACAACAGTATTTCAAAAACTTGAAGTTATGTTCGTGAAAGAATTTGAGTTCGTGTCCGTGAAACATCTCCAAAGGAAGTATTTGGCAGAAAAGAAACCAAAGGATGTCACATAGGAGAAAAATAAAAATTTTCTTTATTTTCTGGTCGTGCTTCAAATCATACGGATGTTTGAGGTTCCATTGGAATTTTTCTTATTTCTCACCATAATTTCCTCATTTAATAAGAGGAACATCTATAAAATCGCCATCTCCTGTACAACATTTCAACGACTTCGGAGTCAATGTGGAATTATCTTAAATGCTCGATTAGAATCACAACGGATGCAGCCACCGTGATCGCACGAGTCCAAAGCTTAGGAAAAATTTGGCTGATTTCATCGTCTCATACCGGCCAACTCATAAGTGATTCAAAGACATCCAAACTTCTGGAATCGATTAATTAGCACGTATTGGTCAATATGGATCTGCACGGACAACACATGCAAAAGAGATAAGCCTACATTTTTATCCTTAAATCTCGTTAAATTATTTTTGATTTAATTTCATGAATTAAATCATACGTTTTTATCCTTAAATCTCATTAAATTATTTTTGATTTAATTCCGTGAGTTAAAGCATACGTTTCAATACTTAAATCTCTTTTATTTTTAATTTAATTCCATGAATTAAATTGCGCAATGAACAGGTGCATGCTTAGAGAAATCCAAAAAGCATTTGAGTAACTGAAATTCCCCGGGCATTAAGAAACGCACATGTAAAGGAGTCTACAGACATTTGTTAATTCCCTACAGCATGGAAGCAAAAATTTCTGTGTTCGAGAAACTTTTATATGCACTTGGGGAAGCAACGTGATCGAATTCGAGGTTCGTGGATAACGACATGACCGAGTTCGAGGTTCGTGCATAACGACGTGATCGAGTACGAGGTTCGTGGATAGCGACATGATCGAGTTCGAGATGAGGATTGCATAGACCCTTCAATATTTAGCCTTGCATCACTTCGCAAGCACCTAAAGCCTCACCTTGCACGTGAGCACATAAGTCTTGCTTTTATCGCAAGCATAAAATCTCGTCTTGCACGCGAGTGTGAAAGACTTGCATCTTGGCAAGCATAAAGTCTCGTCTGAACCACGAGCCCAATGCCCGATATTGGTCCAAAGACTCGTACTCAACACAAGCAACAGCCAGCCTCGCCCAAGCAGCAAGCGCTAGCCTTGTTACGTTGCGAGCAGCAAAAGCCTTGCCCCAGCCGCAAGCACACACTACATTCTACTCAAGACTCGACTAGCTATCGAGCATCACAAGTCCACCACGTGGCAAAAAGTCTCACCTAGCACGTGAGCAAATTTTATTGCAGGTTACCACAGTTGGGGGCGTCTTTGTAATGTCTCTACTCACGCTTCGGGGCGACTGGCGAGTTACGTCATCGACGATCGACGCGAAGGAAAACAAAATTCTTAACCCCCAACAAGTTGGAGGTTAAGAGGGGGCGATGTTTGTACCGTGCATAAAATACACGGAAGACACGGAAATCAATACAAGGAGCCATACAAGGAAAACTAATATCATGAGCCATGCATGGACGTTTCATGCAATATTAATTCTAGGAGTTACATGGAAAATTAATGCCAAGAGTTATGCATGGCGTGTTAATTACGGGAGTTATGCATGGCGGATTAATGCAGGAGGCATGCAGGGTAGATTAATGCCAGGAGGCATGCAAGGCAAGTCAATAGGCATGGAGGGAGTTATATGCAGAATTAATGCATGCAGTATTAATTCTGGGAGGTTTCATGCAGAATTGAAGATGGAGGCATGCAGAACTAATTATAGCAGTTTCAGCCATGCAGTACTAATTACAAAGGTTTCAGCCATGCAATACGATTATAGCGAGTTTCACACATGCGTAATTAATTCAGTAGTTTCATATAGAATTAAAGATGGAGGCATGAATGAGCAGTTAATGCAATTTATGTTTATATTGAAATTAGATTTTGAACTGTATAAATAGGTGGAGCAGAAATCATAGTGGGGCAGCGAATAGGAGAGAAAAAAAACATATTTTGTAATAGAAAAATCAATAAAACATTTCTCCCCAAGGGGATTCATCCGTGGACGTAGGCAAGCCATGCCGAACCACGTAAAACCTGCGTTCATCTTTGTCTCTTTATTTGATTTCCAATCTGTCTCCAAACCCCAATACTCACCAAAACTATCCATTCATCGTGTTTCGTGCCCAAAAGTAATTTTGGGCACAAACATTGGCGCCCGACTAAGGGGAATTACGAGAAAGAAATCGTGTTTTCCCATTGAGAAAAGTTGTAAAAATGCTTCAAAATCGTGTCCTTGAAAAAGCGATCGAGCGTCCCCGAAAGTCATCATTTGCGATCCAGCTTGGTCGCAATCATTGCCGATCAGCTTTGATCATAATGATCGCAGTCAAATTTGATCATAGCAAATTGCTGACCGTATAATCGCACATACTACGGTCAGGTTGATCGCAACTGCTGTAATCGAGATTCGCCAAGCTTTGCATTTGTCGAAGCTATTATCGGATACCATTTGAAAATCACATCACTACAAAATCGATGATAATGTTCTTTGGACGCTTCGGTCGCGGCAATAAGATGTGGTGAAGTACCATCAAAACTGTTGTACGATATTCGATCCACGACATGGTCAATCCAGTTTGATTTCTATCATCGCTGGTCCGGTGATCGCAATTCTTAGCTTCGGTTAATCACAATTATTATAGCCCAAAGATCGCAGCCGGAAGCCATCAAACCGATTCTTGCAAAACCACCAAGGTTGTTGTCAGGATGTTCGATCCGCAGCATGTTCAAGTCCAAAGTCCAAAAAAAATTGCTTCTCAAGTAACGCATTATCCACCTGTTCGAGTTTGCTGTATGACAAAATCAATACTGTTATGATCGCAAAGTGGTCAAGTTGTCCACATCTCAAGGTGCCTGAATACCCGAGGGAAAACCTCCAGAAAAGCATCTCAGAAAATTCCAGAAAAGACCACAAAAGTGCAGCAAAATCATGGTGAAAATTCCATGAGAAACGGTAACAGTTCAACAAACCTGTTGCTGAAATTGTGAAGGGAAAAGACAACAGCCCAGAAAACTGTTGCAAAAGGTCAAAGAGAAAAGATAACACCACCAACAGCCGTTGCAGAAATTTCAAGACAAAAGGCAACAGTTCGTGAAAAGCGTGGCGAAACGTTTCAAAATCAAAAAAAAAATAAAAAAAAAAAATCAGAAAAAGGCCGGCGGCCAAACCCGGCGGCCACCACCCGGCGGCCAAGGCCGGCGGCCACCACCCGGCGGCCAAGGCCGGCGGCCAAACCCCGGCGGCGGCGGCGGCGGCAGCAGCGGCGGCGGCGGCGGCAGCAGCGGCGGCGGCGGAAGCGGCAACAGCGGCGGCGGCGGCGGCGGCAGCAGCGGCGGCGGCGGCAGCAGCAGCGGCGGCACGGCGACAGCATGCC
Source organism: Papaver armeniacum (assembly GCA_023531295.1). Lineage (NCBI taxonomy): Eukaryota > Viridiplantae > Streptophyta > Magnoliopsida > Ranunculales > Papaveraceae > Papaver > Papaver armeniacum. The sequence continues at coordinate 1,412,136 of JAJJWW010006838.1, forward strand.
TCAGATCTGTTCACCCACTTCAGGGGTTTCGTTCACCCACTTTACCTTTCACTCACCCACGTCAAAGGTGTCCATCACCCACTTCCATCAACAAGAAAAAGGTTCGATGCTTCTTGTTACTTCAAACTTCGATGTTCGGCGTATGTAAACCGTTGATGCTCATTGGCTCATCAAAGTTCGATGATCCAAGATACATCAAAATTCCAATTTGAGCAATGGTTCGATGCAATGGTGGTACATCAACCTTCGATGCGCTGAATACACAGACCATTGATGCTCCCCGGTACATCTATTTTCGATGCTCTCTAAAACATCGAAATCAAAAAAAAAAAAAAAAAAAGCCGGCGGCACAAAAGCCGGCTGACAAAGAGCCGGCGGCACAAAAGCCGGCTGACAAAGAGCCGGCGGCAATAAAAAAAAAAAAAAAAGCCGGCGGCCAAAAAAAGCCGGTGGCAACAAAAGCCGGCGGCCAAGAGAGCCGGCGGCAAAAAAAAACAAACGACGGCGAGTAATTGCCGATTAGTTGTATTCGGCGATTAATCTCCGAGGAATTGGAGGATCGTTTCAATGCTATACGGCGCAACTTAATCCCGTAGCCCTCGGATTATTCCACCCCGTTTCCCTTGCCTTGCGGATATGTACGCCCCACTAGGGCTTGGTCGAAAATCTTGTTTCGTCAATAACTTCTTCGTTTTAAGTCCGAATCGAGTGATTTTTGGCTCGTTGGAATCGTCTTTCAATTCCCTACAACATGGAAGTGAAAAATCATGAGTTTGGAAAATTTAATTTTTGAGGTTCCGAGTGGCACGACAAACACTATCAAGATGCAGGGCATTGCACGTTCAATGTTCGCGAGCGCTATTGTGTCGATTTTCTACCCACAACGCAAAGATCGTGAGTACTGATTGGAATCATAAACCTCGACGCGCACATGTTCGGTGCTAGTAAAAACTGCTACAGTCCGGTTATACGAACTGTTGTAGTCCTGTTGTCCTCAGCAACACTGCAGTCCAGTTGATCGCAACTGCTGCAGTCCTTTTCCACATAACTATTACAGTCAGTTGATCGAACTATTGTAATCCAGTTTCACAGCAACAGCTGTTGGCCCGTTGGTCGAACAGCCGCAATCCTTTTTAATTCCTACAGTCCAGTGGGTCGAACTGCTGTAGCCCGATTTTCACGAAAAGCTGTTTCAAATACAGTTTTCCTCTCAACTGATTCAGTCCAGTTCTGCGCATAACTGTTGCAGTGCAGCTGATCACAGCTGCTGAAATACATTCCCGTGGCAACTGTCTTCGATCCAGCTTGGACTTAATTGGTGCATTCCGTCCACGAGACAAATCAATTACTAAGTCGAGACGAGACGCTAAGGCAGCTATACTAATCATCGTCGCTTAAAAACACCGACATAGCAAGTGGGCATCCTAATCACTTGAAAGCGAAATCGCAGCAACATTTTCAATAAGGTAAGTATACAATTTACATATTTTTGCATCTTTTCATATATTCATGCATACTTTTGGTTAGACACCTTTAATGTGGCAAGCATCTTCTCAACGAGGGGATGCACACATTTCATTCTCGCGCGCATCTGGAATAGTGGGATTGGCCCCCCGCGCGAATTCTAGATAGCAGACATATTCAAAATCCCATGCGCGAGCAAAATGCAGCAAGGCAGTGCACCCTTGTGCAAGCATTGAGCAGCATGACAATTACTATCTCCCGGGGGCGAGTTGCATATCACTTCAACATGACTGACCATCACTTGGGGGCGAGATATGTAACACCTCGTGGTCTAAAATTACTCTTTTGGGGCAAGCTGGGTAACACTTCATACGCTTGGGGGCAAGTTACATAGCACCTAATTGCAATTAAGCTCCTGAAAATCGAAACTTCAGGTAACCCAAACTTCTTAGTCCTCCAACGAGTTGTAGGATTAAGAGGGGGCGAGCGTACACCCTAATATTTTTACCCTAATATTTTTACGCAATTTTTACAATCAGTAATGATAAACTGTTATAGTTATGTTGATTGAATTATTATACTTCAGTTCAAAAGCAACCGTCTTTTCCGTTGGACGCAAGCGATGCGGTCGATTTGCTTACGAATTCATACTCGATTGGACGAATCGATGCGAATCTGGGTGGCACTCGGTTGGACATGGCCCTGGTGTCTGGTTCTAGTTTTATTTATAGCTTTTACACCTATGTTTATCAAACTTTTTTAAAGTCCGATCCCTCGAATTACTTTGCGATCCATTAATTGTTATTGCCGTTAGGTCAAGCCTAATTGTTTCATTGCAAAATCGGCCTAATATTGCCGCAATCCACTAATCACAATCGACATAGATCTAGCTATGGTCTCATTTCCGCAGTCCAGCTGAATGCAATTACTGTAGAATAACTTTGTTCGTACGTTGTTCTTCTTGTATTCCACCGAACGCGGTGATGCGATCCAAACCCTTGTTCGCATTCCTACGGTCGAGGTGAACGCATGGTGCTGTGAGAGGAAATTTGTCCGTTCGCCGTGCATTCGGTGATCATAGCCGATGATTACTCAGCCTATGCCTGCGATTCTGCCGGTCACCGAACGCATACAAGTGCGGTGGAACTTTGTTCGTCTTTGTATTCCAACATGCATGATCGACCATGCTCAGCGATTCTGAAGTCAGTTTAACGACTCGTCGCAGCGGTAGAACTTTGTTCGTTGTTGTTGCATTCGGTCGAACGCGACTGATACTGATTCAGCCTGCTTTCGCGATTCGCAGTCACCAACGCAACCGCCGCAGAACTCTCATAAGATTCGCCGCATTCGATTGATCGCATGGTGATGCGGTTGGCTATGCTCGCGATTCCGTGATCACTCGAACGCAAGCGGCCGCGCGGAACTTTTGTTCGTTCTTTGCCGCATTCAGTTAACGCAATGATGCGATCGGCCTTGCTCGCATTTTCGCAGCCCGGTAACGCCGTGCTGTAGAGGAAATTTGTAAGTTCTTGCCGCACATTCGGTGTCCACCGATGTCTGATTCGGCTATGTATGAAGCTTTCCTATCAAGTCCCCAGAACGCATTGCTGCAGCTGATGAACTTTGTCCGTTCTTCTTGCATTCCAGTGATCGCAATGATGCGATCGGCTATGCTCGCAGATTCGTGCATTCCACTGATCGCACTGATGCGATCAGCCTATGCTCGCAGATTCGCATTCCAAACTAATCGTGATTGATGCCCGTTGTTTATGCAGTCCGGTGATTACGATTCTTTGCAGGCCACCTCCCGCTCAATGATGTTACTACTCATCACTCCGCTCAAGTATCACGCTTTCATTGCGTTCGGACTTGGTTGATTTTGCATAACAATGGTTCATGCTCAACTGTTTCATGTCGATTCTCCACCGCAATAGCCTCACTTGGGGGCGTCCCCGATTATGATTTCGCAAACAACAAGGGAAGATCGCCCGGTCACCACACAGTATCAATAATCCGCACTTGGGGCGTATTTTATCAATGACTTAGGAAAGCGGAATTTTCTTAACCCCCAACAAGTTGGAGGTTAAGAGGGGGCGATGTTTGTACCATAAGTAAAAATACCACTTAATGGACCAAATTGATACTTGAATCATCTTTTGGGTCCTCATCCAAGCCCGCTACCCACCCAACCAAGGCGATCAACCTGGCCCGCATTGAGGCCAGGTCAATGGTCGAATCAGTCAATGGTCAAAGTCGGTCAACATCAGGTCAATGGTCAAAGTCGGTCACACCCCTAGCTAATTTTCGGTCTCCACTCATGTCGCCGACAAGCCAATTATGCCGCCCGACCCGGTCCATCCGGTCAGCCAACCCATTACGTCGCCCGGCCCGGCATCCACCTATCTGTAGGCCAAGATCCACTGTCCGGCCCACCGGTCTCCACCAATCCTGTCAGCCATTAATCAGGCAGTTTCATACATAAATTATGGTGAAGACATAAAGGAGCAGTTTTCATGCAGAATTCAATATAGGAGCATAAATGGGCAGTTACATGCAGAATTCAATATAGGAGCATAAATGGGCAGTTACATTGAAAATTCATTATAGGAACATAAATGGGCAGTTAATGGAATTTATGTTGACATTGGAATTATATTTTTCATTGTATAAATAGGGAGGGGAGAAATCAGTCAAGGGAGGTAGCCAATAGAGAAAATACATACACTGTAATACAATTATCAATAAAAAATCACCCCCCAAGGGGATTCGTCCGTGGATGTAGGCAAACCATGCCGAACCACGTAAAAACCTGTGTCAATTTCTTTTATCTTCAATTCGTCTCCTAACCCTAAAACACACCAAATCTTCCATTCATCGTGTTTCGTGCCCAGAATTTATTTTGGGTACAAACAACTTGTCTTTCGATTATGACTAGTACAAAACTCGAAAATTTGAGTTTTTTTCCAAAATCTGATTTTTGGGCCACTCTAAATTCGGAGGTTCGATTAACAATATAAACCTCCGAATATAGTAGTGCCAAGGCTCTATATGCCGAGGCTCATGGTGGTTCCAAAGCCCTATATGCCAAGGCTCATGGTGGTTCTCATTTGGGAGCCAACAAATATTCGGAGGTCAAATGAATTACTTCTCTCCCGATTATATCTATTACAAAACTCGAAAATTTGAGTTTTTTTCCAAAATCTGATTTTTGGGCCACTCTATATTCGGAGGTTCGATTAAAAATATAAACCTCTGAATATATTAGTGCCAAGGCTCTATATGCCGAGGCTCATGGTGGTTCCAAAGCCTTATATGCCAAGGCTCATGGTGGTTCTCATTTGGGAGCCAACAAATATTCAGAGGTCAAATGAATTACATATCTCCCGATTATATAAGGGCAATTTTGCCATTAAGAAATATGCGAGATAAGGGGTAACTCACTTTAGGTTTGGGTGACCCTATTTTGTTTTATTGTTGGCCCCTTAATCCTTTTGAGTGGCCCCTAAAAACGCTAAGATAAATAAGCCTCGATCTGGGGGGAACAATAAAGTTGCTATTGATTTCTTGGTCTTATTCTATGCAGTACCAACAATTTTTTTTTTTCTTTTTTTGAAGAAAATGTTATATTAAGAAAAAAAAATCATTACACAAAGCAAAGGGAGTTACACATTCATGAGAGTCTCCCAATTACTCCAAATAAGACTAGGAGTTACATACTTAAATGTATCTGAGTCACAAGACCAAACAACTGCGAGTTGTTTATCAAGGTCAATAATCTCAATCGCTTTCTTCTTTCTATAGCAGTTCCAAAAATAAGTTCTTTCTTTGATCGGTTGCTTTTAGCTGGGACGTTGGAGAAAACTTATAACACGGAGATAAAAAACGAATGAGATTCAAGTATTGTACAAAGTTTATCTAAACGCATATTGCTGGCTATTGCAAACTGTACACCCCAATGGAGAGCGAAGATGTATCGAATTGGAAGTGGTGAGGGTGGTGGAGATAGTTGAGTGATAATGGGTTGTCGAAGAGTTGGCGCCGAGGTTACATTAACCATACATAAAACTTGAAAATATCATCTTATGGTCACTATTATTTAGAGTCATTTGTAATTACACAAGAGTTGAAATCCAGGAAAGCAAATATTTATACAAAGTATTCATTCAACCACCCTACATGCTAGTGCAGATACAGATCCAGTAACAAGCTACTAGATTAACAAAACCAAAGGAAATGAAAAACTGACTAGGCCAATTAACCATAGTCGATTGATAGTCTATGTGTTCAGAATCCTCAATCACCAAAGACCAAGTGAACAAGTAGAATTTAGCTTCCGCAAAAACAATGGTTATAGTTTTCAGCCAATTAAATGACAAACGATTGGAAAGTAAGTTTTTATAATAATAACTAAAGTGAATTTAGCTTAGGATATCTAACTTTATAGTTTTTGGGTTTAATAAAAAAGAGAGATTAACGAAGAAGACAAATAAAACTAGTAATAGTCATAGGTATAGTCAATTTAACTTTTATATAGTCATAGTCAAATTGACTTTATAGGTGGTACTTGGTAAAAGATAGAATTTCTTGTAATATAGAGAAAAATGAGAAGAAGACATAAAGTAAAGGAGAAAGAAGAATAGTTCTCATTAGATGTGTATTATTGATAAAAAAATTAGGGCCTCTATTTATAGGGCTAGACACAAGGGCATCCCAATAATAAACGAGATTCACCCTAGATATTCTTAACATAATTATATGTTTATAACACTCCCCCTGATGACATTGTGTCTAAGCTAATTACCTCGTTAAAACCTTGTCAGGAAATTCCAAAAGGGCAAAACCTGATCGAAGGAAAAAGAGTACAATTGACAAAACTTAGAAAAGATTGGACACACAAATGTTGCCTCATTAAAACCTTGACAAGCAAAAACCCAGTAGGAAATACCTTGATGAAGGAAAAAGAGTACAACGCAATAAGTCTAATCGAATGCACCTTATGTGATGGTGCTCCCCTTGATGAGTACTTTAGTAAATTCTTGGCTTGCAAATCTTTAAGTCGAGACTTCCCAATTTCGGTGAACGAATTTTTGGAATGCTGGAACTAATAATGCTTTCCTGAGAAATTTTCCAGTCAATGAAGTCTTCTTTTGTGTTAGTCTTCTAATGGTAGTGTTCTCGAGTCTTCAAGCTTCTTGGATTGCTAGCTTCTCGGAGATGAATTGCAAAAAGTAGTTGATGTAGTTCTTCAATAAAGTGCTAATACGCAGTTATAGTACCAAAGGTGAGCAAAATTTGTGATCATACCTTATATGGATCAGAATAATATCCAAATTCCTAAGGACTTGTTATGTTGGTTTGGTCAAACGAAATGACCTAGTTAATGGTGGGAATCCACCAAACAGCCGAAATTATATAACTTCCCTTGGTTTGCCTCACTAAAACCTTTTCAGTAAAAACCAAATGGGAAAAAATATCTGGACGAAGGAAAAAGAGAACAATATCAACATTTTGAATAACAATTCATCATCTGCGAGATGTTGCCTCGTTAAACCTTGTCAGGAAAACCACATGGGATAAAACCTGAAACAAAGGGAAAAGAGTACAACTTTTGACGATTTATGGATGCTAACTCAACTATATGAGTATTACAGAAACCTAGCATCAAAATAATAACTCTAGTCTATCTCGAAAAGACGAGTTTATGCTAGCATAATTCTAACCTAAATTTAATAAAGAAAAGAAAATAGAACTTATCTTTGCAAAAGCGTGGATTTTGGTGTTTTTAAGGACTCCTCAAAAGAACTATAAAGTTGATATCATCAATCAACTAATCCAGATTTTTGGTTTTGTACAAATTTTTTTAAAAACACATTAAGGATTGCTAAACCTTACATAATCAAGTCAGGTGGCTGCTTGAATATGATTTGAATATTCCAAGGATCACAAATTTGCATACGTTCCCCGACCACATACGAGTCCTTCAAAGTCTACCACGCCAAATGTGTCATATAAGAAGAACATTTATTGAACCAATCCTAGGTTTTGAGCAATAAGAAAACCCTCAAATCATTTATACAACGAAGTTATTTCTCCTATAACGCATTATGACTACACCAACCTGTACATAATAGGCTTGGAAATTTTAAGGTCTTAAGTCTTGGATCCAAAATTGCGTTAATCGAGAAATTATAAGAATCCAATCTAATTTGGATTGTGTGCCAACCAATCACATATGTCGATATTCCTCTGCAGAGGTCGGGGTTCACAACCACCATCATTTATTATCTCAAAAGATAATATAAATGAATATTCGACAAATTTATAGCTTACTGCGATACCACATAATTCCTAAATGTATGCATACTTTGAAAATTCAAAATTTATTGGTACCAGCATCCACGGGCGTTATAATCTCCTATTATTCAAATCAAGATATATGAATTATGAGAATGGAATCATATTATGATAGACTCTATCAGAGCACTATCTAGCTTATACTAAAATGTTACATGCTTGCTAGAAGTGATTAGATTTTCCTTTTCAAACGGCATAATAAGCTTATGGAAAAGTTAAATGAGACATTTTCACGCATATTATTTAATGGCAGCATTTATCGATTTGATTTACTGGGATAGAAATTCATATAACTTTTAAAGTTAATTAACACCAGCTTTTGATAGTGTATATAGTATCCCCCTGATTATTGCGGAAATAATTACATCTCATATACGAAATCAAGTTTCGTAAAGTATTATACGATTGATTCGAGGACATATACTTAGAACAATTTCTGGATTTTAACAATACCAGGTTGGATAGTAGATGCTAACTCCAGGAATTATTCAAAATTATCCGAAAAATGTAATCCACTTGAAATACAAATTGAACAAAGCATAGATTTTATTGGTTACAACTAAAAAGATATAAAATATGCAAATAAATCTCCAAATAATTCCATGACCTCAACGACATGAGATTGTGGACAATTTATTTTTTAAAAGAAATTAAATTCAAGATCAATTTAGTCACTACAAGGACTAATAATATAGGCTAACAAGCCGGGTGCGTACCCATTGATCTCGAGTGTCCAATTATGTTCTAATTCCAATTGGAACAATCCCAAAATTTGGAGATAATTATCACGAGGAAAATTAAAATTGCAAAAATATCCAATAAGAATACAACAATTCCTCATTTTATTAGTATTTAGAACTGTCAATACCATAATAAAGATAACCAATCTTCGTAATACTGATAGAATACCAATTCCAATTGGTTTGTATGTTTCTTTTGGAGAAAATAAAGAAATCGTAGTCGTTTTTCTATGTAGGAAAAAAAAAACTTTTTGGTTGATGAAGATTTCTCTGGAGGAATACAAATCAAAAAACAAAATTGGTTAAAAATATTTAGAATGCCAATTTTACATCTCATTATAGAGAATTTACGAAGAAAACTGATACCGATTGATAAAATGATATACCAAAATTGTATCGACGATTGGAGAAAAGATGTCGTTTGCTATAGAAAATCCATAGTGTGGTAAAAAAATAGTTTCTGCATACTATCACTCGATGGATTTATTTTTTCTTTCTCTATAAGAGTGGAAAGGAAAATCGAACTTATTGGAAAAAGTTGATCACCCGGATATCAATTTATAAACAATGCACACAAATCATTGTGAGATATCAGAATAAAATGACATGGCTTGGAAAATAATTAAAAATAAATAAGTTATAAATTTACCAACCATAAAACTTAACCAACTTATTTCAAGCCCAATAATAAAGCAAGTTACGCCATTATTTCAAGCCCAATAATAAAGCAAGTTGCGCCAGTATGGGCGTTGGTTAATCCAAGACTCCATGTGCATCTTCTCTTTTATGTTTAAGCGAATGTTATCCAATCAAAGACATGATCCATCCATCCATCCCTAAAATAAAGAACCGTTTTTTTTGGGACTACTCAAAAATGGTGAGGGACTACTTTGTGATAGAAATGTCTACCCTATACTTATAAGGGGTGTCCTAAAATGTGAAAATGACTAACCTACCCTTCACCTATATATATATAATCACCTCCTCCCATCACCACCAGCTATATATATATAACCACCTCCTCCCATCACCACCGCCGCTCACCACCACGAACCACCACCGACCACCACCACTACCACCGACCACCTCAAATCACCACCACCGCCACCTCTATATATAGCTTAATTTAAATCATTAACAAAAAAAAATCAAAATCAAAATTATAACAAACCCATTACTTTTCATTCGTTTTCCGTTGAGAAAATGAGAAGTAATCATCAAAATGAGTTGAAAATGGAAGTTACAGAGAGAAGTTCAGCTAGGAATTATGTGCAAAATTTTGTCGAACTAGCTGAACTCAACTTTAATGGAGGTTTTTGTTTTCAGAGAAAAATTCGGTTATGTCAAAAAAAAAGGTCCAAGCCGAACTCATAGTTCGGTTACGTCACAAAAAGTTCGATTACATCGAAAAAAGTTCGGTTACATTGCAATTTTTTTCTCCTAACCGAACTTTTCTCTGAAAACCCTGCATATTGAGTTCGGTTACGTCGCAATTTTTTTCCCTAAACGAACTCCTAGTTCGGTTACGTCGCAATTTTCTTCCCCTAACCGAACTTTTCTCTGAAAGAAAAACTCCATTAAAGCCGAGTTCGGCAACTTTGTGTTTTTGAAATATTAGCCGAACTACACTTGCGAGATGAGTTCGGCTACCTGTTCTTCAGATTTCGTAGCCGCACTTTTTTAACCAAACCAAAATTAATTTGTAAATTGTTCATTTTTAGAAATATTTTGGCCAATTCAAGCACCGTTAACTAAATTTGAAATATCCATGAGTACCCAAAACATTATACTCTTGTTGTGGCTCTTAAAGAAAAAGATCTTAATTTTTTTTCTTCCAAAACCCTCATTTTCATTATCACCTTCATCTTCATCTACTCCCTCTCAATAATTCTTCTTTTGAAAAAATCAACTTATTAATTTAATCTCACTAATCGTTAATTAACTCACTAATTATTACACTAATTTAATTACCAAGGGCAAGTTTGGTATTAAAAAAAACTTAGATAAGGAGTGACTCGTTATTACTTCTAATATCCACCCCAAAAAATGGAGAGTAGTCCCCCACCATTTTTGATTAGTCCCCAAAAAAAACGGTTCATAATAAACAAGAATGCTTACCCAACAATTTACGTCTTGTAATATAGAGAATGAGGTGTGGAGAAGAAGACACAAAGTAAAGGAGAAAGAAGAATAGTTCTCATTAGATGTGTCTTATTTAACAAAACATTAGGGCCTCTATTTATAGGGCTAGACACAAGGGTATCCCAATAATAAACGATATTCACCCTAGATATTTTTAACATAATTACACGTTTATAACATAATTGATAAAGTAAATTGATTTTAAAAATTATGAAGGGAATGGGAAATAAAAAATGCGTGGATGGAGACAACAAAAACCATCTAGAATTACCGTGCTTCACTTTTCAAAATTAAACACTTAGAATTGATCCACCATCCAAAAACGACACATAATTAAATTATTGAAGTCTCCGTTCCTAAACAACCTCTAAAACCGACTTACAAGACTTGTAAACCGTAGGATCATAGATAACCCATATAATATGGGATTAATCTGAACAATAACGTATTTCAAAATACGGGTAGTCAGTCATTTGGTAATCGTATTTCAAAACCCCGGTTTAATCTAACATAATCCACTATTTTGACACCGATATTATCTCTATTTCAGAATAATAGGCTGATTTCATATGCTTGTACTTAGAGGTGTAAAACGTGCCGGCCAGATTTGACCAGCACACGAAGTCGCGTGCTTCACGTGCCATGTGCCGTGTTGTCTTTGTGCCAACGATTTAGACGTCTTTGTGCCGTGATGTGCTTCACTAGTCAAAAGCTAGGCACAAAGACAGCCCACGGCACTGACACACGAATAAACGTGTCGTGTTGTGCCGTCTTTGGCACACGTGTTATAAACAATTTGAAATCACTTAATGTATACATTAAGTCGGACATTATCACAAGAATTTAATTAGACAACATATCATTTGAAATTATTTCAAGTAAAATTAACAAGTTTATTCAATAAAAAGAAATAACCCATCAAATATAAAATTCGATTATTGTCATGTAAATTAATGTTCTAGTTAAATATAGGTGACAACATTATAACAATGATATTGAAATATATTTTCTAAATATTAAGGTATTATATGTGTTGTTATAAATAAGCCAACATAAAATGTTAAAAATTAGCTAGAATAGTGACTCTTTTATGAAATATACAAAAAATGTGATGTATTATGCCTTGTTATATTGTGTATTTGTACATGTTATGACGTGCTCTCTTAATGTGCTGTGTTGGGTTGTGCCACGTGCTTATCCGTGCCGCGTGTTGTGTTGTGCTGTGCTACTGTGCCAATTAGTCAAACCCAGCACGTCACATTTAACAAACGTGATGTGCCGTGCTGGGCTGTGCTCAAATTTTAGCGTCTTTGTCTTTGGTTTGTGCTCGTCTTTGGCACAACCCAATTTACACCTCTACTTGTACTTGTGGATTGAATAATACTGGCTTCTAAAAAAAAAAAAAAGTGCATGGAGAGGTTGTTTATGAGAACATACAATGAGTCTCGTATATTTTCCCCTTGTGGTTTTCACGTTTCAGATGTTTTAAGTGATATTGACCTTGTGCATTTTTCCGGTGAAACTTTTAATTTAATTAGAGTAAAAAGGAAAAAAAAATCGACATAAAAATTACCTGGCTTGATTGGGGTATAACCAATTTTATAGGGACTCTTTTTTAAGGGCAAAGGGGGAGGTCAATGGGTAAAGTTACGAAATTACCCTTTCCCATTATAACTCTAATTACTACCTACATCAGTTTTCATTCTCTTCATTTCATCTTCTTCTCTTTTTCTTCTCCTCCACAACCTTACCGGCTCCATCACCCCCGCCACCACCAAAACTCGTCGATCAATTCGTTAGAATCGTCGATTCGAAAACTCCGATTAATCTTCATCAATGGATCCACCACGGAAGAAGGCAACTCGTATGAAACAAACTAATCGAAAACCCAATGAATATAACCCTGGAATTGCAAATTTGGTTGCTAAGAAAGTGAAGAAAAAAACGGTTGAAGAAGAAGAATTTGTTCCCGCTGAAACACGTGAAATGGTGCGCTTAAGAAAGTAAGGGATTGTTTAAACTCACTCTAGTACTTCTATTTCATGTTTGCATGTCAAATTAGGTCAGAAAATTCGAATTTGTGAATTGGCGAGTTCATGACGCAGAAGCAATGTTTTGTTTATCGACCTTCCGGGATTTCATAGTTAGTGTTTGGTAGGAAGGGTATAAAGTTGAAGAACTTGCATTTGTATAGTTTCTATGCTTGCTACTACTAGCCGGGCGGAGTTATTCATCCGTATACCATTCCGACATCTTTTTTCTTTTAATGAAGCCGGCATCTTATTATTGTTTACCCTTAGGCTACTTGTTTAGAATGTTTCCTGATGCCTAGAGTTTTTGAGTCCGGAAGGGTATTTATATAAAACCATTCCGGCTATTTTTCAGCCGGCGATGTGTGGGAAATGGACCTTTCCGGCCGGTTTAGTGAAAAATCCAATATTTTTTTATGCGCCGGAAGGCTGTTTTGATGATACACTACCGGCTTTGTCGTAGCCGGCACTCATCTTTTGGTCGACCTTTCCGGCAATTTTTCCGTCGGATATGTTGTATATGTATTACCTGCCGGCCTGTAATGTTTTTTTTCTGAATTGTTCTTGTTCAGATTGCGAATGGCAAAGAAGAAAGCAGCTCTTAGTCCTCCTTCAAACCCTCCTCGTGTTGGTGATAAACTCTTGTCTTCAAAACATCGAGGGGTATATGTTGTGCCGGGAACGACCAAGGTCTTAGAACCACTATCTGAACCCAATGATTCAGACGAGACTCCAGATGAAGACCAATCAATTCCATCTGGTAGAAGAGGTGATGATAATGATGTTGATGAAACCAATCAGAAGCATTTGGAGGAGGTAACAATGATGATGATGATGGTGGTGATCAAGACATGCCTGAGGCTGGAGGAGGTAATGATGATGGTGATGATGATGATGGTAATGGAGATAAAGGTAAGAATATCATCGAAGATGAAATTGTTGAAGAGGAAGAGGAACAAGAAGAAGAAGGAGATGGAGATGGAGAAGGAGAACAAACTCGGCTATTGTTCAAGCCACCGAAGCTTCGGCTTCAACTTCAACAGGAAGGAAGAAGAGGGTGATCACTAAACCGGCTGATTCTCACATGCCTTCCAAACACTTGATGGTTTGAAAGAAGGTGAGCCTCCAAAAGGGACCCCGGCAGATGGTGGAGCTTGTTCTTTTTGGATACAAACACTCATGGTCATGTACGGTCCATAATACTATCGTAAGTAATCTTAATCCGTCTTTGTTATTTATTCAAGTGTGTAACTATCTTAATTAAATTTGCATCAAGTGTTTGTATTTCTTTTCATTTTCTTTTTTTTTTTTTGGTATTTAGGATCACAAGCATGCCATCCGTCTCATGAGGCGCCAAGCTTCGTGTTCAGTGATGCATACTTGGAATCTTGACTTGGAATGTGAGGAGGTGAAAGTGATTGTGAGGAACTCCGGGTTGTTGCACTGCGGTGGAGAGTTCGAATATTAATCATGATAAAGTTACCATCTCTGCATTCGTGAGCGGTTTTATGGAGAGACCGATACTGTTATTCCCATTCGGTGAGATGGCGATAACTCCCGATGATGCTCAACAAATTCTAGGCCTCGAGGTTGATGGAAAAGCGATCACCGAGGGATTCGATAATGCCATTTCTTTCGAGAAGATTTACGAATTGAGCAAGAAATTGTTCGGTTGGAGTCAGGTTCAGACGGATGATGTTCTTGACAAGAAGGATGGTCGACTAACCAAGAAGTTTAATGTGAATAAGTTGAGGGACGGATTATGGAAGACTCATGAAATCCTTGTTAGGGAAGGAATGGTGCACCCGGTGCGAATCAATGCTACCGCGGCCGCTTATTTGCTATACACCCTAGGCAGATGTATCTTCCCCGACAGTTCCGGAAACCAAGTCGAGTCCAGTTACTTGCAACTATTGGATCCCTTACATGAGATGCGTGGGTATTCTTGGGGTACTGCGGTGGTCGCCTTCTTGAACAATGAGTTGACAAAATCTTCTAGGGCACTCACTAAGCAAGTTAACGGAAACACATGTCTCTTTAGGGTAATTTTATTGTCTAAAACATTTATATTCGCAAAATTCTCGTAAGATAAGGTTCTTACTAAACTTTCTTTTCTTTTTGCATAGGTTTGGATATATGAACGCTTCCCTTCTTTGTTCAAAGACAACTCTTACGTCAAAGTGGATAACAGTGTTCCGGTTCATTTGCCAAGAGCGCAAAGGTACAGTTTTAAGGGTACTCAGGATAAGGAAATGCCGCAAAATCTTATGAAACTCCGAGCCGCCATCGACAATTTGACTGCGGAAGAGGTGATATTTTATCCGTATCGAGAGGATAGAAATCAAGGTTTAATCCCAAGGAGAAATGATGTTGTTGCATTATACTATGGACCATTGATGACTGTGTTTGAAGGATTTTCAATCTACGATCCACATCGGGTAATGCGACAATTGGGTTACGTACAAGAAGAACCTCATTTCGATGCAGCAAATCCGGCCTTTCTTGTGGATATGAGTGATTGCACCACCTCCCAAAAAGGTATGAACGTCTCTTACCTTCCGGCACCAACTTAAGAACATTGGGGTGATAGGCATCGCGGTCAAATCGATGTGAGTCTTTTGGACGAGGTGACCACCGGTCATGAAGCTACTTGAGAAATACATGGCGTGGTACTTGGGTTGGGCTCGTCCATTTGTGATTAGGCCAATGACTCTTGAAGAAGCTGGCTCGTAAGAACAAGATTGAATCGAAAGACCAAAGAACATTGCTTAAGATATTTGTAAGTATTTTAGAGTTGCTCTTACTATTTTAATATTGATTGCTTTACCGAATCATTCTATTAATTGTTTGTTGTTTAATTGAATATAGAAGGATCAGTTGAAGACCTTTGTGAGGGTGTTGTGTTGCGCGAAAGACGAGAGGAGAACACTGTGCAAAGCAAGCACATTGATTATGCTTGCAATGTTGACAATGAGGATGCTTGACTATTGTTCAAGCAACTACGGTGAAGTAAAGGCGGAAGAAAAAGCTATTAAGGATGCACAAGCCAAGATAAAGGCTGATAAAAAGAGGACTCGTAGTGCTCCTGGTGGTGAAGGTAGCATCAGTGGTCGTGGTGGTAAAGGTAGCAGCAGTGGTCGTGGTGGTGAAGGTAGTGTTCCAAAACGGGGTCGTGGTCGTCGTGGTCGTGGTCGTGGCCAATGAATGCTTTCATAGTTCATTTCTTTATGTTGTGGTGGACAAATGTTTAAGTTAATGGTGTGGACAAATGTTTTTATCAGGTTTTTTTACAGTTTATGGGACATGTTTTCGTATTTTGGACAAAAAATGTTGGATTTCTAGTCGTTGAATGAATGGTTTGTTTAGCTATATAAAGTGTCAATACATTTGCCGGCATGCTTTTTGAAGCTACCCTGTCGGCTGTCCCAGGGCCGGCACGGTTGTGAAATGTCAGACTACCGGCCCTGTCAACAAAAATTGTTTAGTTACCAGGGCCGGCAAGGTAATACGACTCCAACTAAGCCGGCGTTTTTGTAGCCGGGAGGGTACGAAAATAGAGACCATGCCGGCCATATCTTGAAAATAAACCATTCTTCTGATGCCAAAAATCATGTAAGGTCGGGGGGGAAACAAAACATGAAAATGCCGGCGGTATTTTGGCCGGCATGCTAATGAACCCATACATTTCTGTCCGTTTTACGACCCGACATTGTAGCAAATTTACGACCACGCCGGCGGGTTCAAAATTCAAATTTTTGCAAGTACAATTGCATTGATTCACTTGTACTTGGACACTATAACGGCCGAATTTGGGCACCATCCTATAAATGCACTACTTATCTCCGCAAAACAACACACAACTATTTGCATATACTCTCCAAAGCTCATATCATCACACACTCCATCTAACTATTTGCATGCCGAGATTAATATAGCCGAAAGGGTAGGAAATATTTACATGCCGACCGCAAGATTGCTGCCCAAGATAGTCAGCGTGTTCTTCATCCGAGGACCATTCTGGCGGATATATGGTCGGAAGCTTATTCAAAGTTGACACTGCCTGCGGAAGAGAGATCGGCAGCTTATTCAAAGTTTAACATTCCGGCGGATGTATGGTCGGAAGCTTATTCAAACCGCGACCTTGCCGGCTTGATGCATTTTCAAAACCAAAATTTTTGGATCGAAATCGAACTCATAAGACGGATCAAAAGGTTAATCTACTGAATTCAAAATTTCAAAATTTTAATCTAAACTCAATTAATTAACCTAATCAGAATTTTAGTATTAATTAACCAAAGGCATATTAGCCATTTAGAAAAAACAAGGTTAAGGGGTGGCTTGGTTTTACTTCATAATGACCAGATTTTGTCTTATTGGGTATACCCCAATTAGTTTGAGTATACCCCAATCAAGCCGGGAAAAATTACACGTACGAAATGTATACAGTTAGAAAATTCAATACTAATGAATGATAACTTCGAAGGGCATGCATGTATTTTGTATGCTTGGTCTATAATGGATAAACATTTCATACATGTGGTATGGTCTCTGGTGGTTTAACCGTTGATTTTTATTATTTGGAAATAATTTTCTTTCTGGATTGGATACCGAGATAGATAAGCACTGGTGAGAAAACATGGACTACAAATTACACCGTGGTGGAAATTTTATAAATATCCCTCCTTTTCATGGATTTCACAAATACCCTTATCCACAATAATTATACCCCTAATCTTCTAAAATGTTATCCATTTAATTTTGAATCATATAAATATCCTTTCAATATAAATAAAAATTTAGATGAAAGTCATTTCATTTCTTATCTCACATGGTGGAGGTGGTGATGGTGGTGATGCTGGCGATGAAGGTGGTGGTGCCACCAAATTTGGGATCAACTTTTGTTGTTGATACCAGATTTTTGTGTCAACTTGGGTTGTTGACACGTAATCTTGACCTAACTAATTTCCGAGTTTTCAATTTTTGTAAAAACTTGGGCTGTTGACACCAGATATGACATCAACTTCGGTTGTTGACACCAAAATTTGGTGTCAACTTTGGTTGTTGATACAAAAAACTGGATCAACTTCGGTTGTTGATACAAAAATCTGGACCTAACTTATTTCTAAATTTTCAATTTTTTTTATCAACTTGGCGGCAACGATGGTGGATTTGGAGGAGATGGTGGTCGCAATTGCGGTGGCGGTGGTGACGATGAGTTGTGGTGGAGTTGTGATGGTGGAATGTTGGTGATGGTTGTGGAGTGGTGGTGGTGGTGGTGGTGGTGGTGGTGGTGGTTGTGGAGTTGTGGTGGTGGTGGTGGTGGTGGTGGTTGTGGAGTGGGGGTGGTGGTGGTGGTGACTTGCCGTCGGTGGAGTTGGAGGCGGCGGTTGAGTGATTGAGAAAGAAAATTATTGTTTTTTGAAAAACAAAAAAAATAATTATGTGTAATAAATTACTAAAATAGTGTATTTTTAAGAGGATAAGTTTTATATATAAGAGGAGGGGTATATTTATAATGTGATAGGGGTATTTTTGAAGGGTTCCAAAACTAAGGGTATTTAATTAATATATGTTGGAAAATTGGGTTAAAAACAAGAGGATGAATAAAGAAAAACAGAAACCAAACAATGGTGTACCCCTGACTTCAAGGCTCTTTCGATTCTTTTAGACAATAATTCGACCTTTCCCAATGAAATTGGCGAGTACAACAGGTCTCCCGAATTATGCCTTCGGGATTCAATGAAGCCCTAACAAGTAATCAAATTCAAGGATTGTACTTCCTTGGCCAGACCAAAAATCACACTTTGTATAAGATTCTGATGATGCTATTAGAGAAGAAGAAAACAGATTGTTTTTTTTTTTATGTTATAATAAACGAGCAAAGGGAGATGCTATTTATAGATGTTTTTGCATCTGTTGGGAATGACGTCTCTTCATCATCCGACATGAATGGCGTCTGTTGGAATCGAAGATTCTGGATATGATTTCAACTGTCGAAACAGTTACGTAAAACCAAAATATTCTGGATAGCACAGTTGAAAATATTCCAACAATATACCCTTACACTGTGTGGAGATAACATGCCTAAATGATCGTACAAAGTACAGAAAAGAAGATCAGCCCTTCTATTACTGCAATTAAGCTGACACACTTTTTTGATGGCTCGACAGTCTTGACTGATAACATCTGGCCGCCTTTGTAGAAGTTATTTCCATCGTACCTATCACCATCCTTTCAATCTAACCAACGTGAAAAAATATATCGATTCTCGAACAAGGGACAAGTTGGAAGCACCTAAAATGCATCTCCATTGGCAATATGGCCTTGTACGCTTGTCATAGAACAAGGGACAAGTTGTAACAAAGGGGAGTCACGTTTAGACGTTCATGCTTGTGAAGCACGTTGGGACATGTAACGTACATTTGTTTGGCACTAAGCGAAGATTTCCAGGCCGGGGAGTTTTAGCTTGCCAAGCACGATGCTGGAGGTGAAATTTTCCAACCCGCCATAGGACCCGTTATACCATTATTTAAAATGGAAACCGATTAAGATCTAAACTCCGATTTGAGGGGTGACTCTAGTCGAAATAAAAGCCTCTTTATCTCTATCTTTCGTTTTTGGTTGGTAAAGAGATGACACTTACGTGCTGCATTATAGCTTGGACACTTTGTCAATAAAGCTGGGAGATTTTGTCGATAGCTTTGGCTGATAATTTCTGGCCGCCTTTGTTGAAGTTTTTGCCAACATATCTAGTTTTGGACATCATATCTATTACCGACAACCATGCTTTCAATGAATCAATGGAAAAAAGCACATCCACGTCCACAACAATGAAAATAAGCATATCCGTTTACCATATTTTCTTCTCAATGATATAATACACTAGTTTATTCCATGCACGTTCCCTCATTCATGTCGCGTTTCTTTGAACATTTAGCTATAAATACGTGCAACTAACTTTAGAAGAAAACACACAGTTTCAAGAAACCCAAAAAAGAGAGAAAAAATCTCATTTTGCTTTCTATTTTCTATTATAAGCTCTTTCATTCTCTTAGCAATGGCATCCAGTAAGAACTCACTCTATGTGCTATTCATGGCTTTGGTCCTTGTGAACACGGGAGTCGGGTTTCGCTTCCACATGATCACAAACAATCTATATAAAAGTTGAATACGTGCACTGTGGTGTGAGAAGTATGGAACAGGCATAGGTAGATGATAATTCATAGATTCCAAACCCCTCTAGTTTGTCATGATCTCATTATCATCTCCAGGGATCCAGATAGATGCGGAATACGAATATATAAATGAAACTATCGGTGCAAAAGGTAAAAGAGACAACGATGTACGTGGTTCGGCACTAAGGCCTACGTCCACGGGTCCGAGGAGATTCACTATAAAATAAATGGTTACGAGAGGTGATCACCAGATCTTGTGATCATCGCCTATATGAGCTAAAACTCACTTACTTCTCTCTGTTCTCTCTCTTTCCTCCTTTTTCTCTTTGATCCCCCTCTCAGTGGAGGGGGTATACATATTTATAGTTAGAGTGGGTGGGTCCACTGACAATGAGTTCTTTGAGATCTTATCTTCTCGTACTACGTGCATGGTCCGCGGACTTCTATATTATCCGCGGCTTGTACCGTATCCGCGGCTTCTACTGGGTCCGCGGACTTCTATGTCAACCCTCGTTTCTTCCGTTGGTCGTCCGACACGTGTTCTCTGAGCCGCATTAAATGCGGGTGGTTGGGGCGGTCCAGTCCGCACCGAGTGGTGTCAGTCCTCTTGTCACGTACGTAATCGGTTAGACTACCTCGACCGTTGATCATACCTTGCCTCGTGATGGGTTAAAGCCATCCCTTGGTGCTACTGCGGGACTACCTATCTCGGGTGCTCCTTCGCTTCGACCGTTGGTTGACGGATGGCACGTAGTCTGAGTGCCACGGATGCCCCTATGTGTCATCCGTGAGTGATGTCATCCACGTGGACCCTGTTAGCGCACGTGGCAAAGGAGATAAATTAGTGTACTTACAATTTGCCCCTCTTCTTGCGACTGGGCGTTTGGCTTTTGTTGGAAGAAGAACCGTGTGGTACGTTTTTTTATCTCCCTCATAACTTCTCCTAAAAGGTGCTACCTGCATTTATTGTGCACGTTTCCCACGTCCGGCCATAACTGCCCTTTGGGTAGTGGACGGTTCCTTCTGGTTCTATATAAAGAGGAGTGAGAGAATGTGACTTTAATTCACATTCTCTGTTTTATTCTTTGTTCTTGTCTTCATCTTCTTAACTTCTTCTGACGCCATCGCTTCTTCTACTGCTGGCTGCTGTATTGCTGCTTCTCTGCACGTGGTTATCGTAGGCTGCTTCTTCTTTGTGTTTGTCACTTGTTGCTTGATTCTTCGTGATTCGGGTATGACCTTCTATTCCGTTTAATCTCCTTGCTTAAGCTTGTCAAGTTTCGATCTTGGTAGTGATTTGATGATGAGTTTTAAATTTTAATGTATATCCTGGGTATTGAGAGTCGACACTCTTTGAGTTGGGTGCTCCATTGGTCATGTTTAGATTTTATTTCTTCTCTTGAGTTCGGATAATGATCTGAGAGTTTAGGCAACTGTTAGATGAACTGTTAGATGCAATTTAGGGTTTTCTTCTTTTGTACTACTGTTCTTGAGATTTTCTCGATTTTTGATCTTCTCTGCCTCTGATTTGAGTTCCTGTTCGTGTTTGTGCCCGTAGACATGTCTGACCATCCGCGGATCCTTATCGACTCCTCCGTCAAGTCCTCATCGATCTCCAGGATGATCCTAATGTAAGGGTGGAGCTTCGCCCGCCTACTCGGGGTAACCTTCGGGATGGACGAACCTCCTCATCCTCCCGGTCAGAGATCTTCACTTAGAGGGGTGATCCTCCGCGAGGATCGAGATATGCCGCGACTCGTTCTAGAGGTGGGTCTCCTAAGAAAGCTTAGAATCCTCGCAATGAACCTTTGGACGTGCGGCCCCTCGCACTCGGCCTCCAACGCGGACTAACCCATCCGTGCCTCGGGTTCAAGTAAGTCGACTAAAACTCTTACTTCGAAGAGAAAGGCTACGGAGATTGAGTCTTCGGAGACTTAGTTCCTTCTAAGAGGAAGGCTGCGGGTTACTGCGGAGGATCTGCGGAAAAAGGTTTCGAGGATGACTCTGCCGTTACTTTCCGTCCTTTATCTCACGGGTAATAAGAAGTTTACTTTTCGCCACATTGATCTCGAGGCCTTCAAGGTGAAGCATGGTCTTGACATTTTGGGTTCGTTTCTATGCTTATTGATAAAGACATAACTTATGAGATGGTTACCAATTATAAGTACGATGCCTTTCATTTCCGACAACCGTGGGTGCTTTCGAGGCTGGTTTGATGTTACCCTTGTATAAAGTGGTGATGATTTCTACTATCGGGTTGTCTAGCCGCGATATTTTGCCAAGAAAAGTCATAATCGCGGGGTGCAACGGTTGACAGAAACTATCTTCGCCATCTTCGCGAATGCTACCTTCGTAGCAAGGGGAAAACGATGATGACTTGCTATGCCCCTAGATTAGAAAAGGAGAAAGGTTGGTATACTCCGAGAATTTCAACAGATCCTTTGGAGATTATGTTGCGGGAATACTCGTAAGCCGTGGTACGTGAGTCTCCAGGAACATTACTTGTTAGGGGGAAGTTCGCCTTTTGAGCGAGGTAAGTGATTCCAAGATGGCGAGGATTCACAGTGCCGAAGGTCTTCCTATTCTGTGAGGAGAGAATCAAGCGTGATCATGACTACGAGTGGTCTGCCACTTTGTTCTTGAAGTTGTTGGCCCGTGGGCCTATGGTTGGGTCCCCTGGTCCCCGTGGTTGGCGACCAAGCGGTTGTGAGTCTTCCTCGCGAAGCTTCTCAGCTTCGTTACGCGCATTCGCCCCCGGCGGATGAGTTTCTGCTGGTATGGATTTTGTTTATAGCCGTGATGTTGATGATGCAGAAGATGAAGATGTTTCGATGCTACTATTCCTCAGCGGAATACAAATGTTGTTAAGGTGCGTTGTTTGTTTTCTTCGTATGTATGCCCCTACGTTTTCTTAAATAATGGTAATTATGCCAAGGAAAGGTGATGCCAACGGTGCTTTTATCATTATGTGTTGTAGGTGTGTAGAGGTAAGAAGATTAATCCCAAGCAATCATCGAATTCTCCCACCGAGGGTTCCTCTCATTTCGAGGATGTAAATAGTCAGGTGTGTGGTGATGAGGACTCTTCGATAGGGAAGAGCGGGTGAGACTTCTCACTTTGTTCAAGAAGATGACGGTGATCGGGCGGTTGACGGTGGAGGTGATGATCAAACCCTTTGGTGGTGGTCGGGGTGATCCGTCTATTGGTGATGGTCAAGGTGACCCGACCATTGGTGGTGGTCAAGGTGATTCGACCCTTGGTGGTGGTCAAGGCGACCCGACCATTGGGGGTGGTCGAGTGATTCGGCCACTGGTGGTGGTCAAGGCGACCCGACCATTGAGGGTGGTCAAGGTGATTCGACCTTGGTAGTGGTCAAGGCGACCGGCCGCCTTGGCTGGTGGGGTTAAAGGTGATTCGGATGTTGGTGGTATTGGTGGTGGTAACTTGTCTATTGGTGGTGGTGGAAATCATGCAGGAAATTTGCTCGAGTCCAGTGTGAATGTTATAGATAAAGGTAAGGGACTTGTTCTTAGTAGTGGTGACAAGGATGGGGGTGGTTGTTATGAGTTCTCGTTTGGTAAGGTTTTGTGCGGGGGAGCAGGTCATTTGACATGTCCACGGTTATGGGGCTTGTTTCGGACTTCACCCTACTTCCATTGGTGATGATTGGAGTGTTCTCGAGGATAGGCTGCGTTGGTGACCCATCTGGCGGTCGATCTTTGGGGCTTTGGTAGTGCCCTCAGGGTTTTCTTTGGTACCTCCTCCAGCTGTTGGTGGGGCCTTGGTGCAAGGTAATGTTGGTCTTGCTCATGGTGGGAATACCTCGGACTCCCCCTTGGATGATTTCTCGCAATCCTTAAATTTGTGGATGGCGACGATCTTTGTTTTTGGCGTGGGCTGAAAAGAAAAACTTGTTGGTAGTTCCTCGTCCTGCCCCGTGATTGAAGGAGAAAAGAGTTCGGATGCTTTTACTCGGAGGTCCATGGAGTTAACCCACGAGGAGGCGGTAGATCGAGGATGGGGTAAAAATCTCGTAGTGAGCGGGCTTGACCTTGTAGTGGATCCTCCCCCTACAGATTCGGCGACATGATGGCTATTCTTTGATGGGTATCAATACTGATTACCCCCAGCGGCGGTTATTGGAGGTTTGTCTGTTCTTTTTATCCCCGACTTCTTTCGAGTGTGATGTGAGCTAACTTCCCTCATTTCTTTGATAGATGATGAGAAGTGAGTATTGTAACCACCAACTTTACCGGCTCTTTAGGGCCAAATCTCGAAGTTAGAGGAAGCTTCGACATTGCGAGACGAGGACGCTTTCAAGTGTCGAGGCTTCGGTATCCGCTAAGGATGAAGAAATAACAGAGCTAAAGAGTTTGCTCAAACGTAAGGAGCGAGCGGGGGCACGGAAGAGGCTCGGCTACGTTCGAGTTGGCTCCAGTTAAGGCCAAGTTAGGTGATTCTTTGAGGAAAATTCCTCATCCATTTGGTCTCGCTCCCTCTTCTTTGGTAGTTTCTGCTTCTTATTTATTACGAGTTTTCTCTTTCTTCCCTCCTCCCGCTGTATTATCTTGATGGGTGGAGTCCCCAATTGTTGTGGCTTCGGGTGAGAGGACTCGTCAAAGGGCGCATTCTTGAGTTGGTTGAAAAACTCAAGAGTGAGTACATTAAATGGAATGCCCGCGGATATTCATAACGCGATGGTCGAAGAATGGCGTAAGAAAAATATTGCTTGGTAGATTTGCAAAATCGAAATAACCATGACCGCCACTTGTTTAACGGGGCCCTTTTATGGACGCGGGACAATCTTGAGCAAGCCGCGGGCAGATTTCTTCCTTAGAATTTAGACTTAATGTTCGGAAGGCGAGCTGCGGCAAGCGCGGTCTTCGCATCCCTCGGATGTGCGGACTTATATGCGGCGTTTGCCAAAGAGAGAGAC
Source organism: Papaver armeniacum (assembly GCA_023531295.1). Lineage (NCBI taxonomy): Eukaryota > Viridiplantae > Streptophyta > Magnoliopsida > Ranunculales > Papaveraceae > Papaver > Papaver armeniacum. The sequence continues at coordinate 1,436,977 of JAJJWW010006838.1, forward strand.
GATGCTAGGGCAGAATGTAGTGCTCTCGGTAGTGCTCTGTCCGCGTCTCGAGCGATGTGGCTCGTCGGGTTGAACGTGAGAGAGACTTAGAGGTGACTATGTATCGTCTCAACAAGGGATTGGAATTGAAGAATGATGAGGTTAATCGACATCGTCATTCGGGCTCGATGCTTGAAGAAATGACTTGAGCGCAAGTCGGTATGCTCATAATCTGCTTTGCGGGTAGATTATGATAAGTTATCAAATGAATATGATTATGCTGCGAGCGAGGGATTCGCGGTTGATCATTGTGAAGGTATACGTCTTCGTCATCGAGTGTGCTTTGAATTGTATGTCATAACTCACCGTCTTCTTTTATTGTTCGCGAGCTCAAGTACGACTTAAAGCCGCAGATGGAAAGTTTGCCGAAGCTCAGGCTAAGGTAGTTCAACTGGAGGGTCAAGTTAGCTACCATCGCGGTCTGGCCTCGTCTCAGGACGAAACGCTGAAGCAAGCTAATCAGAGGATTGACCAGCTTTGTACTTCCTTAATTCAGTGAGATGAGGAGCGTAGCCATAGGTCTAATGGCCCGCAAACAATCGGCAGAAGAGATTAATAAGATTCTTGGTGAGATTGAGTTGGACCTTAAGAAAAACCATGGGTTAACCAAGAATTATACTCGGCGTCCCGTACCCGCACTCCCATCAAATTCTTGGGCCCTCCTCGGGTGGTAGCGTTCCTTCATATTTGAAGGATAAACCTGCAGAGATAACACTCTGCTCGATAAACTTAGTAGTTAGTATGCTAGGGATTGATCTCGGTTGCTTATCCTTTTTGGCGTTTTTGTTATTTTGCTCTTTGGGCTTGTAATCAAGCGCACGTGTTAGATCAAACTTTGGTGTTTAAATCGATTTTGAATTTTGTTGAACTTATGTCCATCATCTTTAACTATAATGGAAAATTCCGTAGTTATTGTAACCGCGGATATCAATCTTTGAGTTTGATAAGTGTATTGTTCGTGCAACTCCGTAGGTTGGTATCCCCGGAATCGTCTTGTGACCTTGCACCCCGTCCAGCTAACTCCTGGGCCAGAGGATCACTGGACGGTGGGGGTCTGGCCGACGTTTTAAGGATATACTCCATTAATGTTCGCGGCTTGTAATATTGCACGGATATCTCATTACGTAAGAAGTCGCCTCTGGTCATACACTTATAGACATTTACTGAGAGAGTTACGAGAGATCGCATGTGTATGCTCCGATATATTGCGTGTGTGTGTGTTTTGCACGGGATATTGCCCGGTATATTGTAGTGGGTGTGATTCATGCTTTGTGCAAGATATCCCTCTTGCTAAGTATAACGTCAGTTCCTAATAATAGTAATTGTACAACAATTTACGTGGTTCGGCCTTAAGGCCTACATCCCGAGGTAACAATTGCATCGATATTTTATTATGATGTGACATGGTTTTCAATGTACCTTTGTGTAAGTAGTATATACATGTGGTTTATATGGTGTGTTGTATGTAGGTTGTGGGTTTTGAATAAATTGAAATGTGCGTGGGTAATGAACGGGATATGATATTTGAAAATGAAAACTTGGTATTGATTGAAAAATTAAGCGCGTTACTCCTTTGTCGGAGATAGAAACATGTGGATTAGCAAGTCCATTTTCTTCTTACGAAATGTGCACGTGAGTGATGGATTATGGGTAGTAAGGTTTAAGGTATTTGGCATTCCACGGATGCATGAGGATTTCCCCTTTCATATTACGCGAGATAGTAAGAGCCATTTCTGCGATGTCGTGTATTATGTAGGGTCCTCCCAAGTTGGTGCTAATTTTCCCCACTTCTTTTCTCGTTGGTATTGGGGAATGGTCCTCAACACGTCTTGCCCTTCTACAAAATTCCTAAATTTCACTTTTTTTGTTATATTCTGCGGCCGGTAGGCGTTGGTAGTTTTCCATTCTTTGCGGTGCCGCTTCTCTTCTTTCTTCGAGGTCGTCAAGCCTTTCCAACATCATGTCCGTGGTGAGATTCTTTTCCCGAGGCTTCTTGTCTTTGTAGTTGGAAGTAGAATTTAGTAGGGATATTTGCTTGACTCCGTAGGTGAGTAGAAATGGGATTCTCCGGTAGCTGATCTCCGGGTTGTCCTGTACGCCCATAGTACGTTATGCAATTGTTCGCACCATCGTCCTTTGTACTCATCTAGTTGTTTTTAAGAATGAGTGCCAAAGTTTTGTTTGTGGCTTACGCTTGTCCCAGTTGCTTTGTGGGTATATGGGGGTGGATTTGTTTTCCGAATCTTGAAGGTGTCGAACTGACAAGTCGATATTCTTTCCTTGTAGCCATTTCACCGTTGTCGGAGACTATCTCTGCGAGGGATGCCAAACTGTTGAGATGATATTTTGAAAAATAAAAGTGAAGACGTCCGAATCCCGAATTCTTGCCGGTGCTTTTGCTTCTACCCATTTCTTTGAAATAATCCGTTGCCACTATTAGGAATCTTCTTTTCCAGTCACGATATGAGTGGGCCTACTATGTCGATACCCCATTTCCCAGAAGGGATCAAGGGCTATCGACCGAGTTTTTTTTGTAGCCGGGGCGTGGATTCGTTTACCAAATCTTTGACATTCTTCGCATCTCTTTGCCATTCTAGTTGCATCTCGGATCATGGTTGGCGAGTAATAGCCTGCGTCTTTGCCTTATCTGCTAGGGATCTCATTCCACTTTGTGATTCCCTGCGTCTCCTCTGTGTATATCTTTTAAAACGACATGCCCCTCGTAGGGATAGGCGGCGACGCGGTGGTCCGAGGAATGATTTTCGATATAAGGCTTGATCTCTTAGTTCGTACATCCCTGCTCTTGATTGCACCTTCCTAGCCTGTTTGGTGTCCTGGGGGAGTTTCCCTTCTTTGAGGAAAGAGTGGATTTCTGATCTCCAATCTGCCTCCTGACTATAATCGTCGTCTTCCTCCGCTTGTCGTGTAATATCCTCGTTCTGGAAATCGTCGAATATGTATTCTCCGACATCCACGTCAGAGATATCTTTCTCCTTAGATTTGCATTGGTTAGCCGTGCAAGTTTCTGGGAGTTTGACGGATGGTTCGTATACTCTTGTTACCTTGATTGCTTTGACGTCTTCGTTTTTAAGCATGGATGATATATACGCCAGAGCATCCGCATGTCTAAGCTCCTTCTCGCGTGAGATGTCGGAGCTGATTTTTGGTATTTGGGAGGCCAATGCTTGCACTAGAGCCATGTATGCCACTAGTGTTTCATCGTACACATTGTATTCGTAGCCTATCGTCGTATGATCGGTTGTGAGTCGCTTGTTACCCGCACTTCTTGTATGCCCAATTCAATTATCAAGCGGAGAGCGTGGATCACTCCTTCATATTCTACGATGTTATTGGTATGGCCTTGAATTCCAATCGAATGCGTGTACGATTCTGTCTCTGTGGGTGTGGTGATGACGATGCCTATCCCAGCGCCCTCTCTATTTTTGGAGCCATCAACGAAGACTTCCCATTGACGTGGGTTCTTGGTTCAAGAATATTATTTGGCTCTGGTTTTTCTATTTCGGGGGCGCTCATAGCCTTCCATCCTTGTATGCGTACTTCTTCTTCGTTGTCCAAAGGCGGGTGCTAGAAAATCCGCTAATACCTGCGATTTACGGGAGTGTTGGAGCTCATAGTGGATGTTGAATTGGTCGAGGTATGTGCTCCATTTTGCTATTCGTCCTACCTTTCCCGCCCCTTTGAGGATGGCCTCTAAGGGTGCCCGACATGGGATACGTATGTCATGCGTCAAGAAGTCGTCCTCGGCTTTAAAGTAGACCATACGACGGCTAGGATTAGCTGTTCAATTCTCGTGTAATTTCGCTCTGCGGAGTCTTGGTCTTCCGACATAGTAGATCGGTTGCTCCTCCTTCGTATGGGTTACGACGAGCACTGCGCTTACCGCGTCGTCTGTTCTTTGCAATGTAGAGTGCCAAAACCTCCTCGGGGTCCGGTTTACGAAGGATGGGGATTTCTGCTAGGTATTGCTTAATGCCCAAAAAGCTTCTTCGCATTACGTCGTCCATTCAAATTTAGTCCCTTTCTTGAGTATGTTGAAGAAGAGTTTGCACCTATCAGGATCGTGATATGAATCTTCCCAGAGCTGCTAGGGATCCATTGAGCTTTTGTACCTCTTTTAGGTTCTTCGGAGATGGCATGTTTGTTATGGCTCGGATTTTTCGGGATCTACTTCAATGCCCCTTTTTGTCACTAGGTATCCAAGGAATTTTCCGAGGTCACCCAGAAAGTGCATTTTTCCGGGTTTACCTTCATGTTATGTTCTCTCATAGCTCAGAAGATGTCCTTGAGGTCCTGGTGGTGGTTCTTTACGATTTTGCTTTTTATGAGCATATCGTCGACGTAAACTTCTAAAGTCCTGCCGATCCATGGCTTGAAAATAGCATCGACCATCCTTTGGTACGTTGCTCCCGCGTTTCGGAGCCCGAAAGGCATTCTTACGTAACAATAAAGACAGTGGGGTGTGTAAAATGCGGTATGTTGCTGGTCTTCTTACGCAAAAATAGTTGGTTGTACCGGAATATCAGTCCATGAATGACAACTCTTCATATCCTTCTCTTTGCGTCGACTATTTGGTCAATCTTTGGGTAGTGGATAGCTATCCTTTGGGCACGCTTTGTTCGGGTTGGTGAAGTCGATGCGATTCGACTCCTCCATTTTTCTTTGGTACTATGACCATGTTGGAGATCCACGTGGGGTATTTGACTTCTTTTATAAAACCGGCCTCTAATAGCTTTCGTAGCTCCGTTTCTCTTGCTTTGTGATGCTACGTGGCTACCTTTCGTATCTTTTGTCGTACTAGGGAGTGTGCCGGGTTTAATGCGCGACTCATCTTTGTACCGTCTTTGGGTCTATTCCGGCATATCGGATAGTTTCCATGCGAAGACATCCGCGTATTCCTTTAGTAGTGTTATCAGTGAAGCTTCGCGTTCTTCGTCCATTAGAGTTCCTATTTTGATCTTTCTAGGATTCTGCTCCGTCCCTATGTTGATCTCTTTCACTGCCTCCAAGGATGTGAAAGTGGGCTTTGGTTTCCCCAGGTGGGGAATTTTCTTTAATTGCTATTTGGTAGCTTCGATTCTTATACTGATTAACCTTTGATGTGGAGGCCTCCGTGTTTTCTACTGAGTTCCCTTTAGCCAAGCTTTTTCCGAGATTTCCTCAGGATATTCATCGATGGCTTTGTCTTTGGATACCGCCTTGCTACGAGCCTTGCGGGTTTCCTTTTCTCATCTTCTTCGTTGTTGAGTTGTATTTGCATCGCGTGGCACTCTTTTACGGAGGCTTGGTCACCCTTTATCTCCATTATTCCTAGGGGAGTGGGAAACCTAAGGTATTGATGGTAGGTAGCTGCGACTCCCTTGAGCTTATGGACCCATCTCCCGTCCAATAATGGCATTGTAGGGTGAAGGCGTGTTTACCACGCTAAAGCGAGTGTCGATTTTCATGGGGCCTGCATCCACTTGTAAGACAATATCCCCCAGGGGCTTCGTAGCCGTGCCATTGAACCCGTAGATGGTGTAATGTGAAGTCAGGAGTTGCTCATCGTTAAGCTCCATGCGTTTGAATGTATCGTAAAACAATACATTTACGGAGCTTCCTCCATCTGTAGTAGCAGGTTTTCCTACACTACACCCCTCACTATATTTTGGTTAATTAGTTCATTGAAAGATGCATAATTGAGAATGTTTATTGATTGATTTCATGAGTTATCTACACAGGGAAAATGGAATTACACTTAGCAAGTAAAACACTCCTGAACTTTCTCTCTCCTAATGACTTGCGCAACAATTCCAAAAAGATCCCCCCCTTACAACAGACTCATTCGACCCTTTATATAGGGTAATACATAGTGGATGAATGACTAAGCTATCCTTTATTTTTCGGGAATGTCTCGCGAAGTGTCGCCGGTGTACAACTTACTCAATCTCGCGACACTTCTTAACCCTCGCCGGAGTTCCATGTCTTTCAGTTGTTTTGTATGTCGTTTCTCATTGCGTCGTTCATTTTAGTTTCTGCGACTCCCATGATACCGTCGTTTATTGATCCCATGAGCCCTATGCATTGCGATATTATGATCCTACATCTTGCCTCTTTTTCCTTGAATGTTGCTTGAAAAGCGATCTTTAAGGAAAAATCGTTGTTGTAGTGATCTTTGGTTTTTGTTGATGAGGGAATGAGCGGAAGAATACTTGTACTTGAAAAGTACGTACTTGCCTCTATTCTTTTGCGAAGTGCCGAAGCTCCTATATTTGAAGTGTCATTTCTTGCCTCATGTGTTACAGAGAACAATCGAGTTCGCAATCTCTTCTCGCCTATTAGGAAATATGCCTGTATATTTGGATTCTTCTAAAGTTCTTTTAAGTCTGTCTTCCTTGGGTTTAGTAGTGACCGTTTACACGTGTCCATATCTACCTTTTTTATCGGTGCATTTAATGTTAACCGGTCATAACATTTTTCTCGTCTATTTATAGGAGTATCCCCTGTGAAGAATTTTCCTTTTCCTTTTCATCTTCTTCATCGTCGCAAGTGTTCTTCTCCTTTATCGTTCGCAAGTGTTTGTCTATTCTTACCATCTTCTTCACCATTTTTGCTATTCCCTAACAGTTGTTATTCTCATGGCGTCCAGGTTTGTTAATTGTGCCATATCTGGTTGATTTTGTGGTTGATCAAATTAGCTTTCCTTGTTGAAATCACACTGGTATGATTAACTTTGTAATTCTCTTTCTGCCATTGTTGTTCAAAGAAGAACCAATCCAGAACTAAGTTTACCGTGAAGGACCCTCTTCTTTCTTTGGGTTCACCACCGAAACCTACTTCGCAACAAGAATCCCTCATGCAACAAAAGCCATCGGGCTCGCCACTGAAACCTACTTCACAACAAGAGCCTCTTGTGCCACCAAAGTCCTCCTCGCGAGTAAAATCTATGGCCTCGAAAAGAAAGTCTGCGGGTGACAAGGTATCTAAGAAACATTTGTTTTTTATTAACAATACATTGTTGCCTCTATTTCTTATTTAACTTGTTATTCGCAGGATGACGAGGTTGTTGATAGAACTCCCAAGAGGCCTCGCCAACCCAAGCTGGTCACTCCTAGCGTCTCCTTTCCTTCTTTCAGACCCCCTTCTCCAATTGCGAAGTCTTCGCACGACAACGTTAAAGCTTCCTCCTGCGAGAACATTTCTAATGAAGGCATTCTTATGTCTGAACTCTTCGCAGATCAAGCTCCTCATAACAGCCCTACTACTCATGCCTCTGGCATTTCTCCAATCCTTCCCGAGATTCCCCTTTCTCGCGATGTCCCCTCAACAAAAGATGGTTCGTCTCCATCTTCTTCTGCCATTATTGCTTCTTCATCTGAGCAAATCCCTCTTACCAAAGAAAATTTAGAAGGGATAGAAGTAGCTTTCAAAGTCCTCTCCGATCTTGTGAGCGATGCCAAGAAGACTTCCATCGATCCTATTAAGTCTGACATTTGCGAGATTCTGAGTAAGCATCTTGGTCCTGACAGGGTTTTGCAAGCATCTTTGATTCAAGAAGTTAACAAGTTGAAGGATGATCTCAAGCTATGGTTGTGAGATGTAATAGTCTACATCTTGAAAATCAAAAATTTCACAACATCTCATTTGGATCGTGATAACCTTCGCGAGAAGAATGAAGAATTAAAAAGTATGCTCTCACAACCCCCTTTTTTTTTTTTTTTTTTTTTTTTTTTTTTTTTTTTTTTTTTTTTTTTTTTTAGATCACAACTCAAACCCTTGCTCGTCCTAAAAGTATTAAACCAGAAACGAATAATGGAGATATATCAAGCGGAGTCTATCATTTGAAGAAGTTCGAGTTGAAAGAGATGCTTGGATGGAGCAAGTATAATCTCTTAGATAATCTTCATACCTATGCGGTGATCAAATAAATAATTTATCTAAAGAGAATTTTGATTTATCGCAAGAGCAAGTCTCATTAAGTAATGACTTATCTCGCCTTTCTTATGCTTTGACTAAGACTAATTTGGAGTTGGAAACTTTATCGAGATGAGAATCGAACTCTTTCGCAAGAGAAACGTTCTCTGTTGAATAAGATGGCGAGCTACTCATGACGAGTATAATGCTTGTCAAAAGTTATGCGAAGAATACAAACAAGCTAATCATACTTTGAGAAGCCAACTTGAAGAAATTTCCACCGAGAGAGATAAACTTATTCAGGGTAGAATAACATTGAGTGTAAAAGTGAGTCAATTTAAAGATCAATGTTCTGAGTTAAAAGATCTAATTCTTCCTCGCGACCGAGAATGCCATACTTATCTCCAATGATAAAAACTGCGATCTACTTTGAAAGGCTTAGTTGGGGATACATTTGATGATGCTATGGACCGATTGGGAGATAGTTGTTCGTCTTTTATTCAAACATCTTGTTTCTCAAAAGAAGGTAGTCATGTTATTTGACTACCTTAATTCATTTGTATATCTCCTTATCCTTAAGAAGCTCTTTTAATCTTTACTTGTCCAATTGTTATCTGATTCGAGAAAAAGCTCCATTCTATTATTTCTACTCTCAAGTCGGACAATTCTAAACTTCGCGAGAGAAAAAGGGGCACTTGCTACTTCTCTTGTTCGTTCTCGCGATCGTGCGCGAGGAGACTTAACTACATGTCATTTGTAAGGACATAGATAGTAAAAATCGGAAAAAGCGCTTCTTCGCCAATTTCATCTTAAAAATTTGAGGTTATAGTGAATGACATTTTATTGTCTAGATCTCTTGATCTGTTCGTGTCAATCCTTTGGAAGTGAGTGATGATGAAGCCCCCAACTCCCCTGATGATGATTATGATTATGAAAGCTGCGAAAATGTCGCCAACGCTGAAGTTGTTAATAAAGATCTTACTGAAAAAATTCCTGATGATATTCCACCCTCTGGGAAAGTTATTGACGGAGATGGAAATGAGAAGGTTATTGGCGAGGATGATAACATTGATGTAGAGAGTTAACTGCTTTTGTAACTTTGCTGCAACTTTCTTTTTGTTTTGAAAGATTAAATCCCTTGTTAAATAATGCTCTTATTTCCTTTTTCTTAATTACGACTATAATCTCGTAAGCTTACATTTTCACGAAATGATTTTAAGTAATAATTAGAAGTATCATCGTTTTGAAGTACGCGAAATATGAAGTATCCTTAAAAAAGTATAAGAAGTACTCAATCTTCGAAATATATAAGAAGTATGAAGTATTGCGAATTCATCATGCGAAACTCTCGCTCCATATTCTTTGCCTTATGCTATGCTTTATTCTTCCATGAAGTATTAATCTTTGAAATATAAGAAATATTGCCTCGAGGAAATAAACAACATAAAATGTTGTTCATTGGTAACCATTGGTAATCCCTTGTTGCTTCTGTTCTTTATCTTCGAAGGTTGAATCGTTGAAAAAGTGTTGAGGTATTTCTTTATTCTTATCTTTCCTCTATCTCTGCGTTGTGCTCATGTGATAGTATAATCTCTTCATTGCTTTATGTTGAATTTTATCCTTTTGCGACGAGGTCGCAGTATCTCCATGAAAGGAGAAACCTACTTTTCTCGCCTTATCATTTCAATAGTTTTTATTTTATCTTTTTTTATTGCGACAAGGTCATGAGCCGCCTACATTTTCAAGCAAGGACCCATTGACCACGCCTTATCATCTATGTGTGGTCTTCTGAGTTAAACCTCCCTAATTAGAGGTCCTCCCCTGCCACCTTTCATCGCGACAAAATCGCAGGACGTCTTTACACTTGCATGTAAAGACCCATTGATCTTGTCTTATCATTTTCCAAGTATTTTTGCCTCTGCAGGATGTTTTAGTTGCGACAATATGACAGGCCTAAACATCCTTGCGAATATAAAGCCCCATGACATTGCCGTCGTGCGACGAAATCGCAGGACGTCCGTTCACTTTCATGTAAAGACCCATTGATCTCGCCTTACCCTCGCGTTAGTATTATTGCCTCTGCAGGATCATTGCACAAATATGACAAGCCTAAGTCTCCTTGCGAAAACAAAGCCTCATGACATTTGCGTCTGTTTTGGCACTCCCCCTAATGGAGAGCACCGCCCTTATCATCTCCCCTATTTTGCCCCTTCAAGGAGGCGAAACATCGGCCATACAAGACTAGCTCCTCCCATCCGGTCTTAACAACAACCAGTTGTTTTTCGCAGCCTCTTATCCCTTATACCTATATGGTTTATGGTTACGAGGCGCACCCTAAGTGGAGTTTTCTTCGGGCGAGTGCAACGCATGCCAAGACTTGCCAAGAATGGCCGGGGTAGGTTCATCCATCCCGGGCACTCCGGCTCAACCGTGTACCTCGGCGCCTTGTGCATACAACGACTCCTAAGAAGAGACCCTCGGCCGCCCAACCGGTATAACCTACATATATAGTTGGGAATCCAAGGTACCTCTTCCGGATAGGCTTTCATGGGCCCCAAATTTTCATGACTCGGGCTTCGGGAGCGGTGTAACCTTCCACCCGAGCCATGTTAAGAGATACCCCCTTATATGACGCACTTTTGGTCTTAAATTTGCCTCTTACGAAATATAATTCGCGAACTAGGGTGTACGCCATAAAGGTTCGTCCCATTCATTCATTCTTTTTATTCAATCATTCTTCATCATTTGCTATTTTGTCTGCGAGATATTCGCGATTCATTCATTTAATCATTCCTTATTTCTTGTTGTTTTGTTAAGCCATTCATGACTTTTTTGTTATTCTTATCGCGATCTCTTCGCGGATTCTCTCTGCATTTTATTGAATGTCGCAAATATCTCTACATAGACTTCCAGTGTTTTATGTATCCATTCTGCGAATACCTCTTCTACCATCCTTTGATACGTCGCTCCAAAGATTTCGCTAGACCGAATGGCATTTTAGTATAGCAAAGTATAATCCTCTTGGAGCGAAGAAAGCGTATGCTCTTGATCTTCTTGGCGAGTGGGATCTGGTTGTAACCTTTGTATCCATCCGGCGAGGATACCCTTTCATTCCCTCGCCGCCGATTCGACTAGGTTGGGAATATCGGCAATGGAAAACTGTCTTTCGGGCGAGGCTTTATTTAAATCGGTGAAATCAATGCAAATCCTTATTCCTTTGTTCTTCTTTGGAACTATAACCATATTAAGCTATCCATTCGGGATATTTTGCTTGTCTAATGATTCCTGCGTCCAACATCTTTTGCAACTCTTCTTCTATCTGAGGGTGATATGCTGTTGCTATCTTTCTAATTCTTTGTTTGAATGGCTTCACATTTTTATCAATTTCCAACTTGTGACAAGCTACCGATGGATCTATACCAGGCATTTCATCCATATCCCACGCGAAGATATCTTTATAATCTCTTAGCAGACCAATGATTCTTTCTTCTTCCTCCGCTCCCATGTTAGTTCCAATCTTTAGTATCTTGGGTTCTTCCTTAGTTCCAATATTCACTTCTTTAGTTTGCTCTGCCGCGACGTAACTGGCCTTCGGTTCTCCCATGGGGGTTGGTCCTTTCGGTTCCATCGCGGAATCATTTTCTTCTCCCGAGATCTCGCTAGGTATTCCTTTTCCTTCCTTCGCTTTGATCATGTAAACTCGAACTCTTCTTCTTTCTTAGCCCCCCGCCATCTTTTTGCGGTGCTTAGATATATTCTTTTGTTTGTTTATTTGTTCCTCGCAACATTTTACTTCCTTTTGATAATATATTCTTCCTTTAGCAGCATCCCCTTTGATCTCGCTGATTCCAGTTGGTGTAGGGAATTTGACACGTTGATGAAGCGTCGACGCCACAGCTTTTATTGCGTGTACCCATGGTCTTCCTAGCAACATGTTATATGGTGATTCCATATCCACCACACTCAATGTCACTTGTGTTTCAATTCCTCCTAACGGAATACGTATTTTTATCTCCCCTTTAACTTTTGTTATGGATTTACCAAAACCTTGAATATTGTATGCCGCGAAAATCATATCTTCATCTTTATATCCCATCTTTTTGTAAGTGTGATGGAACATGATGTTTACCAAACTCCCTGTATCGATTAAAACTCCATTCATTACCCATGTTTTCATCGTATTCTCCGATTTCTCTCCTTCCTTATACACGTTTATTGCAATCACCAGTGGAGACATGTGATCCAAGTTTTCTTTTGATATTTCCTCCGTAGTGAATGTTATCTCTTGCTTTTCCCAATCTTTCAAAGGTGACGTTATTTCTCGATCGTAATCTTCTTTCCTTCAAAATCTCGTTTGTGTATCCTTCCTCCCGATATTCTCGTGAAATTCGTTAACCATTACTCTCATACCGTGTTGTATGCCATATCTTTTTCTCCTGCTTCATCCGATCTAAGAGTTTCCTTTCTCATTTTCTTGATCTAAACAACTTTAATTACGATTTTCTTTCCTAAACCAACAAGATTAGGTCCCTGTTTCTAGCGCATATGTAGTAGCAGGTTTTCCTACACTACACCCCTCACTATATTTTGGTTAATTAGTTCATTGAAAGATGCATAATTGAGAATGTTTATTGATTGATTTCATGAGTTATCTACACAGGGGAAAATGGAATTACACTTAGCAAGTAAAACACTCTGAACTTTTCTCTCCTAATGACTTGCGCAACAATTCCAAAAAGATCCCCCTTACAACGAGACTCATTCGACCCTTTATATAGGGTAATACATAGTGGATGACAACTAAGCTATCCTTTATTTTCGGGAATGTCTCGCGAAGTGTCGCCGATGTACAACTTACTCAATCTCGCGACACTTCTTAACCCTCGCCGGGTTCCATGTCTTTCGGTTGTTTTGTATGTCGTTTCTCATTGCGTCGTTCATTTTAGTTTCTGCGACTCCCTCGCGGTGCCGTCGTTTATTGATCCCATGAGCCCTATGCATTGCGATATTATGATCCTACATCTTGCCTCTTTTTCCTTGAATGTTGCTTGAAAAGCGATCTTTAAGGAAAAATCATTGTTGTAGTGATCTTTGGTTTTTGTTGATGAGGGAATGAGCGGAAGAATACTGTACTTGAAAAGTACGTACTTGCCTCTATTCTTTTGCGAAGTGCCGAAGCTCCTATATTTGAAGTGTCATTTCTTGCCTCATGTGTTACAGAGAACAATCGAGTTCGCAATCTCTTCTCGCCTATTAGGAAATATCTTTTTGTATATTTGGATTCTTCTAAAGTTCTTTTCGTCTGTCTTCCTTGGGTTTAGTAGTGACCGTTTACACGTGTCCATATCTACCTTTTTTATCGGTGCATTTAATGTTAACCGGTCATAACATTTTTCTCGTCTATTTATAGGAGTATCCCCTGTCTATTTAATGTTAACCGGTCATAACAAATCAGAGTGGCGCAGCGGAAGCGTGGTGGGCCCATAACCCACAGGTCCCAGGATCGAAACCTGGCTCTGATATATGAGAAAGGCTTCCCTGTTTCTAGCGCATATGTAGTAGCAGGTTTTCCTACACTACACCCCTCACTATATTTTGGTTAATTAGTTCATTGAAAGATGCATAATTGAGAATGTTTATTGATTGATTTCATGAGTTATCTACACAGGGAAAATGGAATTACACTTAGCAAGTAAAACACTCTGAACTTTCTCTCTCCTAATGACTTGCGCAACAATTCCAAAAAGATCCCCCCTTACAACAGACTCATTCGACCCTTTATATAGGGTAATACATAGTGGATGACAGCTAAGCTATCCTTTATTTTCGGGAATGTCTCGCGAAATGTCGCAGTGTACAACTTACTCAATCTCGCGACACTTCTTAACCCTCGCCGGGTTCCATGTCTTTCGGTTGTTTTGTATGTCGTTTCTCATTGCGTCGTTCATTTTAGTTTCTGCGACTCCCTCGCGGTACCGTCGTTTATTGATCCCGCGAGCCCTATGCATTGCGATATTATGATCCTACACCATCGATGAGGATTTTCCTTATGTTGCATCCTGCGATTGGCAATGTGAGGATTAATGGGTCATTGTGATCTTCCATGTCGTCCTCAATATCATCGGCTTCAAAAAATTAGAGGCGCGTTCATCCACTCCTCGTGCTCTTCTACTTCCTTCCCGTTTATCTTTGTAAAGCTCACGGTAATCTTCAAATTGTTTTCTCGGTCGTTTTCCTATTTGTCTTGTTAGGGTTGGTTCTTTGCTTTACGACGAGCGGGATATAGAGTTCAATGTGCGGTTACCCTCGGGTAGTTGGACCCATTTCTTTGCGTTTGGCTCTATCTTCCATTCCGACCTTTTCCACATATTTTTGAGATCCCCCGCATCTATCGGCTTTTGTCTTTGCTATCTTGAGATTTTTGCATTTCTCTGTCGTGTGTCCGTAGAAGCGGTGGAAATCGCAGATACTCTTTGGATTCTACGCAGAGTGGTGGTTGTTTCCCTTTAGACCGGGGCCAGTCTAAGTCTTCGCGATCCTTGATCTCCTTCGGTATGCGTGGATAGGCGGTGTTGAGCTTCGTATAGACCCGGTCTTCAAACTTTCGCCACTCCTTTTGCGATCGTCTTTTCGATCCTTTTGGTGTGGGTTGGCTCATCTTCTAATTCCGCGGAATTTGTCCGTGGGGTTCGTTGTACTGCGCTCGGGGGTTATCTTTTTGAATTTCTTCTAACCTTGCATGTTTTTCAATGATTATCCTTAAATCTCCCTCGGTGGTTGGGGAGGTACTGTGGATTTCGACAAACGGCGGACTCATCCTATCAAGCCCCCATTTGTAACGAGTTAATACTCACCACACCAGGATCCACATGTCCAATGGCCGACATACTTTGTGCCATCTATCAGTGTATTCTCGAACGGACTCCCTGTACTTAATTGCAAGTGAGAAAAGCTTGTCCATCCTGTGTTCACAACTTTGTTGTACATGTAGGTGGCCAGGAACTTTTCGGTGAGCTGATCATACGAATTAATGCATCTGGCTTGAGGTTATCAAACCAAGATAGCGCGGATCCTTTTAGGCTTGAAGGGAAATATCGCATAGTATAGCCTCATCGTAATCCCACCTGGCCATTACCCTGTTGTAATATCGTAGATGAGCTGAGGGGTCCGCGGATCCGTCGTAACATTCAAAGGTCGGGACCGGACATTTTTGCGGAATGGTAGCCGTAGCCAACTGTCGTGCAAGGGGGGTAGTGTTGGCTTCCTTCATAATCTGTTCTAGTCTTCCACCTCCTTGCACTGGTTTTGAGTTGATTGATCTCTGCTAGCATTTCGCGCGGAGGTTTTCCATTGCCAAACAAAGTGCTCGTCTTGAATGGAAGATCGTGTCTTTCTTGTGGGTTGCGATGTTGTGGCTTCCTCCGTGTCGTAGTAGTCCGGAATTTCGGTCGTGTCTGGTCAGACCTTCTGTTATTCCGCGCATCTCTCTGGGGTATTGTTCTTCGGTTAGCCGTTGCAGGGATATTTTCGAAGACCGTCCCTCGGTCCCTGTTCTGTATTGCTGAGTTAGCTTCGTCATGCTGATTCTCTCGTTCGGAGCTTCGGAGGATCTTCTCTCTTAGTTGCTGGTTTTCTTGAGCTAACAAGGCCACCGCATCCGCGTACGTTAGTTGATTCCTTTTTAGCTCCTCCAGTTGCGCCAATATTTGTGCTGTTTGGTTCGACGCTTGATTGGGGGTTCCTTCCTGTAGTTGAGCTTGTCCCTCGGGGATCGTGGTATTGATTTCCCCCATGAATGGTATGCCCGGCTCGATTATTCCGTTGGATCCTACCTGTAGTTGTCTGCTTTGTTCATTGTCCGGCGGCATCCCATAGGGAGGGTTCGGATTATTGATTCGGCTATAACCTCCCGAGGGTCGACCGGGCTGGTTGTATTTGTCTCTTTGGTAGCAATTACTTGGGAAACCCCTCGGTTGGTGCAGCGCAGCTCTTGCGGCGCAGTTTTCTTTGCTTCAATTGCGATGATGCCGCGTTTAAGAGCAATGTGCTTTCCGCCTTGTCTGCGTATTGTCCGGCCGTACGTCCTTCGCCCTTTTGTCTGCTCCTTGTTACTATTTGGTGTGGTCCTTGGAGCGTCTCTTGGAGTTATCTTTATCTTTCCAAAGCATCTTTGTTCTTTTCCATTGCAATAATCTGCACAGAGAAAGTGGGAGGTAATCCGAGACCCAAGAGTCCACGGGTTGTTTGTTAGTTCAACTTTGTTTTTGTTAACTCGATTTCTAGTGGTAATGAGTGTACTTAGGTTGTTAGTTTGGCGATTAGTACGACAGACATAGACAGGTGCGGATTTGACCGGGATAAGGTCCATGGGTCAATATTTGCAAAAAAGCCCAAATCTTTTGGTGGAAACTTTGTTTGAAATTCTAATTAAAACCTAGATGTATTGGTAGAAAACACAATCAGTCTAAGAACAGGTCTGTTGGCTAAAAACTCAGATCTGTTTGTTTAAAAAGTCACATAATGCTCAGATCTGTTGGTAGAAAACACAATAGACAAAGAAGTGTGCGAAAAACGAATCCATGAATAGATCTGTTTGTTTAAATAAAAATATTTGAGGTTGAGGCTGTGAAGTCACAGGAAAAGATAAAATCTTTTTACCGGGACAAGGTCCCTGTTTCTAGCGCCATATTGTGAACACGGGAGTCGGGTTTCGCTTCCACATGATCACAAACAATCTATATAAAAGTTGAATACGTGCACTGTGGTGTGAGAAGTATGGAACAGGCATAGGTAGATGATAATTCATAGATTCCAAACCCCTCTAGTTTGTCATGATCTCATTATCATCTCCAGGGATCCAGATAGATCTGGAATACGAATATATAAATGAAACTATCGGTGCAAAAGGTAAAAGAGACAACGATGTACGTGGTTCAGCACTAAGGCCTACGTCCACGGGTCTGAGGAGATTCACTATAAAATAAATGGTTACAGAGGTGATCACCAGATCTTGTGATCATCGCCTATATGAGCTAAAACTCACTTACTTCTCTCTGTTCTCTCTCTTTCCTCCTTTTTTTCTTTTTCTCTTTTGATCCCCCTCTCAGTGGAGGGGGTATACATATTTATAGTTAGAGTGGGTGGGTCCACTGACAATGAGTTGCTGAGATCTTATCTTCTCGTACTCTGTGCATGGTCCGCGGACTTCTATATTATCCGCGGCTTGTACCGTATCCGCGGCCTACCGCATCTCGGCCTACTGGGTCCGCGGACTTCATGTCAACCCTCGTTTCTTCCGTTGGTCGTCCGACACGTGTTCTCCGAGCCGCATTAAATGCGGGTGGTTGGGGCGGTCCGGTCGCACCGAGTGGTGTCGGTCCTCTTGTCACGTACGTGTCGGTTAGACTACCTCGACCGTTGATCATACCTTGCCTCGTGATGGGTTAAAGCCATCCCTTGGTGCTACGCGGGACTACCTATCTCGGGTGCTCCTTCGCCCGACCGTTGGTTCGACAGATGACACGTAGTCTGAGTGCCACGGATGCCCCTATGTGTCATCCTGTGAGTGATGTCATCCACGTGGACCCTGTTAGCGCACGTGGCAAAGGAGATAAATTAGTGTACTTACAGTCCTCATGGCTGTAGTAAGTGAAGTGGCAAATGCAAGCTCCTTGACAGTATATCGTTTAGCAAATTGTGGCGGCGAAAGCCAAACCCTTAGTAATTGTGGATGCTCAAACCTTTTATATATGGGTGGTTATCAATTTCGTTACACTTTGGTCAAACTGCTAGAATGTATAACACGGGGAATTGTCTGGGTGCGGTTTCTAATAATCTCAATGGCAATGACCGAAGGTGCCTCGGAGTTGGATGGAGGAGTATATTCATCCAATGTTAAGTAAATTCAATTGTGAATGTCTCTATTATGAGACAGACATAATATATGTGTTTTAGGAATGGGCCTTGCAAGTATGCTTTTGTATCGACTATCATAATGATGGCTATATCACTACGTGCTTCCTGTAAGTCTAACAAGTTCTAAATAAAGTAGGGCCATTTCATTACGTGTTTCATAAAGTGTTATAAAGTTATAAATAAATTGGGATATGACGCGTGTCTTATCTGTAAACTTCCGGTTGTTGTTATTGCAAACTATTGCTTCCTTTTACTCCCTCCGTCTTACACACAAACCTGCCTATCTTTTAAAAACGGATGAAGATTTTTCTTTTTTTTATCCGTGAATGACAGAAAAAAAGATTCTCCTATCAAGAGAGGAACACAGCCACCCAAAACCAAACAGAACAAGAGATGCAAAGGCGAGTAACTATGTGGGTACAAAATACCGCACACCAATTAAATATGCGAAACAATGATCATAAGGACTGAGTGAAGACGACCACGCACAACTTATCTGGAATGACGCATCAGATGAATTCCTAAGAATAAGAGGTCTCTAATTCGGTAGAATCAATGATCTTATCACGATACGATTTGTTTCACACTTCATAAGAATAAGAGGTCTCTAATCTGGCTGCGCGACGAGAATATTCCAATGCTATTCTAATCGCATCACCACTTAGCTGGAATATTCCCCGTGCGAATCGATCATCAACAAGAATTTCATAGAATAAGGGAATTTCCGGGTTATACAGGGGAATTGGAAGACTATTCAGAAGTTGTCCTAATGAGACAATAACTCTTTGATTGTTTCATTGTTCAGAGTTGATCAAATCAAGATTCTAATTGCGAACACACTATATATGCTTATATCCAAAGATGGTTACATTCTCAACTCTTTATTTCAATCATTGAAACATTCTTCTATAATGATAATAGCCGTTTTCACACACTATTAGCATCAAAGCAATTTTCAAGATATTGAAATAATCATTAAGTGACGTACTGGATGATGTCAGCAAAGTCACGAGTATAGTGTGATGGTCTATGCGAAGTATAAACTGTGCGAGAATGAGTAAGTGTATATGAGCGAATGTAACGCACAGTGATTCTGAAAATAGTGGATCTCTTAGCTGTTATCCACTATGTAGAACCCTATATAAGGGGAAAGAGTTATCACACCAGGGAGAGATCTTTTAGGGTGTGTTAGACAAGAAACTAAGAACGATAAAGTTTATTTGGAGATCAAGTTAAGTCATTGTAATATCTTGTAACTGATTTGAATCTTAATAATACTTAAAGAGTTCTATTATGATCACTTGGAGTCTTATTTATATATATTGGGTTGTGGTTGTAGAATTTACTGCAACTACACTTTGCTGAAAGACAACTCTTTCTTCATCACTCCATTCATTTCCCATCATCTTTTACCTAGGGCTGTCAATGGGTACCCAAATACCCGGACCCGGACCGGAACCGGGTGAATTGGGTCCGGTTCTGGGTCCCAAAACTGGACCCATTAGTGAATTCGGGTCCTAACCGGGTAGACCCGAATATACCCGATAGTAAACGGTTCCATCCGGGTCCTACCCGTCGGGTACCCGCGGGTAGTCGGGTATTGTAAATCCTAGTTTTCTAAGGGCTAATTTCGTCATGTAAAGAGATATATATAACGTTAGCGACTACAGAAAACCTAAATTACCTAATCTAAACTTGCCGCAGCTATCACTCCTGCTTCATCTTCTCTTAGCTCCACTCAAAATTGAAGTTTTCATTCTCTCCATCTGCGTGAATATCTCTTGTCTTGATATGATTTTCATCTTTTAATGTGTTACAAATCATGTTTAAGGATGGGTTGTGCAAATTTAAATTGGTTAGGTTTTGTAATTTCTTCCTGTAAATTATTTTCTGATATATATAGATGGGTTGTTTAATTTTTAATTATCATGTGTTAAGGATGGGTTGTTTGCTGTAAATTTATTCTGTCTTCATGGTATATAGATGTATATCTTTGATTTCTTAATCAATTGGACGATGTGGAGTGATTATATTAAAAATCTTTGTTTAATTTTTGAAATTGTTTGCGACTATTTACTTATTGATTAATTATCTTCTACTCATGCTGGATTGGTACTTCATCTGAACTAATGGATAGATCTTGATGACGATGGTGATGGTGTTGCGTTCGATCTATTCTGGGATGGAGGTGGTTCTACTGGTCATAACTCTTGGATGATGACGACGGTTGTTTATAGGCCGGGAAGATAAAGGGTTGGGATCTAATTAATTCTATAGGAACTGTTTTGGAACCACCATCACGGCTTCACGAGATTCACATTACATGAACGAGCTAAATGGGAAATCAAGGGGCTTCCAATGTTAGCCGAGATGGAGATTAAGCTCTGCTGTGAATTGATATTTGTAACAATGTATTCTTTGTACACCAATTGGATTTCTATCGCCATTGATCTTTAACAAGACTGAAGTTGAAATACCCGTTTAATACCCGGAACCGGTGGGTACCCGGCTGTTTAACAGGGTCCGGTTCTGGGTCAACTATTTTAATAACCGGACCCGGAACCGCTAGGACCCGGAACCGGGAAAAATAATAGGGTCCGGTTCTGGGTAGCATGTTACCCGGGAGGACCCGGACCCATTGACAGCCCTACTTTTACCCCATAACATCTCCCAAATGGTAGGGCATAATATGTTGAATCATATTCCACGTACAACTGCAATTACTGACTTGACCGCACAGTATGTTGAATCATAGTCCACGTACAACTGCAATTACGTACTGACTTGACCACACGTGGAGTACTACGTAGCAGGCAAAACCATGTGACTAGTCTCATCATGCCCCATGATTAATCCCCCAAAATTGTTATAGACAAGTTCTTCACCGTTCTTATCATATCCCATTTCTCTCTAATCTTCAATCTTCAGTGTATACTTCACAGGACAGTTAGCTAGAAAATAGTGAGCAAAAGTATCCCACCAATTCTTGTAAGCCTGCGAGCAAACAAATAAACAATCATATTAAGTACTATGAGGAACAATATGAGTATCCCTAAGGCCACATTACCCGTAATTTCGAGGTATAAGCCATGGCTGTACCAAATATCACCCGTAACTATACATTGTCAATAGGCCACATTATACTCTGCCACCGTTAGAATGAATCTATGTGGCCTTAAGGTATACATTATCCACGTTCAAAGCTTATTGTGTGTTCATAAGAAATTTATCGCCATGGTTTTATTGGTTCCCTGTGTTGCGAAGGTATACAATAGCCACGTTAAAAAAAAATTGTGTCCTTAGAAAGTTTATCGCCACGGTGCTACAAGTTTAATGCAGCTATAAGTCATGAATTGGACACGATAAAACAAATTTTGCGTGTCTAATTGATAACAAAGGCCAGGGTTAAAATAAAATCTACGTGGCTCTAAGGTAAACTCTAGTCACAGTCAAATCCAATTGTGTGTCTATAAGGATCCTATGGCCATGGTGATAGTGAAAATGCTTAACCACAAAAAAAATAATGAATACCATATAGAAACAGTTTTAGAGTTATGGCCATGATAAATCATATTTTATAGCCACTAAAAGTTTATGTAGCCATAAAGATACCTCTTTGTCACGGCACCTGATGCCACATTTTTGGAGTGAAAAAAATCCATGACCAAAAGCCTATGGACACAGTGATTAAGTGTGGCCAATGTGAAGATTTGTACTAGTATACATGAAATCAAGATTCCAGCCGGCTATCAATTTGATGCTTCAAGTCAATGAAGTTCAGGGAATGGGTTTTGAGGGTGGAGAAGATGATCTCATGCGGCATTTGATAAAAACTGCTACAACATCTCCACATGCCTTCAACTTTGAATGTAGGAACCTCCCTCCATCTATTTAGGTTTGTCTCCTCTCCCAATTGGGTTTGTTTTGTTATTAATGTTAAAAATCATATCTTGGAATGTTAAAAGGCTTAGGGATGTCCAAAGAAGAGGTAGAATCAGGGTTTGGATGTCTATTAACAAACCTGATATTATCATCATTTTTCAAGAGTCTTTACTTCCTAACTGTACTGACTCCATTGTGAGGCAAATTTGGGGCCCTGGTTGTATGGATTGGAGAGCTCTAGACTCTATAGGACGCTCTGGAGGGGTTCTAATTATTTGGAATACGAAGAAAGTTATGCTAGAGAACTATATCATTGGCAACTACTCTGTTAATATCCAATTCAAGAATTGTTTCGATAATTTCGTTTGGCTTTTATCTGGTGTATATGGCCCTTGTTCTGCTGTTGAGAGAACCTCTTTATGGAGAGAATTGAAGCTAATGTACAACATTTGGGAACTCCCTTGGTGCGTCTGCGGAGACTTTAATGAATTTCGATTCATTCGTGAAAGGCTTGGATGTAGGAGACCTACCAAAGGTATGAAGGATTTTAATAAATTTTGTGACAAAATGGAGCTTATTGATTTGCCAATTTCCGGGGCCAAATTTACGTGGAGTTCTACTGCTAATAACAGACCTAAGAGCTTAATTGATCGTTTTATAATCAATGAGGGATAGGATAACCAATTTCCAACCATCTCGGTTTCTGGTCTTGCGAAACCGTTCTCCGACCACAAGCCTATTTGCTTAACTTGCAATTTAGAGGATTGGGGGCCTCCTCCTTTCAGATGTGAAGCAATGTGGTTCTTAGATAACTCCTTTTTACCTCTTCTTCAAGTTTGGTGGAACTCTTTTGTTTTCGATGGACCTGCTGGTTTCGTATTGGCCAAGAAGTTTCAAGCTCTCAAATTTGAAATTAGTAAGTGGAACAAAAATGTTTTTGGCAAGATTGACAGAAAGTTTGAAAAAGCCCTGCAAGATATTGCCATTCTCGATCAACTTGGAGATGATGATGCTCTTACGTCTTCCCAAATTATTGAGAAAAATTCTAAGAAATTGGAATTCGAAAAGCTTGCAGATATGAAGTACCTTCATTGGTTAGGCAAATCTCGAATGCAATGGCATGAAGATGGCGACAGAAATACCAAATTCTTTCATCGTATTACCAAATACAGAAGAAGACGAAATACTTTTGCGAAGCTCAAAATCAACAACTTGTGGGTGGAGGATAAGATGTTTATCAAGTCTAGCATTGTCAATCACTTCTAGGAAAGATTATCTGGTGATGAGTCGTGCAATATGCACTTGGAGGGTATGCAGTTAAAAAGTATTAATTCGGATGATAAATTATGGCTTGAAAGGGATATTACTGAGGATGAGTTCTTTTCGGCTTTGAAGAAGTTGGGTCAGAATAGCGCCCCAGGTCCAGACGGTTTTCAAGTGAGCGTAATTGTTAAATGCTGGGATTTTATGAAATATGACATTATGAAAGTGGTAAAGGTTTTTGAGAGAAGTGGTTGTATTGATTGGCGGCTGAAATCTACTTTTCTTGCTCTTATACCAAAGAAGGAATTTGTGGAAGAAGTGAAAGACTTAAGGCCTATTAGTCTCACTAACTCTGTTTACAAAGCCATATCAAAGGTCTTGACGGAAAGGTTAAAAACCATGCTCCATAAACTTATTTCCAGCCATCAATCTGCCTTTGTCAAGGGACGTCAAATTCTTGATAGTGTTCTAATTGCTAACGAATGTCTTGACTCTAGACTCAAATCTAAGACTCCTGGAATTGTTTGCAAGATCGACTTAAAGAAAGCTTTCGATAATGTTAAATGGGACTTCCTAGACAAAGTGCTATGCAAAATGGGCTTCGGCGAAGTTTGGAGAAAATTGATTGCTGGGTGCGTAAGAAGAATTCCTTTTTCAGTTATTGTTAATGGTAGTTCTTGTGGTAAATTTTCAAGCCAAAAAGGCCTGCGCCAAGGAGACCCTCTCTCCCCTTTTCTATTCCTTCTAGTTTCTGAAGTTCTCACTTCTATGTTCTTGAAGGTTGTTGATGTTGGTTAGTTGTGTGGTTTCAGAGTGCATGAAAATGGTACCAAGATTAGTCATTTGCAATTTGCAGATGACACCTTGGTCGATGCTGACATTAATCAAGTTAGAATGCTTAAGTACAATCTGTTGCTCTTCGAATATGCTTCCGTCTTGCGTACAAACTTTGGTAAGAGTAATATTTTTGCTGTTGGTAATGTCGACAATATGGATCTGTTAGCTTCTGTTCTTGGGTGTACTGTTGCATCTTTCCCTTCTATTTACTTGGGCTTACTATTGGGAGATAAAGCTCTATCTTGCAACAAGTGGGAAAAAGTGCTAGAAATTTGCAAAGGGAGACTTGCCGCTTGGAAAAGTTGTTTGCTCTCAAAGGCAGGTAAACTTACTCTCATTAGAAGTGTTCTCATGAGTATTCCAGCCTATTAATTGTCTCTCTTTATGTGCCCTTCTTCAGTCATTTCCCAAATTGAAAAACTGATTCGTGACTTCCTTTGGCACGATTCCAAAAATTTGAAGAAACATAATTGGGTAGGTTGGAAAAAGATTAGTAAACCCTTCCGGCATGGGGGCTTGGCTATTAGAAACTTAAGAGTCATGAATAAAAATCTTCTTATGAAGTGGTGGTGGAGATTGTGTAAAGAAAAAAATGGGTTGTTGTCAAAAATAATCAAAGAAAAATACGGGGTTGAAAATGGTGGCTGGAAAATTAAGAATGTTAAATCTGCCCATGGTGTGAGCATTTGGAAACAGATTGGTGCTGTTAAACAAGATTTCTTTGAGAACACTCAGTTTAAAAGTGGAAAAGGAAACACAATTCGATTATGGGAGGACAAGTGGTGCACTGACGGTACTTTAGCGTCTTTATGCCCAATTCTGTATAATGCTTCTATAGCTAAAAATATCTCTTTGCATGATGCATACAATACAGATGCTACAAGTTTCAATTGGAAAGTGGGCCTTACTCATAGAAGATTTTCAGAAAATGAAATTAATGAGTTGTCCATCTTGTTTTCCAAGCTAGAGTTGATAGTTTTCTATCTGGATGAGGATGATTATTTAGTGTGGATAAGGGATAAATCTGATGTCTTCTCAGTTAAGTATGCGTATCACCATTTTACTCGTGATGATCACGCCCCAGACTTTCCTTCCAAAAAAATCTAATCGCGTGATTGGCCACATAAGGTGGTCTTCTTCTTATGGCAGTGCGTATTGGATAGTCTACCAACCATGGATAATCTGCAGCGTAAGAATGCTGCCACCATTACCACCAGTGGTAACCGTATTCCAAACCTCTGTTGTTTGTGCAAGCTGACAGCGAAAACTAATCAACATCTCTTCTTGGAGTGCACTATTGCTAAACAAATCTGGAGTTTTTTCTTTGTGGAAGCCAACAGGGTCGTAAACCTCGCAGTCACCACTATGGATCTTATTAAGAACTGGACAACATCTCGTTTATCCGCTCGCGGTAATGAAGTATGGAGACGTTTGCCTGCTGCTATATTATGGGTTATATGGCTCGAGCGCAATGCGCGAACTTTCAACAATAAGGAGAGAAAGGTGGAGGAGCTAATCACTGATGTTAAATTGATTGTTTTTCAATGGGCCAAATATTCTTCCTGTTTGTCAGGCATCTTAGTCTGTGATGTAATTGCGAGGTGGAAAGATGTATTCTTTAACCCTCATTACTAGGCTACTTTCTCCCTTTCTCTCTTTGGGGTCTTGGCTTTCTGTTCTGCATTAGTTTGGGGGTCTTTCTCTACTTTTAGTTGGTCTGTGTACTCTTTGTTTGGGGGTTTGCTGCTTTGGTCCCCCTCTGTAAGCTTTCCTTTTTTTCCATCTAATATATTCTTTCTTTACTGAGCAAAAAAAAAAAAAAAAGGAACAATACGGGTAGTCATTTGGTAATCGTATTTCAAAACCCCGGTTTAATCTAACATAATCCACTATTTTGACACCGATATTATCTCTATTTCAGAATAATAGGATGATTTCATATGCTGGATTGAATAATACTAGCTTCTAAAAAAAAAGTGCATGGAGAGGTTGTTTATGAGAACATACCATGAGTCTTGTATATTTTCCCCTTGTGGTTTTCACGTTTTAGATGTTTTAAGAGATATCGACCTTGTGCATTTTTCCGGTGAAACTTTTAATTTAATTAGAGTAAAAAGGAAAAAAAAAAAAAAACTCGACATAAAAATTACGTGTACGAAATGCATACAGTTACAAAATTCAAATGAATGATAACTTCGAAGGGCATGCATGTATTTTGTATATTTTGTATGCTTGGTCTACAGTGGATAAACATTTCATACATGTGGTATGGTCTCTGGTGGTTTACAAATTACATTCATACATTTGTATCACCATTCAAATGAATGGTGATACATGCATGCATGCATGAATTTTTTTTCTGGATTGAATACCGAGATAGATAAGCACTGGTGAGAAAACATGGACTACAAATTACACTGTGTGGAGATAACATGCCTAAATGATCGTACAAAGTACAGAAAAGAAGATCAGCCCTTCTATTACTGCAATAAAGCTGACACACTTTTTTGATGGCTCGACAGTCTTGACTGATAATATCTGGCCGCCTTTGTAGAAGTTCTTTCCATCGTACATATCACCATCCTTTCAATTTAACCAACGTAAAAAAATATATCGATTCTCGAACAAGGGACAAGTTGGAAGCACCTAAAATGCATCTCCATTGGCAACGAGGTAATTTCTGGCCGTCTGTGAGGCACCTAAAATGCATCTCCATTGGCAGTATGGCCTTGTACGCTTGTCATAGAACAAGGGACAAGTTGTAACATAGGGGAGTCACGTTTAGAGGTTCATGCTTGTGAAGCACGTTGGGACATGTAACGTACATTTGTTTGGCACTAAGCGAAGATTTCCAGGCCGGGGAGTTTTAGCTTGCCAAGCACGATGCTGGAGGTGAAATTTTCCAACCCGCCATAGGACCCGTTATACCATTATTTAAAATGGAAACCGATTAAGATCTAAACTCCGATTTGATATAGTCGAAATAAAAGCCTCTTTTATCTCTATCTTTCGTTTTTGGTTGGTATTGGTTGGTAAAGAGATGACACTTACGTGCTGCATTATAGCTTTGACACTTTGTCAATAAAGCTGGGAGATTTTGTCGATAGCTTTGGCTGATAATTTCTGGCCGCCTTTGTTGAAGTTTTTGCCAACATATCTAGTTTTGGACATCATACAGTATCTATTACCGACGACCATGCTTTCAATGAATCAATGGAAAAAAGCAATCCACGTCCACAACAATGAAAATAAGCATATTCGTTTACCATATTTTCTTCTCAACGATATAATACACTAGTTTATTCCATGCACGTTCCCTCATTCATGTCGTGTTTCTTTGAACATTTAGCTATAAATACGTGCAACCAACTTTAGAAGAAAACACAGTTTCAAGAAACCCAAGAAAAATTCTCATTTTGCTTTCTATTTTCAGCCAAAGAGACTGGTCATTAATCTAAAAGCAACGATAAAATTCTCATTCTCCTAGCAATGGCATCCAGCAATGGCATCCAGTAAGAACTCACTCTATGTGCTATTCATGGCTTTGGTCCTCATGGCTGTAGTAAGTGAAGTGGCAAATGCAAGTTCCTTGACAGTATATCGTTTAGCAAATTGTGGCGGTGAAAGCCAAACCCTTAGTAATTGTGGATGCTCAAACCTTTTATATATGGGTGGTTATCAATTTCGTTACACTGGTCAAACTGCTAGAATGTATAACACAGGGAATTGTCTGGGTGCGGTTTCTAATAATCTCAATGGCAATGACCGAAGGTGCCTCGGCGTTGGATGGAGGAGTATTTTCATCCAATGTTAAGTAAATTCAACTGTGGATGTCTCTACTATGAGACAGACATAAATGTGTGTTTTAGGAATGGGCCTTGCAAGTATGCTTTTGTATCGACTATCGTAATGATGGCTATATCACTACGTGCTTCCTGTAAGTCTAACAAGTTATAAATAAGTGGAAATTGAATTATTGTCCTTCCTTCTTATGGACCTTCACAAATATCCTTATGAAACTTTATAAATATCCCTAATGGCATAATTGAAATTTTGTGTGAAAACGAAACGTTTATAATTCCACATTTAACCTTTCAGTCCTTCTTTTTTCTTTCTTCCTTCGTATCTCGCAAATTTGAGAGAGAAATGAAAATCCCACCGGCGCCTCACCATCTCTGCCATCTCCGTTCAAATATATAATCAGCTCCGCCACCACCCCTAGTCCACCGTCTGTACAATTCCCTATATCAATACCTCTTAAAATTATAGCACCACCATCACCTCCTAAACAATCTGTTTTAATCGATTTCACCAGATTCAACTACGAAATTCAGATTAAGAGATGAATCAATTGAAACTAATCTCCATAACCTAATCCCGAGCACCGGGTTCGTTAGTCTCACTCCGATTTTTTAACTGAATTGGGCATGGTTTCATTTTTAAACCCTAATTTTAAATTTGGGTTTCATTTTTCTTCATATCGATGATTAATTCTGGTAATTCATTATTCTCATCTGTATTTAATCATAAAAAAGCAACTGGTGTTTGAATGAACTGTGATGGTGCTTTCATGGTCGATTTGAGTTGAGTAGAAGGGAAATAACAAGCTATTGTGAGTCAGTGAAGGATTATATTGAAGGGGTTGGTTCGAATTTGATGTTGACAGTGAAATGGTGTGAAATTGATTTAGGGCCCCTGCTAAAATCTGGTGATTGTTATGCGTTAGGTGCAGGTGAGAGTGCTGTGATGGGTGATGGAATGAATGGGTTGAGCTGCAGAATGAAGTTGGTGGTGAGTTTGGATGTATGCTTAGGAATGGCTTGAGACAATACTGGAAAGTGGCTCTATATGATGAAATGGTGGTTTCTGTGGATAAATGGGCTAATGCTATCGTTGCAGCTACTGGTGGTAAGAAAGTACAGGTGGTTAGGTATCGCTATTGTCGATGTGAAACAAGAATGGAGCTGTGCCATTGATGCAGGTGATACCAGCGAGAAGGAAATTGAGTGTTGTTTACATTTTGGTACTGATTCAAAGAGGACAGAGAGAGAAGGAGATTGCAACTGAGTTAGGTTGTAGAATCTGATGCTGCACTGCACAATGTAAGATTCCAGAGTTAATGCTCAGTGTTGCCGGCTTCAGTGTAGAGAGTTAGCTGGTGGACTGTGGAGCTGTTGTAGTTGAGTGCAATGGCGGTCTTTGAATGATGGAAGTGCTTTGGTTTAGATGAATGTTTAGGTTCGGTACCAAGTGCAATTTACAAATGCAAATGCGGTGGTCTTGTTATGCAATTGCAGAGATGATGTTATTGAATGGGAGAATGATTTACTGAGGCTAGGATACAGTTGCAGGTGACAGTTTGAATGGATTGCAGTGGAAGCTGTAAGGTGATAGTGAGGCACTGGTGGTGTTTGATAGTCTCTGTAACGGACTCGAATTGTAGATGTGGATAACAATAAAATGCATTGGGTTGTGTATGATGGACTGGAGCTGTTGATTTAGCGGCTTAACTGATGTCGCAAGTGGATATAAGATGGTGCAATGAGATGTAGGTTAAGTTGTTGCTATTGTTATGAGGAACAAGAGCATTAGGAAATGAGAGAGCTAGATACTGAGATTGGGAAGATAAGAAGCAGTTGTAGTTGCAGGGAGATGGGTTAATAACAAGAACAAGGTTTAGAGATTTGAAGCTGCAGTTGAGATGGAGCCAGAACTCGAGTAGTTGGTGCCAGTGGAAGTAGCGAAATGGAGGTGGTTACACTGGTGCTATAGGGAACAACACAGTGATGATGGCTGATGCTAGTTTGTGTTGGCTTTGGCTAGGCAGTGCAGGTGCAGGTGCAGTTATGGATTTGTGGTGATGCTGCAATTGTATTTGTATTGGTGGTAGTGGATGTTTTTGGCGGTGTGGTGGAAGGTATAGTTGCAGGGATGGCAGCGGTGGTGCTTGTTTGTAGTGGTGTCTGTTGGTTTGTTTATGTATCAACTTTGGTTGTTGGCTCTATTTACATGGATCAACTTTCATTGTTGATCCAATTTAAGGGATCACTACTGTTGTTGATCCCCTAAATTGGGTAAACTTCTACTCTTGATCCTTTTTTTTTGGATCAACTACAATTATTGATCCCCTAAACATGGATCAACTTTCATTGTTGATCCAATTTGGGGGATAAACTATTATTGTTGATCCCCTAAATTGGGTAAACTTCTACTCTTGATCATTTTTTTTTCTTTTTGGATCAACTACTGTTGTTGATCCCCTAAATTGGGTCAACTTCTATTGTTGATCCTTTTTTTTGGATCAACTACCATTGTTGATCCCCTAAATTGGATCAACTCATCATTATCGATACAAAAATATTTGAACCAAAGTGGTGGCGGCGACGGTGACGGTGGTGGTGGTGGTGGTGGTGGTGGCGATGGTGACGGTGGTGGTGGCGGCGATGGTGACGGACTATTGGTGGTGGATCAAGTTCTACCGTTGATCCTTTTTTTTTTGGATCAACTATCGTTGTTGATCCCCTAAACTAGATCAACTTCTACTGTTGGTTCTATTTTTATTTGGATCAACTACTATTATTGATACAAAACTATCTGAACCGGTGGTGGCGGTGGCGGTGGCGGTGGTGGTGTTGGCGACGACGACGAACTAGTGGTGGTGGCGGCAACAGACTAGTGGTGGTGGAGGACTGGTGGTGGTGTAATGGTGGTGCTTAAGGAGTGGTGGTGAAATATTAGTGGTGGTGGCGGTTGGTACGTGGTGGTTGTTGAACGGTAGTGGTGGAATGGTAGTTGAATGTTGGCGGTGGTGGTGCTAGTGAAGTGGTAGAGGAAGAAATTTGTTCCATTTTGAAATAAAGAAAAATATTATATGGGTGAGGGTATTAAGGTAATCTAATATTAAATGGATAAGGTTATAAAAAAGTAGGGACATATTTATTGTTGAATAAGGATATATTTATTGGGTGTCAAAAGTAGGGACATATAATTAATATACCCTATAAATAAAGTAGGGCCATTTCATTACGTGTTTCATAAAGTGTTATAAAGTTATAAATAAATTGGGATATGATGCGTGTGTTATCTGTAAACTTCCGGTTGTTGTTATTGCAAACTGTTGCTTCCTTTTATTGTTCTTTTTTATGAGTAAAAAAGTTTATTAAGAAAGAGGAAATTAAGGTTCATAAAGCGTGAATGACAGATACAAAAATTCTCCTACCAAGAGAGGAACACAGCCACCCAAAACCAAACAGAATAAAAGATGCAAAGGCCAGTAATTATGTGGTACAAAATACCGCACACCAATTAAATATGCAAAACAATGATCATAAGGACTGAGCGAAGACGACCGCGTACAACTTCTCTGGAATGACGCATCAGATGACGTCACCTAAATCACGAGTAAAATGTGAAGACTCGTGCGGTAGTAAAGAAACCGTGCGTCAATGATAAAGTCCACGCGACATTGACGCACGCCAGATCCGAAATTAAGGGCTTTATTAGCTGTCCTTCATTATGTAAACTCCTATATAAGGAGACGAGCAACTTTGTATTGAAAAAAAATCTTTTTCAGTGTTTAGACAAGATATTTAGGAGAGATGAAGATTATTTGCTTCCCAAGTTAGGGTTTTCTCCCAAATTTGTATCTAAGTTAAAGACTTCAATAAAAGTTCTTATGATTTTCAAGATGATTACTTAGATTGTTATATTGATTTTACTTACGGTGTAGTTGTGAGATTTCTTGCAATTACAAACTAACTGACATAAAACATCAAAGACTCCAAGAACAATGGATAAGATCAAGGAGGTTCAAAAATTATTTGTTTCCACTTGGTCATGAAATCTTTAAGAGAGACATATTGAAATTTTGGTTGCTTGTAGAGCCAATAAGCTATAAGGATCATGATTTTTTCGATAATTTTGGCTAGTGAGAGAGACTTGTTATCGAAAGTTCAACAGTTTCTTTCCTTCCATAGGGACCAGATATAGCAGCAGGTAAAGCTTTAACAATGAGAGACCTTCTGGATTTAACCTTAAGACAAAGCCAAGTACTGATAGCAATGGAAATTGAGGGAAGCAATACCCAAATCAAACTAACTTCGGCTTTTAAAAAGTTCCAGATGTTGCTAGCAATAGGGCCGTGGAGAAGCAGGTGTACACAAGTCTCTTTATCTTTGATTCATAGGTAACAATGATTGACCCAAGTTCGTCATCTTATTTTGCACAACTCATCTTGGGTGAGCACTTTATCTTTCAAAGCAAGCCATAGAAAGAAACTAACTTTTGGAGGACAATATTTCAACCATATTTTGTTGGGATGAACACATTCGACACCGTTACCTTCATTATTATGAACTAACCAGTTGTAACATATCCTCACGGAGAAAACACATGCCGACTGAGAGTCCTTCCACAACCTCAAATCAGGAGAATTATTGGGAAATAAATTGCTGGAATCAAGGAGATGTAACAAACCCGCAATATCTCTTATAACGTTGTCATGGACCCTTCTGTTGATACAAAAATTCCAGAAATATCTATGACCGACCCTTCGTGGAGAACTGTAGCAGTTTGCAGGCTTTGTTCTCCCATTGCAAACTGTTGCAATCTCTATGTTTTAGTTTGTAGTCTCGGTGAATACAATCTTATAACGAAGTTTGGCATAAGTATCTTTGATTTTGTTCCTGTATTGTTGGAAATTTTTGAGATGTATGCAATATTTTTGCCGCTACGACGTAGTGTTCTCATGTAGCGTCATCCTAACAGGTCAGGCTGAGGGGGTATATGGGGCTGCGCCCTATCGCAGAGTGCGAGACACAATTGATTCCGTTTGAAGGTGTCGTCGTTTGATGATGAACATACATCTCCAAAAGACATGAAATCCATGTATGTAGCAGTGATTGTTTGTCTTAAAATCATCATCAAATACTATTGTTTTCTTCTTCTCTAATAGCATCATCAGAATCTTATACCGTATGTTATTAGTCAGGCCAGGGAAGTACAATCCATGAATTCGATTACGGTGTTATGGATTCATTGAATCCTAAAGGCATAATTCGAGTGACCTGTTGTACTCGCCAATTATTTGGAAAAGGTCGGACTATTGTCTAAAAGAATAGAAAGATCCTTGAAATCAAGGGTACACCATTCTTCTGTTTGTTTTCAATATTCTAATTTTTGAACCGATTTCGAACATGTAATACATTGCAATTTACTTCTGGTTGGCAGTGTAGCGTTTTATTCTGCAGACTTTGAATTTTATTTTGCAATCCCAATCATTATCTGCTGAGACTTGGTTTTGTTCTAGATGTAACCTGAACTTGGCTGGCCTCCTTCTTTCGATATAACTTTTCACTAGCCAACAAAAGCTTGCAAATTTATATCCGTTAGATTATGGGATTACACCATCACCCGTTAGATTATAAGATTACACCATTTCTCAATAAAACTTATTAGTCATGCTAGATTTAACATTTGATTTACTAAAATCATCACAATTATCAAATAAGCATTGATCTTCACTTTAAAGCATGGATTCATTCAACATATCAATAAAAACTATAAAATTAAAAATGTTTGGCATAGGTATTATCAAGATTCATCAATTTATCATTGGTTAGGCTTAGAACGATGTTAAAATTACTGATCCGAACATTATTGTAGCTAGCTTTTACCACATTTTTTTTTTTTGGTCAATCAACAAATTTCAATTTATTCAAATCAAAATGTGATTACTTGATCACTTACAAGAATAACAAAAACATCAAAGTACAAGATAATAAAAACCGGATATCAATTACAAGTAAATCGCGAAGAGAAAGAGCCATATATCGTAAAGATACCCACTTATTATAAATTTAGTAGGTAAGGATGATGGTATAATCCGGAATCGGTTCCGACCATTTAATCTGTTTTTTTTCTTCTTCAATAAGAGATACTCTTATAAGAAAGGAGTTATTTGCCCAAAATCTTGCAGATCCAAACGAACCCGGGTGCCCTAAATCTGTTGGATTGAATATGGATTCTAAGCAATACCGTGTTGGATTGTTGATGTTCTTGAATCGAGAATGGAAAGTCACGAATCAGTGATCAAGGTTTGAATAAATCGCTCTCAAAGCGAAGAGAAACTCGCCCCAAATGACGAAGAAATATCGCTCCAAATAGCGAAGAAATATGTCAAATGACATCAATAACAAAAGATAACTACTTTTATTCAATTAAAACATAAAAATGAAAAGAAATCTTGCATTTAGTCCAAAAAAGACCAAATCTGAGCAAGAGACTAATGGAGGTTAAGGTTTTTTCTTAGAGAAAAGAGAAAAGGAGAGGAGAGAGAATCCACAATTCTAGCATCATAGTATCATACCATGCATAAACCAAATTAATGTCAGTTTAAAATCTCATGTCCTAGTTTAGAAAAGAAAAGTATAAATCTAACATTTATACGTGTTTGTAATATAATACTCCCTCCTATTTTAGATGCCTAAATTGAGAAATTTTTTGGTCCTAAATTACTTGGTAGAATTCATGTTTTTCCACTTTTTACCCTAATCTACCCCATGTTGGAATCAGGTCCTAATATGAAGAGCTAATATGGAGAATTGTGTAGATCTATTTCGTAGACACAATCTTAAGTACTCCTCTCTCTATATCTTTTATTCTCTTGAAATCTATTTTATGTTTTGAATTGTTCAAAGCAAAGAACAAAAAACTAGGTACCTTAAATACTAGCTTAGGGTAATTGTGGAAAAAAATTATTCTCTCTGTATTTTTTAATCTTTATGCAAAATCCTATTTAGGCATCTAAATTAGGATAGAGGGAGTAACAGCTAAGTTTAAAGTGAATTGATTTAAACGAATAATTTGACCTTGTTTATTACATGTTAACTACACTAAATCAGGAAAATACACGACGTCTTCAGGATACAAATGCCTAACAGATATTTCAGATCAATTGCAGCACAACCCACCACCCCCTCCAACCAACTTCCTATGGACGCTCCCATGTCCACCAAAAGTACAGCTTTTCTTGTAGAAAGCACTTAACGAGGGTTTACCAACCCTCCAACTACTCAATCACATCCGCCTCGCCAACTCCAATCTTTGCCCCCAATGCAATTCTGAACCTGAAACTGCAAAGCATATCCTGCTACATTGTCCGATCGCTATGGATTCGTGGAACCTACTGCTTCCCCGGATTTCCACTTCGCAGAGCACCCACCAAGGAATACCCACTTCATTAAACCCACAAACATCTATATCCCTACTTATTCAGGCTAAAATCGGTAACGAAACCACCACCACATTCTGCTTTCTCTTCTGGTCCCTTTGGCTAGCTAGAAATGACGTCGTATACAACCAAAAGCAAAAAAACCCAACAAACATACTCCAAATGGCTACCCGCCTACAACAGGAATACACCTGGGCTCAACAGAACCTCCCATCGGTACTACCAGGAATGCAATCTTCTACAAACATTATGCATCAGATTCCCCAGTCAATCACAATTTTAGTAGCATGGAGTAAACCCCACCCGGACTGGATCAAAATCAACACAGATAGAGCAGCTAGAGGACATCCGGGACTGGCAGGAGCGGGAATTATTTGCCGAAATGAAAATGCTATCATAATCTTAGCAATTTCACAGCCACTAGGGATAATAACATCGCTCACTGCGGAAACTTGGGCCATGCTCATAGCGTCAAGAACAACTACAGATCGAGAATGGCCAAAGGTGCAATTCGAAACGGACTCGAAAAATCTTCTAAGGTTTTTAACCTCGACAGCCGAACCACCTTGGTACTTAAACAATATGATAGCAGAAATCAAGCTTAGATTGGCCCAAATTCCGCATTGCACCATAAACCATATTTACAGGGAAGGAAATCAGGCAGCGGATGGGTTAGCAAACAAAGCAGCGGATGACAGCACAACAAAAACTCTATCCACAACAATCTGGGACCACAAAACACCATCGTGTATTGGTCCTATTGTAATGTAAGATTCTATGGGTACAATGTACCCTCGTGTTATTTTTTCCTAACTTTAATACAATTTCATGCTTTTAAAAAAAAAAAAAAAAGCAGATGAAATTGGTGTTTCAAAAACAAGGCTCAGGGTGTGCTATTGTTTACTCTCGATAGGCTGGTCACGAAAATTTTAACAGTTGGTCCTTTAAATCTAAAACCGGACTTACTAAATCTAACGGTGTCAATCCCGGTAGCTTATAATGCTCTTATAAGTGACGGCGTGGGATAGCACATCCCTTTGCATATGCTCTCAAAATCTATACAACCACATCCCTTTGCATAGAACTTGTGGATATGTACCACCACGGAACCACATGTACGCATATCCGGCTAGAGGTGTAAATTGGGTTGTGCCAGCACGAGCACAACACGTTAAAATTGGGTATATTAATTAAATACCCTTAGTTTTGGAACCCTTCAAAAATATCCCTATCACATTATAAATATACCCCTCCTCTTATATATAAAGCTTATCTTCTTAAAAATAAACTATTTTAGTAATTTATTACACATAATTTTTTTTTGTTTTTCAAAAAGCAATAATTTTCTTTCTCAATCACTCTACCACCGCCTCCAACTCCACCGACGGCAAGTCACCACCACCACCACTCCACAACCACCACCACCATCACCAACATTCCACCATCACAACTCCACCACAACTCATCGTCACCACCGCCACCGCAATTGCGAACACCATCTCCTCCAAATCCACAATCGTTGCCGCCAAGTTGATAAAAAAAGATTGGAAATTTAAAAATAAGTTAGGTCCAGATTTTTGTATCAACAACCGAAGTTGATCCAGTTTTTTGTATCAACAACCAAAGTTGACACCAAATTTTGGTGTCAACAACCGAAGTTGATATCATATTTGGTGTCAACAGCCCAAGTTTTTACAAAAATTGAAAATTCGGAAATTAGTTAGGTCAAGATTACGTGTCAACAACCCAAGTTGACACAAAAATCTGGTATCAACAACAAAAGTTGATCCCAAATCTGGTGGCACCACCACCTTCATCGCCAAGCATCACCACCATCACCACCTCCAAAGATGTGAGATAAGAAATGAAATGACTTTCATCTAAATTTTTATTAATATTGAAAGGATATTTATATGATTCAAAAAATGGATAACATTTTAGAAGATGAGGGTATAATTATTGTGGATAAGGGTATTTGTGAAATCCATGAAAAGGAGGGATATTTATAAAATTTCCACTCCAGCCCAGCACGTGACTTAGCCCAGCACGGCACAGCACGTTAGTTAAATGAGACGTGCTGGGTTTGACTAATTGGCACAGTAGCACATCACAACACGCGACACGGATAAGCACGTGGCCCAGCCCAGCACAGCACGTTAAGAGAGCACGTCATAACATGTACAAATACACCATATAACAAGACATAATACATCACATTTTTTGTATATTTCACAAAAGAGTCACTATTCTAGCTAGTTTTTAACATTGTATGTTGGCTTATTTATAACAACACATATAATACCTTAATATTTGGAAAATATATTTCAATACCGTTGTTATAATGTCGTCACCTATATTGAACTAGAACATTAATTTACATGACAATAATCCAATTTTATAGTTGATGGGTTATTTCTTTTTATTGAATAAAGTTGTTAATTTTACTTGAAATAATTTCAAATGATATGTTGTCTAATTAAATTCTTGTGATAATGTCCAATTTCAAATTGTTTATAGCACGTGTGCCAGCACGGCACAGCACGGCACGTTTATTCGTGTGTTGTGCCCGTGGGATGTGCTGTGCCTAGCTTTTGACTAGTAAAGCACAACACGGCACAACACATTTTAATAGTTGGCAAGCACAGCACGGCACATGGCACGTGAAGCACGCGACTTCGTGTGCCGGGCTGTGCCGGGCCGGCACGTTTTACACCTCTATATCCGGCGTTAGGTGTATGATAATACGGTATCTATACGTTAAACTAGGATATGCCATATTGTTTTAGCTTTTTCCAGATTTGATTTTCCTGGCATTTTTAGGGGCGACCCCAAAAGAATTAGGGGCGACACAAAATGACAAAAAAGGTCACCCAAACCTAAAACAAAGCCACCCCTTATCTCAAAATTTTCGAAATGACAAATATGCCCTCCATAATCGGTAGTTAAGTCTACAATCGGGAGAAATTTGTTATATAAAGGAGATTCCATTTTCATATGATTCAGAATTTCCACAATCGGTAGTGTCATGAGTTTATTGCCTACCGATTGTACAATCGGTAGTTTCATAATGTTTATTGCCTCCCGATTATGGTAATAGCCTCAAATTAGAAATTTTCAAAAACTAATAGGAATTTTAGATTTCTCTATTTCCACAATCGGTAGTTTCATGATGTTTATTTCCTACCGATTGTACAATCGGTAGTTTCATAATGTTTATTGCCTCCCGATTATGGTAATAGCCCCAAATTTAATTTTTCAAAAACTAATAGGAATTTTAGATTTCTCTATTTCCACAATCGGTAGTTTTATGATGTTCATTGCCTACCGATTGTACAATCGGTAGTTTCATAATGTTTATTGCCTCCCGATTATGGTAATAGCCCCAAATTCGAAATTTTCAAAAACCAATAGGAATTTTAGATTTCTCTATTTCCACAATCGGTAGTTTCATGATGTTTATTGCCTACCGATTGTACAATCGGTAGTTTCATAATGTTTATTGCCTCCCGATTATGGTCGTAGCCCCAAATTCGAATTCAAAAACCAATAGAAATTTTAGATTTCTCTATTTGCACAATCGGTAGTTTCATGATGTTTATTGCCTCCCGATTATGGTAATAGCCCCAAATTCAAAATTTTCAAAAACCAATAGGAATTTTAGATTTCTCTATTTCCACAATCGGTAGTTTCATGATGTTTATTGCCTACCGATTGTACAATCGGTAGTTTCATAATGTTTATTGCCTCCCGATTATGATCATAGCCCCAAATTTAATTTTTCAAAAACCAATAGGAATTTTAAATTTCTCTATTTCCACGATCGGTAGTTTCATGATGTTTATTGCCTACCGATTGTACAATCGGTAGTTTCATAATGTTTATTGCCTCCCGATTATGGTCATAGCCCCAAATTTATTTTTTTTTCAAAAACCAAAGTTCGGAAGAAAAGAACATGGTCACAATCGGTAGATAATTTTTTTTTCTAAACTATCGATTATGAAGGGACATATAAGTATTTTCAACCTATTTTGTCATTTTGTGTCGCCCCTAATTCTTTCGGGGTCGCCCCTAAAAATGCCAAAGTTGATTTTGGTGGAGTTTTATTCACCGTTTGGGATTTTAGTCACACTAATCATGCTGACGCTTTCTGAAACAAGGTACGAAGATTCAAACACACTCGAGCCATCTAAAATATTTTAATACGGCGAGGTTCAAAACAGGAGGCATTGGAAACACAGCTCTTAACAAATACAATACACTTTTATGTATTTAAAGATGTTTCTTATCCACGGTTTAAGTATTCTCCCGTATCTAGTGCGTCCATCCGTATATTTATTGGACGCTGGCTGGGATACATATGTGAATCTTAAAAGAGAAAATGGGTCATTTGTCCAAAAAAATTTAAAACACGGTTCAAATGGACAAGTAAAAAAAATACGGGTGAAATAGCCAAAAAAAAATAGCAAGGATGAAACTGGATTCATCCTGGCTTATACTTAAAAAATAGCAAGGATGAAACTGGATGCATCATGTGTAAAATAAAAATAAAAAAAAAATATTTGAAAATGGACAGGATGAAACTGGTTACATCCTGCCTATTTTTAAATTTTTGTCCATTTAAACAGTATCTTTTTAATTTTTGGCTATTTAAACAGTATTAAAACCTAAGTGTCTTTTTCACCCAGAAATTGTTGATTTTGGTCTTTTTGACCAATTTTGTGATCTTAAAATCCGCCATCATCATATTTGTTGATACTGAGCAAGGCAACGCAACAATCTCACACACAGCTAAGACGATGAGACACATCACTCTTTCATTTCCGCATTAACTTTGCCTCGTAACATCTCCCAAATGGTAGGGCATAATATGATGAAACACAATACACGTATACTTGACCACACAAGGAGTACTACAAAGCAAACTGATTAGTCTCGTCAAGAGCTGGCCATTTGGTACTGGTATTTTGATCATGAACGATTTTAGTGTCCAATTATTTACAAAAACAAAGACATCGGTCGTACATCAACCACAATCAAATCTCCATTCCAAACAAGTTGCGGTTAGTTAGAAATGAAATCCATGTTAACCGAAAAGAAAAAATAAAGTGAATTAGTGAAGTAAAAATATAATACCACCGAAAATGCTAGTGATGGTCCATAAGCTAATTACATATACAATGCTAAAAAAATTTAGGGGCAAAAGTCCCGAGCTCTAGGCCCAGCCCTTGGAAGACGTGTAGGGATGCATTGTGTGGCGGTTTTTTAGTGTATTTTTTTTTTTCGGTATATAAAGAATTTTTATAATCCAACTAGGTTGTGGTTGTGGTACATGGATGGCTAACTTCCACTTATTTCTATTTGAAGCTAGATTTTTTTTTGACAAATTCCATTCGTTTAAGTCATTTTTTATTGTCTCCTATCATATGTTATTTTTGGTCGACCTCTGCATCATTTTTTTTTTTTAACAGATTTCTTAAGATTTTCCGATGAATTCTTAACCCTTTCCGATAAAAGTCTTCATTATCTAAAATTTTCCGATAAAAGTCTGAATCATCTAAAGAGCTCCACTGGAATCTACAGAACAAAAAGTATACAGTTAGAAAAATCAATTGGAATGCATGCATGTATATATATATTTGATTAGTAAAATAATTTTATTTAATACTATAACCATGCTTGGGTCTTTTTTTTTGAAAGTTAATATATTGATGCAACCAAAAAGTTACATGAGGCTATTTAGGCTGTTATTGTCCTTATCTCGGTTGTAGAAACTATGATATGAGAAACTTCCAACAAACTTTGTTGTCCTCGGATTGTAAGTACAAAGCATTTGAATTTAAAAAGCTGGAATCAAAATCTAAATCCCGTTGAATAAACGATGGCATTTGTCTCCATTGTTGTCTATGGTACCCTTGATTTCTTGCCTGTTTTGCCAAAGCATCTGCTACCTTGTTACTACTTCTATTGTTGAAAGAAAAACCCAAAAAAGACTCACATGACATTAAAACCCTTTTAGCTTCAGAAATTATTGCCTGGTTTCTCCAATGTATTGTGTTTGCTTTGCCTAGCGCGAAATCAATTACTCCCTTGCAATCTCCTTCGATCCAAAAGTTCTAACAGTTCATGCTAGTCGCCCACCTTGCTGCTTCAAGAAGAGTCAGAGTTTCCGCCTCTTCGGGACTGGAGGCATAGAAGGTCCCAGATCCAGCTTGGATAGCTGTGCCTGTTTCAGAACGAAGAATCAGTCCATACCCTGTAAGAATATTCTCATCCACCCAAGAAGCGTCAAAGTTTATTTTATAATTGTTAATTTCAGGTGGATTCCATCTTTTGAAGTTATTGGGAAACATAATTATGGGTTGAATTTGTGTTGTTCCTGAATCACAATTATGACCCGAGTC
Source organism: Papaver armeniacum (assembly GCA_023531295.1). Taxonomy (NCBI): domain Eukaryota; kingdom Viridiplantae; phylum Streptophyta; class Magnoliopsida; order Ranunculales; family Papaveraceae; genus Papaver; species Papaver armeniacum. The sequence continues at coordinate 1,478,455 of JAJJWW010006838.1, forward strand.
TAGATCAGTAGTTACATCAAAAAGGGCTGGAGACCAAAATCTAAGATGTCTCAGCACAGTTAAAGATGTTTGTAGACTGGTGTTTGATTTTCCTTCAAAAATTCTCAAGCATCTTTCTTTCCAAATAATCCAACATTTTGTAGCTACTATTTCAATTACATTATTATTTGAATTGCCAGCAATCCAGTTAGAATAAAGACTCATGAAAGGAAGATTTGATGTTAAATTAAAATTTAATCCAGCCAATGGAGGAAGCATCCAAACAGACTTGGCATAAGAACATTCAAAGAAAAGATGTTTCAAAGATTCACATTGATGATTACAAAAGACACAATGAGTTTCTATGTTTTCTTTATATTGAGCAAGTATCTTTCTAACTGGTAGTGCATTATTAATGCATTTCCACAAAAAAATCTTAATTCTCTGTGAAACATTCAACTTCCAAAAAGTAGACCAAAATGCAATTGTAGATTGTCTATTTTGATTCATTTGCGCAGTCTGATTAGTCTCATTGTTTTGTAATTTAGCATATAGAGATTTAACTGTGAATTGACCATTTTTGGTTAAAAGCCACCTTAAAGTGTCTTTTTTCATATTTCCATTTGTGTCTGGAAACAAATTTATCTTCAAAATTTTATCTGAAAAAGTTTGGGGAAAGTTATTTCTAACTTTTTCCGAGTTCCACTCTCGCGTATCCGAGTCAATTAACTCGCCTACAAGTGTTAACGAATTTAGTTTTGAACCACGGATCGATTCTAGGGGTTCATCTAGTCCAGGTATCCATTTGTCATTGTAATGTTTTTATTTTGGAAAAATAAAAAATTTAATATTATTAGTCTAGCCCATATATCTATGGTATTACCATCCCCTACCTCCCAACATAAGACTACCTATGTCCGTGAATAATAGTCACTCCCTATTTTATACATTTCCAAATCCAACTTTCATTGTAATGTTTTTTATTTTGGAAAAATAAAAATTTAATATTATTGGTCTAGATAATCGATAATCGATAATCGATAAACATTTCGTACATGTTTTTAACATTTAATATGTCTGTCCATGCTTGGGTCTTGATAATCGATAAACATTTCGTACATGTGGACCTCTGGTGTCACGGTTGATTTTTTCTTTTTTTTTACTTTCACAAATTGGTCAATTAACCCAATAATAATAATTTTTGGGTGAAAAAGACATGTAAAATTTAATATTATTTAAATGGCCGAGAATGTAAAAATAACCAAGAAAAAAGTAAAGATTTTACTATCGTTCATGAAAGCATTCTAGGTTTGTGTTTTTTTTTTTATTTTTAATTAACCGATTGTCACCATAGTCGACAAAAAGGAAAATCTTCCCGAGTCGGTAGACAACATACTGCATAAACTTCCGATTGGTTCATCTAGTCTTGGTGTTAACCTTCTGCTATGACATCCATTTGTCCATGTTTTCCAAATCTTCATCTGCGTCAAACGTATTGTATGGTATGAATTCACAAGAGTAGACGATGGAAAATCTATTTGTAGAATACACAATGTTATATATGTGTTGTTTGGTGCTACCTTATGTCAATTATTACACACAATCGGTAGGAATAATAATCAGTAAACACTTAGATTATCCCTATTTTATACATTTCCCAAATCCAACTTTCATAGTTACATCAACAATTAAAACTTAGATTTTCATAAATATTTTGAAATTCATAACAATATCACATACACATCATCTTAATTTACATTGAACTGCAATTCTATTACAAGGTTTTATTTTGGATTAAATCTTTCCAAAATAAAAATTTAATATTATTGGTCTAGATAATCGTTAAATAATCGATAATCGATAAACATTTCGTGAATTTTCCCCAAATAACTCATACTCATTACATGTTTTTAACATTTAATATGTTGGGCCATTATGTTGAAGATGATGTTGGAGCGAGTTTAAAGGTATTTGTGTTATAGAGAGTAAAAGGATACAATCCTTATATAGGATTTAGAGCTTGGGTCTTGACTTAATCGTTCCCAAATAAACATTTCGAATTTGGGAACTAGAACAATCGGTACATGTGCCCCAAATTTTATTTTGCGAAATGTCATTTTTTCGAATTTGGGAACTAGAACAATCGGTGTCACCAAATTTTGTTTTGCGAAATGGTTGATTTTTTTTTTTTTTTTTGGGAACTAGAATAATCGGTTAATAAGGCTTCAAAGTTGTCAAATTAACCAATTTTGGGAATTTATGAGCTAATAATAATAATTTTTGGGTGCACAAAAAAGTATAATACTAAGCTTCCGATTGCGTTGTTAAATTTAATATTATTTAAATGGGCCGAGAATGTAAAAATAACCAAGAAGTAAACACGGTTGATTTTTTTTTTTTTTACTTTCACAAATTATCAATTAACCCAATAATAATTTTAGGTGAAAAAGACATGTAAAATTTAATATTATTTAAATATCGTAAATTTTCATCCCTACTTTTTTATTTTTAATTAACATCAGGTTGCATCCAGTTTCACCCTCGCTATTTTTTAAGTTTAAGCCAGGATGAATCTAGATTTATTCTTGCTATTTTTTTTTGTATCTATTTCACCCATACTATTTTTTACTCGTCTATTAGAACCATGTTTTAAAAATATTTGGGCAATTGACCCATTTTCCGTTTTTCTTTTTAATCGGTCAAGTGGAAAAAATTCATCTAAAAAACCTACTTAAGGGGGTCACTGTTGAATTTACCTTTGAAAACATGGACTAGAAATTATAGAGATAACATGCCTAAATGAAAGCACAGAGTACAGAAAAGGAGATCAGACCTTCTATTATTTCGTCAGAGCGACACCTAGTCATGGCTTGACTGATAATTTCTGGCCGACTTTGTTGAAGATTTAGCCATCATCCTTTCAGTTAATCAATAATATACCCACATCTTCATCCATCATCAACAAAAAAACCATATCCATCATCCTTTGTTTTCATATTACCTACTGAGCTATGCAATGTTGGCATACCTATGTAAATTGGACATTAGCAACAAAAGAAACCAACCAGATTGTAAGTTTGGGGAGCTTGCATACGTCAGTTGCATCACAGAGATAATATGCAAGATAAAATCACATGTGTCTGGCGGCTACACCCTAGGCACGAGCAAGATTAGTGCAGGCATTCAACAAATTTTCGAAGCTGAGTGAGGTCACGAGAAATTGCAATAACCCATGTGCCCAAGACACCCCATTGCTTGGCTAGTACTCATAAGTCAGTGGTCCATGCAAAATGTTTTACCATGGACAAAGGAAAAAGGGAAATATGTTTTGAGATTCATGCTCGTGAAATATGTTGGATTTCAGCAGTGAATCTAGTCGAAATAAAAATATCACAACTACTGCATTAAAGCTGGGGCACTTTGTCTACGGCTTTGGCTGATAATTTCTTGCCGACATCGTTGAATGAAAATAGCATATTCGTTCACGATATTTTGTTCTCAATGAATCCACTAGTTTTTCCAAGCACGTTCCCTCATTATTCTTGTCCCGTTCATTGGACATTTAACTATAAATACGGGCATCCAGCTTAAGAGGAAAACACACAGTTTCAAGAAACCCAAAAAAGAAAGAAAAAGAAAAAACAATCTCATTTTGCTCCTTCACTTAGCAATGGCATCCAGTAAGAACTCACTCTCTGTACTATTGATGGCTTTCGTTCTCATTGCTGTAGTAAGTGAATTGGCAAATGCAAGTTCGATAACTATGTATCGTTTAGGAGGTTGCGGTGGCGAAACCCGAACGTATAGTAGATGTGGATGCTCAAACCTTTTATATATGGGTGGTTATTCATTTTCTCACACTGGTCAGAGTGCTAGAATGTATAACACAGGAAATTGTCTGGGTGGGAGCGTTGCTACTCTCAACGGCAATGCCCGTCAGTGCAGCGGCGTTGGATGGAGGAGTATGTTTATCCAGTGTTAAGTAAAATCCAACTGTGGATGTCTCTGCTATATATGAGACAGACATTATGTATGTGTTTAAGGAATGGGCCTTGCAACTAATGTATCGTAATGATAGCTATATCACTGCGTGCTCCCTAAACTTCTAATAAGTTATAAATAAAGTAAGGTCGTTTCATTACAAGCATCCTATATGAGTTACAAATAAGATGAATGTTGCATTCTCAGTATATTTGATGTTTCTCCGAACAAATCTCCAAACAAAAATTCTATACGAACGTGTAAAAAAAACCACGAATAAACCACCCACTCACGCATTTGTCCTACAAAATGCGACCCCTGTTTGCTTTTGGGGGGACCGACCCCATTTATGTGTGTGAACGGTTTTGGAGTAGTTCACATACACGGTCCGTAGAGAATCACTGTTCTCCAAAAAATGTAGTATCTTTCATATTTGATACTTGGTTTATATTTTTATTTTGTAGTATTAGTACAACATATATATCTCACCCATCATAGTTGGTTCCTTAAAATGACCGGGAAAGCATGTTACTTCAATGGCTTGGGGACAAATCAGGTAACTTCTCGGTTAAAACATGTTACTTTAACATGGCTACCGTACAACCAGTTAACTTCTTCCCCTACAAAAAGATACGGAACAAAGCTTGGCCACATAATATAGGCTTCTTCATTTGGCAATTATATCTCGATAAGCTGCCTACTCTTGATAACCTTCATAGAAGGAACTGTGCCATCTCTACTTCAACTGGTACTCCTCTAATCAACTCTTGCGCACTCTGCGGTTTGCTCGAAAAATCCAGCAGTCACTTATTCCTTAGTTGCAGCTTTACCCAAAAAATTTGGTGTTATTTCTTCTCTGCTGCCGGTCTGACCTATAACCCACCCTCCTCTGTGGCTGCACTGATTTCTTCGTGGAACTCAAATCAATTTCAGGGTGCTGCTAAAGAAATTTGGATACGTCTTTATGCTGGTATTTTATGGTCCATATGGCTCGAAAGAAATGAAAGAACTTTTAAGCACAAAAAACATTCTCCTGAAAACATTATTATTGATGCAAAAATTAGGATTTTCTCATGGGGGAAATCACTTGGCTGCTTTTCTGATTTAACAGTAGATGATGTCATTGTAAATTGGAGATCGAATTTTTTTGATCCTCCATAGTTCCCTCTTTCTGTTTTGTCTGTCTCTTTCAGACTTCTGGGCTCTCCCTCTTGATGTAAATTTTCGGGGAAAGCTGAACATGATAAAATGCAATGACCTAAATCCAACCCTCCAAAATTCTCGGATATTACGGGGTTTGTTTATATGTTAGAGTTATTGTAAATGTGGTGTAACCCTTAATTTTTATTATTTACAAGGAATTTTTCTTTTTGATTTGGAAGAAAGATTTCATTAAAAATTTGAGGAGCTAACAATGCCTATTAAATCTTTTAGACAAGGAGATAATTCGTGCAAAATAATCATGGTGACAATCATTTTATCTTCGATTTGTTTTGTCTTGTCGGTTTTGTTCCCTAATTACCAATCTCCATGATACTCCCTCCATCCCAAATTAATTGAGTTATTTATAGTTTACACAATTATTAAGGCAAAGAGAAAAAAGGAGTATGTTTAAGTATTTTTTTATAATTATACCCTCACGGATAATAACTAATAAAATTTAGAAATGATTTATGTCTTAAACTTGACCACGGTTTTTCATAAACTTTATACCGTTGAGAAACATTTTAAAACACCTACGTAACGATGTTTTAGAAGTATTTTTTTACAAATATTCGATGTTTATCTTATAAATGGAACTTTTATATTTAATAGTGGGCTTATATTATTAAATCACTCATTATACTTGGTTCCTCAATTCTCCATAGTGTAATGTGGTTACCAGCTGCTGGCTTTCATGTTGAAGTTATTAACCCAGGGAAAGTTGATAAATCCAATGACCGTCGAGTCAAGGATGTTCAAACACCAGCTCCAAAGACTAAAAATAACTAATAGAAAGACGATCTCCCGTTGAAAAAAGAAGAAGAAGGCAATCACCCAGTACAAAAGAGAGTGTTAGAAATTAATCCGAGTACCAAAACTCAAGCATTGAAGTTCTCGCTTCACGACTCAGGTCTAAATCAGTTTTAATGGGCAGTACAACCATGCTTTGGGATGTCCATGGCCACAGGCAGTACATATTTTAGAGGACGGTACTCGTTTTTGCTCTCCTAATAACTCCCAACTCCTAATTGAAGTGGGTGGTGTCCTCAACTTGTTTCTATTTCCTCGACTTTCTTTCTTTGAAGGTTAGGTTTTATGGCCGATGCATGGCTGCTTCAAAAAGAAAGAATAATATCATGAGAAGAAGATATTATGGCAAAGACTTGAACAAAGTCGTCCAAATATTATCAGCCAAAGCCATCCACAAAGTGGTCCAGCGGTTTTATGGCCGATGGCTGCTTCAAAAAGAATAATATCACGAGAAGAAGATATTATGGCAAAGACTTGCACAAAGTCGTCCAAATATTATCAGCCAAAGCCATCCACAAAGTGTTCCAGCTTTAATGCAGTAATAATGGTTTTTTTACTAAAGAGGTTTTTATTTCAACTAGGTCTGTTTACACATATCTATGCAAAAACCCCATGAAGTCATGGAAGCAAAGATTCAATTTAAGTGCAAGAGCACAAGATTGAACCATGATTCATTAACTGAATTAATGTCAGGATCTTAAATGTCCAGAGAATGTGGGACTAATAATCTCTTCTTTGTTTTCTGCTAGGGAATTGTTGCATCTGCTCTTAATACCAACGACATGGTCCATCACTGGTGACTCTCTATATGCCACTTCAACATTTTACATCTGCTTTTCTATCAAAGATTTTCCTGCGAGACGCTATTTACCTTGGCAGGTCCTACTAGTACTCAACTTCCTATATTTATTTGAAATAAAATATATTTACCGTGGCAGGTCCTACTAGTACTCAACTTCTTATATTTATTTGAAATAAAATGGCAAGTATAATCACTTATAGGCTTACTCCATTCAAACCTGAGGCTAAAGCCAACTTTTTTGATATCCATGTGGAGCTTAAAGGTGGATCTCTAATTATTGCTTTGGACTGGATACGGTAACTTGAGCATCTTACATAGAGAGACAAGATGCAATTTTGGTAAGCAGTGCATGAAGGTGGTGAGTCCTGTTGTTTTATTTGTGAATTCGTATTGCGCGATCACCAAGTTCCTACTAAAATAACTATAAGAATACCAGGTTTGATTGCTTGGTTTGATGTTAATGGAACACTTCCAGCTCAATGAAAAGTATTTATCATCTATATATGAATTTGGAATTTCAAATAGTGTAATTTCATTGTCTTCGTTTTACTGGTTTTTATGTCTTTTTGAAAAACCATTCAACTGTAGGAAGTAATCCAAAGATGATTTTGATAAAGATTAGTGATTTTTTTTCCCTATTTGTATCCGGTGTTGGTATTGGTTTAGATTGTAACCCCTTGAATGTGATATCAGGAAATTAGTGTTGGTGTTGTTGGAGGATCTGATCTTGTTAAGATTATAGAACAACTTGGGAAATCAGGTAGAGACTTTACCTAATATGTCTTGTTTGGTGTCAGTGAGTGCAAACCATAAAATAGTAATGTTAAGTGTTTCCCATCTTTCCCAATCTTGATAGATGTCTGCATCGTGGACGCCTTGTCTAATAGAGATAGTTTTATTGCATCATTTGAATCTATCTGAAGCAGCATCAAACTACACTCAGTCATTCCTATCGGATGTTGTTTCTGAGACTATTTTGGTAGTCAATTAACTTCTTCAAACTACTCCCAGCTTGCTCGATTCTATCAGAATTTCGTATGAGCGGGAACATTATTGTTTTCAGTTAGTTTTTTTGTCTTCAAAGCTTAGTAATAATTCATAGCTGGTGGTGGTGGGTCTGGGAGTTCCCATCTATTCTGTTGGTTATACCAAGCTTGTTTCTCTTTTATACTTATACAGATGGGCTCAGTCGATGATGGCGATGCCCAGCCATTATGGGAAGCAATTGCAGGTCATGTTTCCATATAAGGTGAGAATAGTAACCCCAGGTTCTGTGTTATCTCCCATTAACACTTTGAATTTTACCATTAACCCTAACATCTACCTCTTTTCAGGCACTTAAATTTTAGACAAATATTATTTATGAAGTAAGTTTTTTATCAAGACTTTTTTCGATATCATATGTTCTGAACCATAAATTGAATTGAAGTGTCAACATTTTGGTTTCGTCAATAAACTATGAGGCTTCGTTTTATTTCGGTTGGATTATAATTTGTCTTGTACTTGCGGGATATTGATTTTAGTGCTCTCCATTGGTACTTATCATTACAACATATATGTAAACAATCAAGGTATTCTTATGAAGTAACTTTCATATTTTCAAATTCGAAAACTTGGATTTGTGACCATTGTTAGTATTTATCTTTGAATCAACCAAATAATTGGGTCTTGTTGTTGATCTACTATGGAATATGTAGGTGCAGAAATCTGGCGAAATTATTGGCGGATTTTTTTTTTTACCTGTAAATAGTTTTGCAACGTGTATAAAAGTTGCAAACATTAGTGTAATACGTTGCCTAAATTAATGTAACCGTTGCACGAATTTAAGAAACCGTTGCTCAAATTGAAAAATAAAACATTGCTAAACCTGTTGAGCAACGTTTATAAGCGTTGGTCAAATTCATTGCAACACGTATATCCGTCCCAAATCGGTTGTTTTGGTGTAGTGAAATCTTGAAACACGTGTTGTTGATATTCTTGAGGAGTTTGCTGCAATGGCTGCTGGAATGGTTGAAATGTTGATAAGGTTGAGGCAATTGGAGGGGGGTGGAGGCAATTGGAGTATACAGAGTCGATTGCCTAATTACTTCCATGTTCACACTACCACCTGGAGTCATTATGTCTGTTGGCATATGACTAAACATACGTGCAGGAGTTGTATCCAAGCTGTTTTCTTCACCACCACGTACTACTTGACTATATAACACTATATTTGGAGTAGAACTTTCTAGTAACTCCTGCATAGAACGACATCTCAATCTTCTTTCACTTCCACGACTTTGCTGATTTCCAGTTGGACTCATTCCTCCACCACTGGGACTCAAATGAGTCATTCCTCTACCACTGGTACTCATTCTCTAACAGCTCTACCACTGGGACTCATTACTCTAATATTGGGAATCATTCCCCTACTACTACCTGAGCCATCATTACCCTCAAATCCTTGACTCATCTCAAACATCATGCTGTCCCTCAGTTTTTGCATCTCATCCAAGTGTAATTTCTGAAATCCCTGAACTAGATAATGAAAATCGTTCAACTGGGTCTGATACTGCAACTCTGTAGCATTGATCCCCAAGTATGGATAAGTCTGATCAAGTGCACTAGAAATAATTGGATAACTTTGGGAAAATGGTGGATGAGATGATGGAGGTTGATCCTCTTCAGATGTGTTGGATATAGTCTGTACCTCCAAAGAAAATGGTGGCATGTTTGACGATGAACTTTGAGAAGGATATGCAAATTCGTCACCCGTCTCTGGTGGAGGTTGGGAAGGAAGAAATTCATCGACAAGTGGCATCCTACCTAAAGCTGGGAAATCCATCCGACCCAAACTTTGCAGTTGCATAACAATATTGGGCTTGAAAATAGTGTTATACCAAGATTGGTAGTAATTTCTATCCATTGGCTCCTAGATCAATTGATCATCTTATTGCCAATGATGACTTTCCCTTATCAACTTGAAGTAATCGTCTGCTGAAACATCTGAACTGGGATAAGGGTTGACGGCTATCACTGATCTTTTTTGCAACTGAAGAAGTTGTCTTTCACCATAATACCAAACACCCTTTTCAGAAATAGGGATGTATAACACCATCCTTGTAAGGCTTAGCTGTACCATTATCTGAGCTTATTCTTCTTCAAACTCAGGTATTGCTTCATACGTATGAGAGATAAGGTTAAGGATTGTTCTGCACAACTGTTGAATCTTATGAACAATAACAATATGTTGACCATCTTCAATCTGTGTAGGTTCCCAATTGTTGATGGTGGTTTTTAAACGAAGGGTAAAGTCGTAAAATCCCAAATAACCTAATGTCACCAGTGACACATTTATTAGGACATTTAATGCATGTAGTCAGTAATTAATAGGGGGTATTTTTTCAAATTAGGGTTACAACGAACGAAACCCTAATTCCCCTCCGTGCCAATGGCAAATCTTGCCAGCCACACCTAGCCCAAGCTAGCCGCGCCATGCCAAATGCACTCTGCCTTGGCCCTAGCTACGCTAATCACACCAAATGCGCCAAAGAATGCCAACCATGCTAGCCGCACCTCCGTGCCGATGGCAAATCATGCCAGCCACACCTAGCCCAAGCTAGCCGCACCTCTATGCCAATGGAAAAGCATGCCAGCCATACCAAACACGCCGAAGCATGCCAACCATGCTAACCGCACCTCTATGCCAATGGCAAATCATACCAGCCATACCAAACGCGCCAAAGCATGCCAACCATGCTAGCCGCACCTCCGTGCCAATGGAAAATCATGCCAGCCACACTTAGCCCTAGCTAGCCGCGCCATGCCAAATACACTCTGCCTTGGCCCTAGCTACGCTGGTCACGCCACGCCAAGCCCAAACACCCTTACAGCCGCGCCATGCCAAAGTAGCGCCCGCACCTAGGCTTGCAACCCAGGCCAAAATGGCCACGCATGTCATTGGCACATGCCAACACGCTCGCTGGTAGCTTTTTCTACCAAGGCGCGACCCAAATTGGCCACGCATGCCATTGGCACATGCCAACACGCTCGCTGATAGTTTTTTCTACCAGGGCGCGGCCCAAAATGGCCACGCATGCCATTGGCACATGCCAACACGCTCGCTGGTAGCTTTTTTCTACCAGGGCGGGCCCAACTGGCCACGCATGCCATTGGCACATGCCAACACGCTCGCTGGTAGCTTTTTCTACCAAGGCGCGACCCAAATTGGCCACGCATGCCATTGGCATATGCCAACACGCTCGCTGGTAGCTTTTTCTACCAGGGCGCGGCCCAAACTGGCCACGCATGCCATTGGCACATGCCAACACGCTCGCTGGTAGCTTTTTCTACCAAGGCGCGACCCAAATTGGCCACGCATGCCATTGGCACATGCCAACACGCACCGTTGGTAGCTTTTTCTACCAGGGCGCGGCCCAAATTGGCCACGCATGCCATTGGCACATGCCAACACGCGCCGCTGGTAGCTTTTTCTACCAAGGCGCGACCCAAATTGGCCACGCATGCCATTGGCACATGCCAACACGCTCCGGTAGCTTTTTCTACCAAGGCGCAGCCCAAATCGCAGCCACGCATGCCATTGGCACATGCCAACACGCTCGCGGTAGCTTTTCTTACTGTGCCACGGCCTAATGGCCGAACACGCCATTGGCACTTGCCACACGCGTCACTAGCAGTGCATTCCCACTTACACTCAACGTACAACCTACCACCAAGGCATTTCCGCACATGCCATTGGCACATGCCACACACGCCACTAGTAGCTAGGCATTGCCACTCGCACTCAAGATGCAACCCGCAACAAAGGCATCCCGCACATTCTAATGGCACATGCCACACGCGCCACTAGCAGCGCCACTTGCACTCAAGGTGCAACCAACACTCGAGATATCAACACAAACTGGGGGATGCTTTCCAGGGTTTTGGTTTGGCGGTCACAGCTTGCAGCGTACACTACGCTCACATTAAGAAAGCGTGAAAAGGAATAAAGCGGTCAAATAAATGAGGAAATAATGGTGAAAACGTTTTCACCCATAAACACAATGCGGTTACCACCTCCTCCCATTATTTCACCCTTTACTCTCTTCCTTCATGAGGCCAGGGTACGTTTCAATCTCGACTTGCATAAATAGGTCTTACCTATTTCCACCAGACGACAAGTCTCGGTCAGGAGAAAAAATACAACACTCTCAGAAAAGGCAACTTTGCAAGCTATCCAAAAGCTTTCATCTCTTGAAAGCTTCCTAAGCTTTCACTTTCTCGATACAAGTCGAGACACTACTCTCCTGCACTATTCGCCTCAACACCTTTCTTTGCTTCCTCCCCAAATCCGAATCGGTTCCGACCATTTAATCTGGTTTTTTTCTTCTTCAATAAGAGATACTCTTATAAGAAAGGAGTTATTTGCCCAAAAATCTTGTAGATCCAAACGAACCTTAGGATGCCCTAAATCCCTTGGATTGAATATAGATTCTAAGCAATACCGTGTTGGATTGTCGATGTTCTTGAATCGAGAATGGCAAGTCACGAACCAGGTGATCAAGGTTTGAATAAATCGCTCTCAAAGCGAAGAGAAACTCGCCCCAAATGACGAAGAAATATCGCTCCAAATAGCGAAGAAATATGTCAAATGACATCAATAACAAAAGATAACTACTTTTATTCAATTAAAACATAAAAATAAAAAGAAATCTTGCATTTAGTCCAAAAAAGACCAAATCGAGCAAGAGACTAATGGAGATTAAGGTTTTTTCTTAGAGAGAAGAGAAAAGGAGAGGAGAGAGAATCCACGATTCTAGTGTCCTAGTTTAGAAAAGAAAAGTATAAATCTCCCTAAGTCCTATTTTAGATGCCTAAATTGGGGAATTTTTTGATCCTAAATTACTCGGTAGAATTCATGATTTTCCACTTTTTACCCTAATCTAACCCATGTTGGAATCAAGTCCTAATATGAAGACCTAATATGGAGAATTGTGCAAATCTATTTCCTAGACACAATCTTAAGTACTCCTCCCTCTATATCTTTTATTATTCTCGTGAGTTCTATTTTATGTTTTGAATTGTTCAAAGAAAAGAACAAAAAACTAGGTACCTTAAATACTAGCTTGGGGTAATTGTGGGAAAAAAAATTACTCTCTGCATTTTTTAATCTTTATGCAAAATCCTATTTAAGCATCTAAATTTGGACAGAGGGAGTAACAGCTAAGTTTGAAGTGAATTGATTTAAACGAATAATTTGACCTTGTTTATTACATGTTAACTACTCCCTCTGTCCGTTTTTATCTGTCCTAATTTCTACTTTGGTATGTCCATTTTTATCTGTCCGCTCTGTTTATAGACATACTTTTCCCTTAAACTATCAAATATACCCTTTATTTTTATAATCATAAAATCATTTTTAATATCCAAATCTTAAATAATATCTCCATATTTATGGAAAAAAACTTACTCAATATCTTTGTATTAATTGTCATTCCTTTTTTTAAATAAAAACATTTATGAATAGTTATAAAATTCCTAATAAACTTCTACTTATTTTAACACTAATAATTTAGTTTTGGTAATAATATAACATTAAATAGACTAGTCAAGGGCTAGTCATGACAATTTATAGGATATCTTTAAGCCCCGTTTGGGATTGCTTTTTTTCAACCAAAAGCACTTTGTAACAAACTTGTAACAAACTTTTACCAAAATTTGTGTTTGGTAAATTTTTTTTCAAAGTGCTTTTGGAAAGAAGCACTTTCATTTTAGGCCTGCTTTTAAAAGCAGGAAAAACAGAAGCTGTGGACCCACATAATTGGATTTAACTGATTCTCTATTTTAACCTTGTTAATTTATTATAAAGACAAGCTTTACCCTCAAATATTGTACATTTGACATTATAATTATAATTTTATTTTATTTCTCTATTTTTTTTTTATTTTTTATTTAAAATAATAAATACAATAATAATTAAAATTATTATATAAAATAATAAAAAAATTAATAATATTAAAATAAAAAATGAAAAAATTAATAAATTTTTATAAATATTTTTTTTGATTTTTTTTTAAATAATAATATTTTCATAGCAAACCATAATCATAAATTTTTTAATTAATTAAAAAAAACAATTAAAAAATTAAAACAAAAATATTACTTATATTTTATTAAATATATTAAAATTAGAAATATAATTTATTATAATAAAACTGTATTAAAACTAATTTTTGAAATATGTCTATTTTCGTCATTACCTACATCACCAAAGACTTTTAAATACCGTTTACCAAACAGAATTTACGTTTGTTAATTGCATGATGCTTTTTAAATTATAGTTTACCAAACGTCATGCGATTTATTTTCACAAAGACAAAGACAAAGAACGCACAAAGACAACACAAAGAAAAGCGCTTTTCTAAAATTCACAAACAATGCCAAACTAGCCTTTAATATATTGACTTAGTGAAAGCGGAAACTTAATTTAGGACGGAGGGAGTACACCATAGCAGATGAAATTGGTGTTTCACAAACAAGGCTCAGGGTGTGCTATTGTTTACTCACGATAGGCTGGTCACGAAAATTTTAACCGTTAGTCCTTTAAATCTAAAACCGGACTTACTAAATCTAACGGTGTCAATCCCGGTAGCTTATAATGTTCTTATAAGTGACAGCGTGGGATAGCACATCCCTTTGCATATGCTCTTAAATCTATACAACCACATCCCTTTGCATAGAACTTGTGTATATGTACCACCACATGTACGCATATCCGGTGTTAGGTGTATGATAATACGGTATCTATACGTTAAACTAGGATATGCCATATTGTTTTAGCTTTTTCCAGATTTGATTTTCCTGGCATTTTTAGGGGCGACCCCAAAAGAATTAGGGGCGACACAAAATGACAAAAAAGGTCACCCAAACCTAAAACAAAGCCACCCCTTATCTCAAAATTTTCGAAATGACAAATATGCCCTCCATAATCGGTAGTTAAGTCTACAATCGGGAGAAATTTGTTATATAAAGGAGATTCCATTTTCATATGATTCAGAATTTCCACAATCGGTAGTGTCATGAGTTTATTGCCTACCGATTGTACAATCGGTAGTTTCATAATGTTTATTGCCTCCCGATTATGGTAATAGCCTCAAATTAGAAATTTTCAAAAACTAATAGGAATTTTAGATTTCTCTATTTCCACAATCGGTAGTTTCATGATGTTTATTTCCTACCGATTGTACAATCGGTAGTTTCATAATGTTTATTGCCTCCCGATTATGGTAATAGCCCCAAATTTAATTTTTTCAAAAACTAATAGGAATTTTAGATTTCTCTATTTCCACAATCGGTAGTTTCATGATGTTCATTGCCTACCGATTGTACAATCGGTAGTTTCATAATGTTTATTGCCTCCCGATTATGGTAATAGCCCCAAATTCGAAATTTTCAAAAACCAATAGGAATTTTAGATTTCTCTATTTCCACAATCGGTAGTTTCATGATGTTTATTGCCTACCGATTGTACAATCGGTAGTTTCATAATGTTTATTGCCTCCCCGATTATGGTCGTAGCCCCAAATTCGAATTCAAAAACCAATAGAAATTTTAGATTTTCTATTTGCACAATCGGTAGTTTCATGATGTTTATTGCCTCCCGATTATGGTAATAGCCCCAAATTCAAAATTTTCAAAAACCAATAGGAATTTTAGATTTCTCTATTTCCACAATCGGTAGTTTCATGATGTTTATTGCCTACCGATTGTACAATGGGTAGTTTCATAATGTTTATTGCCTCCCGATTATGATCATAGCCCCAAATTTAATTTTTTCAAAAACCAATAGGAATTTTAAATTTCTCTATTTCCACGATCGGTAGTTTCATGATGTTCATTGCCTACCGATTGTACAATCGGTAGTTTCATAATGTTTATTGCCTCCCGATTATGGTCATAGCCCCAAATTTATTTTTTTTTCAAAAACCAAAGTTCGGAAGAAAAGAACATGGTCACAATTGGTAGATAATTTTTTTTTCTAAACTATCGATTATGAAGGGACATATAAGTATTTTCAACCTATTTTGTCATTTTGTGTCGCCCCTAATTCTTTCGGGTCGCCTAAAAATGCCAGTTGATTTTGGTGGAGTTTTATTCACCGTTTGGGATTTTAGTCACACTAATCATGCTGACGCTTTCTGAAACAAGGTACGAAGATTCAAACACACTCGAGCCATCTAAAATATTTTAATACGGCGAGGTTCAAAACAGGAGGCATTGGAAACACAGCTCTTAACAAATACAATACACTTTTATGTATTTAAAGATGTTTCTTATCCACGGTTTAAGTATTCTCCCGTATCTAGTGCGTCCATCCGTATATTTATTGGACGCTGGCTGGGATACATATGTGAATCTTAAAAGAGAAAATGGGTCATTTGTCCAAAAAAATTTAAAACACGGTTCAAATGGACAAGTAAAAAAAAATACGGGTGAAATAGCCAAAAAAAATAGCAAGGATGAAACTGGATTCATCCTGGCTTATACTTAAAAAATAGCAAGGATGAAACTGGATGCATCATGTGTAAAATAAAAATAAAAAAAAAATATTTGAAAATGGACAGGATGAAACTGGTTACATCCTGCCTATTTTTAAATTTTTGTCCATTTAAACAGTATCTTTTTAATTTTTGGCTATTTAAACAGTATTAAAACCTAAGTGTCTTTTTCACCCTTAAATTGTTTATTTTGGATCTTTTTGACCAATTTTGTGATCTTAAAATCCGCCATCATCATATTTGTTGATACTGAGCAAGGCAACGCAACAATCTCACACACAGCTAAGACGATGAGACACATCACTCTTTCATTTCCGCATTAACTTTGCCTCGTAACATCTCCCAAATGGTAGGGCATAATATGATGAAACACAATACACGTATACTTGACCACACAAGGAGTACTACAAAGCAAACTGATTAGTCTCGTCAAGAGCTGGCCATTTGGTACTGGTATTTTGATCATGAACGATTTTAGTGTCCAATTATTTACAAAAACAAAGACATCGGTCGTACATCAACCACAATCAAATCTCCATTCCAAACAAGTTGCGGTTAGTTAGAAATGAAATCCATGTTAACCGAAAAGAAAAAATAAAGTGAATTAGTGAAGTAAAAATATAATACCACCGAAAATGCTAGTGATGGTCCATAAGCTAATTACATATACAATGCTAAAAAAATTTAGGGGCAAAAGTCCCGAGCTCTAGGCCCAGCCCTTGGAAGACGTGTAGGGATGCATTGTGTGGCGGTTTTTTAGTGTATTTTTTTTTTTCGGTATATAAAGAATTTTTATAATCCAACTAGGTTGTGGTTGTGGTACATGGATGGCTAACTTCCACTTATTTCTATTTGAAGCTAGATTTTTTTTTGACAAATTCCATTCGTTTAAGTCATTTTTTATTGTCTCCTATCATATGTTATTTTTGGTCGACCTCTGCATCATTTTTTTTTTTTTAACAGATTTCTTAAGATTTTCCGATGAATTCTTAACCCTTTCCGATAAAAGTCTTCATTATCTAAAATTTTCCGATAAAAGTCTGAATCATCTAAAGAGCTCCACCTGGAATCTACAGAACAAAAAGTATACAGTTAGAAAAATCAATTGGAATGCATGCATGTATATATATATTTGATTAGTAAAATAATTTTATTTAATACTATAACCATGCTTGGGTCTTTTTTTTTTGAAAGTTAATATATTGATGCAACCAAAAAGTTACATGAGGCTATTTAGGCTGTTGGCTGTCCTTATCTCAGTTGTAGAAACTATGATATGAGAAACTTCCAACAGCCTGTTGTCCTCGGATTGTAAGTACAAAGCATTTGAATTTAAAAAGCTGGAATCAAAATCTAAATCCCGTTGAATAAACGATGGCATTTGTCTCCATTGTTGTCTATGGTACCCTTGATTTCTTGCCTGTTTTGCCAAAGCATCTGCTACCTTGTTACTACTTCTATTGTTGAAAGAAAAACCCAAAAAGACTCACATGACATTAAAACCCTTTTAGCTTCAGAAATTATTGCCTGGTTTCTCCAATGTATTGTGTTTGCTTTGCCTAGCGCGAAATCAATTACTCCCTTGCAATCTCCTTCGATCCAAAAGTTCTAACAGTTCATGCTAGTCGCCCACCTTGCTGCTTCAAGAAGAGTCAGAGTTTCCGCCTCTTCGGGACTGGAGGCATAGAAGGTCCCAGATCCAGCTTGGATAGCTGTGCCTGTTTCAGAACGAAGAATCAGTCCATACCCTGTAAGAATATTCTCATCCACCCAAGAAGCGTCAAAGTTTATTTTATAATTGTTAATTTCTGTGTGGATTCCATCTTTTGAAGTTATTGGGAAACATAATTATGGGTTGAATTTGTGTTGTTCCCGAATCACAATTATGCCCCGAGTCTAGATCGATGAAGAGTTACATCAAAAAGGGCTGGAGACCAAAATCTAAGATGTCTCAAAGACAGATTAAAGATGTTTGTAGACCGGTGTTTGATTTTCCTTCAAAATTCTCAAGCATCTTTCTTTCCAAATAATCCAACATTTTGTAGCTACTATTTCAATTACATTATTATTTGAATTGCCAAGCAATCCAAGTTAGAATAAAGACTCATGAAAGGAAGATTTGATGTTAAATTAAAATTTAATCCGACCAATGGAGGAAGCATCCAAACAGACTTGGCATAAGAACATTCAAAGAAAAGATGTTTCAAAGATTCACATTGATGATTACAAAAGACACAATGAGTTTCTATGTTTTCTTTATATTGAGCAAGTATCTTTCTAACTGGTAGTGCATTATTAATGCATTTCCACAAAAAAATCTTAATTCTCTGTGAAACATTCAACTTCCAAAAAGTAGACCAAAATGCAATTGTAGATTGTCTATTTTGATTCATTTTTGCGATCTCGATTAGTCTCATTTTTTTGTAATTTAGCATATAGAGATTTAAGCGTGAATTGACCATTTTTGGTTAAAAGCCACCTTAAAGTGTCTTTTTTCATATTTCCATTTGTGTCTGGAAACAGATTTATCTTCAAAATTTTATCTGAAAAAGTTTGGGGAAAGTTATTTCTAACTTTTTCCGAGTTCCACTTCTGCGTATCTGAGTCAATTAACTCAGCTACAAGTGTTAACGAATTTAGTTTTGAACCACAGATCGATTCTAGGGGTTCATCTAGTCCAGTATCCATTTGTCTCATTTCCATATATTTATGGTATTACCATCCCCTACCTCCCAACAGCTATGTCTGTGAATAATAGTCACTCCCTATTTTATACATTTCCAAATCCAACTTTCATTGTAATATTTTTTATTTTGGAAAAATAAAAATTTAATATTATTGGTCTAGATAATCGATAATCGATAATCGATAAACATTTCGTACATGTTTTTAACATTTAATATGTCTGTCCATGCTTGGGTCTTGATAATCGATAAACATTTCGTACATGTGGACCTCTGGTGTCACGGTTGATTTTTTTTTTTTTTACTTTCACAAATTGGTCAATTAACCCAATAATAATAATTTTTGGGTGAAAAAGACATGTAAAATTTAATATTATTTAAATGGCCGAGAATGTAAAAATAACCAAGAAGTAAACAGTTTCATCGTACCCTACTTTTTTTTATTTTTAATTAACATCAGGTTGCATCCAGTTTCACCCTCGCTATTTTTTAAGTTTAAGCCAGGATGAATCTAGATTTATTCTTGCTATTTTTTTTATATCTATTTCACCCATACTATTTTTTACTCGTCTATTAGAACCATGTTTTAAAAATATTTGGGCAATTGACCCATTTTCCGTTTTTCTTTTTAATCGGTCAAGTGGAAAAAATTCATCTAAAAAAACCTACTTAAGGGGGGTCACTGTTGAATTTACCTTTGAAAACATGGACTAGAAATTATAGAGATAACATGCCTAAATGAAAGCACAGAGTACAGAAAAGGAGATCAGACCTTCTATTATTTCGTCAGAGCGACACCTAGTCATGGCTTGACTGATAATTTCTGGCCGACTTTGTTGAAGATTTAGCCATCATCCTTTCAGTTAATCAATAATATACCCACATCTTCATCCATCATCAACAAAAAAACCATATCCATCATCCTTTGTTTTCATATTACCTACTGAGCTATGCAATGTTGGCATACCTATGTAAATTGGACATTAGCAACAAAAGAAACCAACCAGATTGTAAGTTTGGGGAGCTTGCATACGTCAGTTGCATCACAGAGATAATATGCAAGATAAAATCACATGTGTCTGGCGGCTACACCCTAGGCACGAGCAAGATTAGTGCAGGCATTCAACAAATTTTCGAAGCTGAGTGAGGTCACGAGAAATTGCAATAACCCATGTGCCCAAGACACCCCATTGCTTGGCTAGTACTCATAAGTCAGTGGTCCATGCAAAATGTTTTACCATGGACAAAGGGAAAAAGGGAAATATGTTTTGAGATTCATGCTCGTGAAATATGTTGGATTTCAGCAGTGAATCTAGTCGAAATAAAAATATCACAACTACTGCATTAAAGCTGGGGCACTTTGTCTACGGCTTTGGCTGATAATTTCTTGCCGACATCGTTGAATGAAAATAGCATATTCGTTCACGATATTTTGTTCTCAATGAATCCACTAGTTTTTCCAAGCACGTTCCCTCATTATTCTTGTCCCGTTCATTGGACATTTAACTATAAATACGGGCATCCAGCTTAAGAGGAAAACACACAGTTTCAAGAAACCCAAAAAAAGAAAGAAAAAGAAAAAACAATCTCATTTTGCTCCTTCACTTAGCAATGGCATCCAGTAAGAACTCACTCTCTGTACTATTGATGGCTTTCGTTCTCATTGCTGTAGTAAGTGAATTGGCAAATGCAAGTTCGATAACTATGTATCGTTTAGGAGGTTGCGGTGGCGAAACCCGAACGTATAGTAGATGTGGATGCTCAAACCTTTTATATATGGGTGGTTATTCATTTTCTCACACTGGTCAGAGTGCTAGAATGTATAACACAGGAAATTGTCTGGGTGGGAGCGTTGCTACTCTCAACGGCAATGCCCGTCAGTGCAGCGGCGTTGGATGGAGGAGTATGTTTATCCAGTGTTAAGTAAAATCCAACTGTGGATGTCTCTGCTATATATGAGACAGACATTATGTATGTGTTTAAGGAATGGGCCTTGCAACTAATGTATCGTAATGATAGCTATATCACTGCGTGCTCCCTAAACTTCTAATAAGTTATAAATAAAGTAAGGTCGTTTCATTACAAGCATCCTATATGAGTTACAAATAAGATGAATGTTGCATTCTCAGTATATTTGATGTTTCTCCGAACAAATCTCCAAACAAAAATTCTATACGAACGTGTAAAAAAAACCACGAATAAACCACCCACTCACGCATTTGTCCTACAAAATGCGACCCCTGTTTGCTTTTGGGGGGACCGACCCCATTTATGTGTGTGAACGGTTTTGGAGTAGTTCACATACACGGTCCGTAGAGAATCACTGTTCTCCAAAAATGTAGTATCTTTCATATTTGATACTTGGTTTATATTTTTATTTTGTAGTATTAGTACAACATATATATCTCACCCATCATAGTTGGTTCCTTAAAATGACCGGGAAAGCATGTTACTTCAATGGCTTGGGGACAAATCAGGTAACTTCTCAGTTAAAACATGTTACTTTAACATGGCTACCGTACAACCAGTTAACTTCTTCCCCTACAAAAAGATACGGAACAAAGCTTGGCCACATAATATAGGCTTCTTCATTTGGCAATTATATCTCGATAAGCTGCCTACTCTTGATAACCTTCATAGAAGGAACTGTGCCATCTCTACTTCAACCGGTACTCCTCTAATCAACTCTTGCGCACTCGCGGTTTGCTCGAAAAATCCAGCAGTCACTTATTCCTTAGTTGCGACTTTACCCAAAAAATTTGGTGTTATTTCTTCTCTGTTGCTTGCCCGACCTATAACCCACCCTCCTCTGTGGCTGCACTGATTTCTTCGTGGAACTCAAATCAATTTCAGGGTGCTGCTAAAGAAATTTGGATACGTCTTTATGCTGGTATTTTATGGTCCATATGGCTCGAAAGAAATGAAAGAACTTTTAAGCACAAAAACATTCTCCCGAAAACATTATTATTGATGCAAAAATTAGGATTTTCTCATGGGGGAAATCACTTGGCTGCTTTTCTGATTTAACAGTAGATGATGTCATTGTAAATTGGAGATCGAATTTTTTTGATCCTCCATAGTTCCCTCTTTCTGTTTTGTCTGTCTCTTTCAGACTTCTGGGCTCTCCCTCTTGATGTAAATTTTCGGGGAAAGCTGAACATGATAAAATGCAATGACCTAAATCCAACCCTCCAAAATTCTCGGATATTACGGGGTTTGTTTATATGTTAGAGTTATTGTAAATGTGGTGTAACCCTTAATTTTTATTATTTACAAGGAATTTTTCTTTTTGATTTGGAAGAAAGATTTCATTAAAAATTTGAGGAGCTAACAATGCCTATTAAATCTTTTAGACAAGGAGATAATTCGTGCAAAATAATCATGGTGACAATCATTTTATCTTCGATTTGTTTTGTCTTGTCGGTTTTGTTCCCTAATTACCAATCTCCATGATACTCCCTCCATCCCAAATTAATTGAGTTATTTATAGTTTACACAATTATTAAGGCAAAGAGAAAAAGGAGTATGTTTAAGTATTTTTTTATAATTATACCCTCACGGATAATAACTAATAAAATTTAGAAATGATTTATGTCTTAAACTTGACCACGGTTTTTCATAAACTTTATACCGTTGAGAAACATTTTAAAACACCTACGTAACGATGTTTTAGAAGTATTTTTTTACAAATATTCGATGTTTATCTTATAAATGGAACTTTTATATTTAATAGTGGGCTTATATTATTAAATCACTCATTATACTTGGTTCCTCAATTCTCCATAGTGTAATGTGGTTACCAGCTGCTGGCTTTCATGTTGAAGTTATTAACCCAGGGAAAGTTGATAAATCCAATGACCGTCGAGTCAAGGATGTTCAAACACCAGCTCCAAAGACTAAAAATAACTAATAGAAAGACGATCTCCCGTTGAAAAAAGAAGAAGAAGGCAATCACCCAGTACAAAAGAGAGTGTTAGAAATTAATCCGAGTACCAAAACTCAAGCATTGAAGTTCTCGCTTCACGACTCAGGTCTAAATCAGTTTTAATGGGCAGTACAACCATGCTTTGGGATGTCCATGGCCACAGGCAGTACATATTTTAGAGGACGGTACTCGTTTTTGCTCTCCTAATAACTCCCAACTCCTAATTGAAGTGGGTGGTGTCCTCAACTTGTTTCTATTTCCTCGACTTTCTTTCTTTGAAGGTTAGGTTTTATGGCCGATGCATGGCTGCTTCAAAAAGAAAGAATAATATCATGAGAAGAAGATATTATGGCAAAGACTTGAACAAAGTCGTCCAAATATTATCAGCCAAAGCCATCCACAAAGTGGTCCAGCGGTTTTATGGCCGATGGCTGCTTCAAAAAGAATAATATCACGAGAAGAAGATATTATGGCAAAGACTTGCACAAAGTCGTCCAAATATTATCAGCCAAAGCCATCCACAAAGTGTTCCAGCTTTAATGCAGTAATAATGGTTTTTTTACTAAAGAGGTTTTTATTTCAACTAGGTCTGTTTACACATATCTATGCAAAAACCCCATGAAGTCATGGAAGCAAAGATTCAATTTAAGTGCAAGAGCACAAGATTGAACCATGATTCATTAACTGAATTAATGTCAGGATCTTAAATGTCCAGAGAATGTGGGACTAATAATCTCTTCTTTGTTTTCTGCTAGGGAATTGTTGCATCTGCTCTTAATACCAACGACATGGTCCATCACTGGTGACTCTCTATATGCCACTTCAACATTTTACATCTGCTTTTCTATCAAAGATTTTCCTGCGAGACGCTATTTACCTTGGCAGGTCCTACTAGTACTCAACTTCCTATATTTATTTGAAATAAAATATATTTACCGTGGCAGGTCCTACTAGTACTCAACTTCTTATATTTATTTGAAATAAAATGGCAAGTATAATCACTTATAGGCTTACTCCATTCAAACCTGAGGCTAAAGCCAACTTTTTTGATATCCATGTGGAGCGTAAGGTGGATCTCTAATTATTGCCTGGATGGATACGGTAACTTGAGCATCTTACATAGAGAGACAAGATGCAATTTTGGTAAGCAGTGCATGAAGGTGGTGAGTCCTGTTGTTTTATTTGTGAATTCGTATTGCGCGATCACCAAGTTCCTACTAAAATAACTATAAGAATACCAGGTTTGATTGCTTGGTTTGATGTTAATGGAACACTTCCAGCTCAATGAAAAGTATTTATCATCTATATATGAATTTGGAATTTCAAATAGTGTAATTTCATTGTCTTCGTTTTTTCTTGGTTTTTATGTCTTTTTGAAAAACCATTCAACTGTAGGAAGTAATCCAAAGATGATTTTGATAAAGATTAGTGATTTTTTTTCCCTATTTGTATCCGGTGTTGGTATTGGTTTAGATTGTAACCCCTTGAATGTGATATCAGGAAATTAGTGTTGGTGTTGTTGGAGGATCTGATCTTGTTAAGATTATAGAACAACTTGGGAAATCAGGTAGAGACTTTACCTAATATGTCTTGTTTGGTGTCAGTGAGTGCAAACCATAAAATAGTAATGTTAAGTGTTTCCCATCTTTCCCAATCTTGATAGATGTCTGCATCGTGGACGCCTTGTCTAATAGAGATAGTTTTATTGCATCATTTGAATCTATCTGAAGCAGCATCAAACTACACTCAGTCATTCCTATCGGATGTTGTTTCTGAGACTATTTTGGTAGTCAATTAACTTCTTCAAACTACTCCCAGCTTGCTCGATTCTATCAGAATTTCGTATGAGCGGGAACATTATTGTTTTCAGTTAGTTTTTTTTTGTCTTCAAAGCTTAGTAATAATTCATAGCTGGTGGTGGTGGGTCTGGGAGTTCCCATCTATTCTGTTGGTTATACCAAGCTTGTTTCTCTTTTATACTTATACAGATGGGCTCAGTCGATGATGGCGATGCCCAGCCATTATGGGAAGCAATTGCAGGTCATGTTTCCATATAAGGTGAGAATAGTAACCCCAGGTTCTGTGTTATCTCCCATTAACACTTTGAATTTTACCATTAACCCTAACATCTACCTCTTTTCAGGCACTTAAATTTTAGACAAATATTATTTATGAAGTAAGTTTTTTATCAAGACTTTTTTCGATATCATATGTTCTGAACCATAAATTGAATTGAAGTGTCAACATTTTGGTTTCGTCAATAAACTATGAGGCTTCTGTTTTATTTCAGTTGGATTATAATTCTGTCTTGTACTTGCAGGATATTGATTTTAGTGCTCTCCATTGGTACTTATCATTACAACATATATGTAAACAACTGAAGGTATTCTTATGAAGTAACTTTCATATTTTCAAATTCGAAAACTTGGATTTGTGACCATTGTTAGTATTTATCTTTGAATCAACCAAATAATTGGGTCTTGTTGTTGATCTACTATGGAATATGTAGGTGCAGAAATCTGGCGAAATTATTGGCGGATTTTTTTTTTTACCTGTAAATAGTTTTGCAACGTGTATAAAAGTTGCAAACATTAGTGTAATACGTTGCCTAAATTAATGTAACCGTTGCACGAATTTAAGAAACCGTTGCTCAAATTGAAAAATAAAACATTGCTAAACCTGTTGAGCAACGTTTATAAGCGTTGGTCAAATTCATTGCAACACGTATATCCGTCCCAAATCGGTTGTTTTGGTGTAGTGAAATCTTGAAACACGTGTTGTTGATATTCTTGAGGAGTTTGCTGCAATGGTCTTTGGAATGGTTGAAATGTTGATAAGGTTGAGGCAATTGGAGGGGGGTGGAGGCAATTGGAGTATACAGAGTCGATTGCCTAATTACTTCCATGTTCACACTACCACCTGGAGTCATTATGTCTGTTGGCATATGACTAAACATACGTGCAGGAGTTGTATCCAAGCTGTTTTCTTCACCACCACGTACTACTTGACTATATAACACTATATTTGGAGTAGAACTTTCTAGTAACTCCTGCATAGAACGACATCTCAATCTTCTTTCACTTCCACGACTTTGCTGATTTCCAGTTGGACTCATTCCTCCACCACTGGGACTCAAATGAGTCATTCCTCTACCACTGGTACTCATTCTCTAACAGCTCTACCACTGGGACTCATTACTCTAATATTGGGAATCATTCCCCTACTACTACCTGAGCCATCATTACCCTCAAATCCTTGACTCATCTCAAACATCATGTCGTCCCTCGTTTTGCATCTCATCCAAGTGTAATTTCGAAATCCCCGAACTAGATAATGAAAATCGTTCAACTGGGTCTGATACTGCAACTCTGTAGCATTGATCCCCAAGTATGGATAAGTCTGATCAAGTGCACTAGAAATAATTGGATAACTTTGGGAAAATGGTGGATGAGATGATGGAGGTTGATCCTCTTCAGATGTGTTGGATATAGTCTGTACCTCCAAAGAAAATGGTGGCATGTTTGACGATGAACTTTGAGAAGGATATGCAAATTCGTCACCCGTCTCTGGTGGAGGTTGGGAAGGAAGAAATTCATCGACAAGTGGCATCCTACCTAAAGCTGGGAAATCCATCCGACCCAAACTTTGCAGTTGCATAACAATATTGGGCTTGAAAATAGTGTTATACCAAGATTGGTAGTAATTTCTATCCATTGGCTCCTAGATCAATTGATCATCTTATTGCCAATGATGACTTTCCCTTATCAACTTGAAGTAATCGCCTGCTGAAACATCTGAACTGGGATAAGGGTTGACGGCTATCACTGATCTTTTTTGCAACTGAAGAAGTTGTCTTTCACCATAATACCAAACACCCTTTTCGTAAATAGGGATGTATAACACCATCCTTGTAAGGCTTAGTTGTACCATTATCTCGAGCTTATTCTTCTTCAAACTCGTGTATTGCTTCATACGTATGAGAGATAAGGTTAAGGATTGTTTCGCACAACTGTTGAATCTTATGAACAATAACAATATGTTGACCATCTTCAACTGTGTAGGTTCCCAATTGTTGATGGTGGTTTTTAAACGAAGGGTAAAGTCGTAAAATCCCAAATAACCTAATGTCACCAGTGACACATTTATTAGGACATTTAATGCATGTAGTCAGTAATTAATAGGGGTATTTTTTTCAAATTAGGGTTACAACGAACGAAACCCTAATTCCCCTCCGTGCCAATGGCAAATCATGCCGACCACACCTAGCCCAAGCTAGCCGCGCCATGCCAAATGCACTCGCCTTGGCCCTAGCTACGCTAATCACACCAAATGCGCCAAAGAATGCCAACCATGCTAGCCGCACCTCCGTGCCGATGGCAAATCATGCCAGCCACACCTAGCCCAAGCTAGCCGCACCTCTATGCCAATGGAAAAGCATGCCAGCCATACCAAACACGCCGAAGCATGCCAACCATGCTAACCGCACCTCTATGCCAATGGCAAATCATACCAGCCATACCAAACGTGCCAAAGCATGCCAACCATGCTAGCCGCACCTCCGTGCCAATGGAAAATCATGCCAGCCACACTTAGCCCTAGCTAGCCGCGCCATGCCAAATACACTCTGCCTTGGCCCTAGCTACGCTGGTCACGCCACGCCAAGCCCAAACACCCTTACAGCCGCGCCATGCCAAAGTAGCGCCCGCACCTAGGCTTGCAACCCAGGCCAAAATGGCCACGCATGTCATTGGCACATGCCAACACGCTCGCTGGTAGCTTTTTCTACCAAGGCGCGACCCAAATTGGCCACGCATGCCATTGGCACATGCCAACACGCTCGCTGATAGTTTTTTCTACCAGGGCGCGGCCCAAAATGGCCACGCATGCCATTGGCACATGCCAACACGCTCGCTGGTAGCTTTTTCTACCAGGGCGGGGCCCAAACTGGCCACGCATGCCATTGGCACATGCCAACACGCTCGCTGGTAGCTTTTTCTACCAAGGCGCGACCCAAATTGGCCACGCATGCCATTGGCATATGCCAACACGCTCGCTGATAGTTTTTTCTACCAGGGCGCGGCCCAAACTGGCAACGCATGCCATTGGCACATGCCAACACGCTCGCTGGTAGCTTTTTCTACCAAGGCGCGACCCAAATTGGCCACGCATGCCATTGGCACATGCCAACACGCTCGCTGGTAGCTTTTTCTACCCGGGCGCGGCCCAAATTGGCCACGCATGCCATTGGCACATGCCAACACGCTCGCTGGTAGCTTTTTCTACCAAGGCGCGACCCAAATTGGCCACGCATGCCATTGGCACATGCCAACACGCTCGCTGGTAGCTTTTTCTACCAAGGCGCAGCCCAAACTGGCCACGCATGCCATTGGCACATGCCAACACGCTCGCTGGTAGCTTTTCTTACCAGGCCACGGCCCTAATGGCCGAACACGCCATTGGCACTTGCCACACGCGTCACTAGCAGGCATTCCCACTTACACTCAACGTACAACCTACCACCAAGGCATTCCGCACATGCCATTGGCACATGCCACACACGCCACTAGTAGCTCCGGCATTGCCACTCGCACTCAAGATGCAACCCGCAACAAAGGCATCCCGCACATTCTAATGGCACATGCCACACGCGCCACTAGCAGCGCCACTTGCACTCAAGGTGCAACCAACACTCGAGATATCAACACAAACTGGGGGAGCTTTCCCGGGGTTTTGGTTTGGCGGTCACAGCTTGCAGCGTACACTACGCTCACATTAAGAAAGCGTGAAAAGGAATAAAGCGGTCAAATAAATGAGGAAATAATGGTGAAAACGTTTTCACCCATAAACACAATGCGGTTACCACCTCCTCCCATTATTTCACCCTTTACTCTCTTCCTTCATGAGGCCAGGGTACGTTTCAATCTCGACTTGCATAAATAGGTCTTACCTATTTCCACCAGACGACAAGTCTCGGTCAGGAGAAAAAATACAACACTCTCAGAAAAGGCAACTTTGCAAGCTATCCAAAAGCTTTCATCTCTTGAAAGCTTCCTAAGCTTTCACTTTCTGATACAAGTCGAGACACTACTCTCCCAGAATTATTCTGGCCTCAACACCTTTCTTTGCTTCCCTCCCCAAATCCGGAATCGGTTCCGACCATTTAATCTGGTTTTTTTCTTCTTCAATAAGAGATACTCTTATAAGAAAGGAGTTATTTGCCCAAAATCTTGTAGATCCAAACGAACCCGGATGCCCTAAATCCCTTGGATTGAATATAGATTCTAAGCAATACCGTGTTGGATTGTCGATGTTCTTGAATCGAGAATGGCAAGTCACGAACCAGTGATCAAGGTTTGAATAAATCGCTCTCAAAGCGAAGAGAAACTCGCCCCAAATGACGAAGAAATATCGCTCCAAATAGCGAAGAAATATGTCAAATGACATCAATAACAAAAGATAACTACTTTTATTCAATTAAAACATAAAAATAAAAAGAAATCTTGCATTTAGTCCAAAAAAGACCAAATCGAGCAAGAGACTAATGGAGATTAAGGTTTTTCTAGGAGAGAAGAGAAAAGGAGAGGAGAGAGAATCCACGATTCTAGTGTCCTAGTTTAGAAAAGAAAAGTATAAATCTCCCTAAGTCCTATTTTAGATGCCTAAATTGGGGAATTTTTTGATCCTAAATTACTCGGTAGAATTCATGATTTTCCACTTTTTACCCTAATCTAACCCATGTTGGAATCAAGTCCTAATATGAAGACCTAATATGGAGAATTGTGCAAATCTATTTCCTAGACACAATCTTAAGTACTCCTCCCTCTATATCTTTTATTATTCTCGTGAGTTCTATTTTATGTTTTGAATTGTTCAAAGAAAAGAACAAAAAACTAGGTACCTTAAATACTAGCTTGGGGTAATTGTGGGAAAAAAATTACTCTCTGCATTTTTTAATCTTTATGCAAAATCCTATTTAAGCATCTAAATTTGGACAGAGGAGTAACAGCTAAGTTTGAAGTGAATTGATTTAAACGAATAATTTGACCTTGTTTATTACATGTTAACTACTCCCTCTGTCCGTTTTTATCTGTCATAATTTCTACTTTGGTATGTCCATTTTTATCTGTCCGCTCTGTTTATAGACATACTTTTCCCTTAAACTATCAAATATACCCTTTATTTTTATAATCATAAAATCATTTTTAATATCCAAATCTTAAATAATATCTCCATATTTATGGAAAAAAACTTACTCAATATCTTTGTATTAATTGTCATTCCTTTTTTAAATAAAAACATTTATGAATAGTTATAAAATTCCTAATAAACTTCTACTTATTTTAACACTAATAATTTAGTTTTGGTAATAATATAACATTAAATAGACTAGTCAAGGGCTAGTCATGACAATTTATAGGATATCTTTAAGCCCCGTTTGGGATTGCTTTTTTTCAACCAAAAGCACTTTGTAACAAACTTGTAACAAACTTTTACCAAAATTTGTGTTTGGTAAATTTTTTTCAAAGTGCTTTTGGAGAGAAGCACTTTCATTTTAGGCCTGCTTTTAAAAGCTAGCTTTTAAAAGCAGGAAAAACAGAAGCTGTGGACCCACATAATTGGATTTAACTGATTCTCTATTTTAACCTTGTTAATTTATTATAAAGACAAGCTTTACCCTCAAATATTGTACATTTGACATTATAATTATAATTTTATTTTATTTCTCTATTTTTTTCATTTTTTATTTAAAATAATAAATACAATAATAATTAAAATTATTATATAAAATAATAAAAAAATTAATAATATTAAAATAAAAAATGAAAAAATTAATAAATTTTTATAAATTTTTTTTGATTTTTTTAAATAATAATATTTTCATAGCAAAACCATAATCATAAATTTTTTAATTAATTAAAAAAACAATTAAAAATTAAAACAAAAATATTACTTATATTTTATTAAATATATTAAAATTAGAAATATAATTTATTATAATAAAACTGTATTAAAACTAATTTTTGAAATATGTCTATTTTCGTCATTACCTACATCACCAAAGACTTTTAAACTAGTTTACCAAACAGAATTTACAGTTTGTTAATTGCACAGTGCTTTTTAAATTATAGTTTACCAAACGTCATGCAGATTTATTTTCACAGCACAGCACAGCAACGCACAGCACAACACAACAGAAAAGCGCTTTTCTAAAATTCACAGCAATGCCAAACTAGCCTTTAATATATTGACTTAGTGAAAGCGGAAACTTAATTTAGGACCGAGGGAGTACACCATAGCAGATGAAATTGGTGTTTCACAAACAAGGCTCAGGGTGTGCTATTGTTTACTCACGATAGGCTGGTCACGAAAATTTTAACCGTTAGTCCTTTAAATCTAAAACCGGACTTACTAAATCTAACGGTGTCAATCCCGGTAGCTTATAATGTTCTTATAAGTGACAGCGTGGGATAGCACATCCCTTTGCATATGCTCTTAAATCTATACAACCACATCCCTTTGCATAGAACTTGTGTATATGTACCACCACATGTACGCATATCCGGTGTTAGGTGTATGATAATACGGTATCTATACGTTAAACTAGGATATGCCATATTGTTTTAGCTTTTTCCAGATTTGATTTTCCTGGCATTTTTAGGGGCGACCCCAAAAGAATTAGGGGCGACACAAAATGACAAAAAAGTTACCCAAACCTAAAACAAAGCCACCCCTTATCTCAAAATTTTCGAAATGACAAATATGCCCTCCATAATCGGTAGTTAAGTCTACAATCGGGAGAAATTTGTTATATAAAGGAGATTCCATTTTCATATGATTCAGAATTTCCACAATCGGTAGTGTCATGAGTTTATTGCCTACCGATTGTACAATCGGTAGTTTCATAATGTTTATTGCCTCCCGATTATGGTAATAGCCTCAAATTAGAAATTTTCAAAAACTAATAGGAATTTTAGATTTCTCTATTTCCACAATCGGTAGTTTCATGATGTTTATTTCCTACCGATTGTACAATCGGTAGTTTCATAATGTTTATTGCCTCCCGATTATGGTAATAGCCCCAAATTTAATTTTTTCAAAAACTAATAGGAATTTTAGATTTCTCTATTTCCACAATCGGTAGTTTCATGATGTTCATTGCCTACCGATTGTACAATCGGTAGTTTCATAATGTTTATTGCCTCCCGATTATGGTAATAGCCCCAAATTCGAAATTTTCAAAAACCAATAGGAATTTTAGATTTCTCTATTTCCACAATCGGTAGTTTCATGATGTTTATTGCCTACCGATTGTACAATCGGTAGTTTCATAATGTTTATTGCCTCCCGATTATGGTCGTAGCCCCAAATTCGAATTCAAAAACCAATAGAAATTTTAGATTTCTCTATTTGCACAATCGGTAGTTTCATGATGTTTATTGCCTCCCGATTATGGTAATAGCCCCAAATTCAAAATTTTCAAAAACCAATAGGAATTTTAGATTTCTCTATTTCCACAATCGGTAGTTTCATGATGTTTATTGCCTACCGATTGTACAATGGGTAGTTTCATAATGTTTATTGCCTCCCGATTATGATCATAGCCCCAAATTTAATTTTTTCAAAAACCAATAGGAATTTTAAATTTCTCTATTTCCACGATCGGTAGTTTCATGATGTTCATTGCCTACCGATTGTACAATCGGTAGTTTCATAATGTTTATTGCCTCCCGATTATGGTCATAGCCCCAAATTTATTTTTTTTTCAAAAACCAAAGTTCGGAAGAAAAGAACATGGTCACAATTGGTAGATAATTTTTTTTTTCTAAACTATCGATTATGAAGGGACATATAAGTATTTTCAACCTATTTTGTCATTTTGTGTCGCCCCTAATTCTTTCGGGGTCGCCCCTAAAAATGCCAGGTTGATTTTGGTGGAGTTTTATTCACCGTTTGGGATTTTAGTCACACTAATCATGCTGACGCTTTCTGAAACAAGGTACGAAGATTCAAACACACTCGAGCCATCTAAAATATTTTAATACGGCGAGGTTCAAAACAGGAGGCATTGGAAACACAGCTCTTAACAAATACAATACACTTTTATGTATTTAAAGATGTTTCTTATCCACGGTTTAAGTATTCTCCCGTATCTAGTGCGTCCATCCGTATATTTATTGGACGCTGGCTGGGATACATATGTGAATCTTAAAAGAGAAAATGGGTCATTTGTCCAAAAAAATTTAAAACACGGTTCAAATGGACAAGTAAAAAAAAATACGGGTGAAATAGCCAAAAAAAAATAGCAAGGATGAAACTGGATTCATCCTGGCTTATACTTAAAAAATAGCAAGGATGAAACTGGATGCATCATGTGTAAAATAAAAATAAAAAAAAAATATTTGAAAATGGACAGGATGAAACTGGTTACATCCTGCCTATTTTTAAATTTTTGTCCATTTAAACAGTATCTTTTTAATTTTTGGCTATTTAAACAAGATATCAAAACCTAAGTGTCTTTTTCACCCGAAATTGTTGATTTTGGTCTTTTTGACCAATTTTGTGATCTTAAAATCCGCCATCATCATATTTGTTGATACTGAGCAAGGCAACGCAACAATCTCACACACAGCTAAGACGATGAGACACATCACTCTTTCATTTCCGCATTAACTTTGCCTCGTAACATCTCCCAAATGGTAGGGCATAATATGATGAAACACAATACACGTATACTTGACCACACAAGGAGTACTACAAAGCAAACTGATTAGTCTCGTCAAGAGCTGGCCATTTGGTACTGGTATTTTGATCATGAACGATTTTAGTGTCCAATTATTTACAAAAACAAAGACATCGGTCGTACATCAACCACAATCAAATCTCCATTCCAAACAAGTTGCGGTTAGTTAGAAATGAAATCCATGTTAACCGAAAAGAAAAAATAAAGTGAATTAGTGAAGTAAAAATACTCCCTCCGTTACTTTTTAATAGGCCAGTTTTATTTTTTGAGAAAATTAAGGAAATTATGAGAACTAATCATTGAAAGTGGGCCTCTAGACACTTGTCAATAAAAGAAGTGAAGTGAGATGGTCCCCATGACACTTGTCAGCCAAATAAGTAATTGAAATGGTCCACATAACACTTGTCATCAAAAGAAGTTAAAAGAAAAGTGGTCCCAAAAAATTAAAGTAACATTTGACTTTCCCAATTGGGAAACTGGCCTATTTTTTTGTAACATTTATTTATAGAAACTGGCCTATTAAAAAGTAACGGAGGGAGTATAATACCACCGAAAATGCTAGTGATGGTCCATAAGCTAATTACATATACAATGCTAAAAAAATTTAGGGGCAAAAGTCCCGAGCTCTAGGCCCAGCCCTTGGAAGACGTGTAGGGATGCATTGTGTGGCGGTTTTTTAGTGTATTTTTTTTTTCGGTATATAAAGAATTTTTATAATCCAACTAGGTTGTGGTTGTGGTACATGGATGGCTAACTTCCACTTATTTCTATTTGAAGCTAGATTTTTTTTGACAAATTCCATTCGTTTAAGTCATTTTTTATTGTCTCCTATCATATGTTATTTTTGGTCGACCTCTGCATCATTTTTTTTTTTTAACAGATTTCTTAAGATTTTCCGATGAATTCTTAACCCTTTCCGATAAAAGTCTTCATTATCTAAAATTTTCCGATAAAAGTCTGAATCATCTAAAGAGCTCCACCTGGAATCTACAGAACAAAAAGTATACAGTTAGAAAAATCAATTGGAATGCATGCATGTATATATATATTTGATTAGTAAAATAATTTTATTTAATACTATAACCATGCTTGGGTCTTTTTTTTTTGAAAGTTAATATATTGATGCAACCAAAAAGTTACATGAGGCTATTTAGGTGTATTGTCCTTATCTCGGTTGTAGAAACTATGATATGAGAAACTTCCAACAGCCTGTTGTCCTCGGATTGTAAGTACAAAGCATTTGAATTTAAAAAGCTGGAATCAAAATCTAAATCCCGTTGAATAAACGATGGCATTTGTCTCCATTGTTGTCTATGGTACCCTTGATTTCTTGCCTGTTTTGCCAAAGCATCTGCTACCTTGTTACTACTTCTATTGTTGAAAGAAAAACCCAAAAAAGACTCACATGACATTAAAACCCTTTTAGCTTCAGAAATTATTGCCTGGTTTCTCCAATGTATTGTGTTTGCTTTGCCTAGCGCGAAATCAATTACTCCCTTGCAATCTCCTTCGATCCAAAAGTTCTAACAGTTCATGCTAGTCGCCCACCTTGCTGCTTCAAGAAGAGTCAGAGTTTCCGCCTCTTCGGATCGGAGGCATAGAAGGTCCCAGATCCAGCTTGGATAGCTGTGCCTGTTTCAGAACGAAGAATCAGTCCATACCCTGTAAGAATATTCTCATCCACCCAAGAAGCGTCAAAGTTTATTTTATAATTGTTAATTTCAGGTGGATTCCATCTTTTGAAGTTATTGGGAAACATAATTATGGGTTGAATTTGTGTTGTTCCTGAATCACAATTATGCCCCGAGTCTAGATCGTGAGTTACATCAAAAAGGGCTGGAGACCAAAATCTAAGATGTCTCAGCACAGTTAAAGATGTTTGTAGACTGGTGTTTGATTTTCCTTCAAAAATTCTCAAGCATCTTTCTTTCCAAATAATCCAACATTTTGTAGCTACTATTTCAATTACATTATTATTTGAATTGCCAGCAATCCAGTTAGAATAAAGACTCATGAAAGGAAGATTTGATGTTAAATTAAAATTTAATCCAGCCAATGGAGGAAGCATCCAAACAGACTTGGCATAAGAACATTCAAAGAAAAGATGTTTCAAAGATTCACATTGATGATTACAAAAGACACAATGAGTTTCTATGTTTTCTTTATATTGAGCAAGTATCTTTCTAGCGGTAGTGCATTATTAATGCATTTCCACAAAAAAATCTTAATTCTCTGTGAAACATTCAACTTCCAAAAAGTAGACCAAAATGCAATTGTAGATTGTCTATTTTGATTCATTTGCGCAGTCTGATTAGTCTCATTTTTTTGTAATTTAGCATATAGAGATTTAACTGTGAATTGACCATTTTTGGTTAAAAGCCACCTTAAAGTGTCTTTTTTCATATTTCCATTTGTGTCTGGAAACAAATTTATCTTCAAAATTTTATCTGAAAAAGTTTGGGGAAAGTTATTTCTAACTTTTTCCGAGTTCCACTTCTGCGTATCTGAGTCAATTAACTCAGCTACAAGTGTTAACGAATTTAGTTTTGAACCACAGATCGATTCTAGGGGTTCATCTAGTCCAGGTATCCATTTGTCTGCCCATATATTTATGGTATTACCATCCCCTACCTCCCAACAGCTATGTCTCTGTGAATAATAGTCACTCCCTATTTTATACATTTCCAAATCCAACTTTCATTGTAATGTTTTTTATTTTGGAAAAATAAAAATTTAATATTATTGGTCTAGATAATCGATAATCGATAAACATTTCGTACATGTTTTTAACATTTAATATGTCTGTCCATGCTTGGGTCTTGATAATCGATAAACATTTCGTACATGTGGACCTCTGGTGTCACGGTTGATTTTTTTTTTTTTTACTTTCACAAATTGGTCAATTAACCCAATAATAATAATTTTTGGGTGAAAAAGACATGTAAAATTTAATATTATTTAAATGGCCGAGAATGTAAAAATAACCATGAAGTAAACAGTTTCATCGTACCCTTTTTTTTTTTTATTTTTAATTAACATCGTTGTTGCATCCGGTTTCACCTCGCTATTTTTTAAGTTTAAGCGGGATGAATCTAGATTTATTCTTGCTATTTTTTTTGTATCTATTTCACCCATACTATTTTTTACTCGTCTATTAGAACCATGTTTTAAAAATATTTGGGCAATTGACCCATTTTCCGTTTTTCTTTTTAATCGGTCAAGTGGAAAAAAATTCATCTAAAAAAACCTACTTAAGGGGGGTCACTGTTGAATTTACCTTTGAAAACATGGACTAGAAATTATAGAGATAACATGCCTAAATGAAAGCACAGAGTACAGAAAAGGAGATCAGACCTTCTATTATTTCGTCAGAGCGACACCTAGTCATGGCTTGACTGATAATTTCTGGCCGACTTTGTTGAAGATTTAGCCATCATCCTTTCAGTTAATCAATAATATACCCACATCTTCATCCATCATCAACAAAAAAACCATATCCATCATCCTTTGTTTTCATATTACCTACTGAGCTATGCAATGTTGGCATACCTATGTAAATTGGACATTAGCAACAAAAGAAACCAACCAGATTGTAAGTTTGGGGAGCTTGCATACGTCAGTTGCATCACAGAGATAATATGCAAGATAAAATCACATGTGTCTGGCGGCTACACCCTAGGCACGAGCAAGATTAGTGCAGGCATTCAACAAATTTTCGAAGCTGAGTGAGGTCACGAGAAATTGCAATAACCCATGTGCCCAAGACACCCCATTGCTTGGCTAGTACTCATAAGTCAGTGGTCCATGCAAAATGTTTTACCATGGACAAAGGGAAAAAGGGAAATATGTTTTGAGATTCATGCTCGTGAAATATGTTGGATTTCAGCAGTGAATCTAGTCGAAATAAAAATATCACAACTACTGCATTAAAGCTGGGGCACTTTGTCTACGGCTTTGGCTGATAATTTCTTGCCGACATCGTTGAATGAAAATAGCATATTCGTTCACGATATTTTGTTCTCAATGAATCCACTAGTTTTTCCAAGCACGTTCCCTCATTATTCTTGTCCCGTTCATTGGACATTTAACTATAAATACGGGCATCCAGCTTAAGAGGAAAACATGGTGGAGAGAAGAGGTTGTCGTAGAGTTTCGAATTCAATGAAATTCTTCGATGACCTATGTAATGAGTTGGACCTTGTTGACTTGCCTCTTTTCGGTGCGAAATACACTTGGAGTAGACCACCTAACAAAAAGAGCAAAATTGACCGTTTTCTTTTCTCTTCGGATTGGGAAGATCATTTCCCAAATATCAACATCAAACGCCTTGCAAGACCTTTTTCGGATCATTTCCCTATTGAGTTATGCTCAAAGGACTCGGATTGGGGCGCTTGCCCATTTCGATTTCAATTAGCTTGGCTTGATGGAACTAACATAATTTCTCTAATGAAAGAATGGTGGGAATCTTTTTCTTTTGTAGGCACGGCGGGTGAATGTTTTTCAAAGAAGTTACATGCTTTGAAGGAAAAATTGAAGATATGGAACCGAGATATCTTTGGGAACATTGATAGGGCTATTGATTCGGCGCTTACCAAGATGAAAGAGTTAGATGAACTAGATGATGAAAGGGGTCTTACCGAAGTTGAAGAAGACATGCTTGTGACGGCTAAAGTGGATTTTGAGGTGGCACATCGTCGAAAAAACATAATATTGAAACAAAAGTCAAGAATTAGATATTTTAGGGACGGCGATCGTAACACCAAACATTTTCATCGAGTGGTGAAAGGTCATAGAGCTTTTAACAACATCAATAACCTTCATATCAATGGACGTTGGACCGGGAATAAGGAAGAAATCAAGATGGGTATTGCAAATCATTTTGAGTTGGCGTTTAAAGAAATTTCAAACAACCGTCCTAGAATCAAAAATATGTGTCTAAAGCGTATCGATGAGAATGAAAGTATTTCGTTGGAGAGACCATTTAGTGAAGAAGAAGTTAAGAATGCAATTAAAGATTTGGGAATTGATCGTGCTCCGGGTCCGGATGGATTTCCTATGAAGTTCTTTATTGTTTGTTGGGATTTCCTAAAAGAAGATTTGATGAAGGTTTTCGAAGAATTTCATGACCACAATATTCTTCATTCATCATTGAAAAACAATTTTATTGCGCTTATCCCTAAGAAGGCGGGTGTAGAGGAAGTAAAAGATTTTCGGCCTATTAGCCTTATTGGGAGTGTGTACAAAATCATTTCAAAGGTTTTGGCGGAGCGTTTAAAGGTACACCTTCCTACTCTAATCTCAACAACTCAATCTAGTTTTATTAAAGGAAGACAAATTCTTGATGGAGTATTGATAGCAAACGAATGTGTGGATTCTAGACTTCGTCAAAAATCACCGGGGTTGGTTTGCAAGCTTGATTTTGAAAAGGCGTTTGATAATGTGAATTGGAATTTTTTAAATGAAGTCTTGTTCAAAATGGGGTTTGGTGGTGTTTGGAGGGCTTGGATTAGAAATTGTTTAACATTCTCAAAGTTCTCGGTTCTTGTTAATGGATCGTCTTTCGGTTACTTTGGTAGTGAAAAGGGACTTCGTCAAGGAGATCCTCTTTCTCCTTTTCTCTTTACTATTGTTGGTGAAGTTTTAAGTTGTATGTTGAGCAAAGCACAAGAACTTGATCAAATCTCGGGTTTTTCGGTCAAGGAGGGGGGAACAAAAATAAATCACTTGCAATTTGCCGATGATACTATCATTTTTCTTGATGCTAAGAGAGAACAAGTCGATGCCCTTC
Organism: Papaver armeniacum; assembly: GCA_023531295.1. NCBI lineage: Eukaryota > Viridiplantae > Streptophyta > Magnoliopsida > Ranunculales > Papaveraceae > Papaver > Papaver armeniacum. The sequence goes on from JAJJWW010006838.1 coordinate 1,517,904, forward strand.
GTTACCTTCTTCTTTGTTTCGAGTTAACTTCGGGTTTGAAGATAAATTTCTCTAAAAGTAGCTTATTTGGGGTCGCGGTCGAGGAGGAAGTTGAAAATTATGCTAACATGCTAGGATGCAAGTTTGCAAGTTTTCCTAGCATATATCTTGGCTTACCTTTGGGAGACAAGGTAGGAGGCACTCATAAATGGGACAAAACACTTGAAATTTGTGGGAAAAGAGTTACTTCTTGGAATGGGAAAACAATAGCAAGAGGAGGTAAGTTAACTCTCATCAAAAGCATTTTAGCTAGTTTACCCATTTATTATCTCTCTATTTTTCTTGCTCCTTGCTCCATAACTAAGAAATTTGATAGAGTTGTGAGAAATTTTTTATGGGATGATCAACATAAGAAAAGAATACACAATATTGGGTGGAAATTGTCTTCAAAACCAAAAGAAAAGGGTGGTCTTGGTATAAGAAGAACTAAGCAAGTGAACTCGGCTTTGCTCAAAAAATGGTGGTGGCGCTTTGGTGTAGAGAAAGATGCGTTGTGGAGGAAGCTCATAGTTGAAAAGTTTGGCGAAACATTTACCGGTTGGGAAACTCTCCAACCCAAAGGATCGAAAGGTGGTAGCTTGTGGTTCAATATCTATAAAGAACTTGAAGATTTCAACAAAAGTATTAGATTCAAGATTGGAGCGGGTAGAGAAACTAGATTTTGGGAAGATTTTTGGCTTGGTGAAGGAAGATTATGTGATATGTTTCCTTTGGCTTATGAAGCTTCAAGGACCAAGGAGTTTGTTGTGGCTAGTATGTATGAAGTGAGGGAAGGTGGTGTAAGGTGGGCGTTTATGTCTAGACAAAGATACTCTCAAACCATTACAAGTGAGGTGTTATCTATATCAAATCTTCTTTCTTCCATATCTATTCAAGAAGGGGTTATGGATACCCGAATTTGGGTTGGTAGTGATCATGGTCAATATACGGTTAAGGATGGTTTTAAAGACAACGACGATCAAGGTGAGCCGGATTATCCAATCAATGTTGTTTGGAGTAATGAGTACCCTCACAAAATCAATTTCTTTCTTTGGCTTCTTTCTCATGATCGAGTAATGACGGCGGATAAACTTTTAAGAAGAGGTATGGATGTCTCTAGTGTATGTCGTTTTTGTGAGGAAGACGTTGAATCAAGTTCGCACTTGTTTTATGGTTGTTGGAGAATCCAGAGAATATGGGACTACTTTGTTGAAGGGTGCCACTTTGGATGGTCATACGACCCTAATATCGTTACATCTATGGAGGCTTGGAAGTTTAATTGGGGAGATGAAAGACTTAGTCGCATATGGAACAACATCCCGGTTGCAATATGGTGGTGTATATGGAAAGAACGAAATGCAAGAACCTTCGATAATAAAAAGAAAACTTTAGCAAGCCTCATTAGAGATATCAAATTACAAGCGTTCTTTTGGGCCGAATCGAATATAAATATGTTAGAGCTTACTGCAAATATGGTTATTTCTTTATGGGATTCGTTATCAGGTCTCAAGTAATATGGTTTTTCTTTTTGTATCTTTCTTCTTGGGTAGCCGAATCCCCTTTCGGTTCCCCTTTTTTTGTTCGGTTGTAATCATTGGGTTAAGGTACCCCTAAGTACCTTTTTTTTCAATGAATTTTCTACTTGACCGATCAAAAAAAAAAGAAACCCAAAAAAAGAAAGAAAAAGAAAAAACAATCTCATTTTGCTCCTTCACTTAGCAATGGCATCCAGTAAGAACTCACTCTCTGTACTATTGATGGCTTTCGTTCTCATTGCTGTAGTAAGTGAATTGGCAAATGCAAGTTCGATAACTATGTATCGTTTAGGAGGTTGCGGTGGCGAAACCCGAACGTATAGTAGATGTGGATGCTCAAACCTTTTATATATGGGTGGTTATTCATTTTCTCACACTGGTCGAGTGCTAGAATGTATAACACAGAAATTGTCTGGGTGGGAGCGTTGCTACTCTCAACGGCAATGCCCGTCGGTGCGCGGCGTTGGATGGAGGAGTATGTTTATCCAGTGTTAAGTAAAATCCAACTGTGGATGTCTCTGCTATATATGAGACAGACATTATGTATGTGTTTAAGGAATGGGCCTTGCAACTAATGTATCGTAATGATAGCTATATCACTGCGTGCTCCCTAAACTTCTAATAAGTTATAAATAAAGTAAGGTCGTTTCATTACAAGCATCCTATATGAGTTACAAATAAGATGAATGTTGCATTCTCAGTATATTTGATGTTTCTCCGAACAAATCTCCAAACAAAAATTCTATACGAACGTGTAAAAAAAACCACGAATAAACCACCCACTCACGCATTTGTCCTACAAAATGCGACCCCTGTTTGCTTTTGGGGGACCGACCCCATTTATGTGTGTGAACGGTTTTGGAGTAGTTCACATACACGGTCCGTAGAGAATCACTGTTCTCAAAAATGTAGTATCTTTAATATTTGATACTTGGTTTATATTTTTATTTTGTAGTATTAGTACAACATATATATCTCACCCATCATAGTTGGTTCCTTAAAATGACCGGGAAAGCATGTTACTTCAATGGCTTGGGGACAAATCAGGTAACTTCTCAGTTAAAACATGTTACTTTAACATGGCTACCGTACAACTGAGTTAACTTCTTCCCTACAAAAAGATACGGAACAAAGCTTGGCCACATAATATAGGCTTCTTCATTTGGCAATTATATCTCGATAAGCTGCCTACTCTTGATAACCTTCATAGAAGGAACCGTGCCATCTCTACTTCAACTGGTACTCCTCTAATCAACTCTTGCGCACTCTGCGGTTTGCTCGAAAAATCCAGCAGTCACTTATTCCTTAGTTGCAGCTTTACCCAAAAAATTTGGTGTTATTTCTTCTCTGTTGCCGGTCTGACCTATAACCCACCCTCCTCTGTGGCTGCACTGATTTCTTCGTGGAACTCAAATCAATTTCAGGGTCTTGCTAAAGAAATTTGGATACGTCTTTATCTTTGGTATTTTATGGTCCATATGGCTCGAAAGAAATGAAAGAACTTTTAAGCACAAAAAACATTCTCCGAAAACATTATTATTGATGCAAAAATTAGGATTTTCTCATGGGGAAAATCACTTGGTCAACTTTTCGATTTAACGGTAGATGATGTCATTGTAAATTGGAGATCGAATTTTTTGATCCTCCATAGTTCCCTCTTCTGTTTTGTCTGTCTCTTTCAGACTTCTGGGCTCTCCCTCTTGATGTAAATTTTCGGGGAAAGCTGAACATGATAAAATGCAATGACCTAAATCCAACCCTCCAAAATTCTCGGATATTACGGGGTTTGTTTATATGTTAGAGTTATTGTAAATGTGGTGTAACCCTTAATTTTTATTATTTACAAGGAATTTTTCTTTTTGATTTGGAAGAAAGATTTCATTAAAAATTTGAGGAGCTAACAATGCCTATTAAATCTTTTAGACAAGGAGATAATTCGTGCAAAATAATCATGGTGACAATCATTTTATCTTCGATTTGTTTTGTCTTGTCGGTTTTGTTCCCTAATTACCAATCTCCATGATACTCCCTCCATCCCAAATTAATTGAGTTATTTATAGTTTACACAATTATTAAGGCAAAGAGAAAAAAGGAGTATGTTTAAGTATTTTTTTATAATTATACCCTCACGGATAATAACTAATAAAATTTAGAAATGATTTATGTCTTAAACTTGACCACGGTTTTTCATAAACTTTATACCGTTGAGAAACATTTTAAAACACCTACGTAACGATGTTTTAGAAGTATTTTTACAAATATTCGATGTTTATCTTATAAATGGAACTTTTATATTTAATAGTGGGCTTATATTATTAAATCACTCATTATACTTGGTTCCTCAATTCTCCATAGTGTAATGTGGTTACCAGCTGCTGGCTTTCATGTTGAAGTTATTAACCCAGGGAAAGTTGATAAATCCAATGACCGTCGAGTCAAGGATGTTCAAACACCAGCTCCAAAGACTAAAAATAACTAATAGAAAGACGATCTCCCGTTGAAAAAAGAAGAAGAAGGCAATCACCCAGTACAAAAGAGAGTGTTAGAAATTAATCCGAGTACCAAAACTCAAGCATTGAAGTTCTCGCTTCACGACTCAGGTCTAAATCAGTTTTAATGGGCAGTACAACCATGCTTTGGGATGTCCATGGCCACAGGCAGTACATATTTTAGAGGACGGTACTCGTTTTTGCTCTCCTAATAACTCCCAACTCCTAATTGAAGTGGGTGGTGTCCTCAACTTGTTTCTATTTCCTCGACTTTCTTTCTTTGAAGGTTAGGTTTTATGGCCGATGCATGGCTGCTTCAAAAGAAAGAATAATATCATGAGAAGAAGATATTATGGCAAAGACTTGAACAAAGTCGTCCAAATATTATCAGCCAAAGCCATCCACAAAGTGGTCCAGCGGTTTTATGGCCGATGGATGCTTCAAAAAGAATAATATCACGAGAAGAAGATATTATGGCAAAGACTTGCACAAAGTCGGCCAAATATTATCAGCCAAAGCCATCCACAAAGTGTTCCAGCTTTAATGCAGTAATAATGGTTTTTTACTAAAGAGGTTTTTATTTCAACTAGGTCTGTTTACACATATCTATGCAAAAACCCCATGAAGTCATGGAAGCAAAGATTCAATTTAAGTGCAAGAGCACAAGATTGAACCATGATTCATTAACTGAATTAATGTCGGGATCTTAAATGTCCAGAGAATGTGGGACTAATAATCTCTTCTTTGTTTTCTGCTAGGAATTGTTGCATCTCGCTCTTAATACCAACGACATGGTCCATCACTGGTGACTCTCTATATGCCACTTCAACATTTTACATCTGCTTTTCTATCAAAGATTTTTCTGCGAGACGCTATTTACCTTGGCAGGTCCTACTAGTACTCAACTTCCTATATTTATTTGAAATAAAATATATTTACCGTGGCAGGTCCTACTAGTACTCAACTTCTTATATTTATTTGAAATAAAATGGCAAGTATAATCACTTATAGGCTTACTCCATTCAAACCTGAGGCTAAAGCCAACTTTTTTGATATCCATGTGGAGCGTAACAGGTGGATCTCTAATTATTGCTGGACTGGATACGGTAACTTGAGCATCTTACATAGAGAGACAAGATGCAATTTTGGTAAGCAGTGCATGAAGGTGGTGAGTCCTGTTGTTTTATTTGTGAATTCGTACGCGCGATCACCAAGTTCCTACTAAAATAACTATAAGAATACCAGGTTTGATTGCTTGGTTTGATGTTAATGGAACACTTCCAGCTCAATGAAAAGTATTTATCATCTATATATGAATTTGGAATTTCAAATAGTGTAATTTCATTGTCTTCGTTTTACTGGTTTTTATGTCTTTTTGAAAAACCATTCAACTGTAGGAAGTAATCCAAAGATGATTTTGATAAAGATTAGTGATTTTTTTTCCCTATTTGTATCCGGTGTTGGTATTGGTTTAGATTGTAACCCCTTGAATGTGATATCAGGAAATTAGTGTTGGTGTTGTTGGAGGATCTGATCTTGTTAAGATTATAGAACAACTTGGGAAATCGAGTAGAGACTTTACCTAATATGTCTTGTTTGGTGTCAGTGAGTGCAAACCATAAAATAGTAATGTTAAGTGTTTCCCATCTTTCCCAATCTTGATAGATGTCTGCATCGTGGACGCCTTGTCTAATAGAGATAGTTTTATTGCATCATTTGAATCTATCTGAAGCAGCATCAAACTACACTCAGTCATTACTATCGGATGTTGTTTCTGAGACTATTTTGGTAGTCAATTAACTTCTTCAAACTACTCCCAGCTTGCTCGATTCTATCAGAATTTCGTATGAGCGGGAACATTATTGTTTTCAGTTAGTTTTTTTTTGTCTTCAAAGCTTAGTAATAATTCATAGTGGTGGTGGTGGGTCAGGAGTTCCCATCTATTACATTGGTTATACCAAGCTTGTTTCTCTTTTATACTTATACAGATGGGCTCAGTCGATGATGGCGATGCCCAGCCATTATGGGAAGCAATTGCAGGTCATGTTTCCATATAAGGTGAGAATAGTAACCCCAGGTTCTGTGTTATCTCCCATTAACACTTTGAATTTTACCATTAACCCTAACATCTACCTCTTTTCAGGCACTTAAATTTTAGACAAATATTATTTATGAAGTAAGTTTTTTATCAAGACTTTTTTCGATATCATATGTTCTGAACCATAAATTGAATTGAAGTGTCAACATTTTGGTTTCGTCAATAAACTATGAGGCTTGTTTTATTTCGGTTGGATTATAATTCTTTGTCTTGTACTTGCGAGGATATTGATTTTAGTGCTCTCCATTGGTACTTATCATTACAACATATATGTAAACAACTGAAGGTATTCTTATGAAGTAACTTTCATATTTTCAAATTCGAAAACTTGGATTTGTGACCATTGTTAGTATTTATCTTTGAATCAACCAAATAATTGGGTCTTGTTGTTGATCTACTATGGAATATGTAGGTGCGAAAAAGCGAAATTATTGGCGGATTTTTTTTTACCTGTAAATAGTTTTGCAACGTGTATAAAAGTTGCAAACATTAGTGTAATACGTTGCCTAAATTAATGTAACCGTTGCACGAATTTAAGAAACCGTTGCTCAAATTGAAAAATAAAACATTGCTAAACCTGTTGAGCAACGTTTATAAGCGTTGGTCAAATTCATTACAACACGTATATCCGTCCCAAATCGGTTGTTTTGGTGTAGTGAAATCTTGAAACACGTGTTGTTGATATTCTTGAGGAGTTTCTTGCAATGGCTGCTTTGGAATGGTTGAAATGTTGATAAGGTTGAGGCAATTGGAGGGTGGAGGCAATTGGAGTATCGAGTCGATTGCCTAATTACTTCCATGTTCATACTACCACACAGAGTCATTATGTCCTGTTGGCATATGACTAAACATACGTGCAGGAGTTGTATCCAAGCTGTTTTCTTCACCACCACGTACTACTTGACTATATAACACTATATTTGGAGTAGAACTTTCTAGTAACTCCTGCATAGAACGACATCTCAATCTTCTTTCACTTCCACGACTTTGCTGATTTCCAGTTGGACTCATTCCTCCACCACTGGGACTCAAATGAGTCATTCCTCTACCCTTTGGTACTCATTCTCTAATGACTCTACCACTCGGGACTCATTACTCTAATATTGGGAATCATTCCCCTAATACTACTCCGAGCCATCATTACCCTCAAATCCTTGACTCATCTCAAACATCATCTTTGTCCCTCGGTTTTGCATCTCATCCAAGTGTAATTCTGAAATCCTGAACTAGATAATGAAAATCGTTCAACTGGGTCTGATACTGCAACTCTGTAGCATTGATCCCCAAGTATGGATAAGTCTGATCAAGTGCACTAGAAATAATTGGATAACTTTGGGAAAATGGTGGATGAGATGATGGAGGTTGATCCTCTTCATATGTGTTGGATATAGTCTGTACCTCCAAAGAAAATGGTGGCATGTTTGACGATGAACTTTGAGAAGGATATGCAAATTCGTCACCCGTCTCTGGTGGAGGTTGGGAAGGAAGAAATTCACCGACAAGTGGCATCCTACCTAAAGTGGGAAATCCATCCGGCCCAAACTTTTGCAGGTTGCATAACAATATTGGGCTTGAAAATAGTGTTATACCAAGATTGGTAGTAATTTCTATCCATTGGCTCCTAGATCAATTGATCATCTTATTGCCAATGATGACTTTCCCTTATCAACTTGAAGTAATCGTCTGCCGAAACATCTGAACTGGGATAAGGGTTGACGGCTATCACTGATCTTTTTTGCAACTGAAGAAGTTGTCTTTCACCATAATACCAAACACCCTTTTCAGAAATAGGGATGTATAACACCATCCTTGTAAGGCTTAGCTGTACCATTATCTGAGCTTATTCTTCTTCAAACTCGGGTATTGCTTCATACGTATGAGAGATAAGGTTAAGGATTGTTACGCACAAGCTGTTGAATCTTATGAACAATAACAATATGTTGACCATCTTCAATCTGTGTAGGTTCCCAATTGTTGATGGTGGTTTTTAAACGAAGGGTAAAGTCGTAAAATCCCAAATAACCTAATGTCACCAGTGACACATTTATTAGGACATTTAATGCATGTAGTCAGTAATTAATAGGGGGTATTTTTTCAAATTAGGGTTACAACGAACGAAACCCTAATTCCCCTCCGTGCCAATGGCAAATCATGCCAGCCACACCTAGCCCAAGCTAGCCGCGCCATGCCAAATGCACTCTGCCTTGGCCCTAGCTACGCTAATCACACCAAATGCGCCAAAGCATGCCAACCATGCTAGCCGCACCTCCGTGCCGATGGCAAATCATGCCAGCCACACCTAGCCCAAGCTAGCCGCACCTCTATGCCAATGGAAAAGCATGCCAGCCATACCAAACGCGCCGAAGCATGCCAACCATGCTAACCGCACCTCTATGCCAATGGCAAATCATACCAGCCATACCAAACGCGCCAAAGCATGCCAACCATGCTAGCCGCACCTCCGTGCCAATGGCAAATCATGCCAGCCACACTTAGCCCTAGCTAGCCGCGCCATGCCAAATACACTCTGCCTTGGCCCTAGCTACGCTGGTCACGCCCACTACAAGAAAATGGGCATTTAGTGACAAATGTTTTTACATCAAAGAGTTTTTTGTCATCAAACATTTCACGTGTGACGAATTGAAAAATTGTTAGTATAAATATTCTTTTTGCGGCAAAAAAACTATTTCGTCTTTAGATTTGTCACCGAAATTATGGATGACAACAAAAACTTGTCGCAATTCCCTCTGTCGCTAATGATTTGTTCAGCGAGAATTTTGCCAGTCACAAATTTTATTTATACTAACGATAATAGATACCCGTCGCAGAAAACATAATTTGTAACCACTATTTTGTTTTCTCGTTAAATATATATAGGGTGACAATAGCCATCGGTCGTTAGTAACTTTTAACTGCGACGGGACGAAACTTTGTCGCCATAGTCTTTTGGCGTCTAAAATACTTCGCCACAATATAAACATTAGGCGAGAAATTAAACGTCAATGCTATCGTGATTTTTTGCCGCAAACAAAAATAGTTCCAAAAAATAATATTTATAGTGACCAAATTTTAGACACAACAAAAAATCTCTGGTGACTAAATAACTTGTTGTTAGGATTACTTATACGTCGGAGACAAAAAAATAGTTGTCAGTGAAATATGGATTTACAACCACAAAATATTAGACATTAAACAATATATGGGTGACATATAATATGAGTTTGTCAATCTTCGTTCCTTTCCACTTCAGACTGGGGAGCACTTCTAAACCAATTGAGCAGAAGTCACCTCGTCATTGCTGATTTTTCCTCTTCAAAAGTTGCTTCAAAAATTAAAATCAACTGGTCAAAGCACATTAAGCTAATGTTGACAAAATTAGCCCAACTCCAAACCCGGTCCCTTTTCTAAAGGAAGCGTACGAAAGAGAATGAATGTATCATAGGGAAGACTGGAAAATGTTTGGAGTTGACGCATAAAGAAGTACGCAGAGCAGCACTGGAAATTACGTATCTTCTCCTCTGAATGCATTTGTGAGTATATATACTAGCACTCTCAAATAACTTTACACCAATTTTTCCCTGGTCTCTGGCGGGTGGTTACTTCTATTGCTAACATTCGACTTAAGCACGGACAAATGTGGCCTAAAATCTTTGGATAACTAAAGCCAAGCCCTGCCAGACACACTCCTAATGGAAAAAGTTGGCCATTGCAAACAGTGAATTCATTGTATTATTAAATTCTTGGTATTCACACAAAGCCACAAATTATATATACGAAATTCCAATAAACTTATAAACCAACTGAAAAATAAGATTATAAAAATAATTTAATCAAACTAATAATAACACAAAGCCATAGCCATAAATTACTTCATTGGTTCGAGCAAAAATTCGCATTAGAATAAATATCTATTGAGTTTCAAGTAACTAGAATATTAAGCTTCAAGTAAAATAACAATAACGAACTAGTATTCTAGATCCGAGTCATCATCTTCTGGCACAATATCCTCGGGCTCTACCACATCATTGTTGTAGTTAAACAATGTTTCGTCTTCTTCTTCCTCCTCCTCCTCCTCATCATCGTCATCTTCGACTAGAACAAGATTTGCATCTAACATTTCGAGTTCAACATCATCATCTCTATGAAGTACTGGTTTCCGCATTATCATCTTCTTGAACAAGTGGATAAAAGCAACAGACCCTCTTTGTTCTGGTGATATGCCTCTTCCTCATCAATAGTTTCTTCATTCTGGTTGTACTTCCTTGATATCCATTTCGGGAACATCCCATATATGTCTATGATGCGTCTTTTTGAGCCACTTTACAATTTGCTCCATGCTTGTAGTCATCAAGGTAGAAAACTTGTTGCGCTTGTGATGCAAGAATGAAAGGTTCACTCTTGTACCACAATGTACTAGTATTTATAGATGTCAAATCATAATCCTTTCGAATTCTAGTCCTTCCAAGAGTTACGTCAAACCAATCACATTTAAATAACACAACTCGGTAGCCATACAAAAAGTCTATCTCAATAACATCCTGCAAGCTACCAAAGAATTCAGTTGGCTTACTGTTGTGGAAGAGTTTTTCCTACCTTGACACGTTCGATTAAAGCAACCTTGTCATGATCAGGATTTTTCTTCCAAGACGTATATTGCATCGGAGCAAAGTCACGAACAATTATGCCGCATTCAGTAGATAATTTGCATCTATTTGTGGAGATTGGTTCCCCTGCTACATCTGAGAATTTGATAGGCAATGGACCATGTTGGGCAGTCCAATCATCCAAATCTATGCTGCGTGACCGTCCACGAACATTCCGTTTCCCAGATGCAGATCCTGCAATTATAAAAACAACAATGAATATATTTTGAAATGGTTGCTGATATCACGAAAAAACTAAACGCATCTAGCTATCAACTGTAATCATTTGTCGAAACGATAAACACCGACTTAAAACACACAATGGATTTTCAAATTAATAAACTTTACCAGCATCATTTGGAGCACCCAAACGTTCCAAACGTTCCATTATGTCTTGCTAGTGTGTAAACCTAATTATCAAGGATAAAAACAAGATCATAAGGACACATAAAAACATATATATGTATCCAAAGATGAGAATCAAACGCAAAGAAACCATCGAAATCATTCCACAATTAGTGAAAGAAAAAAATCATTTTAACCGGTTTTCTAGATGCAAAAAACGTGTTTTTCAACCTTTCTTTCTCTTTGTACGATCCCAACTTCAAATACCTTTCTCAATAGCAATTTTAATGAATCGCCGGTCAAAAAAAAAAAAAACATGTAAAGGAATCAGTGAAACAACCCAGAGTTTGTCCTCATCTCCACTTAGATACTATACAAAATAATACACATCACAGAAGACAACCCACAAACACCTCTCTCTGAACTATCCTTGGAATCTCAAAGAATGACCATTCTACGTGACCGAAAGAGTGATTCAAATAAAAAAACATATGTGCCGGATAGACCGGAGTATAGATCAAAGTAGAATGAAGATCCAATATACAAAACAAAACGAAAAAAAAAAAAAAAAAGATGCATTCATTAGAAAAAATCAATCTTCTTATTAGGATAAACAATTGAATTTAGAATTTAAGAAAATTAAAAAGTTGAATAAACTAAGGAAAGAACAATACCGTCTTTCAGAGGTGATCTATATTAACCTTGTGAGTTGAAGGTAATGATTTTAGGGCTTTATTTATAGATCAAAAAACTGGAAGACCGAGCGGGAAGGATCCCGCCAAAAAGAATTTTACTTTTAAACTGCATCCCGCCAAAATTTGAGAAGTTATCCTAAATCGAAATAACCCATTAAAATCGGTATCTCTTTGATGGTTGCAACTGCATCTGTATTTTTTTTTGTTCATCCATATCTTCCTTTTTTTTCTCTTCTTTTTTTTGTTTTTATTTTTGGATAAATATCATCAAATAATATCTTCCTCAATAAATACAGTATGTCGACATCCGGAAATAAGAAGTGCGTTTATAATTAAGGAGAGTCTATCGGTCATGGTACCTTAATTAAGAATTTTGACCCCATCATCCAATGTTTTGTACATAAACCAAAACAAACATACAGACTTAAGTATCCTCTAAATCTATCGGGTGGACCGTATCAGTTTTTCGCCTACACCTACATGCGTTTTTATGCAAAAATAATTCAATATAATCAAGAACGATAAGCTGTTCTCTAATAATCTAGATTCTGGACATGATAATATTGGGACTAGCATTTCGATCTTTAATTAGTAGTTGACATTTAGTTTTATGTATGTGCATCACGAAAATGCTAAAGGTACGAGAGGTCAATCCGAATAATTCCCTGAGACGCAAACTTGGGGACCAATTTTTACCGATCCATATCCCAATGTACATGTTGAGAATGTTTTTATCTCCTCCATCAAATTCTAAATCGGGAGAAATCAGGAAGGTTTAAAATCACCCATATGCATCATGGTTCTTTTTATTTATTATTATTTTGACTTTTTATATACTTCAAGGATCAAACCTATAGATCTCGGGTAGACTTTGAACCTTAGTTAAAAATTCGGGATACAGGGAAAGTTTAGGAATTAACAAGTACGCCAATGATATATATATAAGATAAGTGTATGTAACTTTTTAAAAGTTAAAAATATAATAGAGAATGGTAATTTGGTGATGTGGCAAACTATTGTAGGGGTCGTATGGTTCGGTAATACGCAAAATACACATATAAATTGTTTTAGGATAGAAATTCACAAATCAAGTCTAGGTTCCGAAAGCAAAGATGATAAAGATGGATTCTTGAACTAGACGGGTATAATTCGCGAATTTACTAACTAGGTTGCGAACTTCTACTCATAGTTTTGTACTCTATTTATTAAAAATGCCTCTAATTCACATTTTGATATAAATATGCTAGAATTTATCTTTTGGAATATCGGAAAGTCCATATTTATACTATTTGATAATGTACAGGTGAATGAAGTTTCTTTGGCAAGAGCAATTACTTACCAGGTAAATGAATGGAAACCGAGTACTGGCGGATTAATTTAACACAAGGAGAAGAATGTCAGCCCGTTACAACTCCATCTATATCTGGGAACAAAATTAACTATGATGCTTTTTATACTAATGCTAGCATCGATAGTGACCTCTAGGAGTTTTCGAAGAAACTATAATGGATGCAAGGGAGTATGACTCAAACGAGTTTAAGCCCCGGATGTCAAAATTCACTTCGGAAACTACAATGGCAAAATTCACTCCGAAATTATCAAATATGATATTTTACATCTCAAATTCTTCCGATGAGAACCTGGGCATGTATTTGTTAATCTTGCACGACGAGTTCAAGCCCAGATGTCAAAATCCCTGGCAGAGGAGTAATTTGGTCATTTTCCAAGTCACCAGAAAGTAGTTGCATGTGTCCGACAAGGGTAATATGGTCATTTTCACAAACAACGTTTAATTAGTTTGCACTTTTTGGGAAGGGTAATATGGTCATATTCACAATGATCAAAAATTATGTTGCATGTTTCCGACAAGGGTAATTGGTCATTTTCACTTTTCCAACGTGGGTACTATGGTAATTTTTACAAATGAAAACACGGGCGGTATATGGTAATCTTATGTAGGAGTCCATCCGGGATGAAAAAATCACTCGGGACAATAAAAACAAATATTTTACATCTCAACTTCATCGAATGAGAACTGGGCCCATATCTGGTAATCTTGCTAGCCGAGTCCATCCTGGATAGGAAAATTCTCTCTGGAATTATCAAATCTGACATTTTACATCTCAAGTTCACCAGAATGAGAACCTGGGACGATATCTGGTAATATTGCAAGCCTAGCCATCCCGGGTGACAAAATCCACTATGGAATCATCAAAACTGATATTTAATATCCCGAACTTCATACGAATGAGAACACAGGCCGATGTCTGGTAATCTTGCAAGCCGAAACTCCATCACGATGGCAAAATTCACTCGGAATTATCAAACCTGATATTTTGCATCTTAGCTTCATCGAGAAGAAAAACCTGGGCTTGTATCTGGTAATCTTGCAAGTCGACTCCATCTCGGATGACAAAATCCACTCTGGAACAATATAAACTAGTATTTTACATCTCAACATCATCTGAATGAGAACCTAGGCCTATATCTGGTAATCTTGCAAGCCGACTCCATCTCGGATGACAAAATCCACTCTGGAACAATATAAACTAGTATTTTACATCTCAACATCATCTGAATGAGAACCTGGGCCTATATCTGGTAATCTTGCAAGCCGAGTCTATCCACGATAGCAAAATTCACTCAAGGAATTATCAAATCGATATTTTACATCTCGGCTTCACCATGTATTTCAACTTCATCGAATGAGAACTGGACAGATCAGGTAATCTTGCAAGCCGAGTCCATCCAGGATGGCAAAATTCACTCGGGAATTATCAAATCGATATTTTGCATCTCAACTTCATCAGAAGAAAAGCCGGACTTATATATGGTAATCTTGCAAGTCGACTCCATCCCGTATGGCAAATCCACTATGGAATCATCAAAACTGATATTTTACATTTCAACTCCTCTGAAGAAAAATTTCTATATCCAAGTAGGATATACTTTCATTTTTTCTAAAAGCCTTCTCCAACCCTAATTTCTTAAAGAAATGTATTGATGAGGTGACCTATTTTTGGGTATAACATGCCAAAGCTGGTGTCAAAAATTGAACATTCATTTAGAGATGGCCGAAGTACGTAGAGTATGCATTTAAATTTTTGTTGATCATCTTTCAACAAAAATTTAAAAATATATTTTAATATTTTCTTCCCATGTAATGCGTATCTTGAGAATCAATTGAAAACACCAACCTCTATTATAGAGGTGTAAAATATGTGGTGCCAGTATGTTTAGAGCATAACACAACTCGTTAAGACTCCAAGACAGCATAATAGAACACATGAGCTATTATTGAATTTTAATTTTTGTTCGAAGGAGCTGTGGTTGGAAATATATAGTCATTCCCTATAACATGGACATTAATCATGAGCTAATGGATACGTCCCGTAGGTTTCTTGCTCCACCCACACCATGACGCGACTTTTTCTAAATAAATATGCCGTGGCATGATGCATGCATATGCTCAGTTATCAAGTAGAAAGATTACACATTAGATACACGTATTTTTAAGTGCAAAGCCCATTTTTAACACGTCATTTTATTAAATCTGTACATAGACTTTTGGGGTAACAGGTGCTCGACTTAACGGGATGGTAAGGAGACAGTTTCAGTGGGTCTTTGCGAGTTGCGACTCATCATGTCTAGTTACATTTTCACCTCACACACACGTAGTCCACATACTCATTGGAAGGGTATTGAGTTCTGACTTTATCGTGTTTGGGTTGCCCAGTATTTTATTCCATATCCAGAAAAAACAGCGAAAGAGGATTCTAGAAGATATGGGAATAGAAGAAACCTATTCAGTTACAGCCAAGTGAGAGGTGGCCGATCCGATTTTAATGGATCCATTATGCAACTTCTCAACTCCGGGAGGATGCAGAGGGAAAGCAAAAGAGCAGAAAGAAAAAGGGCGGGATTTTGCAGCGGGATTTTACCAACTAAATCCTATAAATGGAGCCGAATTATCATCCAAATTTGTTCGCAAAATTCTATATAAAACAGAAGGTATGGCGTCATAGATTTTTCATTAATTCTATTGATTTTTATTCAAAAACCCTAACTTTTTTTCTTCCTTCATCTGCTTTTGGTTTGTAGATTTTTAATAGGTTTGTAATTCTCTGATTGTTTTGAAATAGTTAGATTTATAATCGATTTGCAATTCTCTGATTTTTTTTTTTGAAACAGTAAAAGCGATTGTATGTTCAGGTATCTGAGTGATATCATGATGTTATTTCTTTGTTGATTAGGTTGAATTTCGATCTCTGTTACTAGTTATGTTAGATCTGCAGAATATTATGTTTAGGATTTCTCCGATGGTTTTATATAATTTGATTAAGGTTTGTAAGATTTGTGGAGGAATATTTTTTTTAAAATTGTAAATCCATTTGGTGTCTTGAAAACCTGAGTGTTTGAAGCTTATATTGTGTCGATATGATTGAATTCAATTTTGTGTTATTAGTGAACTTAAATCTGTTATGAGAAATGAGAAACCTAATTAAAGGTTTTATTTGTTATTTGCAGATTTTATTTTTTCAAACTTATTAGGTTTTATAATTTGCAAATGTTATTTTTTGTCCAATTGGGTTTCATGATCATTTCGTTGTTTGCTGCTTCAATCATGTTTTTGATTTTTAAAGATTATTAGTCTTCTTTGGGTATCTATGGATCTGTTAGATTGATGACTTTTCCTTCACATGAAATTGAAATGGGAAAGGACTTATACAGTTACAGAAGCTTTTACTGTTCTGATTCAACATTACTTTTTTTAGTCTTTTTCATATATTGATTGTGATGTATGCATGGTTTTGGTGATCTCATCATAGTTATATTTATTTTATGGGTTCTTATATCTGATTTTATGTTAATATCTAGGTTAGGAGTATCCTACTAACCCCCTGTGGATCATATGGCCGCTTCAAACATCGGTATTGCACATTTCTTCTATTTTTAAAGACTTATGATCAATTTTCTGCAAACAATCAATGTCACTACCGAATATTCACTATTTTTTTGTTCATTTTACAGAAGGACTCAGACTAGGAGATCCCATTGTTCGGGGACAACTACGTAGAATACGACTACGAGGAGCAGTGGCTCAAAAGCGGAAGGATACCAATTATCATTGATGAACAATCTGGTGTACTTGTAGGAGAACATGGATCTCATTTAGCCGGTGAATGTGATACGATTATTCATTCTTTCGCTCCTTTGGGATATAAGTCATGGACAAAAATTCCCCTCCAAGATAGGGAGATGTTAATAGAACAATTAAAGGTATCTGAGTAAAGCAAAATTATCTTTATGGTCTTTCTTGATTAACGTTTGAAATAAATATGTGATTCTCAACTCTTATTGGTCATGATGTTGTAGGATAATTTCATATTAGACACCACGGACCATACGTTAAGAGATGCAGAATTATCGTATGTCAAAGGGATATGCCTGCTTTAAGCATAAGATGCTGATGCATTTCAAAAGTTATGCGACTATTGAAGAAGCACGTGGTAATCCTTTTGGGAACATCTCACCGGCAAATTGGTCAAGCTTGTGTGACCTCTTTGCTATGGAGAGTATAGAGAATATTAAGGTGACGTAACAGGTTACATACTTAGGATAGGTGACGTATATATTTTAATCCTTTTTCAGGTACTAATTTCAATTCTTTTCTTAAATTTCAGAAACGCGGCAATCGTCAATAGAATTTTAAGGCCTCAAGGGGATTCATTATCAAGTTCAAGGGACGGCAAAAGCTTCAAGAGCATACGTTACGGGACGAAAAAATCAAGCTATACATAGAGCAAATGGAACAACTGAGGGATTCAATGCAACTTTCGGGCGACATGTACTCAATATGGTTCTTTATCCGCTGTTGCTCAGACCAATGAAGATCAGAAGTTGTTCGGTGCTTAGTTTTATATTGCTCGTTTTTAGTTGAAGTTACACAAGTATTAGTTTTCCTTAGTTTTTTTTTTAGTACTACGTATTTCAGTAGGGCTGTATTTTGGGTAGTTTAATTAGCAGCCGAAGGGTCATCTTTTGAATAGTTCAATTACTTGACCATGAGTATTATTCTTGCTTAAGTTGTTGGTATAATATTTTGCTTAAATGGTTTTCCGTTCTAATATTATTTTCATATTTTATATGATGAATGGAAAAATGAATTTGGTCGGAGTTTATCATTTTTCATAGCAAATCTACTAGTCAAAATAGAAATTAAAACAAAACTTTTTCCTCACCCTAAAAGATTATTTGGAGAAAAAAAAAAAACAGATCTGCCTTTCCTTCTTGTCACATGCAATATATTAGTCACCAAGTTTAATATTTGGAGAAAAACTATAGTTGTTTCTAAAACTATTTACTCTGACAGACAAATTCTTTGTAATGAAATTTTTTTCAATGACAAACATTATAGTCTCCTTAGGATAATTTTAGAGGCGATATGTTTCATCCTGAAAATTTTCTTTATGCACAAAACAATATTTGTGTAGGAAATTTCTTATTACGGGACAAACGCATTTGTCTTTGAAAGTTTTATCAGCGGCAAATATATCAGACTCTAAAAACCAAAAAACTGGAACAACATTTTTTGTCATTATTTCTTTTTATTTCGAGACCAACTTTTTTGTCTACATAATTTATCTTTGCAGACTAAATTCATTAGTCGATAAAACTTATTTGGGGACCAATTTTCATTGTCTATAAAAGTTATTCTTTGGATAAATTATTTGTCTCAAAAAACATCTTTAGAGACGCGGCGCGATCATCCAAAGCTCTCTTTAGAGACAAACACACTTGTTGGTATAGTATGGTTTACAGACAAAATAATTTGTCGCTGGAACTTATTATTGAGACAAAACTAAATTGTCATGAAACTATTTAATGAGAAAAAAAATTAATCGCCAAAATTACTTTTGATGTCCTAATTTTTGAAGTTAATTTTGTACTTTGAAGACAATTTCGTTAGTCATTGAAAGGCATATACAACGACATAATATTTGGTGTCACCGAAATTATCTTAGCGACCAAAAGAAGTTTCCACGACGATGATTAGACGACAAAAAAAAAAATTGTTACAAATTTTATTTGGCGACTAAACAAAAGGTAGTTCGATGACAAAAATATTTGTCACTAGATGCCCATTTTCTTGTAGTGGCCACGCCAAGCCCAAACACCCTTCAGCCGCGCCATGCCAAAGTAGCGCCGCACCTAGGCTTGCAACCAGGCCAAAATGGCCACGCATGCCATTGGCACATGCCAACACGCTCGGTAGCTTTTTCCCAAGGCGCGACCCAAATTGGCCACGCATGCCATTGGCACATGCCAACACGCTCGTGATAGTTTTTTCTACTGGGCGCGGCCCAAAATGGCCACGCATGCCATTGGCACATGCCAACACGCTCGCCGGTGGCTTTTTCTACCGGGGCCCAAACTGGCCACGCATGCCGTTGGCACATGCCAACACGCTCGGTAGCTTTTTCTACCAAGGCGCGACCCAAATTGGCCACGCATGCCATTGGCATATGCTAACCAACACGCTCGGTAGCTTTTCTACCGGGCGCGACCCAAGCGGCAACGCATGCCATTGGCGCACATGACACGCTCATTGGTAGCTTTTTCTACCAAGGCGCGACCCAAATTGGCCACGCATGCCATTGGCACATGCCAACATGCTCATTTGGTAGCTTTTTCTACCGGGCGCGGCCCAAATTGGCCACGCATGCCATTGGCACATGCCAACACGCTCATTTGGTAGCTTTTTCTACCAAGGCGCGACCCAAATTGGCCACGCATGCCATTGGCACATGCCAACACGCTCGGTAGCTTTTTCTACCAGGGCGCGGCCCAAACTGGCCACGCATGCCATTGGCACATGCCAACACGCTCGCTGGTAGCTTTTCTTACCAGGCCACGGCCCTAATGGCCGAACACGCCATTGGCACTTGCCACACGCGTCACTAGCAGGCATTCCCACTTACACTCAGCGTGCAACCTACCACCAAGGCATTCCGCACATGCCATTGGCACATGCCACACACGCCACTAGTAGCTCGGCATTGCCACTCGCACTCAAGATGCAACCGCAACAAAGGCATCCGCACATTCTAATGGCACATGCCGCACGCGCCACTAGCGGCGCCACTTGCACTCAAGGTGCAACCAACACTCGAGATATCAACACAAGCGGGGATGCTTTCCCGGGTTTTGGTTTGGCGGTCACTGAC
Source organism: Papaver armeniacum (assembly GCA_023531295.1). Classification (NCBI taxonomy): domain Eukaryota; kingdom Viridiplantae; phylum Streptophyta; class Magnoliopsida; order Ranunculales; family Papaveraceae; genus Papaver; species Papaver armeniacum. The sequence goes on from JAJJWW010006838.1 coordinate 1,537,955, forward strand.
TTGGGGCGTACACTACGCTCACATTAAGAAAGCGTGAAAAGGAATAAAGCGGTCAAATAAATGAGAAATAATGGTGAAAACGTTTTCACCCATAAACACAATCGGTTACCACCTCCTCCCATTATTTCACCCTTTACTCTCTTCCTTCATGAGGCCAGTCGTTTCAATCTCGACTTGCATAAATAGGTCTTACCTATTTCCACCCAGGGCGACAAGTCTCGGTCGGAGAAAAAATACAACACTCTCGAAAAGGCAACTTTGCAAGCTATCCAAAGCTTTCATCTCTTGAAAGCTTCCTAAGCTCACTTTACGATACAAGTCGAGACACTACTCTCCCGAATTATTCGGCCTCAACACCTTTCTTTGCTTCCCTCCCCAAATCAACCCTTCTCCTCCACTTTGTGACCGAAGCAAGTCCGGGCGGCCATTTCTTGGTTTAAGTAGGACTTGTCAGATTGATCACTCGAATCTATAAAGTGCTCACGTGCAGCACATTTGTTTAGGGTTTAAACCAGTTTCTCACTCACCTACCGAATTTACCGAAATCGGCAGAAACGATTTTCACCTATAAACACCAATTCTCGGAATCATACTTCCGTATGATCGGAAATACATTGGTATGATTCTTAAGAGAAGGTTTCGAAACACGGAAATATGTATACAACTAATACTGAAAATAATAACATTATTGGTTACTAAATTTTCCATGTGAAAATGACAAACAAATACATAGTGTGAAAAATATTGATTCTTACCTCCAGAACTCCCCATAAAGCATTAAAACTATCTTTGACACACGTCGAGCAATCACTGAGGGCCATGTAAATCTCTGATAAAATCGGAGACCCCCAATCATATGTTGGTGCTTGCTATAAATCTTCTAATGCTTCGAGAAACCCAATTAACACCACTGAGCTAGCATTTGGAAATAGACATTGGCCTAGTGTCCACAATACAAACAGACGTTCGAGCTCCTCATAATGGTCAAATATTCATTACCAACTACCCTGTTTTCATTCATTTTCCTAGCATAACGTATTAAAAATGCTTTCAACCCAGCCACTTTTAACCCTTGCGCTTTTAATTGTCTATATGAAACATTTCCTTCTACATCACTTGAATATAAGGGAAGTCTTTGTTTCCATTTATCTTCTGATAACCAATTTAGTTTGTTAAATGGAAGTAAGTTTCCAGCACATGGAATTCCCGTTAACATGTACAAATCTATCGGTGTAACTCCTATTAACAATAATTATTCATAATTAGAATTTTTTGATTTTTATAAAACAAAACACATAATCTAAAAATTAAATTACTAGAAAAAATTGACTTATCGCATTCAAAGTCCTTGAAAAAGAACGTGTTTGTAGTCTTCTACCATCGTTCTAATATAACTTGAACTCCTTGAGTCTTGTGGTTTCTAGGTTGTATATGATATAGATGTCGCCAAGGATATCTTCTAACTCCCTCTTGAACAACAGGGGGAAGTAATTGATAAATCGTACGTAACTCAGTCCATCCACCTCTTAGATTTACCGAATTAGCTCGCTCCTGATGGTCAGATATGTGATTAGAGAACATACCTTCACCGGCTACTTGTCTGACATTACCAAACTCATAATTTGTATCCACCGCAAAACTTAATCCACTAGCTGGGGTACTAGTACATCCTTTGGATTTTCTATTTCTTTTTCTTCTCTCCATATTTTTTTTAAGAAAATCAAAAAATAATTGTTTAAGTTTAAGAAAAGCAAAAGATTTGAGAAGAATTGAGAAGAGAAGAGAACAAGGTGCGGTATTTATAGGCGTTAGAAAGTCGAACGTTAGCGAAATTGATTATAACGCCAGCACTTGAGTTAATATCATGCGTTATTGACAATGTCTCATGATTAATCTCAATGTCTCATGATGAACCCAAATTGTTAACAAATCATGCAAATGAAAGTAATTAGGTAAATTCTCTTTCAAAAAAAGTTCGGTAATTGGGTTCCCTCTAAAAAAAACAAAAAGTGTCATGCACTAAACACCTCCAAGAAACAGGTCCCCATAACAAGCACTAGCTTACCATACGAAAGCCTCATGTTCTATAAAAATTCTTTATATACTTTTAGTGTAACGGATTCGGGTGCCTAATAGAGTTTTAGGAATCATCCGAATTCAATTCAAAATTTGCTGGATCCCGTAAACTGCACCTGCATTTAGTCATTCATGAATATGGATCAGACACTTTTCGTGAAAAAAAAAAGAGAGGATGGACTAGGTCGAATCTGCGGTTCTCAAATGCTCATCCCAAATCTTTCACATTTGATCCTGGATTTATATTTCATTTTCTATTCTCAATACTTCAAAGGGAATTGTCATTTTTTAGAAATCACACTTGTGAGGAGATAACATGCCTACATGGTTATACAGGACAGTCAAAGAGATGATTCCTACAGAATAATCAATCAGCACAGTGCATGGAATAAATTAAGATCGAAACTCGGATTAATTTGAGTAGTGGATCTAGTCGATAGACCTCTTTCTTTTTTTTTATTTCGTTTTTGGCTGGGCTGATAACTTCTGGCCGACTTTGTTGAAATTTTTTCCGTCTTATCTATTATCATACTTTCAATTAATTAATCATCCAAATAAGCACATATCCTCATCCATAATCAATGTAAACAACATAAACCTACACTTGCTGATATTGCTTCTCAATGTTATTATCCATGCACGTTTTTTTTTCTTTGGTTGTTATATAAGGGACTTTTTCCATACACGGTACCGCCAGTAATGACCCGCTTGCTGTGTTCTTTGAGCATTTAACTATATATACGTGCATCCAACTTAAGAACAAAACTCACAATTTCAAGAAGAACCCTAAAGAAAGAAAACGAAAATTTCTCATTTTGCTTTCTGTTTCGAAAGGAAGAACCTTCAATCTGAATTATTCATCCCTTAGCAATGGCATCTAGTAAGAACTCACTCTCTGTGTTATTCATGGCTTTGGTCCTCATGGCTGTTGTAAGTGATTTGGCAAATGCAAGTTCGTTAACAGCATATGGTGGACCAGGTTGCGCCGGAAGACGTGTTAGGTTAGATGGGTGTGGATGCTCAAACATTGTTTTTCGGAATGGTTATGAATTTGTTTACACTGGTCAAACTGCTAACATGTATAACCAAGCGGATTGTCAGGGTGTGAGCAATTTCCGTTTCAATGCCAATGCTAGTAGGTGCAGCCCCTTTAGATGGAGGAGTGTATTCATCCGGTGTTAACTGTCATGCAAATCCGATTGTCGATCTCTATACTATGAGACAGACATTATGTGTTTCAAGAATGGACCTTTTTTTTTTTTTGATTGGAAGAGAGATTTTATTAAAACAGAAGAAGAATGTACAAAAAGCTACTAGCTGTAGCTAAAAAAAGAAGAAAAAAGAACAATCAATAAAAGACAGTTTCCCAGTTAATCACTGTATGAGAGAAATTTGTGTGAATTCTCTTCCCGGCTGCAGCAGCCCATGATAGGACTAGGACTTTGGCATTGTCGCTTAATTCCGAGTCAGTCTTGAAGTTGTAGTCATCATTGAAAGTACGGCAGTTTCTTTCATTCCATAAAGTCCATACAATTGCTGCAGGGATGAGGCTCCATATATCTTTCCCTGAGTTACTGTGGATACAATTGCTAGACCAAGAAACAGCAAGAGCATACATTGAACTGGAAAACCCATGCCCAGTCTTTTTGGTGTGAGAGCAGTCCAAACATGATACGCAACCTTGCAATGGAGTAGAATATGATCTTGTGTCTCTTTCGTTGTCACTTCACAAAGAATACATGAATTATACAAATTCATACCTTTCGATTCAACATCTCCAAAGAGTTGAGTCTTCCATGAACCGCACACCACATAAGGAAACAAATCTTTGGAGGAATGCAAGCTTGCCATACAAATTTCCATGGAAAATTATCCACTCGACTTCAAACTACCGCAATTGCATAAAGGATTTCACAGTATACACCCGAAGATTCCAAATCCCATCTTCTTGTATCAGGAAAGTTATCCGGTGTTGGTGGAGAAGATCCAATAAGAAGGAACAAAGCGGCAAGTTGGTTAACTTCGGTATCCGTAAGCACTCTTTTGTAGTCAAACTTCCAAGCTCCGAAGCCGAGAGATGTGTGCGACCACACTACCATTTTTCAATTTATCCAATTTGTAAAGTAAAGGGAACTTTACATCCAAACTAGAGTCACTAACCCACTTATCATGCCAAAATGAAATATGTAATCCAGTGTAGACATAACTTGGAGTTCGAAGAGACCCAATAGTTCATTTTCGCAATTGTTTTCCAACAAGAAACACCATGAACCATGTGTACTTTACGAGGCACCCAATGAGAGAAAGAAGTACCATATTTTTCGGCTGATAATTTTGTACCATAGATGATTCTTCTCTACACCAAATCTCCAACACCACTTAGCAAGTAATACTTGATTCATTAACCTCAGTTTTTAAGACACCCAATCCCCCTCTTTCTTTTGAAGCACAAACTAACTCAAAATTTATAAGATGTGAAGTAACTGAACAGGACTTATTCTCCCATAAAAAACATCTCATCTTCTTCTCAAGAATGTTAATAATAGAAATTGGAGCTTTGAAAAGAAGTAATACATAGGAAGAGAACATAAGATACACTTCAAAAGAGCCAACTTTCCACCTTTAGATAACTTACCTTGTCTCCATAACGATAGTTTAGCTTCAAATTTTTCAATTATGGGATCCCATATGGATTTTGCATTAGCTTTTGCACCCAAAGGCATTCCTGGGTACATAAAGGTATTGAATCGGTTGCACAACCCTAATTGAAGCCCATTCTTCCAAAAGAGGTACTTCACCAATTGCAATGAGTCTTGTTTTTGATGTATTGACCTTTAAGCCTCGCAATATATTCAAAACAGTGAAGTATGGAGAAAAGATTGATGAGTTCTTCTTTTTTGTTATCAATGAAGAAGATAGTATCATCGACATAATGTAAATGACTTACTACTAAGCCATTTTGAACCTGTTTGAAACCACTAAACAGATTTATACTTTTGCTCTATCTAAGTACCTTGAGAATCCTTCCATTGCAACATTGAAAAGCAAAGGTGAAGAGGACAACCTTGCCTAACACCCAATGCTTGCCAAAATAACCAAAGGATGACCCATTTATCAACACGAGAGAAGGAAGCAGGTTGAGTAACAAAATTGAACCCAACTACACCATTTGCTACTAAAACCCATATGCTTCAAAATATCTTCCAAATACCGCCAATTTACCCTATCAAAGGCCTTCTCCAAGTCAATCTTGCAAATCAAACCAGCTTGTCCAGTTGTAGTCTAGAATCAACCACTCGTTGGCAATCAAAATGCCATCTGAAATTTGTCTACCCTCAATGTATGCACATTGAGCAGGGTGAGATGAGTTTTGGCATAACTAATTTCATTCTTGAAGCTAGTACTTTAGCAATAATCTTGTACATGCTAGTAAGAAGACAAATTGGCCTACAATCCTTCCTGGTTTCAACATAATCTTTTTTGGGTACTAAGGTAATAAAGGTAGAGTTATGTTTAGGATCAATCTTACCCGAGACTCACAAAACTCCATGATAGTCTCCATGATATCTTTCTTAATGAATCTCCAACATTTTAGAAAGAACATAATAGGGTAACCATCAGGCCCTGGAGCCTTGTCTTGTCCAAGGTCTTTGATAGCTTGAAGAACCTCATTTTCAGTGAAATTTGCATCCAGAATTTCCGATTCAATGTCACTTATACTGTCAAAAGTAATTCCTTCCAATTCCGGTCTGATAACTTCTTCTTCTGTGAAAAGGCCTTTATAAAAGTTCACAATATGATCTTGCAGCTTAAATCTGTCAGACACCAAAACACCTTCAATATATAATTGTCTGATCCTATTGTATCTCCTTCTAGCAGTGGCCTGGCTAATGAAAAAAGAAGTATTTCTATCCCCTTCTTGCAACCATTTGTTATTAGACTTTATTCTCCAAGCGACTTCATCCATTTTAGTGATCTTCTCAAACTCAACCAAGTGCTTAAGTTTTTCAAATAACTGATGTTCATCTAAAATGTTGTCTTGACCAAATTATCAAAAAAATGTATTTCTTCTAGTAAGTACTTGAGTTTGCTGCTGTTATGACCAAATGTGTCTCTGTTCCACACTTTCAACTTCTCCTTTAAAGCCTTCATTTTCATCCACAAAGAAGTACTTGGATTACTGCAAAAAGAAAAAGACAACCACCATTCTTCCAAAAGTTTTAAAAACCATTCTCCAAAAACCACATGATTTCAAACACCGAACGGACTAGGTCCCAAGAAGGATCGAAATGTCTAGGAGGATGGGAATGTGATCAAGTGGGTCAGCTTGAGCAAGTTGAGAGGCTAAAGGGTATTGAATTTCAAAAGAAGGAGAAAGAAGGAATCATCTAATCGCACATGACAGATTAGCTTGTCCATTGGACCAAGTATATCTAGCTCCCTTTAAAGGAAGATCAATTAGATTGTGCTCGGTAATGAAAGTTATGAAATCTTTCATGCTTTTTGTGATTCTTAACGCAATTTTTCTTCTCATCACGAGGTTCTTGATGGTGTTAAAATCACCTCCCAAACACCAAGGTAAATCCCAATAACTACAGATGTTATCTAATTCTTCCCAAAAATCAGACCTTTCATAAGGTTTATTTGGTCCATAAACATTTGTTAAGACCCAAGCAAAACCATCATGTTTATTGATACATGAGATGGAGAGAGAATATTCACCCACTATAGAATCAATAACTTCTAGAAAATCCTTGTTCCATAAGATGATCATACCACCCGAGTTACCAATCGACTTTTGAAAAGTCCATCCAAAATTTGGATGCCCACAAATTTGTTGGATATCATAATCATTACACCGCATCATTTTTGTCTCTTGCAGAATTATGATTGGAGCTTTAAGAATGGAAATCATTCTCTTCACAATCAGTCTTCTGTCACTAGAGCATAACCCTCTTACATTCCATGAGAGAATCTTCAAAACCATTTATCAACAATATGACCCACTTTTTTCACTAATCTCTTTGGTTTAACACTAGAAGTATTAACTTCTTCCACATTGATATCAAGCCTCCTGCATTCTGCGATGTACCTCCTTGAATAAACTTCTTGAGTCTGTGGAGTATGAATTGAGATTGCATCATCTAACACATCATCCATCAAAGGTTCAAAGCCTGGTGGAAATGTAGGAGTGGAGGAAGATGAAGAAATAGAAGTAATATCTTCATCCAAGAGACCAATAAAAGTATCTTCTAATCCATTAAGCGGCAATGCTTTCTCCTTGGGTTCATGTATAGGAACTTGATTAGTCCCATCTAACGGAACAATAGCTTGTACCGCAAAATCACTTTCTATATTGGGTGCTGGAAGAGCTTTTAGGACAGGATATTTAAGCACTGGACCTTGACTAGAAACTTTTGTGTAAAGAAATCTTCTAGAATGATTCGGCATCTTATGAAAAGAAATGCCCATATGAATTCCAAGGTCGAAAAGTCTGCTTACTTCTGCAACAATCCAGGTCGGAATGTTTATTGTATTGTTAATAGGTGTAACTATTTGTGGGATGTTTATCTGAATGGGTGTAGGTGATTGAATGATGGTCGGAGGAGTGTGAATGATGGGTGGTAGGATGGATGAAAGGATAAATCTAGGATGAATGGGATGCGGAATAGATGGGATGATATTGCACAGACTGTAGATATCCTTCAAATTAGAATGCTGAGGTGTTTTGATTAATGGGATGTGTACAGAATCTTTTTGCATTGGAGCAATGGGTATGGATGTTTTTTGGACATGAGATATGGGTATGGATGTGTATATGGCTGGTGGGTTGGGTACGGATATATGTTGAGTAGGAACTATCGGGTCATCTCTTAATTCAATATGAAAAGCAGGTTTCATGAGAACATCGATATCCATATCAATAATATCGTAGTGTCGGAGGACAAAACTAATTTTCAATCTTTTTCCAAACTTCTTTTGGTTTAGAGTTTTTCCTCTTGTTTCTCTGCGCCTACGCTTCTTTCTTTTTGAATTATTCTTTGAACCATGATGAGAAGGTATTGTAGACGGAAATTTGGCAAACTTAGCGAGAAATAGAAGTGGTCATTGTAGCCGGGAGATTCCGTGATATTCATAACCCTTTGAATTAATGGAGATTGACTATCTTCTTCCCGATATTCTGTCCATATCTTCCGTTTGAGATCCATCAAATCCGGTAAGTCAACATCCTTGATTGGAGCCTTTCCATAATTTGAATTCAAATTTTCTGGTGGGCAAATTGGTATTTTCCCTTGACCATCAGATGGTGCTTCAGCAATGAAGATCTTAGCTTCGAAGACCCCCAATTCTGTACAGATGGTAATTGATCTCGGTATCGCATTTGCCCCATTTGGGTTTCTTATCTTCATACGAATAGCCCTCAGGTCTTCAAGATTTAATGTCGTTGGATCTATAAAAAGAACTTCCCCACAAAAATTTCCTAATGCGTGAAAGACTTGTGATGACCAGAATTGTGGTGGAACACCGAAGATTTCCAGTCTAAAATCTGTCCTGGTGGAAGTGGATAATTGCCAAAAGTGATAATCCCATTTGAAGACAGACAATTCCACCGAATCCATAGTGAACTTGAATTCTGTATTAATGGATGACAAAACTTTGTCAGCATGGAATATTGCCTGATAGGAGTTAAGCGGATATAATTCAAACTCAGAATGAATCTGCAGCTCAACACATAAAGCATGACCTATAGGAACCCATGATTGGACTTTGATAGGTGATGAAACGACGTAAGCATCACACCATTGTCCTAAAGAATTTCTATTATTATATTGTATCTTGATAGAATTCTTCTGATTGGGCAAACTGATAGAGATAGGCGCAGCAAAAGAATCACAGCGAAAAGGAGAGTGCAGAGGATTTTTGTTCAAAACACGTTGATTGGTGGTAGGGATGAATCTATGAGTACCAGATTTGGATAAAACAGCTTGAGCATAGGAACGAGAAGGATGGTTAGAGATCGGATTCTCAGATAGATTGGAGACTTGTTGTGAGATATAGGTTTTGGATTTAGGGTTTATTGTGGGTTTGGAGACTGTGATTGAGATAGCAATAATCTCCTCCAGAACTGTGGCAAAAGAAAACCAACCAGTAAAACAATCTCCTGCTGGGATGAAGAAAGATATCGGTTCGGCCTTGGAATTTGATTTGAAAAGCATGATATTCAAGAAGAAACCATTATGATTGGACTGCTTGGTCATCAAGAACCAACTGTTACCTAAATAATGTTTCCAAATCTTGCGACCAGCATCACCATTTTTTGCAGCCTCAAAAATTGAATGGAAAAGATGTTTAGCAAGTGAACAAGGAATGGACCCCTGAGTAGATCCATGGGAATAGAATTCAGTGATAAGGATTGCAGAGTTTTGGGAGGCTTTGCTACAAGAGAATCTAAAAAAATTTCGATCAATCTGGAGAAAGCGATTTTCTAATGACATGATGTAAAAGATAATAGGATCTAGAAGGAAAGCTAGACTAAAACTGATAAGATCAAGAACCTAATTGGAAAATCTAATTGGAAAACCTAATCAGGAATGAAAAAGTAGAATTTTGGAGAACCGTAAAAAGGGGAGAGAGAAGCCATCTGTGTGTTCTTGCGCTTCTGTGTGTAGTGGCCTGTATTGTTTTCAAGAATGACCGGTGGTCTTAGTATTATAAGTTATGAATAAAAGTCGTCCATTCCGGTATGTGCTTCCTAAAAGTCTTGTATATAAGTTATAAATAAATTTGGGTATGACCGGTGGCTTAATCTTTGGGTTATTAATGTATTCGACGTTTGCCCTGTAAATATATTGTGTATATATATATTTGATACTTGGTTTTTATTTTTATTTTTTTCATCGGGGTTCAACATATTTTCACTCAATATATTTGGTTCCTCAATTCTTTGTACTTAAATGTAATCCGGCAACCGGGCGGCTTTCATGTCTCCTTGGCACAGGTGGCTCACCATTCCTTTGGCACAAGGTATAGTTGGCTTTTGACTGATAATTTCTGGTTGATTTTGCTGAAGTTTTTTCTATCGTATCTGTTACCAAAAATCCTTTTAATTAGTCAACACAAAATTGGTTAAAAAGACCAAAATCAACAATTCCTAGGTGAAAAAGACATGTAAAATTTGATACTGTTCAAATGGACTAGAGTGTAAAAATAGTCAGGATGTAAACAGTTTCATCCTACCCATTTTCAAATATTTTTTCTTATTTTTAATTTACATCAGGATGCATCCAATTTCAACCTCACTCTTTTTTAAGTTTAAGTCAGGATGAATCCAGTTTCATTCTTCCTATTTTATTGGTGTCCATTTCACCCATACTAATTTTTACACGTCCATTAAAACAATATATTAAAAATATTTGGACAAAAGACCCATTTTTCGTTTAATCAAAGGAGAAAAGCATATTCATCTGATATTATCCACTGGTTTTTGCCATCTTATCCGTTATATTCCTTTCATTTAATCAACCAAGCAAAACATATCCACATCCATAATCAATGAAGTCGGAGCTAAACACACCTCTGCTTAGTCTGCTAGTCTCGGAAATGCCGGACCACTAAGATGGTTTCTTGACGGCCCAAGTAGAACGTTGAATGGTTGTATTTGTATGATGCCGTTTCAAATTAATCGCCATCTTATTCAAACTTACGAAACAAACAAGTGACATTAGTATACACTGGGATTTTCTGTCACCGAATATCACATTACAATACAAGGATTCACCTCTCCGAATATCACTGTTGAATTTTTCTATCTTTCACCATCCAAGTTTACATGCATGTTCAACTCCTGCATTCATATACAGACAGCACATGCACACCCTTGGCCTTCAGCATAGGAACATAATGAAAAAAAAAAGAGTTAATAATTCTTACGACCCTAGAAAAAAAGTAAGAGTCCTGTAGGTAGCTGGTATCATGTACAGTGTAGGAGTAGAATCTCGCAACAGCAGTGTCCCAGCGAAGGTTTAACCAACAAATGATTGCGAAGACCATTACAGACTATTTGAGGAATGACGTAGCAGGTGACGTTAGCCTAATCACGAGGAAAATAAGATGATGATGTCCTGGATAGTACGGAATTGGCTACTTTTCATGGTTACGGGGATGATTTTCCCTGGTGTACCAAGGAAATTAGACTAATGGGATAAATAAGATGATGTCCTGGATCAAGGGAACTTTTAAATAAATTATGTTATGATCTCGGGCTTGTGGATTTGCAGATTTGGTCTTTGGTTGGTAAAAGATCACTATTATTGCATTAAAGGTGGGACACTTTGTCGATGGCTTTGACTGATAATTTCTGGCCGATTTTGTTGAAGTTTTTGCTATCGTATCTGTTACCAAGCATCCTTCCAATTAATCAAAGGGAAGAATGCATATTAATTTGATTTTTTCCTCTAGTTTTTGCCTTATCTGTTATCATCCTTTCATTTAAATAAACGTAGCAAAACATATCCACTTCCATAATCAATGAAAATAAGCATGTTCATGCACCATATCTTCTTCTCAATGAATTGACGAAAATTGCATATATTCATGAGTCGGACGGAAACACGCCTGTACTAATCTTAGAAAGGAGGGACCATTGTTTTCTTAACGGTCCAAGTCCAAGTAGAATGCTGAATGGTTGATAGCCATCTCAAATACGTAAGGTACAGAACTGGCGAATTCAATGGTATTACATCTATACACACTAGGATTTTCTGTCTCCGAGTATCACATCACTTTAACACAGCACAAGATTCACCTCTCCGAATATCAATGTTAATTTTGTTTCACACCATCAAAGGTTACATGCATGTTCAACTCGTGCATTCATATAGAGACATGAGACATCACATGCATACCCTTGGCCTTCGGCTTTAGCAACATAATGAGGAAAAAAAAAAAAAGTCCTATAGGTAGCCGGTATTATGTACAAGTACAATTAACACTACAGACACCGCATAACCTTGGCCTTGAGCTTAGCAACATGCAACAGCATCCATGATACTGATCTTGGTATCTTGCATTCCTGATTCTTTGATGCCCACCTTCATAAGTGTTTTCTTCTGTAGACTTATAGTCATGGGTGACTTTCACCCTCGAGTATACCTTTCGTTTTCTTGAATTAAAAAAAATACTTTCATACACCTTCCGTCCCAGTATAAATGTGGAATTAATTTGTAAAAATCTCTTATGTTAGAAGTTTTTTTAGTTTTTGTAATTAAATATCCAAAACAAAATTTATGTTTTAAACTGCATCTTATTTCAACTCAATTATGTTAAAATGGTTATTTTTAGATTTGGCCTATCTTAGAGGACAACCATAATCCACAATGATTGTACGGGATAAGTCTCACAGCAGAATAATCGTCGCCACAACCATGCTATTACTGCCGGTACGATGCGGTCTATTGTCTATGATACAAACAGAATGAAGATCGTCATGCATATGACATGTGGTTTAATCGAAAGAAATTAAGATCGAAACTCGGATTAGAGTAGTGAACAAACCTTTTTCATTTTTGTCTTTCGTATTTTTGGTTGGAAATGATCAGACCCTCCTCTATTATACTACACTAAAGCTGAGACACTTCTCGGTGGCTTCCTGGATGATAGTTTCAGCTCGACTTTGTTGGAAGTTTCTTTTTTTCTGAAAAAATGTTGGAATATTTTCAACTGCACTATCCAAAGGGGATCACGGGCGTATCAACAGGCGTCATTGATGTCTGATGATGAAGAGACTCATCGTTTCGTGAAGAGAAACCTGTTGGTGAAAAGATGTCTATTCCCAACAGATGCGAAAACCTCTATAAATAGCATCTCCCAAAACTCGTTTAAAATATATCGAAAAAAACCTTTTTTCTGTTTTCTCTCTTTCTAAAGCATCATCAGAAATTTTGTTTACATGTGTTCTTGATTGGATCAAGGGGTACAAACCTTGAATTCAATTTCTGTTGTAGGGCTTTCATTGTATCTGAAGGCATTATTTCACATAATTGTTGTAATCGCCAATTTATTGGGAGGTAGAAATAATTGTCTAAAAGAAATCTTATGAGCCTTGAAAGTTTGGAGTACAACAATCTCTTCATATGTTATTTCATCTTCTATTGCAACCCAGTTTTTTCCAACAAAAAATACTTTGAAGTTTATACCAGCCTATCAATTAATCAACGAAAAACACATATCCTCATCCATAATCAATGAAAAAATTGCGATATTTTCTTCTCAGTGATATTATCCACAAGTTTTTTTCCATGCACGCTCCCTCATTCTCGTCGCGTTCTTTTAACATTTAACTATAAATACGTGCATCCAACTTAAGAAGAAAACACATAATATCTTAGTAGCCAGGAGCGGGAACGGGATCGGGAGCGGGAACGAGAACTAGAACGAAAACGAAAACGCGAATCGTTAAATTTTCAAAAAATGGAATTCGAGGAACGCGTCGGGAGCGTAAATTAGGTTTAGTTATACTACTAGTTTCCTAAATTTATAAACAAAAAAGAAGACAACAACATATGTATCTCTTATTTAGTGCTTGTTATCCTGAACTTGGTGCTGGAAGACAGCACATGAAACACTAATTAGACTAGTATCCGTTAATTTAAGTATAGACAACAGCATGAAATATATGTGTAGACTAGACGTATAGGGAGAGATGGAATATTCATTAGCCTAGTATCTATTAACATACAGACCATTGTATCCAGAGTCTGAGATAAACACTGACACTAACTTCTTGATAAGATATAAAAGACTAAAACTAAAACGTTCTAACCTGTTGTGAAACTAGAAAATAGAGAAGGAGAGACACAAAGTAGAGACGAATAAGGGGAGAAAATCTTATTCATGTGTGTATAGAATACAATGTTTAAGCCTATATTTATATAGATAGAAGACTTGGTGTCCAAGATATGTAAACCCTAAACTTAGACACGAAGGGCATCTTAGTAAATAAACTTGGTTTATAACACTCCCCCTGATGACCACTGTGGCGAAGTCATTACAAATATACGGGGAAAACTCAAAAGAGAAAAACTTGAAATTGCATAAGCATGTAAAGACTTTGACAGTGTTGGACACGCATATGTTGCCTCGTTAAAACCTTGACAAGGAAAAACCCAGTGGGACAAAACCTTGAAGAAGGAAAAAGAGTACAACGCGATAAGTCCAGTAAATGCACCTTTGATGATGGCGCTCCCCATGATGAGTACTTGAGTTATATCTTGGCTAGCAAATCTTGAGTCATGACTTCCCAATTTGACGAAAGGAGTTCTTGAATGCATAAGATTCTTGTTCTTTCGTGAAAAAAATTGCTACTTGATGAAGTGTTGTTTTGCGCTAGTCTTCTAATTGTAGTTTTCTCGAGTCTTCATGCTTGCTTAAATACATTGACGACTTGTGTCTTGGGTTGCTAGATTTTGGAGATGATTTGCAGAAATAGTTGGTGTAGTTTCTTCAACGAAGTGCCAAGATATAGATACATTCATGTATATGAACACAACTGTATTTACTAACACATTGTATAGGGTTCATAAGGACATCCAAATTTCTAGGAGATGGTTATGTTGATTTGGTCTAATAAGATGACCTAGTTAATGGTGGGAATCCACCAAATAACAAAAATTGATACAACTCCCCTTGGATGACCACCATGTTGAAAATAAATTGCCTCACTAAAACCTTGCCTGTAAAACCCAATGGGAAAAAATATGGATCAAGGAAAAAGACCACAAATATCAACATTAATGACAAATTTAAACGTCAGAGATGTTGCCTCATTAAAACCTTGTCAGGGAAACCACATGGGATAAAACCTGAAACCAAGGGAAAAGAGTACAACTTTTGACGTATTTATCGATGCTAACTCAACTACATGAATTTTTCAAAAAATAAGCATCAAAATAATAACTCTAGTTTATCTGAAAGACGAGGACGAGTTTAAGCTAGCATAATTCTAACTGCAGATTTAAGAAAGAAAGAAGAAAAAAAACAATAAAGTTTATGCTGCTAAAGCGTGGATTTTTGTGTTTTTAAGGACTCCTAAAAAGACCCATAAAATTGATAGAATCAACTAATTAATCAGGATTCTTGGTTTTGTACCAAATTTCTAAAAACACAAAAAGGATTGTTAAAACCTAACACAATCGAGTCGTGTGGTTTATCGAATATAATTTGAATCCTACAAGGATTACAAATTTGAATATGTTCCCAATCACATTTCTTGTGTAAATGCAATATGAGTCCTTCAAGGACTACCACGCCAAAAGCATTATACATATGGAACAAAAATTCATTGAATCAATCCTCGGGTTTGAGCAGAAATAAAACCCTTAAATCGTTCTAAAAAGGAACATATTTCTCGTATAATGCGTTATAACTACACCAACCTGTAAGTAATAGGCTTGGCAATTTTAAGGTGTAAGTTTTGGATCCAAATTTGTGTTATTGAGAAATTAATCCAATAACAATTTGTGTTATTGAGAAATTTGGATCAAATTAATCTAATTTGGATTGTATGCCAACCAATCACATATGTCAATATTCCTCTGCAGAGGGGTTAACAACCACTATCATTTATTTCAGTAGCTACTATAAATGAATATTCGACAATTGTATTAGCATTTCACGATCTCATATAATTTCAGTGAATGCATACTTTGAAAAATTCAAAATTACTGGTACCAACGCCCACGGGCGTGATAATCTCCTACTATTCAAATAAGGAGATATGAATTTTGAGAACGTGAATCATATTATGATAGACTCTGTTGGAGCTATCTATAGCATATACAAAAATGCTACATGTTTGCTAGATGTGATTGAGTTTTCCTTTTCAAATGGCATAAACTTATTGGAAAGCTAAATGAGATTTGTTCACGCCTATTTAATTGCAGCCTTTTTCGATTTGATCATGATGGGAGAGAAGTGATACAACCTTTAAGTTAATTAATGCCAACCTTTAATAGCGTAGAGTCTCCCCCTGATTCTGGCGGAAATTGTCATCTCATATACGAAAAATAAATATATATTCGTAGAGTATTATCCGATTAAATCAAGGACATATAATCATAATAATTTCTGGATTTTAATGATACCAGTTGGACGGTAGATAATGACTTCAAAACCCATAAGAAATTGTCCTAAAAATAAAAATTGTAGTCTTTTTGACGTACAAATTTAAAATCAACCATGGATTCTTTGGTTAGAGAAAGAAAACATAAATCTCCAATGACCTATAGGGCCGACGATATATTCATTCACCTAAGAATGAAATTATAGACACTTTATTTCATTCCAAAAAAAAAAAAAAAAAAAAAAAAAAAAATTGAGATCAATATAGTCACTACAAGGACTAATTAATGATTTAGGCTAACAAGCCGGGTGCGCACCCTTTGATCTTTAGTGTCCAATTCCAATAGTGGAATTATTTTAAAATTTTGGAGATTTACCATGAGAAAAAAAAATGCTCAATATCCCTAAGGAATACAACAATTCCTCTAGGTGTTTGCAATTGGGAATATCATAATAACGATACTTTATATATCCCCTTAGGACCGATAGGGAAAAACCAAATCAATTGGCTTATATGATTCTTTTTAAGAAAATAAAGAGATCATTTACGTTATTAAGGAATCCATGGTTTCCCGTAAGAAATGGAAATCAATGGTTTATTAGTAGAAAAATAAAACCATAATTGGTAATGGTTTGTTTAAACGATTATCGTCAAACTACGAGAGAAAAAAATAGTGGCTAAAATTTCTTAGAATGCCAATTTTAACATCTCCCTCCTCAAAATTGATGGAGAACACCAATACCGGTTGGTATATACGATACATCAAAATTGCATCGACTAAAAGAAAAAGATATGCCGACTTAGTCATCACATAGGGAAAATCCACTTCGTGGTTGATAGATGGTTTCTTTGAAAAAAAAAAAAGAAACCGATCATAAAAATCACATGATCTTCATCAAATAGACGAAGACACCAAAATTAATTGGCCGTAGGTTTTTCAACCATGCATATGATTAACTACCATAAAGGTAGCTAAATCGCGACGACACCAATTTTTGGTGATTACAGTTTCATGAAAGAATAGAAATTGTATACCATATATCAATGGATTTTATTTTTCTCTCTATGAATAAGGATATAAGAAAAGAAAGGACAACCAGAATTTTTGCTTAAAGTTGGTTACCCATGGCATACATATAATAAAAATAAAATAAATAAATCAATTACGGTATATGAAAGAATAGAAATCTTTAGTATCTTACTGTATAATATGACCATGTCCCTTCGCCGTTCATTATACCCATTTAGTAGTGGAACGATAATTTTGATAATGACTTAGAAAATCATCTTTAATGTTTTGATACCCATAAGCTAGGATCATTATGTGGCCCTTGACATAAAAGAGAACTATATGCAGCTGGTGTACGAAGGGTTAGCGCTTAAGCAACACATAAAACAACCAATTGTAAGCCTTTTAATAATCTTTGTAGAGCAAACCTACTTTTTATTGATGACGATTTCTTTGAAGGAATAGAAATCACTAACCAATATTGGCTAAAAGTTGAATGCCATTTTTTTTTTATCTCATTGAATTGGTGGGGAAAAACCAACATCAATTGGTTTGTACAATTAATAAAATTGTATTGACAAATTAAAAAATATTGTCGCTTTTAATATCGCATAGTTAGCTGACGGATGGTTTCTTGCACAAAAATAAATAATAAATAAATAGAAACCATTAATCACATGATCTTCGTCTAAAGGATAAAGATACCAATTAAATTGGCCGAAAGTTCCGTGAACCATGCATGTCATTAGTTACCGTAAAGATAATGAAATCTACAACGATACCAATTTTTGGTAATTACAGTTTCATTATAGGAATAGAAACTATAAACCATCTTTTGATGGATTTATTCTTTCTCTATGAAAAAAGATTAGAGAACATGGGAAAACCGAACTCAAAGATGATTTCCCATTTATATATACATAATAATAATATAAAGTAAAAAGCAATATGTAAAATTATTATACAATATTATAAAGCGTAAATAAAGAGGACATTAGAGCTTTACGTGCACCAAGGCATCAAAACGGTGCTATTGGAGAATATTGGCTCATGTGGAAACGTACAATGGACTTTGTAACCACAAACACCATCCATGACTGGCCTTAAGGGATCGCTCACACAGTGTTGACCTCATCATCATTATTACATGTAAAAACAAACAAAAATAAAGAATTGATTAATAACGGCCAGTGGAGGAAAAAACAATCAATAATAGGTTCAAACTATAAGATTGTTAGAATCTTCCCATGAAACTGTTTTGAATTGAAC
The DNA here is from genome assembly GCA_023531295.1 of Papaver armeniacum. Taxonomy (NCBI): domain Eukaryota; kingdom Viridiplantae; phylum Streptophyta; class Magnoliopsida; order Ranunculales; family Papaveraceae; genus Papaver; species Papaver armeniacum. Next base: position 1,556,428 of record JAJJWW010006838.1, read on the forward strand.
ATCGGCCAAATCCATAAGACGGCTTTTTTTTCCTTCTTCTTCAAAGATATGTATGGATCAGTTGCTGATGACGTGTTGTGAAACTAGAAAATAGAGAAGGAGAGACACAAAGTAGAGACGAAGAAGGGAGAAAATCTTATTCATGTGTGTATAGAATACAATGTTTAAGCCTCTATTTATATAGATAGAAGACTTGGTGTCCAAGATATGTAAACCCTAAACTTAGACACGAAGGGCATCTTAGTAAATAAACTTGGTTTATAACATAACCTAGAATATATAGGAGCCGGATATATGATATGGGATATATTAGATAAAGATGTGAAGATATGAAAATATACAGTTGTAGGATATTTAGCCAGATATTAGATATGCTTCAATCAGATTTTATTACAGCTGAAAATTGAGGATATTTGAGTGAAACATTCCTCTCATGTCAGGAGCGCGTTTCTTTCTTGTTAGGAGCGCATTCCCATCACAATTTTCACTGAGATTCGTGAAGATTCTTCACGTTCCTGGCTACTAAGCATAATATCAAGAAATCTAGAAAAAGAAAAAGAAAATTATCATTGTTGTTTTTATTTGAAAGGCAGTCCATAAGCTCCTTCACTTAGCAATGGCATCTACTAGGAACTTCCTCTCTGTGCTATTGATGGCTTTCGTCCTCATGGCTGTAGTAAGTGAAATGGCAAATGCAAGCTCATTGACAGTATACCGTCTATGAGGTTGCCGTGGAGAATCTCAAACTTACAGTAATTGTGGATGTACAAACCTTTTATATATGGGTGGTTACCAATTTTCTTACACTGGTCAAACTGCTAGGATGTATAACACGGGAAATTGCTTGGGTGCGGCGTTTTTACCCTCACCGGCAATGCCCGTATGTGCAGCCCCGTTGGATGGAGGAGCATTAACATCCAGTGTTAAGTAAATTCAATTGTCGTTGTCTCCACTATGAGACGAACATTGTATGTGTTTTAGGAATGGGCCTTGCAAGAATGCATATGCAATGGGGTGAGCAGAAAAAAAACCGCGGTTTTCACCGTATCAGTCCGCAAAGTGCCGGGTGAAACCCAATCCGCAAGAGTTATGGGCGGACACGGTGCATTCTCAAATCCAAGACGCGGTGCGGCTCACCAGTTGCGGATGGGATTTGAAAACCGCGGATTACCCACAGACGTTGGGTAGTTAGGGGATTTAATAAAATTATTAAGGATAATATGGGAAGTGTGGGTTTTATATATAAGCATATTTATCTATCTAAAACCTAATAGCTTTTTTTTTCGAGAGGAAGAGACTGAGCAGTTAGCATCAGTTTTTCTTCTCTGCATCAGTACCCAAGAAGTCATGGTGACCTTCGATTCTTCTTCAATCATCACCTCCTTCTGATCGAAAGTCTCTCTTGTCTTAGGATCTCAGAATCGTAAGTAGTTATTCTCTCATTTTCATTTCTTGTGACTTTCAATGATTATTGTATTTCATCGAGAGAATTAGGAGTTTTCAAAGAAGGAATGTCATACTGGTGATGTTGATTTCGTTTTAATTAGCTTGGAATTTTCTTAGATATCAAAATAATTTTGAGTATCTAATACTGGTGATGTTCGATTTAGGGTTTTTTACAAAATAATTCTGCACATTTATTTGCATCTCTTAGTTATTTGTTCATTTCAATGACATTTGGGCATATTAGCATAGTGTTTCTGCCTCTATTCTCTTTCAATGATGAAGTACGTCGTTATTGGTGTTATTCGCTATTTTTGTTTATCAATATTGTGTTCATTTACCTAATGTGTTAATTTTTTTGTAGATGGCTTCAAGTACTAAGGGACCTTTTATTCTGATGAGAGCATGGCTACAAGCAACACCTAAGAATCGTCGAGAGCATATCTACAACTACACCATCATCTCTCGGTTGAAGTTTCAAAGCCTCCTAAAGCTTCTGGTAAGAAGCAATCAGACTGCTGGCAACATTTTGATAAGCGTCTTGATCTTAAGCCACCTAAAGTTCAGTGCAAGCATTGTAAAAGGAAGTTTTCATGTGGTAAAGACGATATAGCGGGTTCTAACTCTCATGGAACAACAAACATGAAGAACCATATAAAGCAAAGAAGGTGTCCTAACTACACTCCACCTGGACAACAGCAGTTAGCCTTTCAAGTAAGTGATGATGGTGAGACTCGTTCCGTTGTGACTCACTCATTTGACCAAGATGCATGCAGAGGACCCTCACTGTAATGGTCATCAAAGATGAATTACCTTTTATGTTTGTACAGCGTGAAGGCTTCTTAGAATTTTGTCATCAACTAGAACCTAGGTTTGAAGTTCCTTCTCGTTTTACTGAAGCTAGAGACTGCATGAAGATGTATTTGAGTGAGTACCACAAATTGAAAGCTGAATTTAAAAAGTATGGCAGAAGGTTATGTCTCACCACTGATACGTGGACTTCAGTTACAAACATGAGTTACATGGTGTTGACAGGTCATTATATTGATGAGAAATGGGTGTTAAAGAAGAGGATATTGAATTTTTGTCCGATTCACGGATCATAATTGGGTCCGGAATTGGGTAAAACAGTTGCAGCTTGTCTTTTACAGTGGGGGATTGAAAGGGTATTCACCTTGACTGTTGATAATGTTAGTTCTAATAATGAAACAGTTGCTTATTTGTCCAAGAGAGTTGTGGGTTGGAAGTCTGCAATTTTGGGAGGAGAGCACATGCATCTTAGATGTGCAAAAGCACATATCCTTGCCTTAGTGGTTAAAGATGGTATGGATTTGTATAATGAATCTATTTCTAGGATACGCGATGCGCTTAAGTTTGTTAGAGGATCGGGAGAAAGATTGAAGAAGTTTAGAGAATGCGAATTTGAACAACTAAGATTAACATCACCAAATTTCTTAGCTTGGATTGTGAGACTAGATGGAATTCTACTTACCATATGTTGTCTGTGAAATTTGAAAAATATGAGGAGGCCTTCTACCAATTTGAAGAATTAGGGTATGCGGATAAATTTCTTAATCCCCTCGACCACCAACCGGAGGTAAAGCAATGACCCGGCAAAGTACCAAAGAATTCCTAAGGTATGGCCCGTTGCTTCGATTGGGAAACACTCGTGCATTTGTTAGATTGCTAAAAACTTTCTATGATGCTACATTGAAATTTTCTCGGATCAACCTATGTCACGCCTAATTTATTCCTCGATGAAGTAATTTGTATTAATGACGATTGCAAGAATGGGTTAAGAATGGTAATGTGTTATTAGGCGACATGGTTGATTGGATGGTTCTTAAATATGAAAAGTATTGGGAAGTGGATAAAATCAACAAAATGTTATACATTGTTTGTGTTGCTTGACCCACTGACTTAAAGGAAGCCTATCTTAGATTTGCTTTGAGAGAGTTCTTGAAGGAGAATCATGTTACGTTGATCACGAGGTCCATGAGATGATGACTACGGTTAAGCTTATTTTAACAAATATGTTTGAGGAGTATGCACTATTATATAAAGGGGATGATACGGTTTCAAGACCTACAAAGTGAAGTACAATCGATACTTCTCGTTCACTAGAACCTCGAATCCGATCAACAGATTTGTTGAGTCCGAAAAACATCAAGAAACTTGGTGGAGGGCAAGACAGAAATGGATATGTATTTCTCGAGAGAAAAGAGAGGATTTTAATCAACAATTCGATATTTTGAATTGGTGGAAGGTTAACTCTTCCAAGTATAAGATCTTGTCCATGATAGCTCGAGAGACGTGCTTGCTATGCAAGTATCAACGGTAACCGAGAATCGGCCTTTCTCCACGGGTGGTCGTGTTCTTAATGAGTTTCGAAGTTCCATGCTGCCAAAAACAGTGCAAGCACTGATCTGTGCTCAAAATTGGCTTCTAGATAAACCAATCAATCTCGAGGAGCTGATAGAAGCGGTTGAAAAAATTGACTTAGGTAACTCTCAAGCCTTGCTTCCTTTGTTTGTGCATCTTTCTCTTAGTCTCTTTGTTTGTGCAGAGCTTGTAGCTTAACTTCTTACACCCCTGTAGCAAGTTTTACATTTTGCTTCTAGTTTATGTTTGATTGTGTTGCTTCTAAAAAGTATGCCTGGATTCTAGTGTATTTGAGTGCATTCACGATGTCAAAATGTTTGTTATGATGGAATTTTACCATAAGGATGTATAACCTAGTGACCATGTAGTGTCATGATTACTTCTCTTGTGACTTAAAGCTGTCATATTTTTAATCCATCTTGTCTTCTATTTGTGTTTGCTTTTAGTGAACTCCCATCTCGCATTTAGTGGCATTCGTAAAATGGCGGTTGGTCTACTCTTTTACCGCTGTAGTCTTTTTTTAATTTAAAGTTAAGAAGACAAGACATCCTACTGCTGACTTTTCTGCAGTAGAATGGGTAAATTCTTAGTCTTGTTTGACACTCTTTGTTGACTAATTAACATATTAGATTATGACCCTAAACTTCATTCTAAATCTGCATGAAGGAAATCTTGCAAGATGCGGCACAAATCTTACAACTGTTTACTGATTATCTATAACTTACAATTGTTTACTGATTATCTATAACTCCTTCTCATTTTACAGATGCGGCAGAAATCTTGCAGGAAATTCCAGACATATCTATCATGGATTGAATGAACTAGTACTCAAATCCAAGGACTCTTTTTTATTTGGCATCAGATGGCTTGGCACCAGACTTGTTGTTGCATTTGAACTAGTACTCTTTTTTATTTGGTGTTAACTGTTAAATATCTTCTGTCTATTGCACCAGACTTCTTGTTGCATTTGAATCAGTACTCTTTTGAGTTAAGAGTCGTCTATATTAAAATTCTAGTTTCTATACTTGTATTTTTTTTTTTTTTTTTTTTGATTAAATCCGCGGATAATCCGTAACCGGCCCGTACAATCCGCTGATCCGCAGAGGATAAATCCGCGGGTGATTGGGCCGGTCACGGTTCAATTTTCCAAATCCGCAACTTTGACGGTTTGGTTACGGGTGACCCCTAATCCGCATATTATGCATCGTAATGATATAGCTATCATTACGTGCTTCAAAGTCTAATAAGTAATAAATAAATAAAGTAGGGCCATTTCAGTATATGTTTCTGGTATGTCATGTAAGTTATAAATAAATTGGGATATGCCACATGCCTTCACGATAAACTTTGGGTTGTTGTTATGGGATAAATGTTGCTTTCTTAATGTATTTGATGTTTGTTCTATAAATGTATCTCTTTATACGTAGTACTGGGTTTATGTTTATTTTGTTGATTCTTGACTTTCAATACAACGGGGTAGTTACGGGCCCTAAGTTATAACCCCAGAAATGTGACTATTTATTCACAAAAAACTTATAATAAAAGTAACACAAAAACTGGAATAGTAAAAGTAACACAAAAATTTTGGAGTTTTTGCCACCACTAACTACCACTACTAGCAACCAACAACACATCCACCAACAAATACTAGCACTACCAGAACCATAAAAACCACCACCACCAACCAACACCATCATTAAACAGAAATAATATCACCAAATTTTGATTTCATCATAAACTTACCGTTTCATTATTAAAATCTTTGGTTTCATGATAAAAAATAGGCAAAAATAGAATTTGACGAAACCAATTTTGGTTTTCGGAAAACGGGTCATATGACCACAATCCATAAAGTGAGGGTGTAATGGACTTGTAAAATATAGGTCCACAGTTGAAAAAGACACAACAAAACTTAGTCATATATACCCTTTACTTTAAACTTTATTCTTCATCATATCCTTTTCTCTCTCTTATTTTTTTTTTCTAATTTAAAATTAATCGCGAGAAAGGTCTTAACTTCCGAAATATAAGTCGAATTTTAATAAAATTTATATTTTTGGAAAGTGCTCGAAAATCTCTACAAAACAAGATCCATTGTTGATATAAAATTCGAAAAAAAAATATTTTATTTAAAAAAATGCCGATTATACATTATGCACCCAGGTGCAACCAGGCCAAAATTTATTTCTTATAAAAATATGCATTATGCACCAAGGTGCAACTTGGCCAAAAATTATTACATGTAAAAATATGCATTATGCACCTAGGTGCAACCTGGACAAAATTTATTTTCTATAAATATATGCATTATGTACCTAAGTGTAACCTGGCCAAAACATTTTCCTATAAAAATATGCATTTTTTTTTTTTTTTGAGAAAGTATAAAAATATGCATTATGCACCTAGGTGCAACCTGGTCAAAACATATTTCCAATAAGAATATACATATACATTATACACTCTGGAGCAACCAGACCAAAACCTATGTCCTGCCAGAATATACCTTACGCACTTAGGTGCGTTTTGTGTATTTCATGGATAAATTTAGGTTTATCCTACTAATCAACTGCAATATATTATGTGCAACCAAATCACTAGTGCATGATCTCGAACAATAAATTCAACACCATTACCATCACATTCACCATTAAAGCATCAACCAAATATAAGTGCCATATAAGAAAAATAAGACGAACAACAAAAAATTCAAAAAAAAATATATATTATGCACTTGGGTGCATTTAGACCAAAACATATTTTTCTGACAGATTATACACTAAGCACTCAGGTGCATCTTATGCATTTCATGGATAAATCTAAATTTAATCTAATAATCACCTGCAATTTATTATACACAACTAAAATCACTAATCCAAGATCTCAAATAAAATAATCCACTGCCATTATCATCACAATCACCATAATAAAAAGGTCACCAAACTTGTAAGCAAAATCTTAGCCGGGAACAATGTACTGGACTACTTAAATATATCCCCATATATATATATATATATATATATATATATATATGCCAGTGGGATATTCAGAGATGATATAGCCCCAATACGTAATGACTGAAGGTGTTTCGTACTAATGCCAAAAGCAACATGCCAATAGCCTTCCACTGCCACATAAAAAAGACAAAAGAAAAAAGTACTCACCATTAAATAGATAGATCAAAATAAGTACATCATGAGGTGCAACAACTAAAAACCAGTTGCACGCTTTCATCACATGGTCTAAAATCTAGAAGGATTACTACGTACAAATTAGCAATGCCACCATACATGAATTTTCAAAACAGGAGTTCAGCCTGTGTACCTCGTACTAAAAAAAAGTGGTAGTTCATACAAATAATGCAATTTCAATTAAAATGTATATATATGCAAAAGGATAAAGTTCAAAGGTTGGTAACCAAAATTATTATTCCATGAGAAACATAAAAAACACTTCCTTTGATTTTGATAAAAGAAGAGGCCATATTCATTTCCAATAATTGAGATCATTTCCAACAGTTGAGATCAGTATATGAAGTCTAGTTGCAGTGGAAAAACATGGTGAGACTAATGCAACCATTATAGACTCTTATATTCATCAATTAAAATGAAAAAATGGATCACTAAGCTCAGTTCCCCAATGTCAAGCAAATATATGGAAAATTACTTGGACTGAAAAAGGAAATAATACAAACACCTTATGAGCCTGAACAAAATTCGCACAATTCTAACCTTAGTACTAAATTGTAGAACGCCAATACAAGAAGAATCACTAAATTAAAGTAGCAATCGATTAGATTAGGACAATAATCATTTATTCATCAATATATCAAACAAGAGATTTACTCGATGTGCATGAACCAATAATCTAAGGGAGTCCTAATTCACCTCTTCTAATAATCAGATTCAAACAATAGATTATGTCAAATTGAGAAACATATGAACCCCCATGTGATTTTCCCTTGATTAACATCATTGATTCAATCAAATTCAGCAACCTAACGGACGTAGCTTTTGCTGCTACAATTAAGCAATTGAATCTGTAAAGTATCGATGGAACAACCTCTTTCCTCACCAATAAACCAGCACCAAATGCCTCTTCAATTTCACTTATCATCAATAAATTAAGAATTCACAGTAAAAATCAACACTTACCCAAAGTTAGCCGATGGTGGTGGTAGTAATAACGATGGCGTTGGAGTTGTTGATGCTGGTGGTGGTGGCTATGTTGGTAACCGTGGAGGTGTTGATCGGCGTTGTAGTTGTGGTGTTGCTGCTGCTGTTGCTTATGGTGTCGGCGGTGGAATCGAATAGGCTACAATTGAATCTGAGAAGAAGATAAGAAAAAGGTGAAGGGCATATAAGTAACTTAAGTCTTAATATCATAATTTGAGTATGGGCAGAATGGCCATGATGAATGGCCATGATGGCTATTAAAACAAATTATTTGAATATATGGCTATTTGAAAGGTTGGCAAAGTTTGCTTGTCTTTTAGACCCAGGAATTCAAACCTAGGGCCTATTTAACCAAAAAATTGTTTCGTTTTCATCATACAATTTGCACAAAATTGGTCAAAAAGACCAAAATCAACAATTCCTGGGTGAAAAAGACACTTAGGTTTTGATACTGTTTAAATAGCCAAAAATTAAAAAGATACTGTTTAAATGGAAAAAAATTTAAAAATAGGCAGGATGTAACCAATTTCATCTTGTCCATTTTCAAATATTTTTTTCTTATTTTTATTTTACACAGGATGCATCCAGTTTCATCCTTGCTATTTTTATGTATAAGCCAGGATGAATCCAGTTTCATCCTTGCTATTTTTTTTTTGGCTATTTCACCCGTACTTTTTTTTACTCGTCCATTTGAACCGTGTTTTAAATTTTTTTGGACAAATGACTCATTTTCTCTACAATTTGATGAAACCATTTTGTTTGGGTTTTTGCATCAATTTTGTTTAACATGGAGTTGTAATGAATCCAACATTTGAACGGAGTTTTTGTACTCCAAATTTGGTCACCTTGGTGTTTTACTAATAGTTCTGGAGGATTTAAATATACATATATTTTTTATTCCAACCAACAAATGTAAAAGATTCTACAAAAGGCCTATCAAAAGTAAGCGAAGATGGTATTTGAATATCAAAAGCGAAATTAATCCGTAAGATGGAAAAAAAGGGAGCAATCCCCTTAGAAATCCTAAGGTTTTAGTCAAACCTTATAGAAGGACAAGATATCAGTCATACTATATTGACCGACTGGGTGAATCGGTCAAACCTTGTTGGAAGTGATCTAGGAAGAAATGACTGAAATATCCTTTAGTGGTTAACTTAACCAAAGCTGATACAGGTGGAGTGAATATCCAGTACCCGTGAATCAGAACCACAAAGCAACTCTTTTGTTCTTCCTTTAATCTTCGATCTCCATTTGTCTCTCCCTCGCTTATCTTCTTGTCCGTTAGGTAACAGAAGGTGCAGAAAGTATCGATTGCTGATGCTCGGGAATCTGAATCCAAGTGAACTAAAGTCATTATTATACTTGCACCTGTGATTATGTTGTTATTAAGTATGTGTATCGTTTGTTGTTGATGAAGTTACGTATTTTCTAATTGAACCCTAATTTGGGTTGTTTAATGATATTGTGGTAAATGACATCATTAACACCAACTGTACCTATTGTTTCTTAGTCAAGCTGCAACTAACCCTAGTGTATTCTCTTTTTAATAATGCCAAATAAAAGTGAAGGTGCAGATCCCTGATTTTTGTGTTAAGTTATGATTGTCTAATGTGTTAATGGTATGACACTGATCTGATAGTGTTTTGGAACCTTAATTTTTGATTGGATAAAAACTCTAATTTTGATTGAATTGATTGAATTGAACTGACTATGTTTAGGTGTTGTGGTATTTGAGGCTGCTCAACAATGTTATACATTAGAAGCGGATGCAAAGTTGGTCTCAATTTTATATTCGTGCTTTGCTTATTGTTTGTACCCAAAATTACTCTTGGGCACGAAACACGATGAATGGAAGATTTAGTATGAATTTAGGGTTATGAGACGAATTAAAGAGCGAAAATGAGACATAGGTTTTTACGTGGTTCGGCAAGATGTGCCTACGTCCACGGATGAATCCCCTTGGGGAGTGATTTTTCTATTGATAATTGTGTTACAGTGTCTCCCCCACTCTCCTCTTGGCTACCCCCTCTTTATATAGTTCCATATCTAAATATAAACATAAATTACATTAACTGCTCATTCATGCCTCCATCATCAATTCCGTATGAAATGATGGTGTTAATTCTCGCATGTATGAAATCGTTGCAATTAGTACCGCATGGCGTAAACCGCCGCATTTAGTACCGCATGGCTGAAACCGCCGCTTTTAGTATTGCATGGCCGAAACTCGCGATATTAGTCGCATGACCGAAACTGCCGTTTAGTATCGCATGGCTGAAATCGGCGTAATTCAATTTCGCATGAAACTTCACATTTATGCTTCATGATAAATTCTCGCATAAATGAGGGTCGGTGATATTGGTGGACACTTCTTTGGCGAGCAGTGATCGAATGGGTAGGGACCGGCTTGATGGTTGACAGCATGATGGATGGCGGTGTGGATGGAGGCCGGCCGGGCAACATGGTTGGAGACCGGTTGGCAACGCGGAAGAGTTCTTTATGGAATTGGTTAGCAAAGCATTCTGGCTACAAGACCGAAAATTGGCTAGGTGCGACTCGACTTCGATAGTTGACCGACAGTTGATTTTTGACTGTTGACCGACCGTTGACTTTGACCATTGACCTTGACCGTCTTTGACCATTGATCGGTCCGTGCGCGGACCGGTGGGCTGCCTTGGTTGACTGGTTAGTGGGCTTGGATGAGGACCAAAAGATGATTCAAGTATCAATTTGGCCCATTAAGTGGTATTTTTACTTATGGTACAAACATCGCCCCCTCTTAACCTCCAACTTGTTGGGGGTTAAGAAAAATTTCGCGTTCTTTAGTCAATGATAAAACTCTCCCCTACGTGAGGACTATTGATGTTGAGGTGATCGGCGAACTTCCCTTGTTGTTTGCGGAAATCAAGACGCCCCTTGAGTAAATTTTTGTTGCTAAAGCGTAAATAGAACCGCCTTCGTTGATTGTGATCAAGTCGCCCCCAAGTGAGGCTATTGTGTTCGGCGGGAAACAGTTGAGTATGAACCATTGTTGTATGCAAAATCGGGACCGAAGGCTGAACTGCTCTGTAACGGAAGCGTGATGCTCCTGATGTAAAATTGAACTGTGGTGGATGCGTTGGACTTGTCTGCGATGGCCACAAAAAATTGTCTTCTACAGTAATGAGCAAAACTGGGTAGTAACAACATTGAGCAAAAATGGTTTGCAGTAGCTTCCATCAGCTGGCCTGCAACAGAAACGAGTAAAACTGTACTGCAGCTGCTTTGATCAGTTAGAATGCATCAGCGACGAGCAAGGCTGCACTGCAGCAGCAATCGCGGTCGGTCACCGGATCGCAGAACTGCGAACATAGTTGATCGCAAAGAACCGATCAAATTGGACTACAAGATCATCGAGCATTGCGGCCAATCGCGATCAGCGGACCGCAAGTGCGGTGAGCAAAACTACATGCATGCAAGCCGCGATCACTAGATTGCAAGCGTTATAACAGAATGGACCGCATCGCCTTCGATTAGCTGGAATGCAAAAAAGAACGAGTAAAATCTGCTGCTGCAGCAGCCTGCGATCACCGGAGTGTAGGAGTTGTGAACAGAGATGGATCGCATCGCCTTCGATCACTAGTTCCTGTAGCATCGACCATTGCAAAGAACCGCGATCACCGGATTGGCCGGAGCGACGAGTAAATCGATCGCAAAGAAACGGCGATCACCGGGATCAAGTGGAGTTGTGAACAGAGCTGGACTGCATCGTTTTGATCAACCAAATGCAAGCAGAGACGAGCAAAAGTTGAACTACAGCAGCCTTCGATCTCTTGGATCGGATCCGTAGCAACAATTAGCAACACCGCAGCAGAACGCGGGCAAAGCAGGATCGGGCAGAACGAAGAGTGGAGCTCGACTGCAGCAGCTTTCGATCACTGGGGACTGGGCAGCAGCCGACGAACACGACAGTAGTCGCGATTAGCCGGACTGCGCAGGAATACAAACAAAGTCGGATCGCAGAGCTTCGATCACTGGACTACATCTCGTCGCCGAGGGACTGACTTAAACAACGATAAACCTAGGTGTAACCGTTATAAATAAAACTAGACAAAGATCGTTGCGCCCAACCGAGTGCTTCTGCATCGCATCGATTGCGTCCAACCGAGTACATAGTTCATAGGCACGGTCGCGTCCAACCGAAAGTGCAGCGATTGCTTTTGAACCGTAGTACAATAATTTAATCAACATAACTATAGTAGTTTAACATTACTGATTGTAAAAATTGCGTAAAAATATTAGGGTCTGATTGTAAAAATTGCGTAAAAATATTAGGGTGTACACTCGCCCCCTAGGATTAAGAAGTTTGGGTTACCAAGTTTGGCTTTGAAAGCTTAATCCCGCATTGCAATTAGGTGATATGTAACTCTCCCCCAACTGTATGAAGTGTTACATAGCTTGCCTCAAAAGAGTAATTTTAGACCATGAGGTGTTACATATCTCGCCCCCAAGTGATGGTCAGTCATGTTGAAGTGATATGCAACTCGCCCCCGGAAGAAAGTAATTGTCATGCTGCTCAATGCTTGCACTGCCTTGCTGCATTTTGCTCGCGCATGGGATTTTGAAGATGTCTGCTATATGGAATTCGCGCGGGGGGCCAATCCCACTATTCCAGATGCGCGCAGAATTGAAATGTGTGCATCCCCTCGTTAAGAAGATGCTTGCCACATTAAAGGTGTCTTACCGAACAAAAGTATGCATGAATATATGAAAAGATGCAAAAATATGTAAATTGTATACTTACCTTATTGAAAATGTTATTGCGACTTCGCTTTCGAAGTGATTAGGATGCCCACCGCTATGTCGGTGTTTTTAAGCGACGATGATTAGTATAGTTGCCTTAGCGTCTCGCCTCGACTTAGTAATTGATTTGTCTGTGGACCGGAATGGACCAATTAAGTCGGATTGAAGATGTTTACACGGAATCAGTATTTCATCACTGTGATCACCGCACCGCAATTAGCTTATGCGCAAAATCGATCAATCAGTTGAGAGGAAAATCAGATTGAAACAGCTTTTTGGGAAAATTGGACTACAACATTCACCCACTGGATCAGTAGTAATTAAAAAGGATCAAGGGTTGTTCGATCAATGATCCAACAAGCTTGTTCTTTGTGAAATCGGATTACAATAGTTCGATCAATGACCGTAATAGTTATGTGGAAAAGGACTGCAGCAGTTCGATCAACTGGACTGCAGTATTTTCGGTGGTGATTGAATGTGACCGTTTCTGGTGCTGTCATTTTACATTTCTAAAAATTTTAACTTTCTCCGAAAATTGGAATGTTGCCTTCACGACCTTGGTAATTGACATACGATCTCATCGGGCCGACAATCACTCAGTTTGGATGCACGAAGAAGAAGTTATCGAGGAAACAAAATTGGTTGGTCAGCGCCTTGCTCTAACATGTTGATGAAGTGATTGTACCCAAAACATATTATTCTCCAATTGCAAAATTTTACCTTCATGTCGTAGGATATTGAAATGTGATCGCAACGAGCCAAAAATCATCCAATTCGGACGTGAGACGAAGAAGATATCAACGAAACAAATTTTTAGACCAAGCCCTAGTGGGGTGTAGATATCCGCAAGGCAAGAGAAACTGGGCTGAATATTTAGACCAAGCCCTAGTGGGGTGTAGATATCCGCAAGGAAAGAGAAACTGGGCGGAATAATCCGAGGGCTACGGGATTAAGTTGCGCCGCGTTGCATTGAATCAGGACTACGGAATTAAGTTGTACCGCGCCGCACCGAATCGGAACCTCCAATTAATCGGCGATTAATCGCACCGCCGCCGTTCGCCGCCGCCGCTCGTAATGGCCGCCGGCATTGGCATGTGCCAAAGTCGAAAGTTAAAAGTGGTCAGCTCAAGCTTGGGAAGCTTCCACCTCTTGCAAGCTTCCCAAGCTTCTACTTTCTGGAGCTCGTAATGGCCGCCGGCATTTAATACCAAAGTTCTTTATACCCTGTAAGGGAAAATAGGGAAAAAAATGTATATGAATAGGTTGTATTTAAATTATTAAAGCTACTCCTCTTTAGACAAGATAAAAATGTTCCTCAGTGTAACATTCCACAATTGGAATAGAACCTTTATCTCCAACTGCTTGAAAACAGTTGCTGGAGATCAGTACCAAACCAATAAACATTTATGACGTCTAAAGATCATGGTTCTCAATAGCCAAAAAGCTTGAATTTTCCAAGTAACTACACGTGTGATAAGAAAACACACTTCCACTGCTACAAATAGTTGCATATCTTGCCTAATTGGTATTGGCTTTAAAGTTTAAAACCTAACACTCGTGTCTAATGGATGGCCACAATATACTAGGGTGTCCTTAACCAGCATGCGTTTTAAAAGAAAAGACAAAAATGAGAAACGTAAAGAGAATTGTAAAGAGAAAAAGAGAAAGAGAGCATACCACGCCTTTTGACATTACTACTTGACCACCATAACTTGGGCCACCTCCTTTGCTGCAACACATTTTATATGTTCAGTAACCATTAGGGACACAAGTGCTTAGTACATTAACCACATCATTGTCGTCACCACATAACCATTCATACAAACAAATCAAACTTAGCTGATGCAATTCATTTTTTTTTGTATTTAATTTCTTTCACCCTGTGGTCAAAAGATATGGGGGTTTTAAAACCTAACTACACATTCCAAAAACAAAACAATGAAGCAGGCCCGGTCCTAAGATTTTGGTGGCCTAAAGCAAAAAAAAATATCGTGGCCTTCGGTTGGGAAGCAGGAAGCTCTAGAAAGAAATTATTTACCACTGCTAGTTACAAAAGCATTCTAAGAATGATCGCCCAATACATAGTTGACTCCTATGATTCTTAATACAACTTTTACTGTAAACTCGTCACTAATGGACGCAAAAGCTAAGTTTTCAGTACATTTTGTGTTCATAAACAATCAAATTAATACCATTTGTGTACATAGATAAATTTTGATGTACATCTATGCACATATGTACTACATATCTACCGAAAACTAGCTAGTACCCGTGGCACATCAAATTATAATGTGTATGACACATCTATGCATTTCCATATGAACAAAGTAGCAGACATACGGTAACCATTTTATTTAAATGAATCTAATGAAGCAAGGAACACTACCGCACATTTGTGAACAAACAAGCCACCATTTTATTCATTAAACGAAACTTCTATATACAAAAACAGAAACTCATTGTAGAACTACCTTAATCATTTTCACAGCCATCAGCATCTTCATTTCCTTGAAATTTTCGTTTTCTACAAATTTCAGTAGGTACAAGAATAGAATGACTATCCACTTGGCTTGGTTCAAAGTTCACAAATTAGACTAAGACTAATTTTTCAATTTGGCAGTACAAGACTATCCAGATGTGAAATAAATGGAGTCGTAGAAGTGTTAATCAATCTACCAGTTTGAATTTTGAAAGCTTCTAATTAACGAACTCATCACAAATAAAGGTCAATGCATCAAGAAAATCAAGAAATTGTATTCTTGATAGTTTGACAGTTCTAGGTATATCGAGCCTACGACCTGAGAGCATGACATATTTTTTGTATGGAGGTACCGTCCATGGAAAAATAAAAACATCCTTTGACCTTCTATTTTTCTTAGATTTGAGTAGCTAATCTCATTAACTTTTCATTAATTTGGGGCTCTCTCCCATGTGTGCCCTCAAGCAAGGATTTGCTTTCTTTACAGGGAGGCTGGGTTTCATTATATCTTCCATTTACATTGCACACATTATAAAAAAAATTCAAATCAATCTCATGGAACATAACAAAATGTTGGTTTAACATACAGTGTATAACTGGGTAGTCTAGAAACTATAAATAATTTTTCCACCTCACCTGTGTAATCCTTAGTATGATAATGCAGTGTCATTTAAAAATCAAGACTCACTTCTAAATCAATGGTACATTTGGTTTCAACCCGAATCAGAGAACCAACTAATTACAAATAAAATCTCACCTTCAACTATTATGAGGATATGAAGTATGAACCCAACGAATTCTAAAGGAGAAGCACGGGAATTAGGTTTTTAAACATTGAAAAGAGGGTTAGGGTTTCAAACACCAGAAAATTGCTATTACAATCAACCTACTATCTGATATAAAAGATAAATTAAATAGAGATACTTACCTATTTAGTCTGGATTTGATGAATTCATATCCATCCGTCTCTGAATCTCTGCAAAGTTACATAACAGGAAGAAGAGGGAGGAGAAACTATCGGAAATGAAATGGTGAGAGGGATAGAAGAATTGGGATATAAACTACAATCCATTTCCAATTAAGGTAATAAACCTCAGAAACCCAAATAAAGATTAACTATGGTTGGTAACTAACTGTGCTTGAGGGGTGAACTTGGATTTTTTTTCTTCAAAACTTAACAAATAGAAACGGACAGACTCAGTGACTCACTTGTCCTTTTATATAGGTTGAATGAAAGGTAGGTCAGATCGGTGGGAAAATCCAAAGCTTTGGATTTCGGTGAGGCCATCCCAAAAAAAAGGAGATCGCTTTATACCGATTAAACCATCTCTTATAGATGGACTAGACAAGATCCTTTAGATAGAGTTAAGCAGTAATTTAGTAATTCCTACTGTTGGGAGATATATATATTTAAAAACATAGTTTTGTAATATTATATCAAACTTAGAGAAATAGTGTGGTGGTATTATTTTGGGCTCCCACACTACAGACTTGGGTTCAAGTCTCACCCCATACATTTGTGTAGGTATATTATATATATCTATATTATTTATCAAAAGTCCGGGAGAGCAGGGCCTTGGGGCCTTGGGGGTCTTGGGAGGTCTGGTGATTTGAAAAATAACTTTTTGAAAATTTGACTTTTGGTTTTCAAAAAACGTTTTAAGAAATTATTCTCTAATTAATTTTCATTAATTTTCATTAATCAGAATTAATTTCCATTAAAACTTAATTGATTCTCTTAAGCCTTTATAAGGCTGGTTTTCTGAAAAGAGAATGTATCCAATTTTTCCGTGCGATTCTGAGCAAGTGTTAGAAAGAGTGATAGTTGGTTCGATTTCTAAAGGTGCAGAGAAATCGAACAAGAGAGTGAATCAACTGTTTTATCCCATAGGTGTTCGACAATTTTTTTGATCGCTAGCACAATCAAGAGTCAGAGTCGCGAAATACCTTAAATATAGCGACCTAGTCCGCAACTCAGCTGTTTCAGATCCGATTTCATTATTTCTTCATTGTTTCCAACAATTTTAAGGTATTTGATTTTGCTATGGAGGTTGAAAGGAAGCGCGTTGATGATACCAACAAGCTATTCAAATTTGAAGGGCTGCATTTCATTTAAGATGGAAGATGAAGATGTTCTTTTATCTCAAACTCATGAAGTCGCATATGATTGTGTCGAGTGTTCATCCCGGAACCATGGAACTCCGTCACGATAAAACTTCTACTGCTTGATAAGACATATTGATCGCCGATGATGGTGGTCCGCCTACCGATCCATCTCCTTCTAATGGTGCCAAAGATGTTGTTTCTCAAATCGCTGAGGAGAAACAAAAGGCCATTGACAAATGGATCGATGACGACTTTGATTGCAAAAACTACATTCTTAACGCATTATCGATGATTTATATGAGTATTATTCAACTTTTGAAAGCGCTAAAGATGTGTGGGATGCATTACGTAAAAAAATACGACACCGAGGAAGCCGGATCAAAGAAGTATGTTGTGAGCCGGTATTTGAGATACCAAATGGTGGATGATAGGTCAGTTGTTGCACAGCTCATGAACTTCAAAAAATTTACCACGAAATTGTGGCGAAGGTATGAAAGCCGATGAACAATTTCAAGTTTCGTAATGATTGACAAGTTACCACCTAGTTTGGAAAGATTTTCGTAATACTTTGCGTCACAAGACTAAAGAATTTTCTCTTGAAAGTTTGATAGTTAAGCTCTGTGGTTGAGGAAGAAGCTCGGAAACAAGATAAGAAGGAAGAGATTCTCATTGTTTCTAACAATAAGACTCATCCGAGTTTGAAACCTAAGAAAAGTGATATGAAACCTAACCCGAACCAAAAGAAAGGAGGAAGGCCTAATCAAAACAAGAACCAACACCCATCGAAAAATGGACAGAATTCCATTCGAGTTTCTTTGTTATACCTGTGGTAAACCAAACCACATGGCTAGGAATTACAGGAGTTTAACAAGGAAAAGAATAACGCACAAGCTAATCTTTTGTGGGTGACGTTATAATTGCCATGGTCTCCGATCAGAGTTCTTCATGGTTGGTGGATCCGACGGGTGGTGGATAGACGGTGGTGCTTCGCGTCATTGTTGTTTTGATAGGTCCATGTTTAAGACTTATCTCGAAACCAAGGATAAGAAAGTGTTGTTGGGAGACTCTCACAAAGACTATGGTGAAAGGTTCTGTACGGTAGAATTGAAGTTTACTTCGGGAAGACACTCATGCCGATAGATGTTCTACACTCCAGAAATGAGGAAGAACCTTGTTTTCCGGCTATCTTCTCAACAAGGTTGGGTTGTATCAAACTATTGGGTCCGATGTTTACACTATAACTAAGAATAAGAATTTTGTAGGAAAAGGTTATGCTCTTGATGGAATGTTTAAGCTTAATGTTGATGCTATGAATAAAATTGATTCTTTCGCTTATATGGTTTGCAATTTTAATGTTTGGCATGGTAGGCTTTGTCATGTGGGTAAAAAGTTAGTAAATAACATGAGCAAGTTAGGTGTCCTTCCGAATTTTCCGAAAATGAATTTGAAAAATGTGAATACCGCAAGTCAAGCAAAAATAACTAAGACTTCACATAAATCGTTGTAAGAGAATCCCAACCACTAGACTTAATACATTCCGATTTGTGTGAATATGAAGGTATCCTAACTAGAAATGGGAAGAGATATATTATGACGTTCACCGATGATTGTTCTAATTATACGTATGTTTATTTGCTGAGCCATAAGAATGAAGCTATTGAAAAGTTTAAAATTTTTATTGCTGAAATTGAAAATCAATTTGGTAGAAAAATTAAGAGGTTTCGTAGTGATAGAGGCACTTCGAATATGATTCTCGCTCCTTTTTCGAAATTTATCAAACTAATGGCATAATACATGAAAGAAATGCTCCATATAATCCTCAAATGAATGGAAAAGCTGAAAGAAAGAATCGTACAACCGACTGAACTTACCTGTTTCTTGTTTGCTTAGTTCGTGTCTTTGTTGGTGGGGTGAATGTTTGTTATTTGTTTGCCATGTTTTGAATCACATTCCCAATAATAAAACCATGATATCTCCTTATGCATTTTGGAGAAATAGAAAACCTAATGTATCTTATTTTAGAGTTTGGGGCTGTTTGGCTTTTGTTAGGAAACCCTGATCCTAAAAGACTTAAGTTAGAAAGTAGAGCTTATGAATGTGTTTTTATTGGTTATGCTCAAAACAGTAAAGCTTATAGGTTCTTTGATATTAATAATAAGGTTATTATTGAATGTGTTGATGTTGAATTCTTTGAAGATAGATTTCCTTTTAAATCTAGAATTAGTGGGGGTAATAGTGGGGTTCAACACCTAGCACTTTACCTAGTGTTGATTCCCGAGTCTAGATTAGAAGAACCTAGAAGTGAAGAAACTAGGATCACCGAATTTGAACCTAGATGCGAGAAAAGAGCTAGGATCGAGACAAAAGATAAAAATCCCGATTTTGAATTTTACGCTATAGAAGAAGAACCTTCTAATTTACAAGAGGCGTTTAGTTCTGCAGAGTCTAGTTTCGGCAAGAAGTCGTAGATAATGAATGGGATTCTCACATGTCTAATGGAACTTGGAGTTATGTAGATTTACCTCCGGTTGTAAGACAATAGGTTGTAAATGGGTCTTGAAAAGGAAACTCAAACTCGATGGAACAATAGATAAGCATAAGGCTAGACTTGGTTGCCAAAGGTTATAGGCAGCGAGAGAACGTAGACTTTTTTGATACTTATTCTCCTGTTACTAGATTAACATTTATATGTGTTTTGATTGATGTTGCTGCTACTCATAATCTTGTTATTCATCAAATGGATGTTAAAACCGTTTTTTTGAATGGTGAACTAGAAGAAGAAATTTACATGGAACAACCTGAAGGTTTTGTAATTCTGGACAAGAACATAAAGTATGTAAGCTAGAAAAATCTCTTTATGGTTTGAAACAAGCTCCTAAACAATGGCATGAGAAATTTGATAATTTAATGATTTCAAGTAACTTCGAGAATAAATGAGGGTGACAAATGCATCTACTATAAACCGAGAATGATGTATGTGTGATTGTTTGCTTGTATGTGGATGATTTGCTAATATTTGGTTCCAGTTTATCTCGTTGTCAATGAAACTAAAAGCATGCTTAGTTCGAATTTTGACATGAAAGATTTGGGTGAAGCTAGTGTAATCTTGGGAATCAAAATAACTAGAACTAATAGTGGTATTTGTTTGGATCAATCTCACTACATTGAAAAAATCCTAAAGAAGTATGAATATTTTGATTATAAACCTGTTTGTACTCCTTTTGATCCTCTTTGTGAAATTGTTAAGGAACACTGGAGAAAGTGTTAGACAATCTGAATATGCTAGTATAATAGGCGATCTGCGTTATGCGGTGATTGTACTAGACAGACATTGCGTATGCAAAGTGGGAGTTCTGTGCGGAGTTTACCAAGAATCCTAGTTTGAAACACCGGGATCTTTGTTGAGAGGGTTATGCGGTATTCGAAAAGAACCACAAACCTAGGATTACACTATCAAAGGTATCCCGCGGTCCTTGAAGGATTTAGCGATGCTAATTGGAATATTCTTTCGGATGATTCCAAGTCCACCAATGGATATGTTTTTACTATTGTTTGGGGCGCCGTATCTTGGAGATCAAAAACAGACAATTATAGCCCAATCTACGATGGAGGCTGAATTGATAGCAAGAGAAGCTGACTAGTGAAGAGGCGGGATGGCTGAAATGTCTGTTGTCGACATTCCAAGATGGGAAAAACCAATACCACCACTTTGATCTATCGCGATAGTACCGCGGCTATCGGAGTAGTAGATAATTGTTATAATAACAATAAGAATCGACATATACGTCGAAAGCACGACACGCTTAGAGAATTTCTCACAACCGGTGTTGTAAGAATAGATCATGTAAGATCTCGAAGGAAATATAATTGACACTTTGACGAAAGGGTTAGCTAGAGAAAAGGTATGGAAATTTTCTAGAAGTATGGGACTTAGGCCTGTGAGAAGTTGAGTCATTTGTAATGGATACCCAACCTAGATAGGTTCAAAGGGACTAGACGAAGTTACAAATGATATGATAGAGTCATGCATTCCCATAGCATGATATCCTGAAGTGGGAAACAGGTTGAGTATTTAACTCTTAATGATGTCTATAGCTCTTAAGTTAGAGTGGGATACACAGGAGTATTCTTGATAGACTCACCTATACGAATGTGAAGGTGTGGCCGCCTTCTATGAGAAATTGGGCATTTCTCTAGATCATTTGTTAAAAAAGGGATAAGCACATGGCCTTAATGTGCGAACTTAAGGACTTTACTCTAGATATAGTTGTGTGTGTTAAATAATATAATATTAGTTAGAGTTCGGGACGCAAGTCACTCTAGTCACCCGGTACTTAGAAAATTTAACACTATGCAGGTTCAAGTCGAAAGGCACCTTTGCGGATGCACAACTATACAACACTTTCTCAATGTTTTTAAAATATAAGTGGGGGATTGTTGGGAGATATATATATTTAAAAACATAGTTTTGTAATATTATATCAAACTTAGAGAAATAGTGTGGTGGTATTATTTTGGGCTCCCACACTATAGACTTGGGTTCAAGTCTCACCCCATACATTTGTGTAGGTATATTATATATATCTATATTATTTATCAAAAGTCCGGGAGAGCGGGGCCTTGGGGTGTTGGGAGGTCTGGTGATTTGAAAAATAACTTTTTGCAAATTTGACTTTTGGTTTTCAAAAAACGTTTTAAGAAATTATTCTCTAATTAATTTTCATTAATTTTGGTATTATATTCAGACCGTTTTATGACTGTTACGGAAGATTAATTTTGGGTAATTAATCAGAATTAATTTCCATTAAAACTTAATTGATTCTCTTAAGCCTTTATAAGGCTGGTTTTCTGAAAAGAGAATGTATCCAATTTTTCCGTGCGATTCTGAGCAAGTGTTAGAAAGAGTGATAGTTGGTTCGATTTCTAAAGGTGCAGAGAAATCGAACAAGAGAGTGAATCAACTGTTTTATCCCATAGGTGTTCGACAATTTTTTTGACTGTTAGCACAATCAAGAGGCGAGTCGCGAAATACCTTAAATATAGCGACCTAGTCCGCGACTCAGCTGTTTGAGATCCGATTTCATTATTTCTTCATTGTTTCCAACAATTTTAAGGTATTTGATTTCGCTATGGAGGTTGAAAGGAAGCGCGTTGATGATACCAACAAGCCATTCAAATTTGAAGGGCGCATTTGAGAAGATGGAAGTCGAAGATGTTCTTTTATCTCAAACTCATGAAGTTTGCATATGATTGTGTCGAGTGTTCATCCGGAACCATGGAACCTGCTGGCATTGATAAAAATTCTACCGATAAGATCGTTGTTGATGCCGATGATGGTGGTGCTGCTACCGATCCATCTCCTTCCGATGGTGCCAAAGATGTTGTTTCTCAAAGCCGAGGAGAAACAAAAGGCCATTGACAAATGGATCGATGACGACTTTGATTGCAAAAACTACATTCTTAACGCATTATCGATGATTTATATGAGTATTATTCAACTTTTGAAATCGCTAAAGATGTGTGGGATGCATTACGGAAAAATACGACACCGAGGAAGTCGGCTCAAAGAAGTATCTTTGTGAGCCTGTATTTGAGATACCAAATGGTGGATGATAGGTCAGTTGTTGCACAGGCTCATGAACTTCAAAAAATTTACCACGAAATTGTGGCCGAAGGTATGAAAGTCGATGAACAATTTCAAGTTTCGTAATGATTGACAAGTTACCACCTATTTGGAAAGATTTTCGTAATACTTTGCGTCACAAGACTAAAGAATTTTCTCTTGAAAGTTTGATTGTTAAGCTCGGGGTTGAGGAAGAAGCTCGGAAACAAGATAAGAAGGAAGAGATTCTCATTGTTTCTAACAATAAGACTCATCCGAGTTTGAAACCTAAGAAAAGGGATATGAAACCTAACCCGAACCAAAAGAAAGGAGGAAGGCCTAATCAAAACAAGAACCAACACCCATCGAAAAATGGACGGAATTCCAATTCGAGTTTCTTTGTTATACCCGTGGTAAACCAAAACACATGGCTAGGAATTGCGGGTTTAACAAGGAAAAGAATAACGCACAAGCTAATCTTTGTGGGTGACGTTATAATTGCCATGGTCTCGATCCGAGTTCTTCATGGTTGGTGGATCCGATGGGTGGTGGATAGACGGTGGTGCTTCGCGTCATTGTTGTTTTCATAGGTCCATGTTTAAGAGTTATCTTTGAAACCAAGGATAAGAAAGTGTTGTTGGGAGACTCTAACAAAGACTATGGTGAAAGGTTCAGTACGGTAGAATTGAAGTTTACTTCGGGAAGACACTCATGCTTCGAAAGATGTTCTTCACACTCCGTGAATGAGGAAGAACCTTGTTTAGGCTATCTTCTCAACAAGGCTGGGTTGTATCAAACTATTGTGTCCGATGTTTACACTATAACTAAGAATAAGAATTTTGTAGGAAAAGGTTATGCTATCGATGGAATGTTTAAGCTTAATGTTGATGCTATGAATAAAATTGATTCTTCGCTTATATGGTTTGCAATTTTAATGTTTGGCATGGTAGGCTTTGTCATGTGGGTAAAAAGTTAGTAAATAACATGAGCAAGTTAGGTGTCCTTCCCTGAATTTTCCGAAAATAAATTTGAAAAATGTGAATACCAGTCAAGCAAAAATAACTAAGACTTCACATAAATCGTTGTAAGAGAATCCCAACCACTAGACTTAATACATTCCGATTTGTGTGAATATGAAGGTATCCTAACTAGAAATGGGAAGAGATATATTATGACGTTCATTGATGATTGTTCTAATTATACGTATGTTTATTTCTTTGAGCCATAAGAATGAAGCTATTGAAAATTTTAAAATTTTTATTGCTTTGAAATTGAAAATCAATTTGGTAGAAAAATTAAGAGGTTTCGTAGTGATAGAGGCACCGAATATGATTTGCTCCTTTTACTGAAATTTATCCAACTAATGGCATAATACATGAAAGAACCGCTCCATATAATCCTCAAATGAATGGAAAAGCTGAAAGAAAGAATCGTACCTTTGACTGAACTTATTGTTGCTTGTTTGCTTAGTTAAGTCTTTTGCTTCTCATTGGTGGGGTGAATGTTTGTTGACTTTTTGCCATGTTTTGAATCACATTCCCAATAATAAAACCATGATATCTCCTTATGAACTTTGGAGAAATAGAAAACCTAATGTATCTTATTTTAGAGTTTGGGGATGTTTGGCTTTTGTTAGGAAACCTGATCCTAAAAGACATAAGTTAGAAAGTAGATCTTATGAATGTGTTTTTTATTGGTTATGCTCAAAACAAGTAAAGCTTATAGGTTCTTTGATATTAATAATAAGGTTATTATTGAATCTGTTGATGTTGACTTCTTTGAAGATAGATTTCCTTTTAAATCTAGAATTAGTGGGGGTAATAGTGGGGGTTCAACACCTAGCACTTTACCTAGTGTTGATTATGAGTCTAGATTAGAAGAACCTAGAAGTGAAGAAACTAGGATCACTCGAATTTGAACCTAGATGCAGTAAAAGAGCTAGGACTGAGACAAAAGATAAAAATCCCGATTTTGAATTTTATGCTATAGAAGAAGAACCTTCTAATTTACAAGAGGCGTTTAGTTTGCAGAGTCTAGTTTACGGCAAGAAGTCAGTAGATAATGAATGGGATTCTCACATGTCTAATGGAACTTGGAGTTATGTAGATTTACCTCCCGGTTGTAAGCCAATAGGTTGTAAATGGGTCTTGAAAAGGAAACTCAAACCCGATGGAACAATAGATAAGCATAAGGCTAGGACCGGTTGCCAAAGGTTATAGGCAGCGAGAGAACGTAGACTTTTTTTGATACTTATTCTCCGTTACTAGATTAACATCTATATGTGTTTTGATTCTTTGTTCTGCTACTCATAATCTTGTTATTCATCAAATGGATGTTAAAACCGCTTTTTTGAATGGTGAACTAGAAGAAGAAATTTACATGGAACAACCCGAAGGTTTTGTAATTCCGGACAAGAACATAAAGTATGTAAGCTAGAAAAATCTCTTTATGGTTTGAAACAAGCTCCTAAACAATGGCATGAGAAATTTGATAATTTAATGATTTCAAGTAACTTTAATAAATGAGGGTGACAAATGCATCTACTATAAATCGAGAATGATGTATGTGTGATTGTTTGCTTGTATGTGGATGATTTGCTAATATTTGGTTCCGGTTATATCGTTGTCAATGAAACTAAAAGCATGCTTAGTTCGAATTTTGACATGAAAGATTTGGGTGAAGCTAGTGTAATCTTGGGAATCAAAATAACTAGAACTAATAGTGGTATTTGTTTGGATCAATCTCACTACATTGAAAAAATCCTAAAGAAGTATGAATATTTTGATTATAAACCCGTTTGTACTCCTTTTGATCCTACTGTGAAATTGTTAAGGAACCCGGAGAAAGTGTTAGACAATCTGAATATGCTAGTATAATAGGCGGTCTGCGTACATGCACCGATTGTACTAGACCGGACATTGCGTATGCAAATGGGAGTTCGTGCGGTTTACCAAGAATCCTAGTTTGAAACACTCGGGATGCTGTTGAGAGGGTTATGCGGTATCCGAAAAGAACCACAAACCTAGGATTACACTATCAAAGGTATCCGCGGTCCTTGAAGGATTTAGTGATGCTAATTGGAATATTCTTTCGAGATGATTCCAAGTCCACCAAATGGATATGTTTTTACTATTGTTGGGCGCCGTATCTTGGAGATCAAAAACAGACAATTATAGCCCAATCTACGATGGAGGCTGAATTGATAGCAAGAGAAGCGACTAGTGAAGAGGCGGGATGGCTGAAATGTCTCGTTGTCGAGACATTCCAAAGTATGGGAAAACCAATACTAGCCACTTTGATCTCATGCGATAGTACCGCGGCTATCGGAGTAGTAGATAATTGTTATAATAACAATAAGAATCGACATATACGTCGAAAGCACGACACAGTTAGAGAATTTCTCACAACCGGTGTTGTAAGAATAGATCATGTAATATCTCGAAGGAAATATAGCCGACACTTTGACGAAAGGGTTAGCTAGAGAAAAGGTATGGAAATTTTCTAGAAGTATGGGACTTAGGCCTGTGAGAAGTTGAGTCATTTGTAATGGATACCCAACCTGGATAGGTTCAAAGGGACTAGACGAAGTTACAAATGATATGATAGAGTCATGCATTCCCATAGCATGATATCCCGAAGTGGTAAACAGGGTTGAGTATTTAACTCTTAATGATGTCTATAGCTCTTAAGTTAGAGTGGGATACACGGGGAGTATTCTTGATAGACTCACCTATACGAATGTGAAGGTGTGGTCGCCTTCATGAGAAATTGGGCATTTCTCTAGATCATTTGTTAAAAAGGGATAAGCACATGGCCTTAATGTGCGAACTTAAGGACTTTACTCTAGATATAGTTGTGTGTGTTAAATAATATAATATTAGTTAGAGTTCGGGACGCAAGTCACTCTAGTCACACGGTACTTAGAAAATTTAACACTATGCGAGAGGTTCAAGTCGAAAGGCACCTTTGCGAGATGCACAACTATACAACACTTGCTCAATGTTTTTAAAATATAAGTGGGGGATTGTTGGGAGATATATATATTTAAAAACATAGTTTTGTAATATTATATCAAACTTAGAGAAATAGTGTGGTGGTATTATTTTGGGCTCCCACACTATAGACTTGGGTTCAAGTCTCACCCCATACATTTGTGTAGGTATATTATATATATCTATATTATTTATCAAAAGTCCCGGGAGAGCGGGGCCTTGGGGTGTTGGGAGGTCTGGTGATTTGAAAAATAACTTTTTGCAAATTTGACTTTTGGTTTTCAAAAAACGTTTTAAGAAATTATTCTCTAATTAATTTTCATTAATTTTGGTATTATATTCTAATTGTTTTATGACTATTTACGGAAGATTAATTTTGGGTAATTAATCGAATTAATTTCCATTAAAACTTAATTGATTCTCTTAAGCCTTTATAAGGTTGGTTTTCTGAAAAGAGAATGTATCCAATTTTTCCGTGCGATTCTGAGCAAGTGTTAGAAAGAGTGATAGTTGGTTCGATTTCTAAAGGTGCAGAGAAATCAAACAAGAGAGTGAATCAGCTGTTTTATCCCATAGGTGTTCGACAATTTTTTGATCGCTAGCACAATCAAGAGGCTGAGTCGCGAAATACCTTAAAGATAGCGACCTAGTCCGCGACTCAGCTGTTTGAGATCCGATTTCATTATTTCTTCATTGTTTCCAACCCCTACTCGTAGATACACTATGTGGTTTGGGGATTATGATTATAGTCTTATCCGGATAATGATAACTTTAGCTTTTTTTAATTAACTTTATCTCATTCCTCATAGCTCATTCCCTTATCCGAGCGTCTTTGATTTTCTTGGGTCGAAATAAAAACCTTTTTTTTTTTTTTTTTTTTCTTTCGTTTTGGTTGGTAAAAGATCACTACTTTTGAACTATCCACCAGTTTTTTTCCATCGCATCTTTTTTCTTTATTATTATTTTTTTGAAGCAGCCATCATATCTGTTATCATCCTTTGATCCACATCCATAATAGTTGAAAATGTGCATATCCGTTTACGATATTGTGCACTGCTAGTTTTTTCCATGCGCGTTCTTGGAACATTTAACTATAAATACGTGCATCTAACTTGAGAAGAACACACACAATTTCAATAAACCTAAAAGATTCTCATTTTGTTTTCTATCTTCTAAAGGCAGTCCAACCTGAATTACTGAATTATTGCTTAGCAATGGCATCTAGTACTAAGAAGTCACTCTCCTTGCTATTCATGGCTTTCGTCCTCATGGCTGTAGCAAGTGAATTGGCAAATGCAAGTTCATTCACAGTGTATCGTTTATCAGGTTGCAGCGGCGAATCTCAAACATATCGTTGTGGGTGCAACAACCTTTTATATATGGGGGGTTATCGATTTACTTACACCGGTCAAACTGCTAGAATGTACAACACGGGGAATTGTCTGGGTAATAGCGTCACTACTTTAAGTGGCAGCGGCAGTCGGTGCGCCGGCATTGGATGGAGGAGCGTTAACCTCCAGTGTTAAGTGAATTCCTCTCAATTGTGGATGTTTAGTCTCTACTATGAGACATAGATTATGTGTTTTAGAGATGGGCTTACATGTATCGTAATGATATCTACATCACTGCGTTCTTTCTAATAAATAAAGTAGGTCCATTCCATTACGTGCTTCCTAAGTCTTGTAAGTTACAAATAAATGGAGAGCGACTTCTGTCATAACGATAAACTTTGGGTTGTTATTGCAGAATGTTATCTTCTTAATGTATTCGATGTTTGTCCTATATAATATGGTGGGCTTCTATTTTTATATCATTCATTATTATTACAGTATATATGTCACCGGGTGAAATTGACTTGGACGGAACTTGGAACGTCCCATAAAAACGAGCATAACTCTTAAACTGTTATATAGGAAATATTTGAAAGCTTTGAAAGCTCTACATGAAAGCGTAAGCAATAAGGATCGAGAGTGCATGGCTCTGATACCATCTCTGTCCTCACTTCATGGTACGGTTGCCTCAGACCTTTTCCTTTTCTGTTCCTAGCTAGGCTTCTTGTGTACGGTGCCTTGACTATACCTTGGTTATACGGTTTACCTCGGTCCTTGTACGGTGCCTTGACTATACCTTGGTACTTATCATGTGAACGTTGAAAATGTGTAGGCCGACGTCTGTCATGCTTATCAAGTCCTGAAAAGAGGTGGACTAAAAAAGGAAAACATTGTCGTTTTCATGTATGATGACATCGCGCTCAATGAGGAAAACCTTAGGCCTGGTGTCATTATTAACCACCCTAAAGGTGAAGATGTTTATGCTGAAGTGCCAAAGGTTTGTTTCTGTTTCCTTTCATCATTCATATTTCGCATGTTTCTTTTAATATAATATTTTTAAGCTGACATTTTACTAACTTCGGGATCTTATTGTTGTAGGATTATGTAGGGCGCGATGTTACTGCTCACAACTTTTACTCAGTTTTCCTTGGAAATAAAACTGTTGTTAAAGGGGTAGTGGTAAGGATATTGATCATAGTGGTCCGAATGATCACATCTTTATCTAGTGCAGTGATCATGGTAGTCCTAGGGTGCTCGATTAGTAGCTTCATTTGCATGTTTTTATATTAGTTGGATTTTTCTTTTATTGGTCTCATTATGATATGCTGATGCATTTTTATGTATGTTTGCGGGAAGTATATTAATTTGTTGTTCGATTTTTTCGATTGCAGGGATGCCAACCTATCCTTACCTTTAGCAGATGATCTGGTTAATATGTTGAAGCAAAAGCATTCTTTAGGAGCATATAAAAGCTTGGTAACTTCCTAATGTTTCTAATATGTGTGTTTGCCATTTCTAAGGAGTTTCTTAAGATAATAAATTTATGTTGCAAACTTTACTTTTTGTACATGGGTACATGAACAATTGTATAAGCTCTCTTAACCCTATTAGGGTGCCAGAGGTATGTATTTATATTAAGCTTAATGGACATATTACATTGGACTCTTTACAGGAAACCGACTTATATGTATGGACTCTATATGGACCAAACTATACATTGGACTACATTCTTCACCCCCCCTCAAGCTGTACACGGTGGTAGACAACGTGAAAGCTTGCCACATAGAAAACGAAATCTGGCTGTGGACAATCCTTTCGTGAACAAATCAGCAAGTTGATGTGTAGTAGCAATGTAACATAATTGGAGATGACCTGAAGATATTCGTTCTCTGACAAAATGATAATGTATGTGAATATGTTTCGATCTTGAATGTTGAATATGAATGATGGCAAGATAAGTTGCACTGATGTTATCACAATATAGAATCGGTGGCTGCTTCAAATATGAACCAAGATCATGTAGTAAATATTGAATCCATATAAGCTCAGCAGATGTAGAAGATAAAGCGCGACATTCAGCTTCAGTGCTGCTGGTAGAAACCGTTGGTTGCTTTTTAGAACCCCATGAAATAAGATTCTTACCTAAGAAAATGCAGTGACCTGTAGTAGAACGAGAAGTATCGGGATCACCACCCCAATCAGCATCAGAAAAAGCTGTGAGCTGCATAGGATTGTTGTGCCAAAAAGAGATGCCATGGCCAAGTGTTCATTTGAGATACCGTAAAATACTCTTCACAGCCAGAAAGTGAGATTGTGTTGGTCGATGCATAAACTGACTAACCTGATTAACCGCATAAGTGATGTTAGGGCGTGTCATGTTAATATATTGTAAGCCGCCAACCAGACTTCGATATAATGTGATGTCAGGAAACAAGTCAGCATCATTGGAGGATAGTTTAGAACGAGGCGCAACAGGAGTGGAAACTGGTTTCGAATCAGCAAGATCAATCCTTTTTAAAAGATCCAATGTATATCTGTTTTGAGTTAAAACCAAACCATCCTTTGTATGTGTAGCTTCCAAACCAAGAAAATAGTGCAAATCGCCAAAATCTATCATGGAGAATTCGCGTTGAAGCGTAGGCAAAAGATTTTGGAGACCAACAGTATCACTTCCAGTAATAATTATATCATCAACATATAGCAATAAAATGAGAATGCCAGCGCTGGAATGCTTAATAAACATCGAATGATCAGAGTGTGATGATTTGAACCCAATATTCAAGAGAAAAGCCGCAAAGCGATGAAACCATGCATGAGGAGCCTGTTTCAAACCGTAGAGGGCTTTGTGCAATAAACAGACATGATCAGGATAACGAGGGTCTAAAAATCCTTGAGGTTGTTCCATATACACTTCTTGGTCAAGCGAACCATGTAGAAATGCATTCTTAACATCAAGTTGCTTAATTGGCCAAGAAGAAGATACTGCAATGCTGAGAACTAGACGTACCATGACTGGCTTGACAACCGGGATAAACGTCTCATTATAATCAATTCCATACTGCTGTGAGTAACCCTTAGCAACAAGACGTGCTTTACGTCGATCAAGAGAGCCATCAGATTTTTGCTTCACACGATATACCCACTTTGAGCCAATAACATTCATACCAAGACAACGAGGAACAAGTGACCAAGTACGATTCGCGAGAAGAGCATTAAATTCTTCAATCATGGCTGCCCACCATTCCTTGAATTTGGATGCGCAAAGAAAAAAGGTAGGCTCAGAAGGAAGCGAATTAAACTGTGTTGCAAAACATTGTAATACTAGATATCTAGTAGAAATACAACCTTTAAAACTCCTAGGTTGAATGGTATGGTCCTTGAGTCGAGTGACCATGTGGTGAGTATTAGCAATGATCGGCGAGGAAGCTCTTGTACAAAGAGGGCAAGTCCTTTGTTGATGTAGATGGAGGAGGAGAATCAGAAGTGGAAGACGATGTTGAGGGTGCAGCTGGGGAGAGTGGAGCTAAAGATGATATTGTAGGAGAAGACGGTGAAGTACAAGATCGTGCTGGTGAACTAGGAGATGAAGAAATATTGTCATCAGAAAAAGAGAGTCGTCTGGGAGACAAAGAAGAAGGAGAATGTGTTTGGGAAGATGAAATGGGTGTAGATTGTAGAGGGAATTGAGTGCGCGGGGATAAATGAACAGGAGTAACATGTACGTCAGAAGAAGAGGGAGATGGAGATGGAGATGAGAGATGTGTTGCGGGGAATGTGATCGGCCAAGCCAAAATAGTACTAGTAGCAGTATTAGACTTTAAGGTAGGAAACATTTTTGAGAATCATTAGGAAATGGAAAAAGAGACTCATCAAAGATAACATGACGAGAGATATAGATCTTGTTGCTCTTAACTTCAAGACACTTGTAGCCCTTATGTCTATCACTATAGCCAATAAAAATACAAGGTAGTGTTTTGGGATGCAATTTATTGTGGCGAAAATGATTTAGGAGAGGATAACAGCGGCAACCAAAGGCTTTTAAAAAGGTATAATCAGGAGAACGATTATGAACTGCAGAATAAGGAGAGTGATTGGATAAAATAGGAGAAGGAAGACGATTGATCAAGTACACAGCGGTTTCATAAAACTCACCCCAAAAACTCTCAGGAAAACCACTTTGAAGCATTAAAGCTCGACCGGTTTCGAAAGAATATGACGAATCTTTCGTTCGCCTGAGCCATTCGTTGAGGCGTGCTAGGACAAGAAGATCTACTGAGGATGCCATGATCAGTTAAAAAATATTTTAATGGTTCAGCGTATTCAGTTCCACCATCAGTTTGCAACACTCGTATGGTTGTAGAAAATTGAGTTTCAATCATCGCTTTGAAGTTAAGAAAGCAACGAAACACTTGTGTTTCGTCAGATAAAAAATATATCCAAGAAAAACGAGAGCATTCATCAATAAACAAGAGAAAATATCGAAAACCACAAGTAGATAAAAATGGTGCTGGACCCCATAAATCTGAGTGTATAACAGAACCAATTATATTAGAATAAGTGCTTCGAGATGAAAAAGGTAGACGATGATGCTTAGCACCAACACAACTAGAAAAAATGGAACTAGATAAAGAAGAAGGAGAATCTAATGATAAACTGGACTTAAGAGACTGGAAGACTGCATTGTTGAGATGGCCTGAACGCATATGCCACACAGTTGGGCTAGCTCGAATGACAATGGTGGCTGCGGAAAAAGCTGGGACATAGGATGACGAGGATGGAGAGGAAACACTGGAGAAGATAGGGTACATGCCAGCTTCATTCTTGCCCTTGTACAGAAGAGTTCCCGTTAGCCGATCATGTATACAAAAACCATGACGATCAAAGCGAAAAACACAGTCAGAATCTCGTGTAAGTTGGCCAACGGATACTAAACTTTTAGCAAGAGAATGAACATAAAGAGTGTTCTTCAGGGTCAACTTTGAGGAAGGTGAGGTAAGAGTTACATCACCAATTCTCGTGATGGGTAATAGTTTACCATCACCAACAAGAACTGTATCATTACCATTGTAGTCAAGACGATTGGTCATCTGCGAAGAGTCGGATGTCATATGGGCAAAAGCAGTTGTGTCAGCAAACCATTGATTCTCATACGACATAGGTTGAATCTGCATTGCTGAAAAAGCCTGTGGGAGATCAAAATTCGATGCTGGACTGAGACGATGACAAGTCTGTGTTGTATGACCTCTCGTATTGCACCACTGACAAGTGACAACTTGATTTTGAGGTGGAGATCCAAGGATAGATCCAACTTGATTATTATGACCATAATATGGACGTCCATAGGATGGATTTTGATGTCCACCAGGGGGTTGAAAGCCATTGTTGTTACCACGACCATTACTGTTGTTCCATCGAGTATTCCAGTTTTGGTTATTATTGTTCCAGCCATTATTCCAAGTATGTCGGCCCCCAAAACTGGTATTACCACCACGATGTTGATAAGAACCACGACCATTGCTTCCACCACGGCCACGAGGATAATTGTTATGCAAGCCACGACCACGACCAGAGTTATTGTATGAATTGGAATTTTGATATTGACCAAAGACGACCAAAAGAGAAGCACCAAAGAAAAAGGATACCCGGATTTGTGAATGTCAGCAACATGTGTTTGTAAATTTTGCAGATATTGAAGATGAGATTCATTATGTAAGAGCAAGGCATGAAGTTCAAGTATAGGTAGGAAGAGTGGTACGGGCTATGACTGCGGTGTAGATGTTAGACCAATCAGCACCCAAGCCACGTAGTGTCGTAGAGACAAGCTCAAGATCAGACATCGGTTGAAGAACAGCTGCTAAGGAATCAGATATTTCCTTTATCTTCAAAATATACTCTGAGATTGACGAATTACCTTTTTGAATAGTTGACAAGCTTGCTTTCAGTTGGAGAATACGTGCAGGATTAATTGTTGCATAGGTAGAACGAAGATAGTTCCAGACATCACGAGAGTTTCCACGACGTGCACATTCAGATTTCATTGGTTCAGTAAGAGAACAATTGAGCCATGACATGATTGTTTGATCAATAACTTCCCATTCCTCATAGGCTGGGTTGGGAGTTCTAGCTTGAGTTTCCTCGTTAAGAAGTTCTTTTCTTTGGTATTTCATGAGAGTCATCAAGATATTTATAAAGCCTTTGTGATTTAAGAATAGGAAGAATCTGTGATTCCCATAGAAGATAATTGGTTCTATCTAAGAGAACTATTTTAGTTGAAGAAGGCATGAAGGGTGATTTTTCGAACAGAGAAGGACATGAGTTAGACATAAGAGAACCTATGCTTTGCGAGATAGATGCAGTGATAGTTGGAGAACCAAAGCTTTGATCAGAATCCATAGTACTCAAAGTGGAAGAAGCCATAGTACTGGAAGTAGAAGAAGCAGATGAATATGATTGAGCTGGTGAAGTCATGATGAAGAGAAGAAAAGGCTAGGGTTTTGAAACAAAAAAAGATTTTGAGGATAGGGTTTTAGAGAGATCGTTCTGGCTCTTGTTACCATGAACAATTGTATAAGCTCTCTTAACCCTATTAGGGTGCCAGAGGTATGTATTTATATTAAGCTTAATGGACATATTACATTGGACTCTTTATAGGAAACCGACTTATATGTATGGACTCTATATGGACCAAACTATACACTGGACTACATTCTTCAGTACCAATCCGACGAATGATAACAATAAGTTCATTGAACAGAACTCATTGACTTCACTTTCAGGGTGTGTTAACCAATGGGAAGCAAATCTCATTCATTGCTGGCACAAGGTTGCTTATTTTACTTTGTAATCTGGGTATTTTGTTTTGTTGGATTAACCAGTCTCTATTTATTAATGCATTTTTCAATTTCTCTCATCAACCCAGTACCGAAAATCCCTCTCATAGGAAAGATGACGCATAAAAGCAGTTTGTAGAGGAAATGGCTCACTGAATGCACGTCGACCACATCATTAAACTCATTGGTAAGCTTCTATTTAGGTTTGAAAAAGGTCCTCAAGTACTTGAAGTTGTTCGTCCTGCTGGACAGCCCCTTGTAGATGTCTGGGACTGTCTTAAGACCATGGTAAGCGATTACATCCTAATTTTTGTTCATGCTTTTCATCTGTCCTTTTTATTCATTTTGAACAATCTAACATCACTAATGCAAGATGAACTTTTATTTATAAATACTGTAATCTGCTTCTGATGGGCTTGTGATTTTACTGGAGTCTGAAACTTTTTCTCTTAATGCTTGTGAGGAAAATATATACATGATGCATTCGTTGTTCTCGCAGCTCCTGTGTAGCGGCTAAACTTTACAATTAATTTTTTTGAAAAATTGCTAATGTTAGGCTTAACTTGCAACTTAACAAAATTGTGATGGATTTGTTATGGGAGAAGGAGCTGGAGTTCTACTTCTTGAATAATTAGACCATGAGAAGGTAATTTGTTGATTCATTTGAAAGTGTCATTGTTGAATTGCTAATGTTAGCATCTGATTTATTTTGGTTATGCAATACAGAAAAAAGGAGCAACTATCTATGATGAGTTTCTTGGCGGAAGCTTTACTTCTGATGCTTATCATATGACCGAGCCTCATCCAGAAGGTATGAAAGTTGCATCACAAAATTTTACTATTTCTGTAAGGAATTCGACGTCTTGGTCATAGCTATCATGTATTACATTGCCTTTAGAATCATGTCCGTTGCTCATGTCTAGACAAAACATAGATGCATGCTCGCCTTGATTGATGCATTTCGCTGATAACTTTGGTTTCTCACTATGTACAATCAAGAAAAGGTGATGTTCTTTCTATAGAGAAGGCCTTAGCTCAATCTGGGTTTTCCCAAGTCCATGATCGGTCACCAATTAGGAGCAGCTGGTCTTGTGGAAGCTGTTGCAATGGTGCTGTGGAAGCTTTTGCAGCTTGTACCTTTTTTTTTTTTTTTGATGCCATCAAGTGTGTTTAAATTTTGTCCCAAACTTTACACAGGCACTTTAGATGTTTTTAAGCTTAATTACTACCTTTTTGAACTCTCTAGGTGTTGTTATGCTACCAGATTTCTGTTTCAAAAACACTAAAACATGCATCTTACTTGCATATTTGTAAGTTTCAATGGAAAACTTTGTTATGAATGCAAGTTTCTTTTATTAAGTTTAGTTTCTTATTTTATATGAAATGGTGTAAGTTTATGTTCTGAAAAAACTTAATATTTTTGAGGATTTTTAGAATCTAAAATCCGTCGAACGGTTACTGTTACCGGGAAAAATTAGCCGGCAGTGGTAGCACAATTTATGACGGCCAATAAAGCGTCACAAATAGAAAATCTATTAGTGACGGTTGACCACACCTCCACAAAAAATAAAAACCGTCACAAATAACATTTGTGGCGCCAGTAGTTACGACGGCCAGTCCTCCGTCACAAATGTTTATTTGTGACGGTGTTTTCTCTTTTTTTTTGACGGTTTTCTTCTATGGGTGACGGTTTAAGAACCCTCACTAAAACCACCTGTTTTTGTAGTGCTTGGAATCCCTCTTTCAGGGAGATGGATATTTTTGGGGATTATGCCTTGCATTGCTTGCATGGAGTGGGTCTTAAGTATAGACATGATCTGGTTCTGGATACCTTTACGGATATTTGTTATCGTGTGGGGTCCTAGCCAGAATGGAAGTGGATTTAAGGTTTCTCTCAGACACCGGACTGGCTTTGAGACCTGCAGATATTATAGTATACAGTTGGGATAATGGGCGTGATGTGTGTAGGGATACCACAGATGTTTCTCCTTTCACAGGCATTGGAGTGCGTACTTTTGTTCCCATACAGGCAATTGGTCAAGTCGTTGATTGAAAAAGATCCAAATATTTAGTGAAGTGTACAGCTCAAGGCTTTGGTTCTGGGGTGCTTGCGTTTACCACCTTAGGTGAGTTGGGGAGTGATATTAAAGAGTTTCTGAAAAGATTGCACAATTATATTTGTTAGACATATGCGAATGTCATAGTGGGGAATTTTCTTTTCCCTAGGATTAGAATTGTCATTCAAAAAAGAATTGCGGCCCAGCTTGTTGCCAGGCTCTCATCTAATTCTTGTAATTTTTCCTCATCGGATTAATAAATAATATTTACGTGACACTTGATTCCAAAACAAGTGTACTGTTTCCCCTTATTCGCTAAAAAATTAATGAGAAGCAGATATAAGAAATAGAGACAATGGATGAAGTATTTTTCTTAGTGGGAACCGAACATAATTACTTTCACTATCACATTCCAGCTCTCTCATGAAACAATTTTTTATTATCATATTCCATATTAATAAACTTAATTGTCTATATAAGCCCGTCTTAAAATTTCTGATATCACACATGTAAGCGAAGCTAGTCACTCATTGTACTACTACTTACCAGTACTAATGGCTCAAATTCACAGGCTACATGTTCAAAACGAGTTGAAAAACTGCTCAGGAGACCAACTTTACAGTTTCTATAAGAATGAAATTACCAAACTCCCGCAAGTTCTTCCTCAGATCTTCAAGAGTGTCCAAATTCTTGCTGGACATGGAAATAGCGCGGGCACCGTGAGGCTCGCAAAATTATCTATCGGTAAGTACCCAAAATTTTATCAAAACGTGACTAAAACTGCATAATTCAAGAGAGCACTGATTACTGAGCTCCAAAAAAAAAAAATGTTAAGGGACCAGTAACTCACAGGCTTGCGTGTTGATTAAGCCAAGTTTACATCAGGTGATCATAATCTCATTAATTAAACGTTTTGTTGTATGTATGATGTTGTTTAGGGTCTTCTCGTGAAGAAATGGTGAAGGCCAAGATTGAAGCCGTGGTTGATGAAAGTAGGACTCTTCGTGGCAGTGTCATCGATGGAGATCTCTTGCGTATGTATCCTAAGTTTGAGTACACAATCAATATAACTCCATTGGTTACACAAGGAGGGGAAGAAAGCTGCGTATTCAAATTGTCTGTGGAGTATGAGAAAGAAAATGAAGATGTCCCTAATCCAACTGAGTATATGGAGATGTCGAGTTTTATTTCTAAAGCCGTTGCTAGCCACCTTGCCAAAAAGGCCTAATGTATGTACACAACCTGGCTGTACTAATGATGCATAGATATTATTAGCTTAAACGTGGTCTACATAAATCAAACCTCTACCGATCCGTTTAATGCAAGATCGCGCTAACTAACTTTGTTTTAATAACCTATTTCATTAACTAATTTAAACTTTATACTCGAACAAATCAGCAAAGTCACATACAATCGATCGTAGGAAAATTGATACCAAAATTTCCGAGAGATTTCAAAAATCGGAGATTTCGAAATTTCACTACAACTACACCCTAGTTAGTAAGTTCGCCAATCATTCGCGAATTTTTCCGTATCACGAATTTTACCGTCTTATTCGCGTACGTTTGCAACTCCGAACCCAAAACGCGTATTATATGGCATTTCCGGATTATTCGCGAATCGTTCACGAACTTTACGTATCCCGAATAATACATCCGCTTAATTCGCCAGAAATTCTTTAGCTTTTACGTTTTCAAAGGCCCCACTTTTTGGGCTTTACTGCCTCCCGAGCATACAACCCAATATTAGACATTGTTATAACGTTTATGAAACAAAAATGATTGAAGAGATTTGAAGGTGAAGGTGAGAGAGATCTCAAACTCACAAACCAAGCATCTAAACCACTATACCACGTCTTCTTGGATGACTAATGTTGTATATATTATTAATATTATCATATTAAGTTTATTGTTTCTTTAAATAACTCATAGATATGCATAAAAAATAGTCTATGTCCTTATAAATACTAATTATTTATTATATATAGATACCGAATTTTCAGAGCCGAACTCACATTTATAAATCGAATTATACACGTACGTATGCCGTTCCGAATTACTGACGAATCACGTCCCGTTGACCGAATTTTGGATTGAAT
The DNA here is from genome assembly GCA_023531295.1 of Papaver armeniacum. NCBI lineage: Eukaryota > Viridiplantae > Streptophyta > Magnoliopsida > Ranunculales > Papaveraceae > Papaver > Papaver armeniacum. Next base: position 1,595,702 of record JAJJWW010006838.1, read on the forward strand.
TTGGGTTTTGCAAAACCGTATAATACTCGTACGTTTGCCGTTTCGTACGTTTGACGAATCCCGAATTGCTAACTAGGAACTATACTAGGTGTAGTAGGTGGGGAGATTTCAAAAAGAGGACACACCCAAAAACAAACTACTGCAAGTAATCTTTTAAAGAGAAATGTAGACGTTGGGAGGTAAGCTAGCTAGTTCTTATTCCATAAGGATTAATATAAATTGCAAATTTGAACAGAAAATATAATCGACTGTCCTCGATAGAAGAGCAAATTCTTTTAGGAAACTCATACAGTAAGTAATATCACAACAATATACAAAAAGGCACAAACTGGACACAGTTAACAACAATATACAAAAAGGCACAAACTGGACACAGTTAAAACATTCTACGGTAATTGTTGTATTATGCCTTGAATACGGGTTTGGTATTCAGTTGGGTTTACCCACTTACCCTACCCATTTGCCCATTTGCTTTGTGTGGCTCAAAAGGCATCAGGAGACATAAAAAAGTCTTCCTCTTCCTTTTGTGTTGGTAAAATAGAGACTTATGTGTAGAGAGTGTGAGGCACCAAAAGGGGGCTAGGGTTCTTGAGAGGGGTTGATTCAGTACCTTGTAATATACATAGTGGAAATCGTTTCGTTGTCTTCGCAAGTGGATGTAGATCATCTTGATCGAACCACTATAAATCCTTGTGTTGTGTGTGCTTGATTTACTTTTGATTTCATTTCTATTTCAATTCTTGATTGATTGTGCTAGGAAGAGCCATTTGTTATAATAATTGGTATCAGAGCTCCGGGTGGGAGCGATCTAGGATGGCGGCAAAGTATGAGATTGAGAAATTTGATGGAAGGAATGATTTCAATTTATGGAGGCTAAAGATGAGGGATGTTTTGGTGCAACAAGGTTTGGTGAAAACTTTGAAGGGGAAAACGGCTCTAGCAACAACATTGTCGGATGAAGCAAAGGAAGAACTCATGGAGAAAGCACATGGGACAATTTTGTTGTGTTTGAGCAATGAGGTCTTGAGAGAAGTTGTGACGGAAACGACGCCGGATGGGCTATGGAACAAGTTGGAAAAGAGGTATATGACTAAATCCTTAACTAATCGTTTATATCTTAAGAAGAAATTACATACTCTTAGAATGCATGAAGGAATGTCTATTATAGATCGTATTGATGATTATAATAAAATTCTCTTGGATTTGGCAAATATTGATGTCAAAATTGAAGATGAAGAGCAAGCATTGGGTTTGCTTTGTTCCTTACCACCATCTTATGAACCGTTATGTATGGAAAAACCACAATTTCCATGAAAGACGTTAAAGCGTCTTTGAACTCTAAGGAGTTAAAGAAGACGGGTATTGATGGTAAAGATAATTCGGGAGATGTGTTGTTTGTAAGGGGAATAGGAAACCAAAATGGTGGATTTGATAGGAGTAGATCAAAGTCAAGGTCTAAATCTAAATCCGGTAAATTAAATTGCTTTCATTGTAAGGAACAACGACACTTCAAGAAGGATTGTCCAAAAAGGAAGAATGTTTTTTTTTTTTTTTTTTCAAAATGAAAAGTTTATATTAAGAAAAGTCCAACCAAATACAAGCACTAGTCGGAGACTAGGTTACATATGAATAACTTGCTCCCAGAACTGTAAGACTTGAGAACCATTAATAAATTTAAAAGTATCCCTTTCATGTGGCTCCACGGGATGAGAGTCCTGTTTTATGTGAATGATGATCTCAAAAACTGACTTGTGTCGACCCCCAAACACCCTGTTGTTTCTTTCCTCCCAGATTATCCAAAACAGTGCATAATGCATTATCCTCCATAGTTCTCTCGCATTTACCTGGCCATAACATTCCACTCCCAAGCTTCAAAAAGCTGCGTTCTGATGTGCGGTAGAGGCCAAGCAAACATGAAACGCTTTGATGAAATATTTCCAGGACTTCAAAAGTGGTTTGGCAATGGATGAACAGATGATCTGCATTTTAAGTCGACCATGTTGCACATCACACAAGTTGTACTTTCAATCTGCATCCCTCTATAGGTCAACATATCTCTAGTAGGCAAGAGATTTATTAAAAGCAAATTACAAGTAATGAAACTTACTTTAGAGGGGATGAACTTCTTCCATAAAAACTTACTGAAATTGCAATCTTCCATGACACCTGACAAAGCCTCATAGCAAGTTTTAGTGGTGAACTGATCAAGTATATTTACCTCATCTTCTACATCTGTCAGAGCCGGAACTGCACCCAAATCCCTTCTCAGCAAATCCCACTCAAGCCTTTCATTTGCATTCAAAGGCATCTTAAAGTCACTCTCCCATCTACCTTCACGAATCATCTCATTCACTGTTGCTTTTTTGTTTAAACTTGCACTAAAGATGACAGGGAAAAGATCCTTGAGACAACCATTTGTTAACCATTTGTCCATCAGAATCTTATACCTTTTCCATTACCTAGTTTGAAGCTCAAATGATCTTGAATATCCTGGAACAAGTCTAGTGACATTTCTCCATAAACTTTTACCCCCGAGTTGCTCCATCATCTCTTGGTAGAATCACCTCCTCGGGGCCTTCATCTTCTATTTGAATAATTCTTCTCCACAGAACTTTTTTTTGCCTTGAGTATTTCCATATCCATTTCACCAATAGAGCTTTGTTCATCAATCTTAAACTCTTAACTCCCAAACCACCAGATTGCAAGGGTTTACAAATTTTTGGCCATCCCACCCAAACCATTTTTCTTCTATCTTGAGTAGAGCCCCAAAGAAAATTTCTCATAAGAGCAATCATTTTCTTCTCTACACACACAGGAAGGTTAAATAGTGAAAGATAATATATAGGCAAACATGAAAGACAATGTTTAATAAGCACCAATCTCCCAGCTTTGTTCAAGTACTTCCTTTTCCAAGTAGCAAGTTTAAGCTCCATCTTTTCTAAAACTGAATCCCAAACTGAAATACTTCTTGAACTGACACCAATTGGAAGCCCAAGATACTTTATAGGCAGCTTTTCAGTTTTGCATCCCAGCTCTTTAGCTAACACATCAATCGTATCATCAGCACCCACACTGACCATAGTGCTCTTTTCCAGGTTTAACTTCATCCCTGTGAGAGTCTCAAAGATTGATAGAATAATGAAAAGCCTAGTAACTTCATTTGAATCAGCATTCAAGAAAATTATGGTATCATCTCGCAAAACTGGAGATGAGAGATTACTGATACCATTATCGGCTACCTTAAAGCCACTTAACCGCCCTCTTGAAACTGCACCATTCATTAGTTTTGAAAGAATTTCAACCACCAAAAGAAAAAGGTATGGAGAAAGAGAGTCTCCCTGTCTTAGTCCCTTCTTTGGCTTAAATTTTTCAGTTGAGCTTCCATTCACTAGAACTGATAAGTGTGTAGCGAGAGACACACCATTTAATCCAGCCAATCCACTTTTCACTAAACCCATGCTTGTGCAAAATACGAGAATAAAGCTTGCCAATTGATATTATCAAAAGCTTTCTCCATATCTATCTTGCGAGAGAATACCCGGCACCTTGGATTTGTCTACTATCAACACATTCATTTGCTACAAGAACCACATCTAAGATCCGCCTATCATGAATGAAAGCTCCTTGATAATGCGAGATAAGAGAAGGCATAACGGTTTGGTCTCTCTCGCAAGGAGCTTAGAGATAATTTTATAAGCACTTCCAATGAGACCGAGAGGCCTAAAGTCCTTTGGAGTGCAAGAATCCTCCTTCTTGGGAATGAGAGTGATAAAGGAGCAGTTTAATCTCCAATCTAGAGAACCAAATCGAAAAAATCGTCAAGCATTCTCATGAAATCTTCTTTTATAGTGTTCCAACACTTCTTGTAAAACTCAATTGAAAACCCATCCGGACTGGGATTTATTAGCTCCCAAATGTTTAATAACATCCCAAACTTCGGTTTGAAAAATTTCTTTCAAGCCGATTTTTTGTCCTCCCCCACATTTGGAAACTCTAAAGAGTTCAAAGTAGAATAAACACTATTGTGATCTGTGAATAAGTTGATGTAATAGTTTCTTACCTCCTCCTTTATAATCCCTTGATCAAAACAGTCAACACCATCTATTTGCAGTTTTGCTATAGTGTTCCTTTTCCTTCTTGAACTAGCAATACTATGGAAGTAACCAGTATTTGCATCTCCCCATTTGAAGCCATTCTGCTTAGCTCTTAGTTGCCATTTCCTAGCTTCATTATTTTCAACAGCTCTTAATTTTATCTTATATTGGAGTCTCTCTTCAAATCGAGCTTGAGATAAAGGATCATTTTCCTCCATAAGATTTAGCTCACCAATCTTATCAGTAAGAGTTTTCTTCTCAGTTCTTGCTGCACCAAATTCTGCCAAACCCCAAGGCTTTATAAAATGCTTTAAGTTTTGTAACTTGAGAAAGAAAATAGTACTTGAACTTCCAGTATAAGCCATAGAATTCCACCAGGTATTCACATTCTTAACAAAGTCTTTATGCTCAGTCCAACTTTTCTCTAGTTTGAAGTAAGGTTTGCTACTGATAGAATGACTAGTAACAACCATAAGAGGGTTATGATCTGACATTGTTCTAGTTAGAGCAATTTGAAGTGCATTAGGGAAAGCCTCCTCAAATTCAACACTAAATAAGAATCTATCAAGTCTACAAAGAAGAGGATCTACATGATTGTTAGACCAAGTGTAAGATCCACCAACCAATGTCCGATCCACCAACTCTTGTTGAAGAATGAAGTTATTCAAAAAGCTTGAGTTTCTACTATCGCCTTCACCTCTATTCCTTTCATCATCTGATCTCTCACAAACATTGAAATCACACCGCAAAGCAAATCGGACCAGCCCACCAATGCCTGACTTCCTCCAAATCTTCCCAAAAATCAGCTCTTGCATTATACTCACAGGGACTGTAAACATTAGTAACAGCCCACTTGAAGCCATTAGCTTTAGTAATAAACAGGGTAGATATATTGTTGAAGCCTAATCTTTCATCTTCCTTAGAGAATCTATTACTGTCCCATATAGACAGAATTCCACCACTTGCACCTACAGAAGGTATGTAAGACCATTCAAAAAAATCATCATACCATAACTGTCTTATGAACCAATTAGAGAATTTCATAAGAATGCTAACCAAGGCACCGCGGAAAATGTTGAAGTAGAAAGTGATGATGGAACGATTCTCACGGTTTATACCGAAAGCTCGGAGAATGGGTAGATTCTTGATTCGGGGTGTACATTTCCTAGTGGGAACCGAACATAATTACTTTTACTATCACATTCCAGCTCTCTCATGAAACAAATTTTAATTATCATATTCCACATTAAAAAAACTTAAGTGTCTATATAAGCCCCTCTTAAAATTTCTGATATCACACATGTAAGCGAAGCTAGTCACTCATCGTACTACTCACCATACTAATGGCTCAAATTCACAGGCTACATGTTCAAAACGAGTTGAAACACTGCTCAGGAGACCAACTTTACAGTTTCTATAAGAATGAAATGACCAAGCTCCCGCAGATCCTTCCTCAGATCGTCAAGAGTTTCCAAATTCTTGCTGGACATGGAAATAGCGCGGGCACCGTGAGGCTCGCAAAATTATCTATCGGTAAGTACCCAAAATTTTATCAAAATGTTAAGGGACTAGTAACTCACAGGCTTGCCTGTTATTAAGCCAAGTTTACATTAGGTGATCATAATCTTATTAATTAAACGTTTTGTTGTATGTATGATGTTGTTTAGGGTCTTCTCGGGAAGAAATAGTGAAGGACAAGATTGAAGCCGTGGTTGATGAAAGTAGGACTCTTCGTGGCAGTATCATTGATGGAGATCTCTTGCGTATGTATCCTAAGTTTGAGTACACAATCAATATAACTCCATTGGTTACACAAGGAGGGGAAGAAAGCTGCTTATTCAAATTGTCTGTGGAGTATGAGAAAGAAAATGAAGATGTCCCTAATCCAACTGAGTATATGGAGATGTCGAGTTTTGTTTCTAAAGCCGTTGCTAGCCACCTTGCCAAGAAGGCCTAATATATGTACTCAACCTGGCTGTACTAATGATGCATAGATATTATTAGCTTAAACGTGGTCTACATAAATAAAACCTCTACCGATCCATTTAATGCAAGATCGCGCTAACTAACTTTGTTCTTATTCCACAAGGATTAATGTAAATGGCAAATTTGAACAAAAATATAATCGACTGTCCTCAATAGAAGAGCAAATTCTTTTAGGAAACTCAGACAGTAATGTAATATCACAACAATATACAAAAAGGCTATACAAACTGCACACAGTTAAAACATTCTACGGTAATTAATGAGGTATAAACCCAAATTTCATGCATATCGATTTTAATGAAAATAGTGTTCCGTTAAATTGTACACAACGTATTTTTCATTTAAGGTCCATTAGCCAACTCTTGGACCATCAGACATATTTCATTTTAGTTAGTTTATTTTTTAACTAAAGAATTGTGCAAACACGCAAGAAAATCACACTTAACGAGCTACATTTCACTATAGATTTAATGTTAATGGTGAAAATTCAAAATTCATTTTTTTTTTTTTTAAGCAACAAAATTAATGTGTATGTTGTAATAAAGTGGTAATTTTGTTTCATTAGTTCCACTATAAATATAATGATGCAGCATTGAGGAACAATGAACATTACAATGTGCCTGTAAATTTTATTTTCTTACGAGGAAATTAATTATTTGGTTCAATACTTTCTATTGGGAATTTGGAGGAAACCGTATGTATGAAACTATAGATAACAAGACCAGGTGATTTTATAGATGAGGTTGATGAGGAGATAACATGGCAGGATGATTGTAATGTCGAGATAATCATTTTACCATTATCCTTGTGCCATTGATGGAGTAGCCTATATCATCCCTATGACGGGTGGAGAAGGAGATTTTGTAGGATCGAGAAAAGAGAGGAAAGAATAACGCGAAAGAAATAAACGACTACATTGATAATCAATTCCGGTGTACGATTCTCATGGCTCAACAGCCTATTTACAGTTTAACAAACTTGACGACTACCCAAAACACTTTCCTAACATAATCTAAACTCTACATAAAGAACTCTTATAGAACCAAACAACTTGTTTCTCAACATAACTCGACATCCAAATATAGTCTTGGTTTATTATTTCCAACATCCTCCCTTAAATCAAGACTTCCTTAAGAAAACATTCTTAAGGATCTTTGTAACCGACAAACGGTTTACTCTTCAACACACTCCCGACATGTTAGAATATGGGCATCCAACCCAAAACCAATTAATATGAGTGGAGAGGCCCTAAGGAGGATTATAAACCGCAGGATCTTAAATTGCCCGAACAATGTGGGACTAATAATCTCAACATGCCCCCTCATGTGTAGCCTCGTTGGCTGTTTAACACGTGAATAATAAGTCGCTGACGCGGAGTAAAGGCGCGGTCAATTGACTCGTCGCAAATAGCTTGCTCTGATTCCAATTGTAGGATCGAGACAAGAGAAGAAAGAATAACACGAAAGAAATAAACGATTACATTGATAATAATTCGATGAACAATTCTCATGGCTCAACAACCTATTTATAGTTTAACAAACTTGACGACTACTCAAAACACTTGCTTAACATAAACTAAACTCTAAATAAAGAACTCTTTTAGAACTAAACAACTTGTTTCTCAACATAACTCGACTTCCAAATATAGTCTTGGTTTATTATTTCCAAAATCCTCCCTTAAACCAAGTTAGCCTAAAGTTTGAACCTTTCCGTTAAGTTCTAGCCGTTCGTATTGTCTTCTTCTCCCAACGTCTCTTTTAACGGTCATTTTTGACCGGTTTCTTCCCCGGACTCTCGGCCGGCGCAAGTTTTATCTCTATCTTTTTACCTCCTCCTCTATCTGATGATCAATCCTATGATCTAATCTTACTTTTGTCTGGGTTTTCTATACTATGCATACTCAATCTCTCTTCTCTAGCATCTTTCTCAATCTTAACATGACTAACATCACCAGCATCACTAGTAGTACAAGCTCCTCTTAAATCACTTTTATCCCTTACATCAAAGCAATCACTGAAATCACATACATCACAGCAATCACTGAAATCACATACATCACTCGGATTATGACGAATCCAAAAATCACAGTCTCTAACTTCAATTTCACCCCCATTACTGGTCATACAGATAATCCAGGTCTTAAATCAATTTCTAAAATTCTCAATATTTCTGATCTCAATGAAATCCTACTTCTAAGAAATGAGCAACATATGTCGAATTAGGGAATACAACTACAATGGCTGAAAAACAGAGAACAAACAGTCATAGGCTAGAAGAAATTAAAGTCCTGAGAATCTCTCCTTGTGTTTCCCTAGAGGCTAATCTAGCTATTACCATGGAAACAGTTATGAAGGTCGATAACTAAAAGATTTGGCAAACACATTATCCACTTAATCTCAACCCCAAATTCAAAACGCACCCATTTCAAAATTCATTAATATCCAACAATCATTATTCGCAACAACCACACAAAACAAATTATTGGTCTAGAATCTTCAATAAATTCAAAAACCAAAGAAATCATTGTACCCAAAGTACTTTACACATTAAATCATTCCATAAAATAAAGACCTCCCATCACTCCAGCTTAGCTACTGGGTATCACCTAAGTCCTGGGCCGGATACCAGAAAGTTTGAGCTTCATGGTACTTACCTCCTATTTCCTCTGTTGGGCTTGACTCCGAGTTCCCTGACTAACTTGTCGAGTCTGACTTCGAGTCAAACGTTTGGTCGGATAGAAAATCTGACCTCTGGTTGGAACCTCTCCATGCTCCTCGTGCTCTGTTTCGTCAGGATTGGATGTCTCAGCATCAATATTGATTGGACTCACAGGAGGCTCGGAATCGACTGCTGGATCGGAGTCTGGATCGGTAGTGGGTTGATTAGAAGGAGCGGCAGAAGATGGATTGGAATTAGCAAAGATAACTCGACCAATTTTCCCAGTAGCCGGACAGAGAGCATCCAACAACGGAAAGTGCATTGGCTCATCCTCACCCCATGGTTGGGCTGCCAATTGTCGAACCATAAACTATGTAACAGTTGGCAAAGTTATCGACTTAAATCCAATTCTACTCAAACCCGAAACGAGAAACCGATCTGCATTTATAGCAACACCTTCATGAACTTGAAAGGTTCTATACTTAGGATGATATGCGTACAGAACCCAATCATCATCATCAGAACCATGACGTTGAGGCTTTTTCTTTGGCTCTATCGCTTGTGCAGATACAACATCTTCTCTATGATGAATGGAACCAGGCATCTTACATCCACCCTGTTTAACACCCAATTCATGCTTCAAAAAAGGATTACTGGTGTCTTGATTCACATGAGAAGGCTTTGGATGATTAAAGAACTGAATCAATCTCTCTACTGGAGAATCGATCAGAAACTCATGCACATAACCTGGAGGAAAATAATGCAACAATCTCTCCGCTTCAATCTTCACATCAATATTATGTTGCATATCATTCAAGTACCAACTAAAATCTTCTTTAAAATTGGGGGCCTCACATCCTTGTGGGAAAGCGATCCCATAAGGCAGACGTTGAACCAAATGCTCATAAGGATACCAGTGAATACAGGGCTCCTTCTCGACTTCATCCATCTTACGCTTGCCGTTGTGATCATTGGAACTCAGCTCTCTATCCATGAGGAACCTCTCAGTAATCTATTAGAAGGAAATTCTGAGAAGAAAAGAAAACGGTTTCCTCTTCCAGCAAGAGAATTTACGATTTTAAAGGGCAACATTCATTCAACCTCGACGGTTTCGCCAATAAATTGCGACTTCTCCCAATACTGTCAACTGCACACTCAACCCTTCCCCTCACCCCATATTCATGTCGTTTCAATTTCCAGCAGTTACGCAATGATAACCTATGTTGCAGTAAGTTATTCTTCACACGTCTAACCATATTAAATCTTATGCAGCTGGTCTGGACGGTTGGCGTTGCTCTGATGGCCAACATTAAATACACTCTCGCCAAATGGTTGTCATGCACAAGCCTTAAGCTCCTCCCACGTACGACTTGCATAATTCTGACTCATCTGACAAATATTTGCACTCAGACTCAGATGCAAGATGAAAAGTATCTTAGATGGGTCGAACCTCCCTGCAACATCATCGAGCCCATTAAATTTTGGAGGCGATTTCAAGCAAGCGCAACAGAGCAAAAAAAGACAATTTTTCTCCTCCTTTGATAGACATGGACATAGTAAGAAAATTGCTTCATGAGGCAAATTGGGTATTTCTTTGCGTAAATACAAATATCTATCACAAAAAAGGGGTAAACTCTCTTCACTCTTATTTCCATTCTATTTTTGATAACGCTCTTAAGTCTTGTAGTGCTATTATGTATGCCACTAACATAGACAGGTTGCGGTTCAAAATGCCATTAGCCATGCTGGTCCAAGTCAACAAGCATCTATCAGACTGTCCCAACCGCAAGTACAAGGATTATTGTATTCCTACTGATATTGACATCCACCTCAATTACGACAAGAGCCAATGCCAGCCCATAACTAAATTTCAAATTAAAGTTTGTCACATCACCATCACCCACATGGTCTCTCATCATACCTATACTACCCCAAGTGAACATAACCTTTTCACCATCTTCATTCTCTGGAGCCAAAACTTCTGCTCTATGGAGGGCTCCTCCTCAAATTCAAACCCTCAATCCATAGACAATCTGGTAGAAAAAATGAATTCTGCCTTAACCATTCCTGAGGAATTATTCCCAAAAGTGTTTATTAATGCTGGGAATATCAAAACTATGGAAGTCCAGGACTGGAAAGGATGTTTTATAGGGAAACTCTGCAATAACATCTGCTTTCAAACAGCTAGAGTCAGTACCTTCATTAATGCTAACTGAGAAATGACTAGCATAATTGAAGTTGAAGTTTGAAATAGAAGAAGAAATTTCTACATTATCAGAACTACTCATGGAGAAGACTACTAAACCCTAAGAAGTGGAGGTACCATAGGGGTTTTTGACAAACTGATGGTTCTAGTAGAAGTGCCTGCTAATGGTCCTGAGCTAATTGATGAAGAACTCTTCTCCAAAGTTATGATCTGGCTTCTTGTGAAGAGAATCCCAACACACATAATATCAGATATTCCAAACATCTTAAGACCAATTGGTGTTTTTCAAGGGAAAAAAAAACTTATGGTAGAGACAGGTTTGAAAAAAACTTGGAGGTAAAAGTTACAATCAATGTTACTAAATCTTTAAAGTTTGGTATAGAAGCTTTTGAAACTAATACTATTTCTCACTCAATTTGGAATGTGCTTATGCTCTTAATGGAATCAATTTCGCAAACTATGTAGAATCCTTGATCACCCTAGTCCACCTTGTCCATCTCCACCAAATCAAAACAATCCTTATTATCACCACCTTCCAACCCCTCAACCTGCTCCCCCACCTATAACCCCTAGGAAAAAAATTGTTCAAGCTGGTAAGGATATCATACACAGACACTACTTTGATGCAGATGCAGCTGCTAAGTTTGAAAAAAAATTAAATATGTTAAAAGATTGGAAGTGGTAAAATCAATAGCTAATATTGCCTCTACTTCAAGTAACCACATCACCTTTGGCACTGGACAAACCACTCGAAGACCAAGATTCTCCTCATCCTGATGTTTTAGCTTGCAAAATTAGAAACAAAAGAATGGAATTAGCAAAGAAGATAGCTGGATCTTACAAAAAAATCTACCAAAGTGGAAAGGTGCTACTAGAACTGCTTGCAACAACAACAAGAATAACACTCAAAGCAAGAAAGATGAGGAAACTGCTGTTGTTGATCTTGCTACCGCTGAACAAATCTTCTCACCTCTAACACCCCTAAGCACTTCCATTTCAACACCCTACCTACTTTGGCTCAAATCAAAGTAAATTTTGAAGTCAAGCAAAACAGAAAAAGAAAGCTGCTTGGAAGGCTAAGAAAAATGACCACTCTTTTGAGAGGCTTGATGATATATCTCTCAATACTTCCTCAAGACAAATTTCTGATACCAAGAGAAAGAAACCTATTCTAAATGAAGATAATACTACTACCAACAGTATGGACATGACAAGCACAAAGAGATACAAATACCTGAATGATCCCACCCAGGAGCAGATGGACAATCAACATACAAATTTGGCTAATGGCATTTTGGACTGCTCTACAGATGGTACTCTGGTATATTTCCTCAACCCTTCTAATTATTTTCTCCTACAACATCAAATTTTAAATTACCTTGAGACTCATATGATCTATAAGTATTATGACAATATCATAAGAAGGTCCCTATCTAAGTATCCAGCAGTGTCTCATTTCTGGCAATTCTTTACTTCTTTAGCATGGAATTGCCAAGGATTGGGCACTAAAGATGCTAAAAGATATCTTAATGATATGCTCAACAAACTTAACCCAGACATTGTCTTTCTCTCTGAAACTAGACTTAATAGTGATAAACTCAAAAAAACCATGCATGATTTAGGGATCAACAATTTCTGGTATGTCAATCCAGGAGGGGAAAGTGGCACTGCTGGTGTCTTAGCATTAATATGGAAAAGCAATGTATCTGTTGAGATTTTAGATTGCTCTATTAATCATATAAATGCTAAAATCAGCATTGCCAATAGCCTGCCTTGGATTTTCACTGGTTACTATGGCAACTCCTATGATACTAGTTCGAAACTTCATGCTTGGAAAAATCTTGACAATACTGCTGAATTCAATAAGTTACCTTGGTTGGTTATAGGGGACTTAAAGTTAGTCCTTCATGATACTGAAAAATTCAGCTCCCATCCTATAGATGCCAATGAAGCCTCCATTTTCAATGAAAAGATTCTCAATCTTGATCTCATTGATCTTGGCTTTACTGGCTGTCCCATCACTTGGTCTAACAAAAAAAAGGCTTTGCTCTTACCGAACAAAGATTGGACATGAGTCTAGCTAATGATGATTGTCTGGTTATATACCCAAATACCACCATCACTAACTTATTGGCTATAGGATCCGATCACCATCCCATCTTGCTCAATTCTAATCCTCACCGGAAAAATGGTAAGATACCATTTAATTTTTTTGGTTCTTGGTTAGATCATGAAGATTGCAGGAAAATTATTGCTGAATGTTGGAAAAAAATCAATCCTGGCTCCAGTGCTTTCTCTATATCCAGAAACCTCAAAGATATAAAGCTACAACTCAGAGTTTGGAACAAGGAGGTTTATGGCAATATCAAAACCAACATAGATGAATGTAAGCAACATTTAACTTGGCTTCACACCTATTACTTCAGATAAGATAGAGGACAGGCACTAGCAGGTGCAAGGGAAGATCTTAAAAAATGGCACGAAATTGAAGACAAATTCTGGAAGACCAAAAGCGGAGATCAACTCATCAAGTGGGAGACCAGAACACAAGTTATTTCCACAGATCCACGGAGAAATATAATTGATACAATTCAAGATGAGGAAGGCAACAGGTTCACTGATTATCAAGATATCAAAAACTGTTTCACAAACCACTTTACCAAAATGCTACTGCTGGAAACATACACACCTCCTCAGTAACTCTTCAACCTCATACACACACCATATCCCTGAGATGACAATATAATGCTAAACGAAATCCCGAACTCCGCTAACATCAAAGCTATTCTCTTCAAGATGGCAATGACAAAGCACCGGGACCAGATGGATTCCCTCCAAACTTCTTCAAAATCAATTGGGAGATCATTGGCAATGATATTGTCAAAATGGTACAACAATTATTCTCTTCTAGTCACTTACTGAAAGAGATGAATGCCACCTTTATAACTCTAATTCCCAAAGTAGATTCTCCAACCTCTCTTATCCAATTCAGACCAATCAGTCTATGCAACACCACTTATAAAATCATGTCCAAACTCCTAGCTCAAAGAATGAAACCTTACCTTCATACCATCATATCTCATTATCAGTCTGCTTTCATCCCTGGAAGACAAATCTCTGACAACATAGCTATTGCTCATGAAATTATTCATACCATGAGATCAAAAAGAGGATAGAAAGGGAACACTGGCTTTATGGGCATCAAGATTGATATGGCAAAAGCTTTTGATAGAGTTGACTGGACATTCCTGATAGCTATTATGAAAAAAAATTGGATTTGATGAAAGATGGTGCAACAAAATTCTACAATATATATCAACTTCCACCTCTGCAGTGCTTATTAATGGTTCTCCTGACAAATTTTTTAAACCATCCAGAGGTCTAAGGAAAGGGCATCCCCTCTATCCTTATCTATTTATATTCTGCATGGAAGCTTTGTCAAGAACTCTCCTTCATGCTGAGGACCTAGGCATAATTACTGGATTCAAAATATGCAAAGTCGCTCCTTTTATCAGCCATCTCCATTTCTTTGATGACCGCATGATATTCTCGCAAAGCCAATCTTACTGAAGCTCAAAACATTATGAAGATTCTCCAAATCTTTGGAAGCACTTCTGGGCAGCTAATCAACTTCAACAAGTCAGGAGTTTTCTTCAGCAAAAACACCAATCCATACCTCATCCCCTCAAATTAGCAGCTCTATGAGGGTTCAAATTCTTCAAGTGGGTGATAAATATCTAGGTTCACCACTCTTCACCCATAAAAGCAAAATTATTTCTTTCAATCCTGGAGTGGAAAAGTCAAGGTGAGACTCACCCATTTGGAAGAGTACCCTCTAAATCCGTTGGAAGGGAAATTCTCATAAAGTCTGTCACTTCTTTTGCATGCATATATCATATGAACTGCTTCAAGGTGCCAAAGAAAACATGAAAAGATATCAACAACCTTCAAAGAGATTTTTTCTGGGGGGAAAATATAGAAAATCCTACTGGCTACTACCCTAAAGCTTGGACTGCAGTGTGCAAACCCAAAGAGTTGGGGGGCTAGGATTCATGAATATGGAACTGTTCAATAGTTCAATGATTACAAAAATTGGATGGAGACTAGAATAAGATCAAGACTCCCTATGGTACAAGCTCATGGATGCCAAATATCTACTTGGAAGGAATGTCCTCAACATGGATACAAAAGCTAAAGATGGAGACTCATGGGTTTGGAAAGGAATTCTAGAGGGAATCAACAACATACAACATCATTGCTTCGGAAATTTGTAAATGGGAAAAAGATAAAGATTTGGGAAGACATCTCGGATTCCAAACACATCTTAGAAGTTGAAAAAACCACGTAATCCCCCCATAATGTTGAGAGGTTAGAGTCAATTCTTCTTTCAGATGGCATCTGGGATGCAAATCTAATTCTTACACTCTTTAGCAATGACAAGGCAGCAGGTATTGTCAATCTGCATATACATCCTAATGAAGAAGATAGAATAATATGGGATCTCAATGATAAAGGTGCTTTCTCTTGCAAAGAGCTTTACAAGGAAAAAATTGAAAACCTCTCTAAATGACATTCCTACGTGGAACCTGGGCAGCTATTTGGAATATGGATGTGGCACCGGTCATTAGAATCTTCCTCTTGAAATGTGCTCATCGAATTCTTCCCAACAATGCTAAAACAACTAGCATACTTCACTACATCAATCCTGCTTGCACTGTATGCAATAGTGGTGAAGCAGAAACAATGTCTCACATTGTCTTAAATTGTCCAAATTGTTATTCTTGTCTGGCAGGAGGTTTTGGGCTCCCTTAATACCCATTTTGACAATACCACCATCTTCATTGAATGTTTAACTTCCGGGTTTCAACCTGGAATTACTAGTACCAATTGCAACATTTATGCCACAACCTGCAGGTATATCTGGAAGGCGAGATGTGACCACATCTTTAAACAAATCCAACCAAATGTGGGAATAATTACCCGCGGGATTAAACAGCACTTTTGCACGCATAATAGAATACATCATATGCATAGTCATGTTATGAACAATTTTCCTCCTTTGCCAGAGGAGATACAACATCCCCACATAATATTACTCCCTATAATCAGGATTTCAATGCTGAGTTTGGGAGTAACATCAAAATATGCACAATACAAGACCCTGCAACCTCTCTCCTTTACACTGCTCTAATAATGACAGATTTTGCAGGAAACATCACTGAAACCAGAGGACATCCAGGATATCATGGAGCAGAGGGAGCAACAACAGGAGCAGAACAAGCTTTTCAATGGGCCAAAGAATTGCAGCACACTAATGTCACTATATCGGCTGAAGATAATGAGACACTAGTTCAGTTCAAACTCTTATATCATGCAACAGTAAAAGGAAGATTTCGTCTTAGCTATCATGAAAAAATCAACTATCAACAAGAAGAAGTAGAAAGTGGTAGTCATATGGGAATTTATCATGTATCTTTTTTTTTTATCTTAACCTTAGTATTATTCACGGACAACAAAACTTGGATGCTTTCAATTTAGCTTTATTGTGTAGAAACAATGCTGGCAGGATAAGTAGCACTACTGCTACCAATGCCATCAAAAACGCTATGTATGTTTCTTAGTGCCTTATAAGCCTAAGCTTTTTCTATAAAAAAAAGTGTTTTACTACTAGTTCTGGAGTATTTAAATATATATATATATATTTTATTCCAACCCGCAAACGTAAAAGATTCCACAAAAGGCCTACCAAAAGTAAACGAAGAGGGTATTTGAATATCAGAAGCAGAATATAATCCTATAAGATGGAAAAAAGGAGATCGCTTTATACCGATTAAACCATTTCTTATAGATGGACTAGACAAGATCCTTTAGATAGAGTTAAGCAGTAATTTAGTAATTCCTACTCGTAGATACACTATGTGGTATGGGGATTATGATTACAAGCCTCTAACCCGGTGCTTACGCACCGGATGTATAACAGTGGAAGAGAACTACCAATGATGTATACCAGTGGAAGCATGATGCTCACCTTCTAAGAACTCCAATAATATTAGCTTCCCCAACCGTTAAACGACCACGTTGAAAGAGAACTACCAATGATGTGACCCTTAACTTCCGTGAGTGAACAGTTGTGTCCCTTTCAACTCATTGTTTTGAAGACCAATAGTAACAACAAACTTTTATGTTGAAATGTACTGCTCTTTATCATCTTAACAAAATTTGTTGTTGAGACCACTGCATGAAACATTTCACTATAATAAAATCAAAGTATATTTAACAATTATTTGTGAGCGTGATGGTGTTCATAAGGCGAAAAAAATGACTCCACTGGCATTGACACTTGCATTATTTATAGACTTCTACTTCTAGTGCAGGTAAAAATACGATCAATCGTTAATTACTTTGATATAATTGTGATTAATAAGGTTCATCAATTTAAGTCGAGAAAGAAACGTCTCACCCATGAAGTTTGTCATTGAAACTCTCTACAACCGTGTACAATTGATGTTCTTTTTAAGTTCGGTGAGACGTAAGCTCCATTTACTCGAATCAGAGCCTGCACATTTTATAATAACGATGGTGTTGCAACTATTATTAGTTTCTTCCGAGCACTACCAAACTCTGAAAACCACCTTGTTAGAGTGGAGACCCCACCTTAAAGTTTCTCTTTTCTTTCTTTCCCCTTTCTTCTTTTCTCTGCAATTTCATTCCATCTTGGCCGTTGCTTCCAGGTTCGATTTCTTGTCGTCCTGATTACAATTTGTACAAATTTTTCTTTTTTAATGTATCTCATTTTCCAAAGAAAAACTAAACAATTAAAACAATGGTCATTCAATACGTAACTGTCTTCTATTGCGTTACCTTGTGAGTTGTGATTGTCGATCGTTGATTAAATGCTGGATTTCCATAGAAGTTTTTCTTTCACTTGGTTAGTAGTCACGCGACGTGTTTGAAAATAAGTGAACTCCACTCGTCAACTTGTTTCTTTCCCTTTTGCAAGCAGCGGGTACGGCCTGCAACTGTCATCCTACATCCCTTCGCATCCTACACCCTCTTTCTCCTCGTTACCAACTGGTCTTTGAAAGGCATCTAAGGTCCTGGTACATAGGAGAATTTGGGACAGTAATGCTATGGTGCGCGAAAAACAAAAAAAAAAAAAATATTGAAGAAAGAAGGCCATGAATTCATTTCAGATTGGTGTGTATTTTAGAACTCTAATCATCCCATGGGTACAGCCTTCAGTGGTTACTTCCTATACAGACTTCTGCATCTTTTCTTGGATAATCTCTCTTACTGAAATAGGATTTACAATTAATTTATGTTGTTGCTACTATTATATATTAGCTCTTCTTTCTTTCAATATATGTAACTATAAATGGTAAGTCGGGGTGATATATATATATGCACATATATTTCCTGGTTCCAACAATTCTCAATCTCATTGGCATCAGATAAGCTTTGCCATTCTGGTGGGTGTCCCGACTCATAACACGCTGTCCAAGTATTGTGACAATCTGGGATCTCTAAAACCTGTCTACTCTTGCCATGTCAAAACATTTCTGGTAACAGGTTATTCTCATTGATATATTGGTTATTGAAAAACTTCTGGATATGGAAATCCCAATTGCTTCTTTCCAAATGAGATCTTAACGATGCCTATTATTATCATTTTCTTTGAAAATATTGAGTTCTTTTTCCAGATTTGTCTCCTAATATCGGAGGGGCATAAAAAGATTGCGGTGAAGAACTCAAATCTTTATTTTTTTGATCGGTTGAAGAACTCAAATCTTAATATCAATAGATGGTGAACTGATGAATGTCTTTCTAAAAGAGGTTTTCGTGAAGATATTTTATTGAGGCAGATGAAGGTAAATCCCTATCTCCTATATTTGTAGTGTCGGAAAAGTAACCAAGAGGAGATGCGTCGTTTGGCCTTTGGAGAACTTGGAAACTGAAATGCTTCATTAAATTGTTATTTCAAACTAATTAGTGACGGTTAGGATTTCCTTTAGAAATCAACGTTCGGAATGACGATACATCTTTTGGGATGTGTTGGCAATGATGACATATCTTATCGAAGTCAAAAAAATGAAATCAAAAGGTATTTTTGCTTTCATGGTCAAAAAAACGTTTAAACTTGTATCTTTTCAGATTCATCTTAACTTGAAAGGTGTCTCTTTGTATACACGAGATGAGTCTCTTCATTTTGCAAGTGGAAAGGAGTTACTTGTTGGCAATATTATAGTAGTCTGGAAGGGCCGGATTGATCTCCAAATAGTATAAAACAACCATGGGTGCGAATTAATTTGTATACGTTGTTTAACAAAGGGACATTTGCTTCAAAAAAAAAAAAAAAACAACTAAGGGACACTTCTTCGCTCCTATTTGTTCACCCAAAGAGTGTCATATCTAGTCTGTTTTTTTTTTTTTTTTTGAAGGAGGAAGGAGCTCAAAAGAGCTCCAAATTTATTGAACTACCTCAGTTAAGTTGAGGTTTGCAGAGATACACAGGGGTGGAGAATTTGCATTCCACCAATTATTTACATTTTCGTGCATTGCATATTGACACAACTCGTGTGCCAAGTAGTTTGCACTTTTTGGAACATAATTAAACTTGATATCAGCAAAGGAATTAGCTGCATCTTTTATCTTAAGAACTTCAGATCTAATACTCCACGGGATGTTCCTAGTTTCTCCAAGAACTGCTGCAGTTACATTTGAAGCATCACCCTCTATGATGACTCTGGAGAAACCAAATCTGATTCCCACTTCCGTTCCTAGTTTGCAGGCAATTGTTTCAGCAAGCAGTGGTGAAGTAGCATCAAACGTCATTGTTGCGCATCCTAGGAAACATCCATTGTGATCTTGAGCAACTGCACCCGCTGCACCATTGTTAGGTATGAACGCCGCATCAACATTTATCTTCACATACTGTGGATCAGGCCGATTGCAACATGTATATTTATGCTGACATGGCTTCACTACATAGCAGAATGATTGTGGTTACGCCATGTGGCGTTTTTGGGGTCCTTATTATAAAGAAAGATAGTCTTATCATGATAACTTTATCTTTTTTTAATTAACTTTATCTCATTTCTCATAGCTCATTCCCTTATCCGAGCGTCTTTGATTTTCTTGGTCGAAATAAAAACCTTTTTATTTTTTCATTCGTTTTGGTTGGTAAAAGATCACTACTTCTGTATTAAAGCTGGGACCCTTTTTCGATGGTTTTGCGGATTATTTCTAGCCGCCTTCTTTGCCATCATATGAACTATCCACCAGTTTTTTTCCATCGTATCTTTTTCTTTATTATTTTTTTTTTGAAGCAGCCATCATATCTGTTATCATCCTTTGATCCACATCCATAATAGTTGAAAATGTGCATATCCGTTTACGATATTGTGCACTGCTAGTTTTTTCCATGCGCGTTCTTGGAACATTTAACTATAAATACGTGCATCTAACTTGAGAAGAACACACACAATTTCAAGAAACCTAAAAGACTCTCATTTTGTTTTCTATCTTCTAAAGGCAGTCCAACCTGAATTACTGAGTTACTGCTTAGCAATGACATCTAGTACTAAGAAGTCACTCTCCTTGCTATTCATGGCTTTCGTCCTCATGGCTGTAGCAAGTGAATTGGCAAATGCAAGTTCATTCACAGTGTATCGTTTATCAGGTTGCAGCGGCGAATCTCAAACATATCGTTGTGGGTGCAACAACCTTTTATATATGGGGGGTTATCGATTTACTTACACCGGTCAAACTGCTAGAATGTATAACACGGGGAATTGTCTGGGTAATAGCGTCACTACTTTAAGTGGCAGCGCCAGTCGGTGCGCCGGCATTGGATGGAGGAGTGTTAACCTCCAGTGTTAAGTGAATTCCTCTTAATTGTGGATGTTTAGTCTCTACTATGAGACATAGATTATGTGTTTTAGAGATGGGCTTACATGTATCGTAATGATATCTACATCACTACGTGCTTTCTAATAAATAAAGTAAGGTCCATTCCATTACGTGCTTCCTAAGTCTTGTAAGTTATAAATAAATGGAGAGCGACTTCTGTCATAACGATAAACTTTGGTTGTTATTGCAGAATGTTATCTTCTTAATGTATTCGATGTTTGTCCTATATAATATGGTGGGATTCTATTTTTATATCATTCACTATTATTAGAGTATATATGTCACCGGATGAAATTGACTTGGACGGAACTTGGAACGTCCCATAAAAAACGAGAATAACTCTTAAACTGTTGCTTGATGTCACTGCTTTGATTTGCAGTTTACTGGATAATGGTCTTGGTTTATTAATTATTAGCAATAGTATAACCTGTAAAAGAATCGTCCATACACGAAGAACTGTACAGGGCATAAGATCGGATCTTTTGGAAAGGAAATATTTGAAAGCTTTGAAAGCTCTACATGAAAGCGGAAGCTATAAGGATCGAGAGCGCATGGCTCTGATACCATCTTAGTCCTCACTTCATGGTACGGTTGCCTCGGACCTTTTCCTTTTCTGTTCCTAGGCTTCTTGTGTACGATGCCTTGACTATACCTTGATTATACGGTTACCTCGGTCCTTGTACATGATAACCTCAGCTACCTTGTATATATGTGACATATATACTCTATGTAGTTGCAGGAAATCCTACAACCACACCCCTAGTAGAATCTATGAAATAATCTAAGAAACCATAATGAAATACTCAAGAACTTTCATTAAATCTTAGAACAAATACAAAGATATGAGAAAACCCTAACTTGGGAAGCAAATAACCTTCTCTCTCCTAAATATCTTATCTAATCTCACCAAAAAGATCTCTCCCTTCTACAAAGGCACTGAGCTCTTTTTATATGAGTTTACATAGTGGAGGACAGCTAATAAAACCCCTAATTTCGGATCTGGCGCGCTTCAATGTCGCTTGGATTTTTATTATAGCCGCATGGATTCTTCACACTTTTGTTGTGACTTGGTGACGTCATATGGTTCGTCATTTTGACATATTGTATGCGTTCAGGTTCGCTTGCTCCTAAAGGATTATTTCGCATACCAAATGAGTGTGCGATATTTTGTACCCACATTTTGCCTCTTCTCATATCGTTTTTTTGAGAGAATGAGCGGTATGGGAAAGCCTAGTTTGTTAGTTTGTTATTTTGCCGCACCAATTCATCTTTTCGTATTCTTTTCACTGACCTTTTTCCGGAATCTCGGCATGGTAGCCTACACGTGTTCATCCATTATCTGACACGTCCCTAAACGGATCTAATAACTGTCCCTTCATATCCGTTTCTAATCAGTGCATTTATGAGAGGGGATATCTCGGGAGAAGAGGAAAGGATCTTTTATATCTCCCCACACGTTTTTTCTTCTCTTTCTTTACTTTCTTTCTTCTTTTCTCTCGTCTCTGCAACTTTCATCATCTCTCTTTGCAGAATCGCTTTGTTCTTACCTTCGTTAAAGTTTCTCTTGATTGTTCGTTATTTCTTCATTCTCATCACACCTTTTCTTCATTTTCCTTATCTTCGGGCTCTGCTTTTCATCATCATCATCTTGATCATCCTAATCTTGATTGATTTGATTATCCTTTTCACCATTCTTCATTCCCATTCTTAAAATGGCCCCTCAACCCTGCTGGAAGAACGTCAAAGAGTTTAAAAGACATGAAGTAGAGCTTAAACTTAAGGGTATTGTCCTTAAAGTTCCTCAGGAGTCTACTCCCACAACTGCAATTGAACCTGAATGGTTTGCTCTTGATCAATGGAATGATCAAAAAATTATTGTTTCGCTTGGACAGATCATGGCTGGTCTTCCCATTCCTCTCTATAACCACGAAATTCCTTTTTTTATGAACTCCTTTGCCACGAAAAGTTCGCACGGGGTATATTTCAGCTGATCAGCGATTGCATCAGGATCATGGTTGAGTATGCTCTTCGTGCGGCTGGGTTGGGGTCTTCTTATCCAAAATATGTGACAAAGCCAATCATCCCAGAGGAGTATACTGTGGAGAATTTCTTAAAACACTACACTGTTGCTATTATGAAGAACGAATCATACCGCTGGGGTATTTGCTTGAAGAGGGCTGATGGCTTCGCAGAGAGTGATAAAATCATGCGGGATGTTGATTTTCACAATACTTCAAATGATTTTGCGTGTCACTCAAAGGATATTCATTGGGTGGAATATCCTGTTGTTCTTGAAGGCCCTTATATTACTGGTAAGGATGCTAATGGATCGATTCTTCCTCTTCCTGAGAAGTTTGCCGCTTGCAAGCCTTGGGAATTTAATTGTCCAGAAGAAGAATATGTGGTATGTTGCTTTTAGTTTTTTCTTTTTATTCACTTCCTTTCTCTTGCTTTTCGTTTCTTTTATCATCTGTTTTCGTCTTATATTGCGTGGCAGAAGAAAAAGGCTAAGAAGAACGCGTCGAAGGCGTCAAATACACGCATCAATGAAGTAAGAAATAATTTCTTTTTATTTTAACAATATTGTTGAATCTGTTTCTTATCTCTCATTGTGCGTGTAGGTGGAGACTAAAGACGTTGAGGGTTCTAACAACAGTGCTTCTCTTTCTTTGGGCGGTGATATTCTCTTGAAGGCCAAAGGCAAGGATAAGAACACTGTCTCTAAGAATTATTCTAAGAAGAGAAAATTGTCTCCTTCGGCTCCTCTAAACACTTCCTCCTATGATGAAACTTTGCTTCCTCCTGTCAACTCTGCGTCTACATCTTCTATGGGTGATTTATCTTGCATCTTCTCTGATACACTATCATGTGTTGATAATCCCGTGTTGGGTCGTACATGTGAGGAGGTTATTAAAATATGTGACGCTCCTTTCTTAAGCCATGACTCTCTTCATGGCGTTGCCTCTACATTGACCCCGGGCTTTCAATTCGCGCTTGGATCTTTGGTTAGTTTCCTTTTCATGTGTTAATCTTCACTTTGATTTTGCGTCTTTTATTAACTTTTCCGCTTACTCTTTGTTGATATTGAATGCTCATATGTTTTATGCGGTCACTAATGATATGCATAGAAAGATTCAGGCCCTGGAAGCGGAAAATACTAAGCTTAGAAACGAGCATTCTTCTAGTTCTAACCGTGTGGTAGAGCTTCGTAGGAGGAACGACCAGCTAGTTGGTATGTACTTCATTTTTATTTCTTATTCTAGTGTTTCTGCGTCATTTTCGCTCTCCTTTATTTTTCGTGTTTGCAGAAATTTACGATTTAACGGATGAGGCTATTAGTTACCCCGTTGATGATGAAATTCTTCTTGAGCACCTTAACGCATCCTTGAATAACATCTCAAATGATGGACTAGATAACCTTAGCTTGGATGAACTTCGATCAAAATATAAAATACTTAATAGAGAACATAGGTCCATGTTATATGTTAATAACAGTTTTAAGCGCCGCCTCCATGAGTCTAAATATGATATTAAAAAACTAGAAGCGAGAAAGGACGCAATTATTGCTGAAAGGGAGAAGTCGGTTCTTAAAGGTGCTAAGGCTTTGAAGGGATTTCATGAAGCTTTAGTCCAAGTTCAGGTTGAGAGGGATCAGGCTAAAAGTGAAAAGGACGCTTTACTCGCCCGTGAGAATGAGGTTCGCTCTCATCTTCTTTTAGAAAATGATGATGAATTTGAATGGGCTGCAAGGATCATTGGTAGGGCTAGGACGGGTTTGGCTACAAATGTTAGCTTAGAATCTGATCATGCTGAATTGGTTAAATCTATTATTTCTGAAAAAGAAGGTTGCTTATGACTCTTGTTTAATCATTTCTTCTTTATGCTATGTTTTCTGATTTTTGTCTTGCGCGTCATTAATACTTCTATTCTTCCTTATAGACTCCGAGAAGAGTTTCCTCGAGGAAATTGAAAGTTTGAAGTTGAAGCTTTCTTCTAGGGATTCTAAATACCGCAGGCTCAAGAAGAAGTTGATGATTATTGTCTCTAACTTGAATAAAGACGCGCTTCGTCTGCATGATTCAGAAGTCAAAAAGTACACATAGAGGATCTGTACCGATCAGAATATCCCTCTTCCGGATTTTAATTTTGAAGTTCCTGCTAATGAAGCAGATTCTGAAATTTCTGATAGTGAAGCAGAATATGAGGAGTATGAAGAAACTTAGGATGAAGATAGTAGTGATTCTGAGGTTGAAGAAGAAGAAGGTGAAGATGATATGGGTGGGAAATAGCCGTACTTTCTAAAGATCCTTTTCGCATTCTTTCCTCTTCTCGTTTGTAAAATCCTTATCTGCTTATTGTACTATATTCTCCAAGCTTTTGAGACTCGAATGTATGTTCTTTTTCTTCAATGTATATTGTTTTTCTGTCTTTACTCTTGTGTATCTTAATCCTGTAGTTTGTCATTAGTCGAAAGCAAAATATTTTCCCAATGGTAATAACGTATAAAATATGCGTTGACAGTAATATATTACATATGAGTTGATAATAATGTATAACATATGCGTTGATAATAATGGATAACATATGCGTGAGTCTATCATATGGTGGCGAGTAACATTCCTCTATATGCTTGCATTCCCATTCTTTCCTCTGTTAGTCATCACAAGATGGTTAGGCCATGCATTTAGGTGTTGATGTTCGTAGTGATCTTCATACTATCAATACCACTGGTTTAATGTCATACCTGAATATCTTCCCACTTACTTTACCTCTTGATGTGTCTTTGTTTTTTTCCTCTGTTATGTCTTGTATTGTTATTGTCGCGTCTATACATCATTTTACTCTTTAACTTTATTTTATATGTGTGCGGTAATCTTTGATCTCCTTTCTCTAAACTTTTTTCATGCAAAACAATATTAGTTTAATTTTTATAGCTCTGTTTGTTTTTCTCATGAGATCTTACTTAGCATCCCTAATTAGAGGTCTTATTTTTCCTTAAGGTATTATTTGCTTTTGTGCGGCGAAATCGCAGGCGGTCTTTACACTTTCATGCAATGACCCATTGATTTCGCCTTATCATTTTTTGTATTATTGCCTCTACAGGATATATTGACGCGTAAATACGACAGGCCTATACTATCCTTTGAGTCATAGCCCCATGATATTTACGTCTTTTGATACAATTCAGCTCCCTAATGGAGTGTGTCGTCCTTATATATCCCCTGACTGACCCTTCAAGGAAGCTTACCCCTACCGGGTTAGGGTGGGCTCTTCCCATCCAGTGATGCAACAATCATTTGTTTTCGTGGCCTCTTGTCCCTCTGCAGATATTGCTTATGGTTACGAGACCACACCCTAATTGGGGTTTCTTGAGGATCGAGTGTATCATAGTCAGGACTTGCCAGGAGCGGCCAGGCACCCTCAAGATGCCCCAGGCACTCTTGACTCAACTGTGTACCTCGACGCCCGATCAAGTTTTTTCACTCCTTAGGAGAGTGTCGTACCTTAGTCTTTAGACTAAGGAGTCTCTGCTATATAGGCTTTCGTTTCACCCAACTCTCCATGACTCAGGTTCCAGGGTCGGTGTAGCTTTCGCCTGAGTCATGCTAACTAGGTTTTCCTCAATTATGACGCGCGTTAGGTATTATTATTGCCTCTTGCTGTTATGCGAAATAGGGTGCACGCCACAATTGGATGCCTAGCCTCCCTAGTTAGAGGTTTTACTTCTGTTGCCTTCTATTAAGGTCTTATTTTTGCCTTTTTCTTTTATCCGTATCTTTTATAAAATGTTTAATATATAAGGAAGAAGAATCTTTCATTTTAATTCATACGTTTGGTTAGTACAATTTTGATGGATCCTTTCTTCATTTATTCGCCTACATAATAACTACTTGTCAACAAAAAAACCTTATATAATAACTACTGCCTTCAATCTTTGTGCTTCATTAGGTTCGCATACGGACTATTTCTTCTGTTGTGTTAATGTTACCGCACGGATCGTACTTCTTCAAATATGCTTGGTTCCAAAGTTGGTTTGATTTTCCTTCTGCATTTTGTCCCTTATCCATCAGCTCGTACACTCAATTTCCAATAATTTTCTTAATTACGTATGGTCCTTCCCATGCGGTCTTGAATTTTCCATTCCCGTTTTTTTGGTAGGGCGGCCTTTGTCTCTATACTTGCTCTCCTATCTTAAACTCTTCTGGTGCGGATATTATCGCTTTAGCAGAAACCTTGTTTATTTCTTCTCCCTTATTCACGACATCAACCATTCTTTCACCTCTCTTTCCTTCTTGTATGTCCTTTCTCCAATTTCTTTTCTCATTTCCATGTTCTTCACTTTTGTTGATATCGATTTCAATACAGGTTTTTGCCTCATCGGTGTCTCCTCTTATTACTCCAACGCCTTGAGGTAAGGGAAATTTGATACATTGATGAAATGTTGAAGCCACTCTGCCTATCAAGGCATTATATAGAGACTCCACATCAACCACGCAGAATACTACATCAGTTGTTATGTTCTTGATAGGGATCCGAATTGTTATTTCTCCTTTCGGCTTATTGGTTGATCCGTTGAAACCATAAATATTGTACGTTGAAGGGATGAGGTCCTCATTTCTGACGCCCATAGTCTTGTAAGTATGGTAACATAATATGTCGACTGAACTGCCGGTGTCTATCAATATCCTGTTTGTTTCCCATGCGTCACTATCTTCCCATTCTTCAGTCCTTGCTTTTGGTATAATCTCCAGTTTAACAACTAATGGACTTTCATGCAATTCTCCGCCTCCTGATATTTCTTCCGCATTGAAGGAAATTGGTTGTTTCTGCCAATCTTTTAGTGGTGATATCTTTGCCAAGTTGAGTAGATCCTTTCCATCTTCGTCTCTTGCATAAACTCAACTTAGGATATTGTCGTGGAAATCTTCTATACTTCTGAATGAATGTATGATTGAGTTGCAGTATAAGTTCTTCGCGTTCCCTCCTACTTCAATCAAATATGTTTTCTTTCCTGCTTCAAATCTGGTGCCCGTCATTCTGGTGGTGGTGGTAGATTTTGTTGTGGTGGTATTAGGAAGTGGTTTAATTTCCCTTGATCGATCATTCTTAGTATAATTATTTGTATATTTCGACAGTTATTGGTGGTATGACCATGAAAGAGGTGATAAGCACAAAACTCTCGGCTCCTTCTTCCTGGTGGTGGTTCATGAACCATATTTGGTGGTTCCGGTATGTCTTCCATTAAGATTATCGCCTCCCAGATTTTGTCTATTACAGTATTTAGACGCGGCATTTTTATTTCCTCCCAAACAGTTTTATTTCCTCCTGGTCCTTGATTATAGTATCGCTTTTATCCTCCATATCCATGTCCTTGGTTATCAAGCCCTTGAATCTTGTTGTTACCTGCATTGTTATTGTATTGTATTTCTCTATATTCTCTTTCATACATTTCTTGATCTCTACTGCTCATTGCTACTTTCTTTTGCTTATCTTCCATTGCCATCTTTTCTTGACTCCCTTGGGATGTGCTTGCAACTGCATTTGTTCTCTTTGGAAGTAGGCTTGCATTTCCTTCTTTTGCGTTTGTAGCCGCAATAGGGTAAGATTCCATTTCTCATTGCTTTTCTTCAAGAGCGATGTACTTTTCTTGGTACTCGCACAGCTCTGTCATTGTTATGGTATCTTTTATCCTGAATATCTGCGTATACAACAAATCTGTTGGAAAAAGTGCGTTAATGAAATATAATATGAGATTCCTCTCATCGGCCATTTCACTACACATGGTCCTCCAACCACTGCAATGGATTTTCCTAAACTTATCATTATGCCGGGTTAAATGGTGATTTTGATCTCATTATTAAATTGAACATTTTGTTACGTACATATGTTTGTTGTAATTAGGAGCTTCTCACGAGGAAACTGTTAAGGATAAGATTGTGGCTGCTGACAATGAAAATAGGACTCTTAGTATCAGTACAATCGATGGAGAGATCTTGCGCATGTACCCAAAGTTCGAGTGCACAATGATTGTAACTCCAGTAGTTACACAGGGACGTGAGCAAAGCTGCTTGCTGAAATTGTCCGTGGAGTATAAGAAAGAAACTGAAGATGTCCCTCCTCCATATTGTAGGAAATATGGATTTGAAGGGCCCCCAAATCCATTTCCAATATGAATAAAGTTGCGTCTAGTCTCAATGGTTGCGACCATTCAGTTTGGGGTTAAGGCTTTTGGTGAACCGTCACCTTTAGTAATATAAGAACCCAACGTTCTTCAACATACAGACACGAAAAAAAAACGAGAAACCTTCTTTGTTTTCATCTTCATATAGAGTCTTAATCCGAGAGTTTGTTGCTGCTTTACGTTCGATTGTTTTGATATTTTTCTAGTGCAAGTTAATATCAATGGTATTGTTGTATCTTGGCTAAGCTTACTCCATAAACGTTGTGCACCATTGACGGGAAGTTAAAGCTTTCAGGAAAGAGGATTACCTCGCCTCAATACAAATTCCAGATAAGTTGTTTTGATTCTTACCATTCTCTCGTTATATTCTCTTGTGTGTTTGTGAATTGTGGATACATTGGTTTCTTTGAAATTTGAGAAGGAGGATTGCTGCGCACAGGTATTTGATAAATTCTCTCAACCATTTCTTGTGTCATTTTGATAAACTAGAATATGGGTCTTGTTTATTATTGATTGATTTGGTTGTATGCACGATTATAATCCAGATATTCCAACAATCTGAAAGCTTTAAGTCGTTTATTGTCATCTGG
This sequence comes from Papaver armeniacum, assembly GCA_023531295.1. Taxonomy (NCBI): domain Eukaryota; kingdom Viridiplantae; phylum Streptophyta; class Magnoliopsida; order Ranunculales; family Papaveraceae; genus Papaver; species Papaver armeniacum. The sequence continues at coordinate 1,625,327 of JAJJWW010006838.1, forward strand.
GTTATAGTTTTAACAAGCATATTGTTGTTGCTATTATATTTTTGGGGTTTATCATAAGTTCATAACTAGTATCTCGTACCTTTGATTGAACTGCTTGTGTACAATCCTTGACAACGGTTGAGTTTCTATTATTTCTTCTTCAATCAGTTTGGTTGGGATACAGAATCATTTTGATTTGTCATATCCGAGTCTTGTTTGTATCGTAAACAATTTAGTTGGTCCCTTTGCATACAAAGCGTGGCTGGTTCTTTGACATATAACTTATTTTTATGATTGGTAGTACTATGCAGTAGTGATTGCCATAATAATTTTTTATCGGTATTATCCCATATCCCATGTAACAGTAAGATTCCAATATTGCATTATAATACTTATTCTTGGAGTTTGTCATTTTGTCGCAATAAGTAACAACGCCCACTATGGATGATGTGTTTGCTTATGCGAATAAGGATTTGAGTATGGGTCTTGATTGCTCTAAAATACCATGTACAATTTCCGTTGTATCGGAAGTTAATATAGTATGCAACCCAAACGAATGGTGGGTTGATACCGGTGCGACTCGACATGTATGTCAAGATCGTTCTATGTTTTCTACTTATGAAACTAGTGAGAATGGTGAACAAGTATTCATGGGTAATGCCGCAACTTCTATAGTTAAAGGCAAGGGAAACGTAGTACTTAAATTCATGACGGGTAAGAATATTACCTTGACCGAAGTAGTACATGTTCCTGAAATTCGTAGAAATTTAATTTCTGGCGGATTGCTTGTGAAACATGGTTTCAAGTTAGAATTTGTTTCGAATAACTTTGTTATCTCTAAAAACAATATATTCTTGGGAAAGGGTCATCTTAGTGAAGGACTCTTTAAAGCAGATGCAACGACAATTATGTCGGAAGTAAATAGAGATACTTCTTCCGTATACATGACAGAATCTAGTTCAATTTGGCATGAAAGATTAGGTCATGTTAATTATCATTCTCTTAAGAAATTAATGGATATGGAATTGCTACCCAAGTGTGATATAGATTTCACAAAAAGGTGTGAAATTTGTGTCGAGTCTAAATTCGCAAGGCTTCCATATCCTGTCGTTGAGAAAAATACGGAACCATTGGACTTGATACACTCGGATTTGTGTGACTTAAAAATGGTTCCAAGTAGAGATGGGAAGAAGTATGTTATGACCTTTGTCGATGATAGTACAAGGTATTGTCAAATTTACTTGTTGAGAAGTAAAGATGAAGCTCTTGAAAAATTCCAACTTTATAAAAATGAAGTTGAGAACCAACTTAATCGTAAAATTAAGATGGTCAAAAGTGATAGGGGTGGTGAGTATGTGGAACCACTTAAAGAACTTTGTAAAAAGAGTGGAATCATTCATCAAGTAACACCACCTATTCTCCACAATCCAATGGCATTGCGGAACGAAAGAATAGAACTTTAAAAGATATGACGAATGCTCTTTTGAGAAATTTAGAGCACCCGAGAACTTGTGGGGGAAGCGATACTTACCTTGTGAATTACATTCTCAATAAGTGCCCTCACAAGAAGAAGGACAAGACCCTTATGAGTTATGGAAGGGAAGGCTACCTTCTTATAGGTACGTCAAAGTGTGGGGGTGCTTAGCGAAAGTTTCAGTGCCACTTCCTAAAAGGGTTAAAATAGGACCAAAAACAAGTGGATTGCATCTTTATAGGCTACGCTGAACATAGTAGTGCCTACAGATTTTTGGTTCAAAATTCTGACATCAAAGACATCCATGTGAATACGGTTTTAGAATCGAGGGATGCAGTTTTCTTCGAAAATATGCTTCCATTTAAACCAGATCATAGTAATCCTTTGAAAAGGAAAGAAATTACTGAAAGTGGAAATGATGCTACTTCGCAGTCGCCTACACAACAAACCGAAAAGGTTGTTGAGGAGCTGCGAAGAAGTAAGAGGGCTAAAGTTGCAAGAACCTTTGGTTCTGATTTTGTAACATGTATGTTAGAAGATGAGCCTCGAACATTTGCAGAAGCAATGTCAACTCCAGAAGCACCATGTTGGAAGGAGGCAGTTGATAGAGAAATAGATTCCATCATGCAAAATCACACTCTTGAGATGTGTGATTTACCTCCTGGTTTTAAACCTTTGGGTTGCAAGTGGGTTTTCAAACGAAAACTAAAACCGGATGGAACTATAGATAAGTATAAATCCAGGCTAGTGGTTAAAGGTTTTAAGCAAAAAGAAGGCTTGGATTATTTTGATACTTATTCTCCCGTCACTAGAATAACATCTATACGAATGCTTATAGCAATATCGGCATTGTATAATCTAGAAATACATCAAATGGATGTAAAAACCGCCTTCTTGAATGGGGAGTTAGAGGAAGAAATATACATGGAACAACCGGAAGGATTTGTCGTACCCGGTAACGAAAAGAAAGTATGCCGATTGGTTAGGTCTCTTTATGGATTAAAGCAGGCACCAAAACAATGGCATGAAAAATTCGACACAACCATATTATCAAATGGGTTTAAATCTAATGTGTGTGACAAATGTGTTTACACCAAAGTAACACCCACAGGCATAGTGATAATATGTTTATACATAGACGACATGTTAATAATGGGTAGCAATCCTGAAATTATTAAGTCTACAAAGAAAATGTTGTCTAAAAATTTCGATATGAAAGATTTAGGCAAGGCAGATGTCATTCTTGGAATTAAGATCTCTGGAACTAGAGAAGGGATTAAATTATCTCAAGCACACTATATTGAGAAAATTTTGCAAAAATTTAATAAGGGTGACGAGAAAACGGTAAGAACACCGTTAGATCATAATGTCCATCTTAAAAGGAATTTTGGCGAAGGAGTAAACCAATTGGAATACTCTCGTGTGATTGGAAGCCTTATGTATTTAACGAGTTATACTAGGACTGACATAGCATGTGCCGTGAGTAAACTAAGTAGGTTTACAAGTAACCCTAGTGAAACTCATTGGCAAGCCTTAACAAGAGTTTTGAGATACTTGAGACATACTAAAGAGTATGGTTTGCATTATACAAATTATCCAGCGGTTCTTGAAGGATATGTTGATGCAAATTGGATCTCAGATACTGATGACACTAAGGCTACTAGTGGCTATGTATTTACTATGGGCGTGGCTGCCATATCGTGGAAATCATCCAAACAAACGTTGATCTCTAGGTCAACTATGGAGGCTGAGTTTATTGCTTTAGATAAAGCGACGAAAAGAAGCGAGTGGCTTCGAAATTTCCTTGAAGATATACCAATATGGCCTAAACCCGTTTCGGCAATAAATATACATTGCGATAGTCAAGCGGCTATAGGAAAGGCTCATAGTAAAATGTATAATGGTAAATCTAGACACATACGTATTAGACATGAAACCATTAAGCAATTACGCTCCAGTGGAATTATAACAGTGAGTTATATAAGGTCCAAGTATAATCTAGCGGATCCACTTACAAAAGGATTATCCAGAGAGCAAGTAATTGCATCATCGAGGGGAATGGGACTATTGCCTACAAAGATAGAGTAAGTTACAGCGGTAACCCAACTTAGCGATTGGAGATCCCATGGTCTAGGTTCAAAAGGGAAAACTAAGTTGTAAAATACTCGCTTGGAGACACTGAGAGAGATTACTCTCTTTCCGATTTCTATGATGAAACAGTGTCACCTGTCAAGTGAGAGGTTGAGAATTCTTCTCTTAATGATTCCTATAGCTTAGCATGACTAAGAAAAGTATGGCAGGATACTTTCAAATAGGAGATCACCTATATGAGTGAGAAGTGGGGCCGCTTCTGTGATAACTATAAGGCTATGTTAATCTAAGAGCACTCATGAACTCCAAGATTGTTCAGGGCCGAAATGAACACAACCGAGAACCAATGAAGTAAGGAAATAAGCTATGTGGTATCTATTGTATCAACTTACATTATAAAGTTGAGCTGTTCAAGACATCGCGTTCACTGAACAACTAGTAAGTCCGGTAGGTATTCACTAAGGAAGATTCAAAGCCAAAAGCTATCTTTCCCGATGTAGTGATGTTCCACGCACAAACTCTCTAGTGTCTGCATTAGAGTATAGGGTTAGAATTAAGCATTTTGTAAATGTCTGTGTAGGCAATTTTATTCATGTGGGGGATTGTAGGAAATATGGATTTGGACGGGCCCCCAAATCCATTTCCAATATGAATAAAGTTGCGTCTAGTCTCAATGGTTGCGACCATTCAGTTTGGGGTTAAGGCTTTTGGTGAACCGTCACCTTTAGTAATATAAGAACCCAACGTTCTTCAACATACAGACACGAAAAAAAAACAAGAAACCTTCTTTGTTTTCATCTTCATATAGAGTTTTAATCCGAGAGTTTGTTGCTGCTTTACGTTCGATTGTTTTGATATTATTCTAGTGCAAGTTAATATCAATGGTATTGTTGTATCTTGGCTAAGCTTACTCCATAAACGTTGTGCACCATTGACGGGAAGTTAAAGCTTTCAGGAAAGAGGATTACCTCGCCTCAATACAAATTCCAGATAAGTTGTTTTGATTCTTACCATTCTCTGTTATATTCTCTTGTGTGTTTGTGAATTGTGGATACATTGGTTTGCTGAAATTTGAGAAGGAGGATTGCTGCGCACCAGGTATTTGATAAATTCTCTCAACCATTTCTTGTGTCATTTTGATAAACTAGCATATGGGTCTTGTTTATTATTGATTGATTTGGTTGTATGCACGATTATAATCCAGATATTCCAACACATATCTGTATACGGAGTTGGCAACTTCTATGTATAAAGCCATCGCTGGCCACCTTGCCAAGAATGCATAATTTTCCGAGGGTGTTCATCTATATACCCCAGAAATACTAATGGTACCCCTTTATCTGCGTACCCCAACAATTTATTTTCCTACCCATCAAACTCTTAAAATTGTATACCCCCACCACTCTATTACAGAAATACAATGAAAATGTTATCTTTTTTTCTTTTCTTTTCTATATTTTTCTGCTTCTTCTCTCTACAGGTCCCAATTTCTCTTCTTCAGTTGAACCTTAAAAAGATGTTCAAGTACGGTAGTAAACGATGATGGAAATAAGCTAACTTATCAGAACTAAGTTAATTAAAACTCTACGTATGTTATAAAAATGGATCCTCTTGGAACCAGTTACATTCCTTCATCATGCTTTTATAAAATAAATTCATATAATTAATATTATTGTTCTATTAGACTGTCATTTATAGCTATACCTTCGGTTGCTATGATTCAAAGTTCTGGATATATTTTCCAAACCATCTTCAATGTCCATAACACTCGCTTCCAACTACTTAAATGATCGATTCGTAATATGACTCAATTTTAATGGGTTCCGACGGATTCTATAGCTGAGTTACATAGGGTTTTCTTATGTTCTTCCTTAACATAGATTTTGTTTTTAAAACTTTTCTGTAAGTCTATTCACAATCACGATTGTGCCCTAAAATTTTTGGAAACAACACTTCGTACAGATTCTCAATATATGTCTGATTGGGGTATAATTATGAACAATTTCAGATAATTTAAAGATTTTCATGCTGACCAAATTATAACTAACCTAACTAACAAATGGGGGTACCGTTAGTATTTATATTTATGTACACAAGCTGGTTGTACTAATGATGCTTAAATATTGTTTAGCTTAAACAGGTCTGCATAAATAAAACTTCGATCGATCTGTTTAATGCATGCAACCGCTAGTTTTCATCACCAATTGACATTAATATTGATAATTGTTTAATGATGCCTCTAGTTTTCATCACCAATTAATTGACCCTAATTTTTTTTTTTTTGAAGGAGAAGGTTATATTAAAAAAGAAAAAAGAGAACCGAGGAACAAAACAAGGTCAATACAAAAAAGATTACATACACATTAGAGTTTCCCAATTACTCTTAATTGACCCTAATATTGACAAGTGAGTATATACGCTAGGTGAAACTTTGTTTGTATGGTAAAATTACTTCTACCTCAAACACGAATTTAATTGTGATTTTGTTTGGAGATCGATCTGCTGATTGTACTCCAATTGAATTGAGTAATGGGGGGGGGGGGTTGCCCGCATAAAACCCTCCGATGCCTAAGTTAGCAAGAGATTTTTCACAGGAGTTTTTGTGGGAAGATTGCATATCTTTTGGGTTAAAAAACGTCCATTTATATGTTTCGAACTTCCGTTTAAGATGCAGGCATGAATTGAAATAATTTTCCCTGCATGCCTCCCTGCAATAACTGACCATGCATGCCTCCCTGCCTAAGTGGCCTTACATGCCTCCCTGCCATAAATGGCCTTGCATGCCTCCCCGTCATAACTGGCCCTGCATGCCTCCTAGTAGTCATAACTGCATTGACAAGTCCTGCATGCCTCTAGAATCTTCCTCATGGGTTTATGGATTTAACCAGAATAATGCAAAGGGTTGCCTAAACGAATGGGAACAAATCCCAAGCCCAAGAAGAAAGTTTATATAAAGTCACAGTGGGGATGAAAAATCCGCAAGGTTAAACAGCATGGGGCGGAATCATCCAAGGGCCACGGAATTAAGCTGCGTCGTGCCACACCAAATCGGGACTACAGATTTAAGTTGCATCGACATACACTGAAACAGATTCTCCTGTCGCCGAATAATTGCCGTTTCCAATTCCTCGCCGATTAATCGCCCCTGATTAGCGCTCGTTGTAGCCGCCGGCTTGGTCCGCCGGCTTTGGCCACCGTTAATCCTGACGGAATATTCTGTTGCAGTTAGTCAGATGTTGACTGTGCCCTAGGCTGACGTGGCACCTGCCATATCATCGGCCGCTACTGACGTGGCACCTACCACGTCATCACCTCAGCTGACGTGGCGCCCGATCTGCTGACATGGCACTATGAGAGACTATGCTACGGTGACGCGGGACCGGTTTTGCTGACGTGGCACCCGCCATGTCATCACCTCAGCTGATGTGGCACCCGTTTTAGCCGACGTGGCGTCTACCACGTCATCTGCTCTGCTTCCGTGGCGCCGACCACGTCACCATTTCTGCCGACGTGGCACCGTGAGCCGTTGTCTTTGTCCGACGTGGCACCCACTTTGCTGACATGGCGCATGTGATGACGTGACGCTTGTGATGACGTGACAATGGTGACGTGTAGCGCTTATGTGAAACTTTTTAGCCCAACTTGGAGTTATGGGCTTGTGAGTTGAGTGTTTGCTAGTGAGGCCTAGCTTAGTTTGTTGCACATGGGCTTGTACATGGGGTGTTTGTTAGGCCTAGTTAGCCATACTTGGGTAAACAAGGGAAGCACCTTAGGCCCAATGAACCCTCCTTTGCTAATAGTAGGAGCTTTGTAGGCCTAGGTTAGCCCATTTACTTGTGTAGAATATTAGCGGTACAAACATCGCCCCCTCTTAACCCATAACCTGTTATGGGTTAAGAAGTTCGGGTTCCCCTCTGAATTTGCACTTTTCTGGAGTGTTACATAACTCTCCCCCGAACACGTTGTTCGGAGTGTTATGCAACTCGCCCCCAAGGATGTGTTGATTGCGTGGGAGTGTTATATATCTCGCCCTCAAATGGTTGAGGTGACATATAACTCGCCCCCAGTATGTTTTGTGTCATGCTTCTCAATGCTCGCGCATGGGTGCACCTCCCTGCCGCACTTTGCTCGCGCATGGAATGAAAAGTTAAGTTTTTCTGCTATCTTGAATTCGCGCAGGGGGAAATCCTGCTATTCAAGATGCGCGCAGAGTTTGAGATATGTACATTTTTACGTGACTGGACAGATGAAAAATATTCGCCACATTTCTTGTTGCCCGTACGATGGGGATAAAATTGAGATAGGGTAAAAATGCTCGAACTGTGCACTCACCCTATCTGTGAGGTGTCAGAGAAGTTGCTGACAGTAGACTTGAGTTGTACTGTTTTGCCATACTGACTGCGGATTCGATCATCCGCAGCATCTTATAATTAACACGAACAATTTTGATGAAGTATGGAATACCAAAATAATGATGAATTAAATTTCTGAATAGAACTAACAAGATAAATACCTACTGATTCGACAACAGCTGCCTCATTAAAACCTTTACGTGGAAAACCCAATGGGATAAAACCATCATAAAGGAAAAAGAGTGCAGCACAGCAGGATTTGAAACTAATTCTAATTATAGAACTTCTTTAAGTGGAACGAATTCCACGGTTTCCATGGATTTGAATCCTCAGTTCCATCGAGGTTCCTTAAGCAGTAGGATCCACGAGATGCTGGCCTATCGACTATGTATGGACCTTCCCAGTTTGCTCCGAGCTTCCCACAGTTTGGTTCCATTGTGGCTGCTCGGGTTTTTTTCAAAACATATTCCCCTGGCTTGAATGACCGTTCTATGACTTTACGATCATATCTCAGCTTGATTGCCTGCTGGTATAGGACTAACTGTTGCAAGGCTGTTTCTCTTTGTTCTTCCAGCAACTCTTTGTCTAAAGCCAGTATGCTGTCGTTTTTCCCAGATTTGACAACACGAGTTTTGGTTGTCTTGAGATGTATCTCGGTGGGTATGAATGCTTCTATCCCATAAGCCAGTGTAAATGGTGAAAATCCAGTGGATCTTTTTGGGGTTGTTCGATAGGACCACAAGACTCCAGGGAATTCTTCAGTCCACTTTCCCTTCACCTTCTCCAGCTGTTTCTTGAGATTGTCTATAATAACGCGATTGGTCGCTTCTGCCTACCCGTTGCTCTGAGCATAGTAAGGAGATGAGAAATTGTGGCGAATATTTAGGCTCTTGCAAAAATCTTTGATCACTCCTGAATCGAACTGCTTCCCATTGTCTGATATTATTGCGTCCGGGATTCCAAATCTGCAGACGATATTCTCCCATATGAACTTTTTCACATCATTTCTGGTAACGTGTACCAGTGCCACTGCTTCGACCAATTTGGTGAAATAATCAATAGCGTCTAGTACGAATTTAACGCCTCCAGGAGCTTTGGGAAGTGGTCCGACGATGTCTAGTCCCCACATAGAGAATGGCCAAGGACTAAAAACTGGATGCAATTTATTTGCGGGCCTTTTTGGAATTGGAGCATGCTCTTGGAATGGTACGCATTTTTGCGCGTATTCTTTAACATCTTTCTGCATGTATGGCCAGAAGTATCCCTGGGTCAATATCCTGTGCGCGAGACTGCGCCCACCGGAATGGTTGCCACATATTCCTTCATGAGCCTCTGCCAGTATCTATTGTCCTTCCTCGGTTGATATGCATCGCAAAAACGGCTCCAAAGCTACAGTTTTGCGGTATAACAGCCCTTCGATCATTGAGTATCTCCATGAATTCTTTTTCACCTTTGCAGCTAGTTTATCATTTTCTGGTAGTTCGTCGTTTGTCAGATACTTGATGTAAGGTTGACGCCAGTCTGCAATGTTTTCAACATGATTGCCTGAATTATCTGTCACTGGACTGTCAACATCCATATTGCTGTCGATGTTCTCAGTATCTCCCCGTGCTGATGTAGCTTCCCTCTCACACCCACTAGCGTGTTCGAGATCCAAAACAAAGTGGCTGTCGGAGATGCTAGGTAACTCTTGGAAATCTACTACAACGAAACGGGTGGTATCAGTTTCGACAGCGGAATAAATATGTGCTAAAGCATCTGCGTGCCTGTTTTCCAACCGCGGTCGCTGCCTAATAGAAAATCGGTCGAACTCATTTGCCAGCTCTCTCATATGATCCAAATACAGGGCCATTCTCTCTTCCTTGGCTCTGTAGGTCCCCAGGAACTGGTTAACTACTAGTATGGAATCAGTCATCAGCTTCACGTTCTTCGCATCTAACTGTTTGACAACTTTTAAACCGATAATTGCAGCTTCATATTCAACTTTATTGTTTGATGCTTGGAAACCCAGCCTGGTCGCTTTCTCAATCCTCGAACCTTCGGGAGTAAGGATGACGCATCCAACTCCATCACCACCAACGTTTGATGATCCATCAGTAAATACGGTCCATAATGGTTCTGGTGTATCGATCTCCATTGCGGACTCTCCCCCAGTCTGGTCAGTGACTGGCTCTATGGGTTTTAACAACTCCTCTTCTTCACCAACAACCGTTTATATATCATCCACAGGAAAATCTGCTAGCAGTGCAGCCAGGGCATGTCCCTTCTCTGCAGTTCTGGTTTCGTACTTGATCTCATACGCCTCTAGAAAATTTGACCATATGGCTAGTCGACTGGAATCATCAGCACGTTCTAGGATTCTCTTCAGTGGGTATTCTGAGTAGACTACGATCTGCCTCCCTTGCAAATAAGGCTTGAGGCGATGAGATGCGTGGAAAAGTGCAAGTGCTATCTTCTCAATTTTCTTATACCGTGTTTCCGCCCCCGTCAAGGATTTACTGACGAAGTAAACAGGTTCTTCATGTGGGTCTGTAACAAACAGCACTGCACTCACAGCGTTCTCCGTTGTAGCCTGATAAACTCCGACAGGTTGTCCACTTTTTGGACTCACCAAAACTGGGGGAGTTGACAAATACTGTTTGATCTCATCAAAAGCCTTTTCGCACTCATCCGTCCAACCAAAATTCACTGTTTTCTTCAAAACGTCAAAGAATGGCTTGAATCGATTCGACGAGCGTGAAATGAAACGGTTTAGAGCTGCTAATCGTCACGCTAGCTTCTGGACCTCCTTCTTCGTCCTTGGGGATGGCATTTCTCTGATGGCTCTGATTTGTTCCGGATTCGCCTGGATTCCTCTGTGCGTCATCAAGTACCCGAGGAACTTTCCCGATGACAGCCCGAATGAACATTTTGCTGGATTGAGCTTCATACGATATTGTCTTAAGATATCGAACGTCTTCTGCATATCAAGAAAATGCGATTCCTTTTGCTCAGATTTCACTACCATATCATTGATATATACTTCCATCGACTTCCCAATTAGATCCTTGAACATATGGTCTACCAAGTGCTGGTAGGTCGCACCTACGTTCTTTAGCCCGAACGGCATCACAGTATAACAATAAACTCCCCTGTCAGTCACGAACGCAGTATTGTCTTGATCATCCTCGAACAAAGGTATTTGGTTATACCCAGAAAAACCGTCCATGAATGACAGTCTCCCATACCCTGCGGTTGCATCCACTAAATCTCTTATCCTTGGAAGCGGCTACGGATCACTCGGACATGCTTTATCCAAATCGGTAAAATCGATACAAACACGAATTTTACCATTCTTCTTCGGAAGGGGTACGACATTTGACAGCCAGCGTGGATATTGCATTGGTCGAATAAAGCCTGCTTCCAATAGCTTTTCGACTTCTGCAGTAACTACATCTTTTTTGCTTGGCGCCATATTCCTGATTTTCTGTCAAACAGGATGGAACTTCTCATCGATATTTAGCTTGTGACAGGCTACATTCGGATCTATCCCAGGCATCTCAGCAAAACTCCATGCGAAAACGTCGGCATTTTCCCTTAGCAATGTAATCAAACCATCATGTTCATGTGCAGGCAGATCTGCCCCTACGAACGTTGTTTTGTGCTCCTCATCTCCAATCTCGGACCTCGATCAGTTTCTCGACCGTTGGGGGTCAGCTGCGTCCTCTCCCTATATGATTCGGAGGGAGAGGATTACGTAATTGTTATTTCTGCTCGACTCGCATGATCTGGTTCCCGCTGACTTCTGACTTCTTGTACTCATCCATTGCACTCTCATGACATTTTTGGGCAGCCATCTGGTCACCTCTAACTTTCACGACTCCTTCTGAGGTAATAAACTTCAGGCATTGATGATTAGATGATCATGTGACTGCACCGATCTCATGCAGCCAGTCTCGTCCTACAATCGCATTGTAGTGTGCTCGGCAATCCAGAAACAAGAAAGTGCTTAAAATGGACTTGTCAGCCACTGTTATAGGTATCTTCACCTTTCCAATCGCCTTTGTAACTTCGCCGCTGAAACCTATAATTGGATTTTCATCCTCCTCGATCAAGTCGTGTGGGAGATTCATAGAGGAATAAGCTCCTGAAAACAGCACGCTCACTGAGCTTCCTGTATCCACTAGAATTCGGTGATCACGAAACATGTCAATCCAAGCAGTTATAACCAATGTAGTTAATCTCGGCCGAGATGGCCGAGATACCGCCGATAATATCGATCGGTTTCGGTGTTTCACCGAGATGCCGATATTGCCGGTATTAGTCGATATTTCGCTGATATTGGCCGATATTTCACCGGTATCCACCAAAATATCGTGTCTCGGTACTCGACCGATATTCACCTAAATCCGATATTGACTACATTGGTTATAACGATAGCATCATTGTGAGGAGCATATACACCTATCATGTCTGTTTCATAGAAATCGATCTTTTTGCACCCAAGCTCCCTAGTTTCTGCTCCAATACCGCTGACAAAATCGATGTTTTTTGTAAAGTACCATTCTTTCAACTTCCTGAGCTTTCTCCTGGTCTCATCTTCCGATGCCCGCCTGGTCATTGAATTGATCCTGGCGTGACTGACGTTAATTACACGAGCGTTAATTACATGTGTTGTGCAAAACTGTCCAGGACCCTTCCCAAAGTCCTTTTTCACGTACTCTTGCAGCTTTCCAGCGTCGATCATTTGCTGGACCTCGATCTGTAAGGAGCGGCAATTGTTGGTCTTGTGGACATGGTCTTTATGGAACTTGCAGTATTTGCTCCTGTCACGTTTATCATGTGTCTCTGCTGGAAAAGGACGAGGGAGGCTCAAATCCTTGCTGATTTTCTCATACAACTCTCCAAGTTGTATGTTCAATGGCGTCAGCTTCATATCATGAAATTTCTCATATCCAGTTTCCATTTGTTCACTTTGGTTCTTCTCTCGGCCTTCACCCCGATCATTGTGCTGGCCGCTGGAACGGTTCTTCGACTTGTCCTTCCTACCATCATTTGGATGATTGGATGATTTGCTAACATATCTTGTCTCTCGAGCTTTGGAATCATCCTCCACTCGAGCATATTCTTCCACTCGATCATACAGTCCTTCCAGAGTCTTTGGTGGTCTCTTGACTAAGGAACCGTACACACCTCTTTGATCGTGCTGGTACGCCTACTTGTAAACTTCAATGGCGATTTGATCATTGGCACCATCTACATCTACTAACTCTTACTTGAAGCGTCGAGTAAACTGTCTGATGCTTTCCTCCTTCCGAATTCCTAGAAGGAACAAATCGTGGCATCCCTTCTGATCATGTCTGTTGTACTTGTAGTGGGAGCAGAATTCTCCTACCAATTCTTGGTAAGTACCAATCGACTGTGCCGAGAGTTTATTGAACCACTTTATTGATCCTCCAGCCAGTGACTGTGGAAACATTTTGCACATCAACTCATCCTTTGTCTTGCCATGAGTCATCGTGAGTTTCATAGTGCAAAACATGCCGATGCGGGTTACCTATCTTCTCGTCGAACTCGGCGGTTTGAATCGAAAATTCATTGGCGGTCGGAATTCTATGATATTCATCTTGAAAGGGTCTCCAGCAGATCGATGCAACCGGTCTATCTTTTCTTTTCTGGATTGCTTTTTCGACATTACTTTCTCAATTATCTTGCATAGGAGAGCTTCTGTTATTGCGCCCACATCGCCTTCCGAGGAACTGTCTCCCTGCCCATAATCTTGGTCCTCTGGAATATGAGTTTTAGATCTCATTGTTTTTCTCTGGGGTCCAGTAGGTTCTTTTCCAGCTCTGCCTTGCTTCGAACGAGCATTGTAATCATGTGAAAATTCTTCATCATCGTGTCAATCTCGAACCTCATCTTAGTCATTCCTGAGACGTTTTGAACGAGTGGTAGTTCTGGCCACACTCTGCAGAGTTGCAGCTGGCCGGGTCCCTGCTCGACCGGGTCGTAGAGGCCTTCGTTTAGGAAAATCTCCAGTGGGCAGTAGATTTCTCTCTGGTCGATCAAGATCGATCACCTATCTGTTTGGGTTTGCATCCTGAGGGATAATGCGACTTCCAAGCCGCTGCCATACAGAACGACTTTTTCGTTTGTTCAGATTACCCGTCTTAGGTCGAGACTGGTTCTCACGTTCCAGTCTCAGGAGTGCGTTCTCCTTTTCCAACTCGTCCAACTGATTGCGCAACAATTCTTCCTCACTACTAGGAGTCGCGATACGTCCATCTCGCGGGTCTGTCCATCGTTCTTCCTCCTAGACGGGCTGCCGAACACACGTCCTTTGTTTCCTCGAACTTGTAGGTTATCCCCATCAACATCCATTCCTTCGCTATCGATCACTGGTTGTTTTTCTCTTCTCCGATTTAGATCAGTAGTTCTGTCACGGAAACAATCTCGATCTCATCTTCGATCCAGTGATCTGTTATGAGCATGTTCTTGATCTCGATCATGATCCAGGGCTCTGTCATCCGAACGATTTTGACCCTGCCAGTTTCCAGTGGGTACTGCTGGAGCTGATTGAACCTCAATTTCGTGCGTTTCAGCATTGTCTCTCTTGTGTTGTTGGGAATCGCTATCAGAATCGGCCCTTCGTGCAGTCTGTCTGATTAATGCCATAACTTGATTTGGCAAAACACGATTATCTTTTCTCGAAAACCTTGGTCGGCGCCACTGTTTGTATGGTAAAATTACTTTTACCTCAAACACGAATTTAATTGTGATTTTGTTGGAGATCGATCCGCTGATTGTCCACCAATTGAATTGAGTAACTGTACAACCCTCCGATGCCTAAGTTAGCAAGAGATTTTTCACAGGAGTTTTTGTGGGAAGATTGCATACCTTTTGGGTTAAAAAACGTCCATTTATATATTTTGAATTTCCGTTTTAGATGCAGGCATGAATTGAAATAATTGTCCCTGCATGCCTCCCTGCCATAACTGACCCTGCATGCCTCCCTGCCATAACTGGCCCTGCATGCCTCCCTGTCATAACTGGCCCTGCATGCCTCCTAGTCATAACTGCATTGACAGGTCTTGCATGCCTCTAGAATCTTCCTCATGGGTTTATGGATTTAACCAGAATAATGCAAAGGGTTTCCTAAACGAATGAGAACAAATCCAAATCCCAAGAAGAAAGTTTATATAAAGCCACAGTGGGGCTGAGAAATCCGCAAGGAAAAACAGCATGGGGCGGAATCATCCAAGGGCCACAGAATTAAGCTGCGTCGTGCCACACCAAATCGGGACTACAGATTTAAGTTGCATCGACATACACTGAAACAGATTCTCCTATCGCCGATTAATTGCCGTTTCCGATTCCTCGCCGGTTAATCTCCCCTGATTACCGCTGGCTTGGTCCGCCGACTTTGGCCGTCGTTAATCCGGATGGAATATTATGTTACCGTTAGTGAGATGTTGACTGTGCCCAAGGCTGACGTGGCACTTGCCACATCATCGGTCGATGCTGACGTGGCACCTACCACGTCATCACCTCAGCTGACATGGCGCCCGATCTGTTGACGTGGCGTCTGCCACGTCATCACTTCTGCTGACGTGAGACTATGGGAGACTATGCTACGGTGACGCGGGACCCGTTTAGCTGACGTGGTACCTGCCACATCATCACCTCAGCTGACTTGGCACCTGCTTTTGCCGACGTGGCGTCTGCCACGTCATCTCCTCTGCTGACGTGGCACCCGATCTGTTGACGTGGCGTCGACCACGTCACCACTTCTGCTGATATGGAACTATGAGACGTTATGCTGTGCTGAAGTGGCACCCACTTTGCTGACATGGCACATGTGATGACGTGGCGCCTATGATGACGTGACAATGGTGACGTGGAGCGCTTATGTGGAACTTTTTAGCCCAACTTGGAGTTATGGGCTTGTGAGTTGAGTGTTTGCTAGTGAGGCCTAGCTTAGTTTGTTGCACATGGGGTGTTTGTTAGGCCTAGTTAGCCATACTTGGGTAAACAAGGGAAGCACCTTAGGCCCAGTGAACCCTCCTTTGCTAATAGTAGGAGCTTTGTAGGTCTAGGTTAGCCCATTTACTTGTGTAGAATATTAGGGGTACAAACAAACTTAAAACTAAACATTCCAAAAATCCATTATAAAAGGATCAGCATATGTCAGATACAAAGAGTATTATAAGGATCAATTCTTAGAAAATGATATCAAAATGTGGATGAAGTATACATTACTCTAGTGGTCGGAGATTAAGAAAAATAATCACCGATGAGCCATGAAGAAACTGAAAACGTTCAAGAAATGTCCTCCATAAGGGAAAATTTAGATTAATTGCATGATGAAACCTAAGGATACTAACAATTTTTTAAGTACGTACAATAGAAACTACATTAATTAATATTCGATTATTTAATAACTTTCTTAAATTATTTCTAGCCGGTCTCATATCAGATTAATATTTCGCTAAAATTATAAAATAATACATTTTATAACAAGTTGGGTATAGTTTGTGTCCAAGTTGTAACAAGTCTATGGACATTTTTGGAGATCATGCGCTTCATTGTGCTAAAGACATTGGTTATAAATTTCGTCATGATGTGGTTCGTGATACTATTGTGGACATTTGCTACAAATCCAATGTGCTGCGCGCAAGGAGGTTTCTCACGGGTCTTCAGTCGGAGGATGGCAAAGATCTCAAACCCCTGATATCCTCGTCCTCAATGGGAGAATGGGCAAGATGTTTGCATGGACGTTACGGGTGTCTCTCCTTTTCTTTGGTGATGGTGTTCGTTCCTTCGCCCCGGGTAAAGCTATTTAAGTGCGGTTTCTCGAAAACGTGCCAAGTACTTGGACAAGTGCGTTGCACACGGTTATGGTTTGGGTGTCTTTGGCCTTCTCTACTTTAGGGGAACTTGGTGAGGACACTCGATTTTTTTAAGCGTATAAGGAAGCTATGCGGTTAGTAATGACGCTAGTAGTGGTTTTGGTAGTTTCATTTTTTATCGTTTAGGTGTTACTATTCAAAGAGGTGTTGGGGCCCAGCTTGTTGCTAGGTTGCCAACCAAAAGCCCTGTGTAATATATTTTCTTTTGTAATAATAATAGTAAATTATTTTAATTTAAAAAAAAATACATTTTTAATTATATATATATAATCCCATATGAAATACAAATTAATAATTCATTATATATACTTCAATGCATTAATAATTTATGAAGATTAAAAATCGTGTAATTGTCTTCTAATTTCTTCTAATTTTTGTTATAATCAATCACATTAGATTTCATTTCTAGCTTTTCTTATCATAGTAAGAATTGGTGTTGTTTTTTTTTTTTTTTTTTTTTTTTTTTGAAGCAAAAAATAGATTTAGATAAAAACTCATGTGAAAGCATGAGATGAGTCTACATCAAGCAAATTCGATATTGCGGAGGGGATAAAGAACCCCAGAATTTGAAATTCTATCGTTCTAGCCATATTGGCTAGAGCATCAGCTACTTTATTTCTTTCCTTAGGAACATAAGATAGTTTCCAGGAGGTAAAAACTGAAAAAACTTGTTTGATCTCCAGGATAGTGTAGTGGAGTCTCCAATCAACAGTGCTCCTTTCATTGTTAACAGCTTCTGCAACAACTTTCGCATCCATCTCAAAAAAAACTCTTTCCAGCTTTAGGTCTTTTGCCCACTGCACCGCAAACCACAAGCCCATACACTCTGCCTGCTCTGCACTCCTAACTTCATTCAAGTAGATGCACCTTGCTGCTTGTTGGGTACCTGCAGAATTCCTAATGATTAGACCTACACCACCTGATAGGGTATTTAAATTAAAAGAACCATCACAATTTAATGTAAGAGAGTTAATGGGAGGAGGAATCCAGTGCACAGTCTGGCGATTCACTTTCAGTGAAATACCAGGGATATTATCAAGTCTGATAAGATGTTCTTCAATACATTGCCTGCATTTTTGAATAACTGTTTCAGGCGATGAATTACTGTGCTGAAAAACTTTCGCACATCTTTCTGTCCATAAACTCCAGGCGACGATGGCTCTTTTAGTGATCTCCTTCTCAGTTATTGCGCCACTGAGTAAACTGTCAAACCAACTACAAATCCAATCAGACAAAGTGCCAGCATTGTGAGAAGACCAACCAACCACAGCAAACCACACAGCTCTTGAGAAGCTGCAGTGCACTATGAGATGAGAAGATGTTTCGGAATAATGATTGCACAGAGGGCAGGAATCATTATCGCCAACAATTGCTGCACCGAGTGTGTCTTTAGTCGAAAGAAGATTTGATAGAGCCTTCCACAGAAACTGCTTGATTCTTGGCAGCATGTTAAGTTTCCACAATCGATTATAAATTCTCCTCATCCTGTCATCTACCGCCGGGATGGATGTAGATTCACTGTACATCTGTTTGTAGCAGGATTTAACTGAGAACTTACCGTTCTTCTCTAGAAGCCAGATCAACCTGTCCGATTGAGAAGGGTGGATAGAGATGCGTATAATATGCTCAACCGTTTCAGGGTTAAATAACGTCTGAAGTATAGAGACATCCCAAGCTAGAGAATCCGTTGTAAAGAGTTGATGAACATAGGTATAATCATGCGCAGTAGTGCAATCTTGTTTAGGCGAAGGAGGATCTTGTAGATCAGGGATCCATCTGTGTTTCCATATATGAATAATTTCCCCATTTCCTAAGTTCCAGCAGCTAAATCTCTTGACAAACTGAAGTTCCGAGCTGATGCTACGCCAGGACCAGGTTGAATTAGGTTTATTCTTCAACTCGAACAAATCTCCATCCGGGTAATACTTTGCACGAAGGGACTTGGACATGATAGAGGATTGGTCTGTGCAGAGCTTCCAAGCAGACTTAGCCAGCAAAGCTCTATTGAAAACTTGCAGGTCTCGAAAGCCCAGTCCACCTTCAGACTTAGGGTGACAAACTTTCGTCCATGTGATAACTTTCTTACCTTTATTTGATTTTTTATTCCTCCGAATGATTGTTGCGACGAGTTTAACTTGTTTATGGTAGCTTCGGGGAGTTTAAAATTCTGCATATAGTGGATTGGAATGGCATTAGACACATTTTTAATCATCACGTAACGAGCCGCTCTCGACATATTGCTTGCATTCCAAGTAGAAAAACGATGATTCATCTTCTCTTGGAGTACTGAAAAGGCATACTTCTATTTCTTCCAACAAAAAAAGGTAAACCTAAATATTGCTCATCTTTTAGGTTTAACTCTCTAACCTGGAGGATGCCACTGAAAATTTGACGTTTTGAAGAATCCATGTTAGAACTGAAGAAAACAGCAGACTTGTTGAAGTTGATAAGTTGCCCTGAACATGAACTGAAATCCTCTATAACTTTAAGAAGCTTTCTAGTCTGATCCAAAGTAGCTTTACAGAATAGGAGACAGTCATCCGCAAATAATAGATGGTTGATTTTGGGAGCTGACCTGGAGATCTTCATGCCAGTGATTTGATTTGAAGATTCACAGTGAGCAAGAACTCTTGAAAAAGATTCCATTGCTAATATGAATAAGTAGGGAGATAAAGGGTCTCCTTGACGAATTCCGCGGGAAGGATTAAAAGCTTTCGTTGGGCTGCCATTGAGAAGAACTTCTATCTGAGTCGTACTAACACATTGACGGATGAGCTGACAAAACTTCTCTCCAAAACCAAATTTTTGTAATACTTCAATTAGAAAACTCCACTCTAATCTGTCGAAAGCTTTCGACATGTCCATTTTAAGAGCTAAATGACCACTGCGATCCTTTTTCCTTTTCATAGCTTGCACAATCTCTTGCACTAGGCAGACATTCTCAGAAATAGATCTTCCAGGGACATAAGCGGCTTGCATAGGTGATATTATCCTTGCGATATGCTTTTTCAATCTGAGAGAGATGACTTTGGAAATAATTTTGTAAGCTGAGTTGCACAAGGCAATAGGTCTAAAGTCCTCTGGTTTACTTGGAGATTTTACCTTCGGAATAAGGGATATTCTTGTTTTATTGAGTTCCTTGAGAAGGAAGCCTGAATGGAAGAAAGACTTGACCATACTACACACATCATGCTTAACTGTGGACCAATTGGTTTGATAGAAGCCGGGTGGAAATCCGTCTGGCCCTGGGCTTGTCCACGGATCCATAGTCATTAGAGCATTGTAGATTTCTTCATCTGTAGGAATAGCCTCAAGTTCTTCATTATCTTCATCTGTGATAATTGCCGGAATGTGTTCCAAAAAATAATAGCTGTCCTTTGGTGATGATGTTGACATAATCTTTTGAAAGTGATTGCTAAGCAGATTTTCAAGAGATACATTATCTGAACACCATGTGCCATCTGGAGAGAGAAGTGCATCAATCCTATTACGGGATTTCCTTCTGTTAGCTCTGATATGAAAAAACTTAGAGTTCTTATCCAGGTCGTTGAAGAAACGATCCTTAGCTTTCTGCCTATTTGAACTGGCCACAATATCATCTAGGGTGCTGATTTCTTTCTCAAGTTTAATGACATCTTCGGTGTTACTTCCATCATTGTCAGAATTTTGTAGTTGAGAAATATGCGACTGAAGAGTAAGAATTCTGCCTTCAATATCACCAAAAGTAGCCTTGCTCCATTTAGACAGGATGTGTCTAGTGTTAGAGAGTTTGTTTGACAAGACAAAAGCATTCGAACCATGAAAACTAGCAGACCATCTTTGTTTTTATTTCTTCATGACACTCGACTATTTTGAAGCCAATGCTCCCTAATTTCCAATTTCGCGAGTAACCTCTATTGGGTTTATAAAGATCAAGAAGAATTGGACAATGATCTGATCCCCTTTGCGGGAGATTAGTTAAGAGAGCATCAGGGAAAGCAAGAGACCAATCACAATTAATTAAAGCTCTATCAATACGAGATTTAAACTTACCTGTACCATGTTTGTTGCTCGTCCAAGTGAAAGGATTTCCACTAAACTTTAGGTCTATCAGCCCCGCTTTACTAATGGCATCTATAACTTCCTTAGGTGTAGACGAATGAGACTTAGTATTCCTATCTTGAGGGTCTAGATTAATATTAAGGTCCCCAATGAGAACCCAGGGGATTTTAACAGACGTACTAAGGTTCAAAAAGTTAGACCATTGGTCTGGTTGTTCTTTTTTATAAGGAGTTCCGTACACACAAGATAGGAACCACTCACCTTTGCTAGGGTCATTTGTAACAATAGCATGAATAGATTTATCATCATAACCAACTATATCAAGAGAGAAGCCATCTTTCCACAGGAAAAGAAGACCACCAGCTAACCCAATGGATGGGACATGGAAAGTATTGGGGAAATCTAAGAATCTAGACATCCTAAGGATTCTGTCATCATTTATTTTTGTCTCAGATAAAAAGACAATATCTGGAGAGTGAATTTTGGTTAGGTGCTGCAAATGTTGTCTAGTGTCTTTCCCTAAGAAGCCTTGACAGTTCCAGCTTAAGACTTTCATACTTTTAATATTATGTTGCAATAAAACTAAATTAGGAAAAGTAAAATTAAAGAAGCTTGGAAAGAGATAATGGAAAAGAGAGATTAATACCTTAGCAGCAGGATTCTCGTTTCTGTCATGGAAATACTCCTTTCCAGTTTGTGAACCTTCTTCAATTAAATCATGTTCCATTTCATCAGTCCCCATATTAGATGCTCCTTCCCCAGCATTCTTATTTAGTTTTTGATTATGTGTGATTTCACAGATATCATCATCTCCTGACAAGTCATTTTCTGCTTCATTGTTTCTGGATCTTTTTAGCTTTCTGCCTTCCTCTTTTTCTTTTGACAACTGCACTTTACTTGCTACACAAATTTGCTGCACCATCAGATCAATATCTTCAGAAACTTCCACACCATATGTTATGGCTAACTCTTGAATATGAGCAATATACTCCTCATTTGTGTAACGACGAATCCTCAAATCTTCAGCTATATTTGCACATTCCTCATCATTATGGTCGAAAGTGAAACACTCTTTACATAAGTTGTGCGATTGTCTCTCCCAATGATAACGAACCCAAGCTACCCCTCCTGCAGCAGTATTCCACCATCCACCTCGATGAAGAGGTTTTGACAAATCAATTTTAATTCTCGCTGTGATTGGATTTCCCGCTCCTGGTCTGCAATTTTCTGGATGAATCGATACCTTTTCTCCCAGCTCGTTAACAGCATCATTGACTACAGATGGAGAATGATGTTCTAGAAGGAGATGCTGGAACTGAACATTCCATTCCTGATGAGTGAACTTCTGGTCTTGCACTTTGATTGAAGGATCATAGATTTTAAGATTAAGCAAACATTTGAAGATGTTCCATGGACCTTTCTTAAGAACAAGCTGCATTATTTCCTCTGCGTGAAACTTGAATAAAAAGACATTCTTATCAATACCTCGCACTTCTTTTACTTTAAATCTCTTCCATAAAGAGATGGTAGCTTTCCTCACATCTTCTGTATCGATCGGGTCTTCTGAGAATAGTTTTCCCACCAAGGTGTGTTTCCACTCATTAGATGCTTCAGAGACTAGGGTTTGGTTTGACCCTAAAGTTCTTCGCATTCTGGTTGCACAAAGATCACGAATAGTTGAGTTCTGCATTTTCCTAGTTATGGAGGATACTTGGTTATTAGAAGGAGACGCCATTGCTGTGAAGTTTTTATGAAAGACTTCAAAGAAATGAGAATAAGTTTTTCTCACAGTAAATGTGGATCTATTTATACATGGTAGATATGGTGAAGATATCCTATAACTGCATATCCTTCCGTGATCAATGCTAAAGTAAGTAAAAAGCAGAAATACCGGTATACTCGCTGAAGAAAAAATATCTTTAAATGACTGCATGGACAATTGAGGCAAATCCGGAGGGACTAATATGAGTGAGCTTTCTACGCCCCTTGAATGGAGGTAATCTTGAAAATTCAAAATTCAAATTCTGGTTATGACTTTGTTGACTCAGAAGAACCGAGTGAGTCTGTGAAAACATACAGAAACCCATACGATCATACACATGATTAACTTCATAAGAATACTGAGACATACTGTTGGACAACATCTGGAGACTGATGATTTGCAAAACTGCTGGCGAAACCGATAATACCATAGAAGATTGTAACAATAACGTTATAATAAAAATATAGAACTGGGAGGACCCATACTGGATGATTTCCATGAAGTGAAACAGAGAAGCCTGCAAGAGAGGGATTAGGAGAGATCCATTAGAGCAGAAGAAGATTAAAAGACCAAGGAAAACTAAAAGGAGATAAAAGCAAAGGAAAACTAAAAGGAGTTAAACATAAGCAAAAACAAAAACTGATCAAGAAAAGAAAGAATCTAACACACTAAATCAAATCAGAATCGAACGGAAGAAAACAAGAATTCCAGTCATTCTTAAACCCGCACATGCTAATTTCCTATTTGTCTCATTACCATGCATATTTAGATTCCAAAAAATGTGATAATAAAGTATTAATAAATGTTGTTTTCTTACGGCTAAAATATTAATAAATGTGATAATAAAGTGAGATATTGAGTTAAGAGTGGCAGTCTTTTTAAATATGGTGGAAACTCATTTGAGTGACCTGTTATATTTTGTTTTTCTTTTTTTATTCAAAAATAAATTTATTCATTTGGTAGTCTTCATTAACCAAAAGATAATTCTCCCTCTCTGGCCTTTACGATTGTGATTTGTGAGGTAACATGTGCTCTTAGAGATTGTGAGGCATCCGTGAAATGGCAATTATTCTTCGTATAACTTACTAGACCGGTGGCATGGACTCATAGCTTCAACCAACTAACTCTGACGATCAAATAAACTCGGAGTAAATCTGTAAGTACACTTATTTATCTCCATTGCCACGTGACTAGCAGAATCCACGTGGAGGCCACATCATAAAGAGGCTTGACACGTAGGGGCACCCATGGTGTCTAGACGACGTGCCATCTGTCAAGGCCAACGGTCGAAGATGAGGGAGCTTCCAAGGCAGATAATCCCACGCAACACCAGAGAGTCACATTACCCCATCACAAGATGAGACGCAATCAACGGCTGGGGATAGTCCAACTGACACAGACGTGACAAGGGAGGACTGACACCGCCTGGCGCGGACTGGACCGCCCCAACCACTCGCATTCAATGCTGCTCAGAGGGCACGTGTCGGACGACCAACGGAGAAAACGAGGATTGGTCCGCGTAATGGACTTGGGTATTGCAGAAGCCGCGGAGTGATAGGGATGTCCGCGGACCCTGCACAGAACACAAGAAGATAAGACCTCAACAACTCTCTGTCAGTGGACCCACTCGATTTGGCTATATATATGTGCATCCCTTCCACAAAGAGGGGGTAGCGAGTAGAATCAAGAGATAGGAGAGAGAATAGGGAGAAGTAAGTATGAGTACCAACCCGTGAGGGTGAGGAACATTAAAGATCTTGTGATTACCTTTGTAACCATTTACTTTGTAATGAATATCCTCAGATCCGTGGACGTAGGCCTTAGTGCTGAACCACGTAAACCTTCGTCTCCTTTATGTTTAGCATTCGTATAGTTTTATTCATGTGTTGACATCTTAGTTCTACCGTTTTTGGATGTTGAGGAGATCATGACAAACCCGTGGGGTTTGGAATCAGTGAATCATCATCCATCCATGCATATCATACTTCATTCATACTTTAATACGTGTATCCAATTCATGTTGAGATTGGTTGTGAATGCGTGGATACCACCACCGGAATTCCGCGTTCACAATATGGCGCTAGAAACAGGGACCTTGTCCCGGTAAAAAGATTTATCTTTTCCTGTGATTTTATAGCCTCTACTTCAAAATTTTACTTATATTTAAACTCATTTTTCACAAACGAATCTATATTTAAACTCATTTTTCACACACATCTGGATCTTTTGTACTTTCTACCTACAGATCTGAGTCTTCTACGAACAAAAACTAGCAGATCCATGTGTTTGGGCTATTTTTCACACATTTTTATGTCTATAGAATTCTCTACCAACAGATCTGTGTTTTAACTGATACTTCAAATACAACTCCCACCAATAGATTCGGACTTTTTACAAATAACAACCCATGGACCTTATCCTGGTTAAATCCGCATTCGTCTATGTTTTTCGTATAGGTCGCCAAACTGACAGTTTGAGCACACTCATCGCCACTAGAAATCGAGCTTACGAAATCAAGTTTGAACTAACAACTAACCCGCGGACTTTTTGTCTCGGTTTACCTCCATGCTATCTGTGCAGAATATTACAATGGAAAGGAACAAAGATGCAGGGAAGACAAAGGTACCTTCGAAAGAGACACCTAGGACTACGCCAGTAATGACAAGGAGCAAACAAAATGGCGCGGGATTCACGGCCAGGGACAAGACGCAGAATGGAGCGGAGAGCACATTCCTCTCAGATGTGGGCATCATTGCAATGGAAGCAAAGAAGGCCGCGGCGGCAAAAGCTGTTACACCTACCGAAGGAACTTCTCAAATGATCGCTTCCAAAGTGACGGCTGCAAATCGGCTTATTGAACCTCGAGAAACAGTAGCAGAATCAATAGTCCAGAACCCTCCTTACGGGATGCCACAGAATGATGAACAAAATATACCACTGCACGCAAGATCCTACGGAATAACCGAGCCGGGTATACGGCTAGTAGAAGAAGTAATCACCGCAGCCCCCGAGGGACGAGCTCAGATACAGGTAGGAACAAATCAGGAATCAAACCAGTTCGCACAGATTTTGGCGCAATTATAAGAGCTAAAAAGGAATCAGCAGACATACGCGGACGCGGTGGCCTTACTAGCCCAAGAGAACCAGCAATTAAGAGAGAAGATCCTCCAAAGCGCGGAGCTAGAGAACCAGCAGGATGAAGCTAATTCTGCGGTACAAAATAGAGACCGGAGGATGATCTTCGAAAACATCCTGGCAGTAAATCAAAGAGGAGTACCCCAAAAGGGTGCGCAGAACAATAGAAGGATTGACCCGGACTACCATCCAGAAACCTTAGACTACTATGATGAAGAGGAGGCCACCACATCACAACCTACAAGAAAGACACGGACTTCCATTCAGAATGAGCATTGTTTGGCAATGGAGAATCTCCGTGCGGAAATGCTAGCGGAAATCAATCAAATCAAGACCAGGCAAGGTTGCGGAAGACTAGAACAGGTTATGAAGGAGGCTAGCACTACCCCACTAGCACGGC
Organism: Papaver armeniacum; assembly: GCA_023531295.1. NCBI lineage: Eukaryota > Viridiplantae > Streptophyta > Magnoliopsida > Ranunculales > Papaveraceae > Papaver > Papaver armeniacum. The sequence continues at coordinate 1,651,449 of JAJJWW010006838.1, forward strand.
AGTTGGCTACTGCTACCATTCCACTGAAGTGCCCGGTCCCATCCTTTGAGTGTTACGACGGATCCACGGATCCCGCAGCTCACCTACGTTATTACAACAGGGTGATGGCCAGGTGGGATCATGAAGAAGCTATATTATGCAGATATTTCCCTTCAAGCCTGAAGGGATCGGCGTTATCTTGGTTTGATAACCTCAAGCCAGGGTGCATTGGTTCGTATGATCAGCTCACCGAAAGATTCTTGGCCACCTACATGTATAACAAGGTCGTGAACACAGGTATGGACAAACTCTTCTCACTCGCAATCAAATACAAGGAGTCCATTCGAGAATACACGGATAGGTGGCACAAGATATGTCAAGCCATAGGACATGTGGATCCCGTGGTGAGTATTAATTGTTACAAATGGGGGCTTGACAGGATGAGCCCATTGTTTGTCGAAATCCACGGTACCTCCCCGACCACAGAGGGAGATTTGAGGATAATCATCGAAAAACATGCCAGGTTGGAAGAAATTCCAAGAGAGAACCCAAGGGCACAGGCTCAACGACCCCCACGGACCAACTCCGCGGAATTAACGAACAGATCCAGCGAACACCAAAAGGATCGGAGGGACGAACACAAAAGGGGTGGAAGAAAATTTGAAGACCGAGTTTACACAAAGCTCAATGTCAACTACTCACGCATTTTAAAAGAGATCAAGGATCGCGAGGACTTAGACTGGCCCTGGTCTAAAGGGAAGCAACCACCGGCCTCGGCAGAATCCAAAGAGTACTGCGATTTTCACTACTTCTATGGACACCCAACTGAGAAGTGCAAAAATCTCAAGATAGCAATACAAAAGCTGATTGATGCAGGGGATCTCAAAAAATACATAGAAAAGGCTGGAACGGAAGATAGAGCCAAACGCAGCAAACAGGTCCAGTTACCAGAGGGTAATCGCACATTGAACGCTATATCCTGCTCAGAAAGCAAAGAGCCAACCCTAACGGCACAAATAGGGAAACGACTGAGAAAGCAATTTGAAGATTACTGCGAGCTTTACAGTTTAGATGGGAAGGAAGTGGAAGATCACGAGGAGTGGATGAACGCACCTCTAACCTTTGAAGCCGAGGATATTGAGGATGACATGGAAGATCACAATGATCCATTGATCCTCACCTTGCCAATCGCAGGATGCAACATAAAGAAAATCCTCATCGATGGAGGAAGCTCCGTAAATGTCTTGTTCTACGATACCTTCAAACGTATGGAGCTTAACGATGAGCAACTCTTGACTTCGCACTACACCATCTATGGGTTCAATGGTACGGCTACGAAGCCTCTTGGGGATATTATCTTACAGGTGGACGCAGGCCCCATGAAAGTCGACACTCGCTTCAGCGTGGTGAACACGCCTTCGCCCTACAATGCCATTATTGGACGAAGATGGGTCCACAAGCTTAAGGGAGTCGCAGCCACCTACCATCAATACCTTAGGTTTCCTACTCCCCTAGGAGTAATGGAGATCAAGGGTGATCAAGCTTCCGTAAAGGAATGTCACGCGATGCAAATACAACTCAACAATGAAGAAGATGAGAAAAGGAGAACCCGCAGAGCTCGGAACAAGGCTATATCTAAAGACAAAGCCATCGACGAATACTTGGAAGGAATCTCAGGAAAAAACTTATCTAAGGGGAACTCCATAGGGAACACGGAAGCATCTACATCAACTGCTAACCAGGACGCTTTCGCAAACAAAGAATCTGTGACTACCAAATAGCAATTAAAGAAAGTCCCCCACCTTGGGGAACCAAAGCCCACGTTTACATCCTTGGAGGCAGTGAAGGAAGTTAACATAGGGACGGAGCAGAAACCAAGAAAGATCAAGATAGGAACTCTAATGGACGGAGAACGCGAAGCCTCACTAATAAAACTACTAAAAGAATACGCGGACATCTTCGCATGGAAACTATCTGATATGCCTGGAATAGACCCAAAGACAGTACAACATGAGCTGCGCATTAAACCCGGCACACCCCGTACGACAAAAGATACGAAAGGTGGCTAGAAGAGTATCACAAAGCGAGAGAAACGGAGTCTGCGAAAGTCGTTGGAAGCCGGTTTTATAAAAGAAGTCAAATATCCCACTTGGATCTCTAACATGGTAATAGTACCAAAGAAAAATGGAGCGGTCGGAATGATCGACTTCACCAACCCGAACAAAGCATGCCCCAAGGATAGTTATCCGTTACCCGCGATTGATCGGCTAGTCGACGCAGTGAGAAGGATACGAAGAGTTATCATTCATGGACGGATACTCGGGTACAACCAACTATTTTTGGCGAGAAGAAGATCGGCAAAGATACCGCATTTTATGCACCACACGGTCTTTATTGCTACGTAAGGATGCCTTTCGGACTCCGAAATGAGGGAGCAACGTACCAAAGGATGGTCGATGCTATTTTCAAGCCATGGATCGGCAGGACCTTAGAGGTCTATGTGGACGATATGCTCGTAAAAGAGCGAGGTTAAGGAAGAACCACCACCAGGACTCGAGGGACATCTTGAAGCTATGAGAAAGCACAATATGAAGGTAAACCCGGAAAAATGCACTTTCGGAGTAACATCAGGAAAATTCCTTGGGTACCTGGTGACAAAAAGAGGCATTGAAGTAGATCCCGCAAAAATCCGAGCCATAGTAGACATGCCATCCCCAAAGAACCTAAAAGAGGTACAGAAGCTCAATGGATCCCTAGCAGCCCTGGGAAGATTCATCTCAAGATCCTCGGATAGGTGCAAACTCTTTTTCAACATACTAAAAAAGGGGACGAAATTTGAATGGACGGCAGAATGCGAAGAAGCGTTTTTGGGCATCAAACAGTACCTAGCAGAAATCCCCATCCTTCAGAAACCGGACTCGGATGAGGTTTTGGCACTATACATTGCGGCAACAGACGATGCAGTAAGCGCAGTGCTTGTCAGAACCCACACAAAGGAGGGGCAACCGATCTACTATGTCAGCAAGACCCTGAATTCCGCGGAAAGAAACTACACGAGAATTGAACAGCTAATCCTAGCCGTCGTATGGTCTACCTTAAAGCTGAGGACGTACTTCTTAACGCATGACATACGTATCCCATGTCGAGCACCCTTAGAGACCATCCTCAAAGGGGCAGGAAAGGTAGGACGCATAGCAAAATGGAGCACGTACCTCGACCAATTCAACATCCATTATGAGCTCCAACACTCCCAGAAATCGCAAGTATTAGCGGACTTTCTAGCAGAGACCGCCTTTGGACAACGAAGAAGAAGTGCGCATACAAGGATGGAAGGATGTGGGCGCCCCAGAAATAGAAAAACTAGAGCCAAATAATATTCTTGAACCAGTGAACCCACGGCAATGGGAGGTCTTTGTTGATGGCTCCAAAAATAGAGAGGGCGCGGGGATAGGCATCGTCATCACCACAACTACGGGGACGAGAATCGTGCACGCATTCGGATTGGAATTCGAAGGCCATACAAATAACATCGTAGAATATGAAGGAGTGATCCACGCTCTCCGCTTGATAATTGAATTAGGGATACAAGAAGTGCGGTTGACAAGTGACTCACAACTAATCATACGACAGATAGGCTACGAATACAATGTGTATGACGAAACACTGATGGCGTACATGGCTCTGGTGCAAACATTGGCTTCCCAAGTACCAAAAATCAAATTCCGACATCTGCGTAGGAAGGAGCTTAGACACGCAGATGCCTTGGCGTATATATCATCCATGCTTAAAAATGAGGATGTCAAAGAAATCAAGATAACAAGAGTGTACGAACCATCCATCAAGCTCCAAGAAACATGCGCGGCTAACCGACGCAAATCTAAGGAGGAAGATATCTCTGATGATGATGTCGGAGAGCACATATTCGACGACTTCCAGAACGATGACATCACGCGACAAGCTGATGAAGACGACGATTACAGTCAGGAAGCAGATTGGAGAATAGAAATCCACTCTTTCCTAAAAGAGGGGAAACTCCCCAGGATACCAAACAGGCTAGGAAAGTGCAGTCCAGAGCAGGGATGTACGAGTTAAGAGACCAAACCTTATACGGAAAATCATTCCTCGGACCACTTCGTCGCTGCCTATCCCGATCAGAGGGACATATCATTTTAAAAGATATCCACAGAGGAGACGCGGGGAATCACAGTGGAATGAGGTCCCTAGCAGATAAGGCGAAGACGCAGGGCTACTACTGGCCAACCATGATCCGAGATGCGGCTAGAATGGCGAAAAGGTGCGAAGAATGTCAAAGATTTGGTAAACGAATCCACGCCCCAGCCACAAAGTTGAACTCTGTGGACAGTCCGTGGCCCTTTGGGAAATGGGGTATCGACATAGTAGGCCCACTCGTATCAGGGACCGGTAAAAGAAGATTCCTAATAGTGGCAACAGATTATTTCAGCAAGTGGGTAGAAGCAAAGGCACTGGCAAGAATTCGGGATTCAGATGTGTTCACTTTTATTTTTCAAAATATCATCTGCAGGTTTGGCATCCCCGCAGAGATAGTTTCCGACAACGGTAAACAGCTGCAAGGGAAGAATATCGACTTGCTGTTCGACACCCTTAAAATTCGGAAGAACAAATCCACCCCCATATATCCACAAAGCAACGGACAAGCAGAAGACACATACAAAACTTTGGCACTTATCCTAAAAAAAACAACTAGACGAGTACAAGGGGCGGTGGTGTGAGCAGTTACATAACGTTCTATGGGCATATAGGACGACTCGAAGATCAGCTACCGGAGAGTCTCCATTCTTACTCACATACGGAGCAGAAGCAGTGATCCCTACGGAAATCCTACTTCCAACAACAAAGACGGAAGCATGGGAAAAGAACCTCACCACCGACATGATGTTGGAAAAACTTGACGATCTCGAAGAAAGGAGAGAAGCGGCACTGCAAAGAATGGAAAACTACCAACGCAGGCTAGCCAGAGAATATAACAAAAAAGTGAAACTTAGGAATTTTATAGAAGGGCGGTATGTGTTGAGAACCATTCCCCAATACCAGCAAGAAAAGAAGTGGGGAAAATTAGCACCAACTTGGGGAGGACCCTATGTAATACACGACATCGCAGGAAATGGCTCTTACTATCTGCGTAATCTGAAAGGGGAAATCCTCATGCATCCGTGGAATGCCAAATATCTCAAGCCATACTACCCATAACCCACCAGCTGCGTAGGCATTTCAGAAGAAGAAAACGGACTCACAAGTCCACATGTCTCTAACTCTGACAAAGGAATAACGCGCCTAAACTTTTCAATCAATACAAGCTTTCATTTTCAAGTGTCATACTCTATCCATTACCCACACACATTTCAATTTATTTAAAATCACAACCTATACCATATGAGACACATGTATATACTACTTACACAATGTACATTGTAAACCATACTACGTCTTAATAATACATCGATACTATCGTTACCCCGTGGACGTAGGCCTTAGGGCTGAACCACGTAAATCATTGTGCAGTTACTATTATTAAGAACCGGCATTGTATTTTAACAAATTAAAGGGATGTCCCGCACAAAGCGTGGATCATACCCACTGCAATATACTGGGCAATATCCTAGGCAAAGCACACACATACAATATATCGGGGCATACACATGCAATCTCTCGGAACTCCTCCGTAAGCGTCTATAAGTGTATGACCAGGGGGCGACTTCCCTCAGAATGAGATAACCGAGCAATACTACAAGCCACGAACTCAATGGAATATATCCTTGAACGTTGGCCAGACCCCACCGTTCAGAAATCCTCTGGCCAAGGAATTAGCTGGACGGGGTGCAAGGTCACAAGACAATTCCGGGGATATCAACCTACGGAATTGCACAGACAATACACTTTCTCAAATTCAAAGATTGATATCCGTGGATTATGAACACTACGGCATTACTCATTATGTTTAACCTAATTTGTGAAGCTGATAGGCAAATTCAACAAAATTCAAATTTAAACACCAAAGTTTGATCTAGTACATGGCAGTTGATTACAAGCCTAGCAAGCAAAATAGCAAAAACGCCAAAAAGGATAAGCAACTGAGATCAATCCCTAGCATACTAGATACGATCTACTGAGAAGGAGCATTATCCGCAGGTTTATCCTTCAGCGATGAAGGAACACTACCACCAGAGGAAGGCCCAGAAGAACCTGACGGGAGCGCAGGTACGGGACGCCGAGCATAATTCTTGGTTAGCCCATGGCTCTTCTTAAGATCCAGTTCAATCTCACCAAGAGTCCTATTAATCTCTTCGGCCAGCTGCCTACGAGCCATGAAGCCTATGGCTACGCTCTTCATCTCAGCCTGATTTAAGGACGTGGAAAGCTGATCTACCCTTTGATTGGCCTGCTTCAACGTTTCTTCCTGAGACAAGGCTAGGCCACGATGATAGTTAACTTGGCCCTCCAGTTGAACTACCTTAGCCTGAGCTTTGGCAAACTTTCCATCTGCAGCTTTAAGCTGTCCTTGGAGCTCTGCGGACAGTAGAAGAAGACAGTGAGTTATAACAAATACAATACAAAGCACACTCGATGAAAAAAACGTATACCTTCACAATGCTCAACCGCGGAATCCCTTGCTTCTGCGGCATAATCATATTCATTTGATAACCTATCATAATCTACCTGCAGAAGATTATGAGCATACTGACTCGCGCTTAGGTCATCTCGAAGCATCGAGTCCGAATGACGATATCGATTAACCTCATCATTCTTCGATTCCAACCCCTTGTTAAGACGATACATAGTTACCTCCAAGTTTTTATCACACTCAACCTGGCGGGCCACATCAGCTCGAGACGCGGATAAGGCACTACTGAGAGCGCCAGATTCTGCCCTAGCGTCGTCCCTTTCCTTAGCAAGACGTTGCATATAAGCCCGCACATCCGAGGGATGAGAAGACCGCGCCTGCCGCACCTCGTCTTCCATAACATTAAGCTTAATTTCCAAAGAGGAAATTTGACCGCGGGCTTTCTCAAGATTATCCCGCGTCCATAAAAGAGCCCCGTTGAATAAATGACGGTCATGATTGTTTTGATTTTGCAGATCAACCAAGCAAAGCTTTTTCTTACGCCATTCTTCGGCCATAGCGTTATGAACATCCGCGCGGGCATTCCATTTCACTGATTCACTCTTAAGCTTTTTTGACGGGTTCTCTCATTCCGAAGCCACAACAACTCAGGGACTCCACCCACTGAAGACAATACAGCGGGAGGATGGAAGAATAAAATGACTCAGAACATACGAGGAACATGTAACTATCAAAGAAGAAGAGACACAGACCTGAAATAGACGAAGAGTTCTTCTCAGCAACCGCTAACTTGGCCTTAACCGAAGCCAGCTCAGAATGTAGCTTCGCCTCTTCCGCGTCCTGCTGCTCCTTACGCTTAAGCACACCCTTCAGCTCTGCTATTTCCTCATCTTTAGCGGAGACCACAGCCTCAACGCTCATAAGTGTTTCTTCACAATATCGGAGCTTCCCTTCTAACTTGAGAGACTTAGCCTTAAAGAGCCGGTAAAGATGGTGGTTACAATACTCACTTCTCATCATCTATCAATCAAAAAGGAAAATTAGTTCACAACACAATCAAGCAAAATCAGGGGTAGAAAGAGCAGGACAAACCTCCAATAACCACTGCTAGGGATAACTGTACTGGTACCCATCAGCAATGGCCATCATGCCAGCAACCATAGGAGGAGGATCCACCACGAAATCAATCCCGCTGGCCACAAGATTCTTGCCCCACCCTCGATCTACCACCTCCTCAGGGGTAAGATCCATATGCTTGCGAGTGAAAGAATCCGAACTCTTTTCCCCTTCAATTACAGGGGCAGGATGAGGCACGACAAGCAAGTTTTTCTTTTGCAGCCACGCCAAAACAGCATCATCACCATCCGCGACTAAGGACCGTGAAAAATCATCTGAGGTAGAGTCTGAGGGCTTCCCACCAAGCGAAGCACCAGTATTACTTAGCGCCAAAGCTCCACCAGCAGTGGAGGAGGTGCCAACACAACTCTCAGGGTGCACCGCCAAAACCCTAGCATCAGATCCGCGTGTAGGGTCACCTCCGCAGCTATCCTTAAGAACATTCCAATCATCACCCGCTGGAAGCAGAGTGAAGTCCGAAACAAGCCCCATAACCGTGGCCATGTCAAATGATTGTTCCCCGGACAAAACCTTACCAAAGGAAAACTCGCAATACGCATCCCCATCCTTATCACCACTACCGAGAGCAATCCCCTTACCCTTGTCTACAACAACCTCACTTGACTTAGTATCCCCGTCGGCCTGATCATCACCATCCACTGGACTGTTCACATCCTCGAAGTGTGTAGAACCCTCGGTGGGAGAATTCGACGATTGCTTGGGATTGATCTTCTTATTTCTACGCACCTACAACACAATCATAAAAGAGCCATTAGCATCTCCTTTCCTTGGCATAATCAACATTATTTAAGAAAACGAAGGGGCATATATACGTAGAAAACGAACAACGCACCTTAGCAACATTAGTATTCTGCGGAAGAAGGTGAGCATCAGAGATATCTTCATCTTCCGCGTCATCAACATCGCGATTATAAGCAAAATCCATACCTGCAAAACTCATCTGCCAAGGGCAGTAATGAGCATAACGAGCGGGAGAAGCTTCGCGATGAGGACTATCAACAGTAGGTTGCCAACCATGGGGTCCAGGGACCCAACCATAAGCCCACGGACCAACGACTTCAAGAACAGTGGCAGACCATTCATAGTCGTGATCACGCTTGATTCTCTCATCAGAGGGAATAGGAAGACCTTCAGCACCAGGAACCCTCGCCATCTTGGAATCACTTACTTCGCTCAAAAGTCGAACTTCCCCATTAACAGGAGCAATGTTCCGCAGACTCACAGACCACGGCTTACGAGTATTCCTGTTAATGTAATCACCAAATGATTTGTTGAAATTCTCAGGAGTATACTGATGTGACTCAATAATGTTGTAGAAAGTGGTAGTAAGGTTGTCGTTCACTCAGACTTGTAAAGACTCGATTTAAGAAAATACTAAAAACAAATAAAATATATACACAAGTTTGTCACGAAATCGAGAGAACTGGGACTTCGGATTTCACCATAAAATTCATTCATGCGATTCATATATTTATTCTAGACAATTATAGCTCAAATAATAATAAAATATTGACTCTGTTTCTTTGCCAAGGTAGATTTTTAAAAGATTAATTGTAAATCACAAGCATGACGCATCAAAAGTACTAAAACTAAGCATACGTCATCAAACGAAATCACAACTAATTAGTGAAAATCATAAAACAATTAAATCAAGTGCAAGAAGTCATATAAGAATTAAATAGAATTACCACACGCATGAAATATGGCTTCCTCCGTCATCCCAGTGTTGGGGTTTAGCTCCTCATATTATTCATGTGCTCAAAATAGTTGTTCATAGCTCAAATAGGTGAAAAACAAGAGGAAACTAAAGACTCAGATAGTTTGCAACGCTAAAAAGGCGTTACAAACAGACTGTTACAGAAGAATAAGTCTGCCCTTTAAACGATATTTTGTTTCTGCTGTGAAATACCGATAGTTCTTTGCGACGGTTCCTAGGGCGTCTTAAGTTCTTCAGCTCTTCTTCTTCCCTGAAAGTGCAGAGCTCGTCTGCAACTTTCTTTTCGGCTCTGCAGCAATCCCAAACTCCCCCAAAGTCTCGACCAGCCTGCTGTGACTCCTTCTCAACCTATATATAGGCAACAGGATCCTTGAATCTCTCGGAATATTTTTTCTTCTTCTTCACGGCCAAGTCACGATAATAACTCTCTTCTTCTTACGCGTCTCCCTGTTTAGTCCAAACTCTCCTCTTTTGATAGAGACGAATCCAACAGAACTATATCTTCCCAAGTTTACACGTACTTCCCAGTTTCAAAACGAGAAAATCTCCGAGTATATTTCTTCCAAAAATATCCAAACAATCCCGTGAATATCAGCACTTTCTGAATATGGAAATCATATCCTAAATCATATATCGTCCCTGTTTAACCGAACCAGGCCCAAATCAATCTTAATCCGTGAAGAAATCCAATTAAAACTCGTTGAAACTTCTCAGGAACTCGGTAATACTTTTCCTCCCCTGTTTTCTTCAAAACGATAATCAAGCCCAATATAATCCATTCCAATGCCCGTATCACGTCTGTTTAGATCTAACAAAGCTATCCCAAAGAAATCAGTGGTTGAATCTCTTCCTAGCATGACCAGAAATCAAACCCTAATCTGCTCCAATGGTTGTCCATTTTCCCGCCAATTTCTGAATTCAAATGATGAAGAAGATGGCCGCCCCCTATCCTCTGATGGAGTGCCGATAGCAGGTGCCTTAGGGGTGTAAATAGCAAGTGGGTGCCCCTTAGTAATTGAGGTGCCCCTTATCCAAAATGGGGGTCCGTATAGTAATTTTCTCCCACGAGCGCAAAAACCACTTTTCGAGTCAATTCCGCCGCAAAAGCTTATTTCTCCAAAAACACCTACAAAGACATAAAAAGCCATAATAAATACAAAATCGAGCACTAACAAAATATACAATTGTGATTAAATCAGACACAAAAATGTGTCTATCAAATACCCCCAAACTTATTATTTGCTCGTCCTCGAGAAAATCAAATCTACAAAATAAAATCCTAACTCAATGTCGCAGGCATCGTCGATTGCATTTAGCGTATGCAATAAGCCTTTAAACCCCTAGGTGGCCCTAGTGGCCGAGTTATAGTCTCGGGAGGGTTTACCAGAGATATACCCACAAAACCTTTATACTCCAGACCCAAACTATCTACGCAGAACCTTGGAAGGCACTAAAGAATCTCCTTGGTTGGCATACTTATTGATTACAAGAGGAAGTACCCTGATGCGAAATTCCAATTGCTGTACACGAGTTTGCACTCAAGCATACTAAAATTCATATATAAGTCACAGAGCTCTACTCAGATAGTCGCACTATGGACATCAATACACGGAGTCAAAACTAATCACATGGATAGATCAAGAAGATGGATATATAGAAAACATAGATGGTTTTGATGTTTACTAAGTGATCGATGTTTCTCATATCTGTCTGAAGGCCACTGCCAAAATGAACCTATCCTAATGGACTGAGATATCGGTCGACTAATATCAACACAACCGGCATATACAAGGGAACCAGTGGTCGACAATCCTAATTCTAGATCAACACGTCTGGCATATACAAGGGAACCAGCGGTCAATTTATTCACTGAACATTAATTTTTTTTTTTTTTTTTTTTTTTAACTGCATGATTAGATCTTTTGGATCCAAGCGCATGCTTCTTGTCAGCAGATTACATGATAGTTCCCGTGGATCCTGCATTCCACGCTTGTTTAGGCGACGGAGACAGGGAAAACACACACATATTGCTATTCCCAAGTGTTAATTTTATTCCGTTTGGTCTAATTGGTCTAGTTTTTTTTTTTTTTTTTTTTGGTAACTCAATCACTCTATTTCACCCTAGTAGTGGTAACAACTTGAATCGTGAGCCCCACCTAATCACTTAGAGAAACATAGTTTAAAAACAAAACAAAATAAAAACAGAAGTGAAAAGGACTCAACGAGATTGGTGAAACTATCATGTTATTTCTAACACCGAGCTCTCGTGCTTTTATGAATAGACTCTTTAGATGTTGCCATCTAATCAGATTGGTTCCTCAACTCCTACAACCAAAATGCTTCCATCCACTTAGATTGGTTAGTGCCATCCTTAATAAGCATAAATTTCTAGGCTCTGGAGTTTATCAATGCAACTAAAACTTTCTCCCATACCCCCAAACTTAAATCTAACATTGTCCTCAATGTTCTAAAGATAAAATGAAAAGCATGAACAAGGAGAAACTGTTACCATTTGAAGTAAAAGAGTTAAGGAAAGATATTACCGTGTCGCATGAATATTGGGTTACCTCCCAAAAAGTGCTAAGTTTAAAGTCTTCAGCCAGACTAATGAAGGATTAGTCACCCCATAGAATCATAAAGTAATAGCCGGAATTTCTGTGGGTCATCAAAACCAAATAAAGCTACCACAAATAAAAGGAATCTGCAATATGCCAAGAATATTAACAAATAAAGCACACCCTTGTCTAGTTTCTTGTTTAAGACAACTACATCTAGCTGTGGTTCAGGTTCAGGCTCTATGAAAGGGTCTAAATAAATTTCTTTGGGCTTGCGTTCCTCATAAGTAAGATCCGGTTCAGGTTGTAAAGTCTGTAAAAACTCAAATAAGAACTTAGAAGCACATAATAATAACCTGAATAATTGCGGATCCTTAAAGTCAATCAGTTTTGACTCACACAATTAACCACGATGAAACTGGCGGTCAATCTTAAGAAAATGTGTCATTTCTATTCTCCTAAAATAATTAGGTTTGGTCTCAGAACTTAATAACTGACACATATTGAACTCATACGTTCCCACTGGTTGAAAAATATTTGGTGGGAAAACAAAATCAATCTGGGTCTTATAGCCTGGGTAAACCACATCAACCAGAGGATGGGTTTCTAACAACTGAACTTCCCTATGGACATTACTAGGTTCAGGAAAACGTGTATGAAGATAATCTTTTAAAATGGTTGAGGCACATATGTCAAGTCCCAAGTGAGGGACTTTTCTAAGAGTTAAGGCACATGGAGAATGATAATCACCCCCAAACTTAGAGTTTTCAGTGTCTCTAGAAAGACTACTCACAACTTCCCTAATTTCAAGGTTATCTGATTCCTGAAAATGGTCAATTGATTCTTCTAAGTCAGGTTCATCCTCACTCATCTCTACGAGTTCATTTTCTTTGTCTAAGACTAATGTTTCTAAATCGCTAGACTCTAAAACAATATTCTCATAAGAAACTCATTCCTCAAAACTATCATCGGCTTCGTAATCATAAGGGAATACTACATCGTCTAAAACGGTGGTATCTCTAGTCAAATCCTCGTCCTTTTGAATAGGTGAATAATTATTAAAATTATTTGGAATTGAACTAGAAATAATATTATCATTGTAACGCTCAATTGGAGTAGCAAATTCCTGATCACTATGCCTAAATATTTCAGATTCTTCATCAACACTATCCTCATCATAATCATCGTTATAATAACATGAAAATGGTCGAACCTCATCTAAAGTAGTGTTACCAATTCTAACCTCGTCATCTTGATTATGCAAATAACTATCCTCATTTTCAAAGGTACTATTGGAAACACTATATTGGAAATTAAGACTATCTTGAGCGGAGTTCTTTCCTGGGCCTCTAACAACATTTTTCGAGTCGACTCACATGACTTCCGATTTGATCTAGGAAAGAAGGTTCACACGTTGCATTGCTTTCATCCAAAACTAAGTTATTCATCTCATCTGAACTACGTGTTGACTCAAGTAACTTTTGTGTCGACTCAGCTAACTTACATGCGGACTCTAGTAGAGAGGAATTATAGGAATTTTGCTCGTATGACCCGTGCGTGTGTGGATAGTAATTGGGCTCATCATGGTATGAGCCATAACCTTGAAAAGGCTGATGTTCCCAACCACTATTAACACTATGGTCAAAGTAGTAACGTCCAATTTGAAACTCAATCGGATATTCGTTGTATTGGCTATTATTATACCAATTCGACATTCTATTCGCAGGGGTGTGAGTTGTCACACAAAATTAAAACCCACTGACAGGGGATTCGTGGGTGGATAGAGTCTTACCTCCCGTACCAGACGGGCGATGAACCGTTGAAGTCGACTCAGGCCACCGACTCCTGTGTCAGTGTACGAACCCGAGGGGCCGAGACAGTATCGTAACTGTCGTCCTTCCCTGCAAACAGTTTATATTTAATCTCAACCCTTCCTTAGGGTTTTTAAAAATAATGTCCAAGTCCAAAAAGTGTCCAAAAATAAAAATGTCCAAAAATAAAAAAAGAAAAATTACAAAAATACAACCCTATTTACAGTTTCTAAAAATAAAACAAAATAACTATATACAAAATCTTCTTCTTTATTCCTTTCAGATTCCCCTTTTCTTTCCTTCTCTGGCGATGCTTTCCTTTTATAGCACTTTTTCTTTCCTCGTAGCTTCGCTCCAAATCTGAAAAGAATCGAAAAATACCAAAGGCGTAAAAAAGAACAAAAAAAAAATAATAAAAATAAACCTAAAACAAATCTAAATACAAGTCCGCGTCGGCGGCGCCAAAAATTGATGTGACTCAATAATGTTGTAGAAAGTGGTAGTAAGGTTGTCGTTCACTCAGACTTGTAAAGACTCGATTTAAGAAAATACTAAAAACAAATAAAATATATACACAAGTTTGTCACGAAATCGAGAGAACTGGGACTTCGGATTTCACCATAAAATTCATTCATGCGATTCATATATTTATTCTACACAATTATAGCTCAAATAATAATAAAATATTGACTCTGTTTCTTTGCCAAGGTAGATTTTTAAAAGATTAATTGTAAATCACAAGCATGACGCATCAAAAGTACTAAAACTAAGCATACGTCATCAAACGAAATCACAACTAATTAGTGAAAATCATAAAACAATTAAATCAAGTGCAAGAAGTCATATAAGAATTAAATAGAATTACCACACGCATGAAATATGGCTTCCTCCGTCATCCCAGTGTTGGGGTTTAGCTCCTCATATTATTCATGTGCTCAAAATAGTTGTTCATAGCTCAAATAGGTGAAAAACAAGAGGAAACTAAAGACTCAGATAGTTTGCAACGCTGAAAAGGCGTTACAAACAGACTGTTACAGAAGAATAAGTCTGCCCTTTAAACGATATTTTGTTTCTGCTGTGAAATACCGATAGTTCTTTGCGACGGTTCCTAGGGCGTCTTAAGTTCTTCACTCTTCTTCTTCCCTGAAATTACAGAGCTCGTCTGCAACTTTCTTTTCGGCTCGCAGCAATCCCAAACTCCCCAAAGTCTCGACCAGATCACGCTTGTGACTCCTTCTCAACCTATATATAGGCAACAGGATCCTTGAATCTCTCGGAATATTTTTTCTTCTTCTTCATGGCCAAGTCACGATAATAACTCTCTTCTTCTTACGCGTCTCCCTGTTTAGTCCAAACTCTCCTTTTTTGATAGAGACGAATCCAACAGAACTATATCTTCCCAAGTTTACACGTACTTCCCAGTTTCAAAACGAGAAAATCTCCGAGTATATTTCTTCCAAAAATATCCAAACAATCCCGTGAATATCAGCACTTTCTGAATATGGAAATCATATCCTAAATCATATATCGTCCCTGTTTAACCGAACCAGGCCCAAATCAATCTTAATCCATGAAGAAATCCAATTAAAACTCGTTGAAACTTCTCAGGAACTCGGTAATACTTTTCCTCCCCTGTTTTCTTCAAAACGATAATCAAGCCCAATATAATCCATTCCAATGCCCGTATCACGTCTGTTTAGGTCTAACAAAGCTATCCCAAAGAAATCAGTGGTTGAATCTCTTCCTAGCATGACCAGAAATCAAACCCTAATCTGCTCCAATGGTTGTCCATTTTCCCGCCAATTTCTGAATTCAAATGATGAAGAAGATGGCCGCCCCCTATCCTCTGATGGAGTGCCGATAGCAGGTGCCTTAGGGGTGTAAATAGCAAGTGGGTGCCCCTTAGTAATTGAGGTGCCCCTTATCCAAAATGGGGGTCCGTATAGTAATTTTCTCCCACGAGCGCAAAAACCACTTTTCGAGTCAATTCCGCCGCAAAAGCTTATTTCTCCAAAAAACACCTACAAAGACATAAAAAGCCATAATAAATACAAAATCGAGCACTAACAAAATATACAATTGTGATTAAATCAGACACAAAAATGTGTCTATCATATACCACCCTTTCTCCTTTTCTAATTTAGGGGCATAGCAGGTCATCATCGTTTGCCCCTTGCTACGAAGATAGCATTCTCGGAGATGGCGAAGATAGTTTCCTGTCAACTGTTGCACCCCACGATTATGACTTTTCTTGGGACTATTGCGGCTAGACAAGACCCGGTAGTAGAAATCATCACCGGCCTTATACAAAGGCAACATCAAACCAGCCTCGAAGGCGCCCACGGTCGTCAGCAAGTGAAAGGCATCATACTGGTAGTTGGTAACCATCTCATAAGTTATATCTTTATCAGGGGCATAAAAACTTACTTGGAAGTGCTGAAGACCGTGCTTCAACTTGAAGGCCTCAAGATCAATGTGTCTGAAAGTAAACTTCTTATTACCCAAAGATAAAGGACGAAAAGTAATAGCAGAGTCATCCTCGAAAGCATCTTCCGAAGAACTCACTGCCTTCTTCTTAGGAGGAACAACATCTCCCGAAGATTCTATCTCTGCAGCCTTTCTCTTCGAAGGCTGAGTCTTAGTTGACTTACTTGAAGTAGGCACAGGGGGATTAATCCGCGGTGGAGGTTTGGTGCGGAGAGGCTGCACATCTAAGGGATCAGTGCGCGGATTCCGCTGCTTCGAAGGAGACCCACCTCTAGGGCGATTCACGACATATCTAGACCCCTGCGGCGGATCACCCCTTTTAAGCGAAGGTTTCTGACCAAGGGACGAGGATGTTCGTCCATCCCGAGGGTTATCATGGGTAAGTGAAGGAGAAGCTCCACCCTTGACATTGGAATCATTCCGAGAATCCGAGGAGATCTGTGAGGACTGGACGGAGGAGTTTGATAAGGAACCCGCGGATGATCGGACATATCTAAGGGCACAAACACAAATAAAAGTGTAAATCAGAGGCAAGAAAGATCGAAAAATAAGAAAATCTCAAGAACAGCAGCAAACATGAAGAGAACCCTAAATTTCATCCACGATTAATTAAACTCCCATGCTATTATTCAAACTTAAAAGAAGAAAAATAAAATCAAAGCATGGCCGATGAAACATACGGCTCAGCAGCGTCAACTCTCAAATCCCATGACATACATAAGGTTAAATTCATCATCGACGCATCACAGAAGATCAAAAACGCAACGGGGTTAAGCATGACGAGTAAACAGAGTAAAAAATCATACCTGAACCTCAAAGAGTGAAGCAAGAACAGCAGCAACGAAGATGGCGACAAAGATAGCAGCAACAGCAGTAGCAGCAGCAGTAACGGCAGCAACAACAATGGTGTCAAAGGAAGTTAAGAAGGTGAAGAAGACAATGAAACAGAGAATAAACAGAGAATGTGAATTTAATTCACATTCTCTCATCCTTCCCTTTTTATAAGAACAAGACAAACCGTCCACTACCTAATGGGCAGTTATGGCCGGATAGGGGAAACGTGCACAATAAATACAGGTAGCACCTTTTTAGGAAAAGTTATGAGGAGGGAGATAAAAACGTACCACACGATTCTTCTTCCCACTAAAGCTAGCGCCCAGTCGCAAGAAGAGGGGAAAATTGTAAGTACACTTATTTATCTCCATCGCCACGTGTACTAGCAGAATCCACGTGGAGGCCACATCATAAAGAGGCTTGACACGTAGGGGCACCCATGGTGTCTAGACGACGTGCCATCTGTCAAGGACAACGTTCGAAGATGAGGGAGATTCCAAGGAAGATAATCCCACGTAAGGGTGCACAGGAACCGAGCCGAAAACCCGGACCGGCCCGGAACCGGTGGAACCGTACCTGTTTTTGTACCGAACCGAGGAAGGGGGTACAGGTACCGGTCCAAAAAATAGGAACCGGGGCAAAGGAGGTATAGGTACATGGTCCTATCCTAGTCCCGTACCGTCCCGGACCGAATGTACCGAAGAAAAGAGCACCATTGACTCATCCGTTACCAAAGCCAATGAAAAGGTGAAAAATACCTCCAGTAGCTCAGTAACAATTGCCCATGATGACGGGAAGAGTCCATAGACGTATGCAGTATGCAGAAATGAAAAAAAGAGCAGGAGGATAGCTCCACCAACAAAAATATACTACTTGAATAACATCATCAATGATAAGATATGACAGCAGTAAAAGCTTACAGATTTAAAGCCGTTTCGTCAATGGACAATAAGAAAGAGAGTTGAAGAAGAAAAGAAGAAAAAATCATTAAAACGCGAAGAGAGGTTCATGAAAAAATCAGAATCACGTGGCTTTAAGAAGCATAATTTCACTGGAAACCTCCAGGGAGGTATTTTTATTATTGCAAGAGACTATTATTATTGCAAAATTAAAGGCGAAATCATAAAAGCTTCTTGTATAGGGCGTTAATATTATTTTGGGGCAGGAACAGCCAAAGGTGGAAGTAAGAATTGGAGATTAACTGACCTTTGAGAGATTGAGCTCGTAAGCGAAAAGAACATCATCAACCAGCAGCGCGGAGAAGTTCATCCTCAAAAACAGGTTCAACAAGAAAATGAAGGGCAAACAAGCTTCAAAAACGCACGGGGCAAATAAGCTCCAAAGACATACAAAGGTTTACAGGATAAAGACAACCGTTACCCTAAAGACGAAGACAAAAAGCAAAAACAAATATAAAAGAGGCGCAATGAATTCCAAAGTTTACTTCATCAACAATAAAATTTCAGGTGTATAAACTTGGCCACGATAGAGAACAGGTACATAAACGATGTCGGAAAAGCAAACTTCAACTATTAGCAAAGAGACGAAATTAAAAAGACATATACCAAGGTGTTGCACAACCAAAGGATTAACAAAGCTCACCAAGAGTAGCAAATCTGAACTATCGCAAAGAAATAAATTAATCGGAAATTTTTTGTCCTGAACCGAGACTAGTACGGGAACCGCACTCGGTACCGTGATTGGTCGAGAATAGTACCGAACCGAGGTACGTGGTGCAGTGCACCGGTCCAAAAATAGGAACCGAGGCTAGGGAGGTACAGGTACTCGGTCTCGGCAAGAACCGAGCCGAACCGTACCGTGTGCACCCTTAATCCCACGTAACACCGTGGAGTCACTTTACCCCATCACAAGATGAGACGCAATCAACGGATGGGGATAGTCCAACCGACACAGACGTGACAAGGGAGGACTGACACCGCCTGGCGCGGACTGGACCGCCCCAACCACTCGCATTCAATGCTGCTCAGAGGGCACGTGTCGTACGACCAACGGAGAAAACGAGGATTGGTCCGTGTAATGGACTTGGGTATTGCAGAAGCCTCGGAGTGACAGGGATGTCCGCGGACCCTGCACAGAACACAAGAAGATAAGACCTCAACAACTCTCTGTCAGTGGACCCACTCGATTTGGCTATATATATGTGCATCCCTTCCACAAAGAGGGGGTAGCGAGTAGAATCGAGAGATAGGAGAGAGAATAGGGAGAAGTAAGTATGAGTACCAACCCGTGAGGGTGAGGAACATTAAAGATCTTGTGATTACCTTTGTAACCATTTACTTTGTAATGAATATCCCAGAGATCCGTGGACGTAGGCCTTAGTGCTGAACCACGTAAACCTTCGTCTCCTTTATGTTTAGCATCCGTATAGTTTTATTCATGTGTTGACATCTTAGTTCTACCGTTTTTGGATGTTGAGGAGATCATGACAAACCCGTGGGGTTTGGAATCAGTGAATCATCATCCATCCATGCATATCATACTTCATTCATACTTTAATACGTGTATCCAATTCATGTTGAGATTGGTTGTGAATGCGTGGATACCACCACCGGAATTCCGCGTTCACAAAATCCTTTCGGAGCCACATCATATCGGACGATCAACTTAACCCGGAACAAGCAACCGATGCTACTTCTCTCGGAGAGCAAGCCAAAGCAACTCAAGATCGGATGGAAGCATGCATCTCGGGTAGCCTAATCAACTCACACGATCCACTGGACCGATCAGCTCAATCGGAGTCACCGGCTCAACTCGGACTAGTCATCTCGGAGTGGCAGCTTCTTTTGGATCTTGCTCAGTACATCTCGGCCTATGCTTCAAAACAATAAATCTCGGGCTAGTATATTCAGTTCGATCGCTTACTCAACTAGGAGAACATCTTCTCGGACCACCAACTCAACTCGGATCATTTCGTATCGAAGCAACTACTTGGAGTATCAAACAGCCTCAGAGACTCGGAATAGATAATTTTTTTGAAAAAAAAAATTAAAATATATACTCCCTCCGTCCATTTTTAAGAGTCCGCTTTGACTTTGTCAAGATATTAAGGAAAACCTATAAAATGTCATGACTATCCCTTGACTAGCTTATTTAATATTACGTTATTACCAAAATTAAAATTATTAGCATTAAAAATTCTAATTTGGATAATATTATTGGTTTAGGAAATATCGTAAAGAAATAAAAGCAAATTTATGGTAAAGAATTTTTTATTTCCTCCATTTGATTTTGGTTTCCCTCACTAAAACTTTGGAGCCTTTGGAATTTTCAATTGAGAGGGAAAAAAATTTGAAATTGTAGATTATTTCCTCTTTAGATATACTCTACCATGAATTTGAGATTTTGTCATAAATATTTTTGATTCTTTGTCATTTTTTAAGAATAAATAGAAGTATTAGGAATTTTGTAATTACCCATAAATGTTTTTATTTAAAAAAGGAATGGCAATTAATATAAAAAAAATATTGAAAGGATTTTTTTCTTATATATGGTGATGATATTTATCATTTTGAATTAAGTTTATGTTAAAAATGATTACATGATTATAAAAAAAGGGTATATTCGATAGTTTAAGGGAAAAATATGTTTATAAACAGAGCGGACAGATAAAAATGGACAGACCAAAGTAGAAATTAGGACAGATAAAAATGGACAGAGGGAGTATATATATGTATATATATATATAATCAGTTTGTTCTGACGGAGCGTGATTCAGCCTTGTGGAAGAGTAACAGGATCAAACATGCATAAAATTATTTGTTGGCCATTCTGATTGATGGGCTTAGTAAAAAATTTGGGCCTCGGCATTTTGGAGATATCTTGTGTTATAGGCTTGGAATCCCTCTTTTCGAAGGAGGTGACACTTCTCCAGTTGTGGTTAGGGGTGAGCATTTGACCCGTAATCCGTGGATTTAACCGGGACCAACCGTTCACTTGCGGATGGGTGTCCAGGACCATTCGTTAATGGGTTGGATGCGGATGGAATTTTTGAAATCTAACGGATAATGGATCGGGCCCGGATGCAACCTTGAAAATCCGTTGGACATCCATATCCATTAAATTAAGGGCATTTATATAGTTCTAGAAAATACTATGGATCATTTATGAATTTTTAAGGTGTTTGCTTGAGGTGTTGTACATTGCATTTTTATATTTGTATACATATATAAGATATATAGGTTTTATAAGGAGTCATTTGTGTTAGCTTTATTTTCTTTACTATAAATTTTAACTAAAACAAATCCATTGGATTATCCGCATCCAATTCGTCCATCAGTGTATCCATTGGATGCAAATCCGTTGGATATGGATTGGATGCGGATGCCAAACTTGAAATCCGTAGTGCAATGGATTGGATGCAGATGAGGTGAAAACCGGTCCATACCGGCCCATGCTCACCCCTAGTTGTGGTAGGGAGATGGATATTTTTGGGCATCATGCCTTGCATTGCTTGCATGGAGTGGGTCTTAAGTATAGACATG
The DNA here is from genome assembly GCA_023531295.1 of Papaver armeniacum. Classification (NCBI taxonomy): domain Eukaryota; kingdom Viridiplantae; phylum Streptophyta; class Magnoliopsida; order Ranunculales; family Papaveraceae; genus Papaver; species Papaver armeniacum. The sequence continues at coordinate 1,673,072 of JAJJWW010006838.1, forward strand.
ATCTGGCTCTGGATACCTTTACGGATATTTGTTATCGTGTGGGGGTCCCATACAGAATGGAAGTGGATTTAAGGTTTCTCTCAGACACCAGACTGGCTTTGAGACCTACATATATCTTGGTATATAATTGGGATAATGGGCGTGATGTGTGTATGTATACCACGGGTGTTTCTCCTTTCACAGGCGTTGGAGTGCGTACTTTTGTTCCTGGCCAGGCAATTGATCAAGTCGTTGATCGAAAAAGATCCAAATATTTAGAGAAGTGTACAGCTCAGGGCTTTGGTTTTGGGGTGCTTGTGTTTACCACCTGTTTATAGGTGAAAATTGTTTCCGCCGATTTCGGTAAATTCGGTAGGTGAGTGAGAAACTGGTTTAAACCCTAAACAAATGTGCTGCACGTGAGCACTTTATAGATTCGAGAGATCAATCTGTACAAGTCCGGCCTAAACCAAGAAATGGCCGATCCGGACTTGCTTCGGTCACAAAGTGGAGGAGAAGGGTTGATTTGGGGAGGGAAGCAAAGAAAGGTGTTGAGGCCAGAATAATTCTGGGAGAGTAGTGTCTCGACTTGTATCAGAAAGTGAAAGCTTAGGAAGCTTGCAAGAGATGAAAGCTTTTGGATAGCTTGCAAAGTTGCCTTTTCTGAGAGTATTGTATTTTTCTCCTGACCGAGACTTGTTGTCTGGTGGAAATAGGTAAGACCTATTTATACAAGTCGAGATTGAAACGCACCGGCCTCATGAAGGAAGAGAGTAAAGTGTGAAATAATGGGAGGAGGTGGTAACCGCATGGTGTTTATGGGTGAAAACGTTTTCACCATTATTTCCTCATTTATTTGACCGCTTTATTCCTTTTCACGCTTTCTTAATGTGAGCGTAGTGTACGCTGCAAGCCGTGACCGCCAAACCAAAACCCTGGAAAGCATCCCCCAGTTTGTGTTGATATCTCGAGTGTTGGTTGCACCTTGAGTGCAAGTGGCGGTGCTAGTGGCGCGTGTGGCGTGTGCCATTTGCATGTGCGGAATGCCTTTGTTGCGGGTTGCATCTTGAGTGCGAGTGGCAATGCCAGAGATGCTAGTGGCGTGTGGGCCATGTGCCAATGGCATGTGCGGAATGCCTTGGTGGTAGGTTGTACGTTGAGTGTAAGTGGCAATGCCTGCTAGTGACGTGTGTGGCAAGTGCCAATGGCGTATTCGGCCATTAGGGCCGTGGCCTGGTAAGAAGAGCTACCAGCGACGCGTGTTGGCATGTGCCAATGGCATGCTCGGCCATTAGGGCCATGGCCTGGTAAGAAAAGCTACCAGCGAGCGTGTTGGCATTTGCCAATGGCATGCGTGGCCAACTTGGGTTGCGCCTTGGTAGGAAAATCTACCAGCGAGCGTGTTGGCATGTGCCAATGGCATGCGTGGCCAATTTGGGTCGCGCCTTGGTAGAAAAAGCTACCAGCGAGCGTGTTGGCATGTGCCAATGGCATGCGTGGCCAATTTGGTCCGCGCCCTGGTAGAAAAAGCTACCAGCGAGCGTGTTGGCATGTGCCAATGGCATGCGTGGCCAATTTGGGTCGCGCCCTGGTAGAAAAAGCTACCAGCGAGCGTGTTGGCATGTGCCAATGGCATGCATGGCCAATTTGGGTCGTGCCTTGGTAGAAAAAGCTTCCAACGAGCGTGTTGGCATGTGCCAATGGCATGCGTGGCCAATTTGGGTCACTGGCAGGTAGTAGAAAAAGATACCGGCGAGCGTGTTGGCATGTGCCAATGGCATGCGTGGCCAATTTGGGCCGCGCCCTGGTAGAAAAAGCTACTAGCGAGCGTGTTGGCATGTGCCAATGGCATGCGTGGCTAATTTTGGTCGCGCCTTGGTATAAAAAGCTACCAGCGAGCGTGTTGGCATGTGCCAATGGCATGCGTGGCCAATTTGGGCCGCGCCCTGGTAGAAAAAGCTACCAGCAAGCGTGTTGGCATGTGCCAATGGCATGCGTGGCCAATTTGGGTCGCGCCTTGGTAGAAAAAGCTACCAGCGAGCGTGTTGGCATGTGCCAACGGCATGCGTGGCTAATTTGGGTTACGCCATGGTAGAAAAAGCTACCAGCGAGCGTGTTGGCATGTTCCAATGGCATGCGTGGCCAATTTGGCCTGGGTTGCATGGTTTGCAAGCCTAGGTGAGGGCGCTACTTTGGTATGGCACGACTGTAAGGGTGTTTGGGCTTGGCGTGGCGTGACCAGCGTAGCTAGGGCCAAGGCAGAGTGTGTTTGGCATGGCGCGGCTAGCTCGGGCTAAGTGTGGCTGGCATGATTTGCCATTGGCACGGAGGTGCGTCTAGCATGGTTGGCATGCTTCGGCGCGTTTGGTATGGCTGGCATGATTTGCCATTGGCATAGAGGTGCGGTTAGCATGGTTGGCATGCTTCGTCGCGTTTGGTATGGCTGGCATGCTTTGCCATTGGCATAGAGGTGCGGTTAGCATGGTTGGCATGCTTCGGCGCGTTTGGTATGGCTGGCACGATTTGCCATTGGCATAGAGTTGCGGTTAGCATGGTTGGCATTCTTCGGCGCGTTTGGTATGGTGGCATGATTTTCCATTGGCATAGAGGTGCGGCTAGCTTGGGCTAGGTGTGGGTGGCATGATTTGCCATTGGCACGAGGGGAATTAGGGTTTTGTTCGTTGTAACCCTAATTTGAAAAAATACCCCCTAATAAATGTGTCACTGGTGACATTAGGTTATTTGGGGTTTTACGATTTTACCCTTTGTTTAAAAACCACCATCAACATTAAGTCCCATGCTTAGCTCGGAACAGGAGCTTTGTTGCGAGGTAAGCATAAGATGGTGACAAACTATCAACAACAAACTGTAAAGATAATTGAGGAGGCTCGTCTGACCTTTTTATAAATAGGATTTGGAATCCTTGCCTGCGCGATTTTGCGCAAATCGGGAGGCTGGCACAATTGGGAAGTTAGCGTCGTGAGAGACGGGAAGTCAGGCGGCATTGAGAAGTTGTTACGAGTTGGGAAACCGAGCGTGCTAGCCTGGTGGGACCGGCGCAAGGTGGGGAAGCTGAACGTGCTTGCTGGCGTGGCTTGGGCGGTCATTGGGAAGTTGGCGTGAGTTGGGGAACTGAGCGTGCTAGCTGGTGGGACCAGAGCAAGGTGGGGAAGCTGCGCGTGCTTGCTGGCGCGACTTGGGCGGTCCTTGGGAAGTTGGCGCAATTGGTGGGACCGGTGCAACTTGGGCGGCGTTGGGAACTTGGGCGCAATTGGTGGAACCGGTGCAACTTGATAGGGCCGGTGAAAATAAGGAGGGAGTAAGTGTTTCTTACAGATGGCAAAGTTTCCTTATTTTGCCTTCCTTCACGCGCGGCTTCAATCAGGGCATCATCCATGCCAAAAACCTGGAAGCGTTACGTCCATCATTACTTCCTTTCCTTCTTTAAGTTTCCGTATTCATACCCAACGTAATTGCATCATCTCCCTCGTTTGAGAAAGGGTTCTTCTTGTTGAATTTTTCTCTCTTCGTCATGTCGCACAGAGACGAATCACCTTCTAACCAGCCAGATTCTCCAGGTGAAGGCGCGAGGTCTGACTCTTGCAAGAGCACCCCGACTAGGGTTATTCGGGCTAAGAAGATCATACCGGTATGTTTTCTTCTTCTTCTCCGTTCGTGTTATCCTCTTTGTATATGTGTATAGATATGATGGAACTGGATCATTTTCCCCATCTTTTTGCAGCGTATGATGGGACCCTCCAGGGATGGCTTCGCCTTTAACTCTTCGGAGAAGGGCTTCAGACTTGGCGGAGATCGATCTTCTTCTCTTGAGGAGGCGTTGGTTGGGATTGAATCTCCACTCCACGAAGCTAGTGGAATCATTAAGGACCTCCCTTCCATTTATCCCCATAAAGAACAGGTGCATGTTCAGACTTTCTTGGGCTCAGTGAGCATGAAGGAGGGGCGAGAGAACAAGGAAGAGTCTTAGAATGTTGAGAGGTTTTAGTGTGGAAAAGACTTTCCTCGATCCGGGTATGGAGCGGATTGGACCGTTTCTAGGTTGAAACGACAGAAAAGTGAACGTGTAGTGGTCTCGGAGGAGAGCGCCATGATTCTTGACTTTTATGTGGATGAATCAAAAAACTTTCTCCGAAGTATCGCTGAGAAAACCTTCGAAGGAGCATATGACAAAAACGAGATACCTTCTGAAGTTGATGCCAAAGGTGTCGTTGGTGATACCGGAGGGGTCATGGTGGCGTATGCTAGACCGGTCGTCGGTGAGGACACTACTGCCGTCGTGGCTGTTTCGGGATGGGATGTTGAGGTTGCTGCTGCTAACACCGTTGAACGGAACCTTTGTTTCCCGAGGGATTGCTGGGAGAAGTGCTTGAAGATAGCTTTACCCGAGGGGACTTGTACTCCGTCCTTCGAGGGATAGTTCTTCCCTTTTGTTATTCCTGTTAGCTGCTTTAGTTCCCCTGGTGTCCCCCTTTTTTTTTTGTAAACTCGTCTTTTCCTTCTTCTTCATCAGTCAACATTTTGCTTCATATATATTTTTTGAAAGAGGTTGTGGTATGATGGCTCTACAATGGTTTTCTGGGTTTACCTGATATATTTCTCTGATATCTGGAGGATTCACTTGGAAAGAGATGTATTTATGTTTTTTTTTTTTTTTTTTTGACAAAAAGGGAATCCCTAGGGAAGAATACAAACGGTGTATTCATCTTGGGGAATTACAACTATTAAGAGGAATTGTTAAAGGAAATACTAAAAGGGGAAGTGATTGGGAAGTACAACATTTTAGGGATTGGATTCCTTGAGCCATCGCGAGTGAATTATCACGCCTTCAGGTTTGTCTGCATTGATGAGCTTGCAATATCCTCCCAAAAGGGTATCCGCAACCAGATACGGCTCGTCTTCTCCTTCATTGGGAAAATCCATTTTTACTGTCATCTTTCCAACTTGAAACGAGCTTTCCTTAACCACTACATCTCCAATTGAAAACGGGTTCAGATGTCGTACAACCGTTTGAGTCTTGACTTCGTTGGCTTCAATAGAAGTTTCCAAGCTTCTTGCAAAGTGTTCAAATGGTCCAGCTCCCCATTCACATTTCTTGACAGCGTTTGTGCCGATGTCGCGCCGAGTCCCCATGACGGAATGGGGAAGGAAAGACTGGTCGCAGAAAAGGTTGCTTGGTCAGACTTACTTGCATTTGAAAATCATTAGCTAGCGCCAACGGGTCCTCTCCGGATGCCTGGGTTCCTTCAATAGCTCGTTGATGCGATAACCCGTGGGATGATTTGTTGGGAATTCCTTCGGGCGTGGACGTCGACAGAGGGTGTACACCCAATTTCTCTTTGTTGTCGAGAACCCATAAGCGTCCCAATATCATGTCATGATCTAGTTCTTTGACAATGTGGAACTTGCTATGCGTTATAGCGTCTCCCATCTTGATCTCTAGCTTGATGTAGCCATGCACGTTCAAAGTTTCTCCTCTCAAGCTCTTAATCACAGACGGTGAATAGGTAACGTCTTATTTTGTAAATCCTGCTGCCTTTAGTGTCTTGAAAGTAATGATGTTGTGGTCAGAGGCCGTGTCGATGAGCGTGTCGTCAAATTCGTTACCTCTTAAACGGGACGTGGTCAGTAGTCCCCGAGTTCTCCTTTTTTCTCCACTTTGTTTGGAAAGCTTGGGCCCCTGGCGTGGATTCCGAGGAGAGAAAAAGTCGTTTGCCGGATACAACACGATTGAGAGCTGAGAAAATATCTTGGCGCTGCACCTTGGAAAGATAGAGAATTTCGCATACATGTTGTATCATGGATTGTACAGTCTCGTGCACGGAGTCCCCAGAGGACCCGCAATTTCTTATTGGGAGTGGGTCTCGATGCACTCTTTCATCTCCTGGTTGGAGTCCTCCCGCTTCTATCCTTTCTTTGAAAATATGCTTTAGTCTGTTGCAATCGCTGGTCGGGTGGTGAACGAACTGTGGTAGTGGCGATTTGGGGTTCGCCATCTCAGCCTCAGTTGGTAGACGTCTGGGATGTGGCAGTCTGATAATATCATCTTGAACCCAGGCTTCTAGGAGGTCAATCACCTCCTCGATGGGAAACGGGAAATCAAAGGTATTTCATTCGGTCTCATGATGCTGCATGGGAGTTTTAGTGACGGTCTTTCGTGGCGGGAGTTCCCGTTGCGCCGGTGCTTCACGTTTTGGCTGGTAGCTCGTAGTTGGGGCTTTCCTTTTTCCCCTTTCGTTTACTATGTTCACGGAGGATGAGCCGGCATTAAATTATTTGCTGATGAGGCGTCTACTCCAGCGAGTTTCACGCATGTCTTTGGCTCGATTTGGCCTAGCTCTTTCCAGTAATGCCGGTGCTGTTGTTGCAGATCGTCTGGAGGCTTCATGGAGTTCGGAGAACGTTTGGAAGCGCAAGTTTTCTAGCAGGGCGCGGTAAATTGGAACCATACCATTGATGCATGCGTTCACCAGTTGTTGGGTCGTGACAGTAGAGTGCTTGAACCCTGAACCTTTTGACGAAATCATTCGGATGTTCGTTATAACACTGGTACATTCTTCCGAGGTCTGAGAAAGTAACTTGTTCAGACACGAAGAAGTATTTCTTGTAAAACGCAGTGACCATGCTACTCCAGTTGGGAATGCTGTTCGGTAGGATGTTGTTGTACCATGCATACGCCCTTCCAGTAAGTGATTTTAAGAATTCCCTTAAATGGAGAACGTGATTATATTCATGTTCACCTAGGGATTCAAGAAAACGAGAGACATGCTCGCGTGCATTCCCGGTACCATCGTACAGGGTAAATTGAGGAGAAGAGTACCCGTTGGGAGAGGGATTCTCTGCATTTCAGATGGGTAAGGGGGTTGGTGATCATGCACGTCCAACTCATCATTCTTGATTCGGTTGCGGAGGAGTTGTTCCAAATCTTCTCTCGTGACGAAGTTGGCCGGCTGATTTCTTTCCAATGGGATTCTAGTGCGAGTTTCCTCATCCATGGAGGCGTGCTCCACCGAGGTTCTGGCGTCGGGGTTGTTGGAGACGTTCCTAAATGGCTCTGGAGGACGCGACTCACGTGGTAGTCGTTCTGTCAGGGTCTTGAGAAAGATGAGTACCTCCTTCTGCGTTGAAACCATATCCGTCTCGGGCTCGCGAGCATCTCTTGTCGTTCCATCAAATCAGCGATGGTGACGTAAGGACGACTTCCTCTGGTCCCTCCGGTCTCTCGTTCCGTCGGCGGGATAGTTGGAACCTTAGTTGTGGTCGGAGGCGCTATGCTAGACGAAGCATTTGGGGTCGTAGCGGCGGCTCTAGCCCTGGTGACTGGTGGCGTGACACCCAAAGAGATATTTTCGTTGCCATGATTAGAGGGTTGTGCAGAGGCACTAGAGAAGGCAGCGGCTCTGGCCTTGGTGATTGGCGGTGTTACACTTGAGGGAGTGCATTCGATGTTGCTGTTGTCAGCCGGTGATGCAACAACGTTATTGGGAGAGACGCTATCATCAGGGATGCGTTCTGTGCTGGTGTTCTCAGCAGTCGCTCCGGATCTGAGTTCCACCATGTTGGGATTTGACGTTCGGGAAACGAAATCAGGAGTCGGAGTTGGTATTGTAACCGATAGATCAATCCTCCCACTGTGGTCGCCAATTGTTTATAGGTGAAAATCGTTTCCGCCGATTTCGGTAAATTCGGTAGGTGAGTGAGAAACTGGTTTAAACCCTAAAAATGTGCTGCACGTGAGCACTTTATAGATTCAATAGATCAACTGCATACAAGTCCGGCCTAAACCAACAAATGGCCGTTCCAGACTTGCTTTGGTCACAAAGTGGAGGAGAAAGGTTGATTTGGGGAGGGAAGCAAAGAAAGGTGTTGAGGCCAGAATAATTCTGGGAGATTAGTGTCTCGACTTGTATCAGAAAGTGAAAGCTTAGGAAGCTTGCAAGAGATGAAATCTTTTGGATAGCTTGCAAAGTTGCCTTTTCTGAGAGTATTGTATTTTTCTCCTGACCGAGACTTGTTGTCTGGTGGAAATAGGTAAGAACTATTTATACAAGTCGAGATTGAAATGTACCCTGGCCTCATAAAGGAAGAGAGTAAAGGGTGAAATAATGGGAGGAGGTGGTAACCGCATGGTGTTTATGGATGAAAACGTTTTCACCATTATTTCCTCATTTATTTGACCGCTTTATTCCTTTTCACGCTTTCTTAATGTGAGCGTAGTGTACGCCGTGCAAGTCGTGGACCGCCAAACCAAAACCCCCGGAAAGCATCCCCGGTTTGTGTTGATATCTCGAGTGTTGGTTGCACCTTGAGTGCAAGTGGCGCTGCTAGTGGCGCGTGTGGCATGTGCGGAATGCCTTTGTTGCGGGTTGCATCTTGAGTGCGAGTGGCAATGCCAGAGCTGCTAGTGGCGTGTGTGGCATGTGCGTAATGCCTTGGTGGTAGGTTGTACGTTGAGTGTAAGTGGCAATGCCTGCTAGTGACGTGTGTGGCAAGTGCCAATGGCGTGGTCGGCCATTAGGGCCGTGGCCTGGTAAGAAGAGCTACCAGCGATGCGTGTTGGCATGTGCCAATGGCATGCTCGGCCATTAGGTCCATGGCCTGGTAAGAAAAGCTACCAGCGAGCGTGTTGGCATGTGCCAATGGCATGCGTGGCCAACTTGGGTTGCGCCCTGGTAGGAAAATCTACCAGCGAGCGTGTTGGCATGTGCCAATGGCATGCTTGGCCAATTTGGGTCGCGCCTTGGTAGAAAAAGCTACCAGCGAGCGTGTTGGCATGTGCCAATGGCATGCGTGGCCAATTTGGGTCGCGCCCTGGTAGAAAAAGTTACCAGCGAGTGTGTTGGCATGTGCCAATGGCATGCGTGGCCAATTTGGGTCACGCCTTGGTAGAAAAAGCTACTAGCGAGCGTGTTGGCATGTGCCAATGGCATGCGTGGCCAATTTGGGTCGCGCCTTGGTAGAAAAAGCTACCAGCGAGCGTGTTGGCATGTGCCAATGGCATGCGTGAGCAATTTGGGCCGCGCCATGGTAGAAAAAGCTACCAGCGAGCGTGTTGGCATGTGCCAATGGCATGCGTGGCCATTTGGGTCGCGCCTTGGTAGAAAAAGTTACCAGCGAGTGTGTTGGCATGTGCCAATGGCATGCGTGGCCAATTTGGGCCGCGCCCTGGTAGAAAAATCTACCAGCGAGCGTGTTGGCATGTGACAATGGCATGCATGGCCAATTTGGGTCGCGCCTTGGTAGAAAAAGTTACCAGCGAGCGTGTTGGCATGTGCCAATGGCATGCGTGGCCAATTTGGCCTGGGTCGCATGGTTTGCAAGCCTAGGTGCGGGCGCTACTTTGGCATGGCGCGGCTGTAAGGGTGTTTGAGCTTGGCGTGGCGTGACCAGGCGTAGCTAGGGCCAAGGCAGAGTGTGTTTGGCATGGCGCGGCTAGCTCGGGCTAAGTGTGGTCGGGCATGATTTGCCATTGGCACGGAGGTGCGGCTAGCATGGTTGGCATGCTTCGCCGCTGGCGTTTGGTATGGTCGGGCATGATTTGCCATTGGCATAGAGGTGCGGTTAGCATGGTTGGCATGCTTCGGCGCGTTTGGTATGGCTGGCATGCTTTGCCATTGGCATAGAGGTGCGGTTAGCATGGTTGGCATGCTTCGGCGCGTTTGGTATGGCTGGCACGATTTTCCATTGGCATAGAGGTGCGGTTAGCATGGTTGGCATGCTTCAGCGCGTTTGGTATGGATGGCATGATTTGCCATTGGCATAGAGGTGCGGCTAGCTTGGGCTAGGTGTGGCTAGCATGATTTGCCATTGGCACGGAGGGGAATTAGGGTTTTGTTCGTTGTAACCCTAATTTGAAAAAATACCCCCTATTAATTACTGACTACATGCATTAAAAGTCCTAATAAATGTGTCACTGGTGACATTAGGTTATTTGGGGTTTTACGATTTTACCCTTTGTTTAAAAACCACCATCAACACCACCTTAGGTGAGTTGGGGAGTGATACTAAAGAGTTTCTGAAAAGATTGCAAGGCTAGACATATGCGAATGTCATAGTGGCTAGACATATGCGAATGTCATAGTGGAGAATTTTCTTTTCCATATGACTGGAATTGTCATTCAAAAAAGAATTGGGGCCCAACTTGTTGCCAGGCTCTCATCTAATTCTTATAATTTTTCTCGTCAGATTAATAAAATAATATTTACGTGACACTTGATTCCAACACAAGTGTACTGTTTTGGATCAAAAGGCAGAGTCTTCCCTTATTCGCTAAAAAAAATAATGAGAGGCAGATATAAGAAATAGAGACAGTGGATGAAGTATTTTTCACAGTGGGAACCGAACATAATCACTTTTACTATCGCATTCCAGCTCTCTCATGAAACAAATTTTAATTATCATATTCCATATTAATAAACTTAATTGTCTATATAAGCCCCTCTTAAAATCTCTGATATCACACATGTAAGCGAAGCTAGTCACTCATTGTACTACTTACCAGTACTAATGGCTCAAATTCACAGGCTACATGTTCAAAACGAGTTGAAAAACTGCTCAGGAGACCAACTTTACAGTTTCTATAAGAATGAAATTACCAAACTCCCGCAAGTTCTTCCTCAGATCTTCAAGAGTGTCCAAATTCTTGCTGGAGATGGAAATAGCACTGGCACCGTGAGGCTCGCAAAATTATCTATCGGTAAGTACCCAAAATTTTATCAAAACGTGACTAAAACTGCATAATTCAAGAGAGCACTGATTACTAAGCTCCAAAAAAATATGTTAAGGGACGACTAACTCACAGGCTGAGGCCACAAGCTTGCCTGTTAATTAAGCCAAGTTTACATTAGGTGATCATAATCTCATTAATTAAACGTTTTGTTGTATGTATGATGTTGTTTAGGGTCTTCTCGTGAAGAAATAATGAAGGACAAGATTGAAGCCGTGGTTGATGAAAGTAGGACTCTTCGTGGTAGTGTCATCGATGGAGATCTCTTGCGTATGTATCCTAAGTTTGGGTACACAATCAATATAACTCCATTGGTTACACAAGGAGGGGAAGAAAGCTGCGTATTCAAATTGTCTATGGAGTATGAGAAAGAAAATGAAGATGTCCCTAATCCAACTGAGTATATGGAGATGTCGAGTTTAGTTTCTAAAGCCGTTGCTAGCCACCTTGCCAAGAAGGCCTAATATATGTACTCAAGCTGGCTGTACTAATGATGCATAGATATTATTAGCTTAAACGTGGTCTACATAAATAAAACCTCTACCGATCCGCTTAATGCAAGATCGCGCTAACTAACTTTGTTTTAATAACCTATTTCATTAACTAATTTAAACTTTATACTCAAACAAATCTGCAAAGTCACATACAATTCGTAGGAAAATTGATACCAAAATTTCCTGGAGATTTCGAAATTTCACTACAACTGCGCTAGGTGCGGGAGATTTCAAAAAGAGGACACACACAAAAGCAAACTACTGCAAGTAAACTTTTAAAGAGAAATGTAGACGTTGGGAGGTAGGATAGCTAGTTCTTATTCCACAAGGATTAATATAAATGGCAAATTTGAACAAAAATATAATCGACTGTCCTCAATAGAAGAGCAAATTCTTTTAGGAAACTCGGACAGTAAGTAATATCACAACAATATACAAAAAGGCTATACAAACTGCACACAGTTAAAACATTCTACGGTAATTAATGAGGTATAAACCCAAATTTCATGCATATCGATTTTAATGAAAATAGTGTTCCGTTAAATTGTGCACAACGTATTTTTCGTTTAAGGTCCATTAGCCAACTCTTGGACCATCAGACATATTTCATTTTAGTTAGTTTATTTTTTTACTAAAGAATTGTGCAAACACCGCAAGAAAATCACACACTTAACGAGCTACATTTCACTATAGATTTAATGTTAATGCTGAAAATTCAAAATTCATTTTTTTTTTTTTTTTTGAAGCATCAAAATTAATGTGTATGTTGTAATAAAGTGGTAATTTTGTTTCATTAGTTCTACTATAAATATAATGATGCAGCATCGAGGAACAATGAACATTACAATGTGCCTATCAATTTTATTTGCTTACAAGGAAATTAATCATTTGGTTCAATACTTTCTATTGGGAATTTGGAGGAAACTGTATGTATGAAACTATAGATAACAAGACCAGGTGATTTTATAGATGAGGTTGATGAGGAGATAACATGGAAGGATGATTGTAATGTCAAGAGATAATCCTTTTACCATTATCCTTGTGCCATTCATGGAGTAGCCTATATCATCCTATGACAGGTGGAGAAGGAGATTTTGTAGGATCGAGAAAAGAGAGTGCAGGATCGACCAAGAGAGAGGAGAGCACACGCGGAAGAAAATAAAAGACTACATTGATAATCAGTTTGGTGTACAATCTCTCATGGCTTAATAGCCTACTTATAGTCTCACAAACATGACAATCACTCAAACGACTTTCCTAATAAAAACAAACTCTAAATAAAGCACACATTCCTAACATAAACCAAACTCTAAAATAGAACTCTTCTAGAACTCTCTCAAAACTCAAAGCACCTTGCTTCTCAAGTAAGCTCGTCTTCCAAATATGACACGCCGTGTCAACTGTTCTCGTTGATCCAACTTGATCGCGTCAACCGCAGAGTTGATCCCCTCGGATCGTGTCAACAACACTTGTTGATCCAAAGCTCAAATCTCCATATCTTGGTTTAACTTCCAATAACGTCCTCCCTTAAACCAAGATATCACTTAACGAGAATTCCGTAACCCTCTTCTACTCCTCATCTTCTTCCATTGATCGACGTTTGCACATCCTTGTCTTTTCTGATTTTCCATTCCTCTTCTTCCATTGATAAACGTTAATACGTTCTTGTCTTTTCTCATCTTCAAATAAACCACCAACAAACCCTTACTCCTTGATACTTAATCATAGCTTATCCCAACTTCATGATTCTACCTGAATTCCATCAATCAACAAACTCAATTCACAAACACAAAACAAACTTTTTCTTTTTGCTTAACAGCAATCATCATACTTCTTTTCACATTCTTCATCGCAGCGGAACACCATTCTTAACAAGTTAGAAACACCTCTTTGTGCTCTATTCAACTTGCTAACCAAACATAAAACCAATTTTTTAAACTCATCACCGAGCATTATAGCTCACCTTAAACTTTCTTCACTGAGCATTGTAGCTCAAACTCAACACTTTTTTGCCCACTTCACTCGAAGGATTTCCACTCAACTCTTCAAATTCCACACTGGAATTTCTTCACTTCTCTAGCCAAATCCCCACTGGGATTGCTTCACACAACTCTAGCCAAATCCCCACTGGGATTGCTTAACTCAACTTGTAGACTTTACTCGCCTACAATCTTGTTTCACGCTCACAACCTTGTGACGTCTCAAACTCAACAACTCATAGGTATTAACCTCCTTTTGTTGTCTTCTCACACATCACCCCTCGGTGATTACTTCTCTTACTTCACAACCTTACTGTTGTTTCTTCTTCTCTTTTCTTCTTTGTTCCAGTCACGCTTGTTAGAGTCGAAACTTTCACACTTCTTTGTTCTTCAAGATTCTCTCACAATCATTCTTGTTACGCTTCTGCCACAAGCGTACTAACACAAAGTCTGCCACACTTTGTAAGATCTCCAAGTTTCTGCCATAAACTCTTCAACCACACTTCAATATTCCAACATGTTTGAGCTTAAACTCTTACCATCCTCCCTTAAGCTCAAACATCACCACCCAACTTTCTTTCTCATTCTAAGCTTCTGAATTCGATCACCTTAATCAAACTGTACTAGTCCCGACTACAATACCAGCTTTGATCCTTTATCAAACTGTACCAATCATATGACTACAATACCAACTTTGATCCTTTCGTCTTTTTCGGATCCATGACTTAACCCTTCGAATCAACCACTCACCCAAAAAATTCTTACCCCAACAAACATCAAATCTGCTATCTGCAACGTCTCTGACAGAAAATATCACACGTTTTTATTGTCATTTGCTGTCACAAACTGTGACCATTCTTTTCTCACGCTTCTGTTAATCTGTTACAACTCCACCAGTAACAACTTCTTCTCGCAACAACTATTTTGTAACAATTCTTCAGAATCGTTTCAGAACAACTCCTCTTGTCACACTTTCAGAATAATCGCTCATTGTGATTGTTCTTTGTAACACATCACATACTATAACAAACCTTGAATAACACTTTTTTTTTTTTTTTTTTTTTTTTACGAATCCAAATCATACTGTAATTAAACAGACCCAACCAAGTTCTTCTCATTCTTTCTCGGTTTCTAACTTTGTTCTCAAAACTCAAAGCACCTTTCTTCTCAAGTAAGCTCGTCTTCCAAATATGACACGCTGTGTCAACCTGTTCTCGTTGATCCAACTTGATTGCGTCCAACCGCAAAGAGTTGATCCCCTCGACCGTGTCAACAACACTTTTTGATCCAAAGCTCAAATCTCCATATCTTGGTTTAACTTCCAACAGAGAGGAAAGAATAACGCGAAAGAAATAAATGACTACATTGATAATCAATTTTGGTGTACAATTTTCATGGCTCAACAGCCTATTTATAGTTTAAAAACTTGACGACTACCCAAAACACTTTCCTAACATAATCTAAACTCTAAATAAATAACTCTTCTAGAACCAAACAACTTGTTTCTCAACATAACTCGACTTCCAAATATAGTCTTGGTTTATTATTTCCAACATCCTCCCTTAAATCAAGACCTCCTTAAGAAAACATTCTTAAGGATCTTTGTAACCGACAAACGGTTTACTCTTCAACACACTCCCCGACAAGTTATTTGAAGAGTGTTGTGTTTTTAGTATCCATTTTTTTTACCGGGTCTAACTCAGGTCATTAATTAAGGAGTACACTGCCGACACCGACAACACCAGTCGACACCTTTGTAGGTGCACAAAATAGACTCGCCACGTGGGCGCATAGGAAGACAATGAATAGGACTGATGAATCTCAGTCAGAGATCCCAGTCAGTGATTTTTCAAATCGAATGTCAGAGTTATCTCGCCGCATCACAAAGCACGAAGAAGAAGCATCCTATAACGAAGTGACTTACAAGAAGAATCTAAGCTACGAAGGATCAATTGAGTACCCTACAAGACACTAATCACGAAGTAAGGATAGGCGAAATAATTCAACTTGGCCGAAAAGATAACCTACGAGATAAGTAAATTATCGACCAAGAAAAGAGACAGCTGTCCCGACATCAGCCAGAGTTGTCAGCGAAAGAAAGGGAAAAATTTTATGGAAAATGGTCTGGGCGAAGTATAAGGCACCTCCACGAGCACATAGCGAAGTAAAAAGAGTTGTACACCATTAGGGTTGATTAGCCTATAAATAGATGTCCTTGGGCAAAGCATGAGGGATCGGATTTTGGAGAGAGATGAG
Source organism: Papaver armeniacum (assembly GCA_023531295.1). NCBI lineage: Eukaryota > Viridiplantae > Streptophyta > Magnoliopsida > Ranunculales > Papaveraceae > Papaver > Papaver armeniacum. The sequence continues at coordinate 1,688,524 of JAJJWW010006838.1, forward strand.
AGCTTAGCTTAGAGAGTGAGATTAGGGTTTCCTTGTATTGAAGAACTTGTAATTTCACTCCTTGATGATTAATTAATAAATAAAGATTTTCTAATTTCAAAACACTTATCATGTCTTAGATCGGTCTTCTAATTTACTTGGGTGTACTACTGGATTTCCGGTAGTTACAACCTTTAACCCAAAGATATTGTCTGATCGTTCATCAAAAAACTCGGGTTTGAGTAGTGAACCATGTTTCATTTTTTTTTCCGTCTTTGGTTCGTAGAAGATCACTATCATTGCAATAAAGCTGGGACACATTGTCGATGGCTTTGACCGATGATTTGTGGCCGACTTTGTTGAAGCATCCTTTCGATTAATTAATCAACCGAAAAAAAGAATATTTATGTACAATATCCTCTTCTCGGTGATATTATCCACTGGTTTATGCCATCTTATCTATTGTCGTCGTTTCGAACAATGAAAAGAGGCATATTCGATACCCTTTTCTCAATAAGCCAACGAAAATCGCTCTGGCTCTCGCTCTCTGATATAAGTCGGACCCAAAAGCATGTTTATCCAGGAAATGCAAGGCCCATCATGACGGTATTCTCGATGGTTCATGTATTTATATTTATATTGTGCCGTTTCAAAAACGTAATGTACAACTGGGAAATTCAATTGTATATTCTATGCTTCAAAAAAAAAAAAAATGTATATTCTAATTAAACATCTCTGTTATAAAGGCCATCTTATTCAAAGTTAGGAAAAAAAGATAGTTGAATACTTGGATTAGTATTTTTGCTAATCAAGTGTACAACGCAGTGCTACTGAGAAGATGAACGGTCGCGACCCATGTTTGTTATGTCCACAAACACACTTACCCATGTTTGTTATTTTTGTTTACTCATAGTACAATGCATGTTCAGTTCCCACATTTATATACGCGAACATCACATGCATACCCTTGGCCATCAGGTTAGCAACATAATGAAAACACAAAATTGGTCAAAAAGACCAAAATCAACAATTTCTGGGTGAAAAAGACACTTAGGTTTTGATACTGTTTAAATAGCCAAAAATTAAAAAGATACTGTTTAAATGGACAAAAATTTAAAAAAATGTGCGAGGATGTAACCAGTTTCATCCGTCCATTTTCAAATATTTTTTTTCTTATTTTTATTTTTACACAGGATGCATCCAGTTTCATCCTTGCTATTTTTTAAGTATAAGCCGGGATGAATCCAGTTTCATCCTTGCTATTTTTTTTGGCTATTTCACCCGTATTTTTTTTTACTCGTCCATTTGAACCGTGTTTTAAATTTTTGGACAAATGACCCATTTTCTCTAATGAAAAATGGTAGAAGTTGTATAGGAGCCGACTGGGATTCCAAAAGGTCCCTGTGCAAACTTAGTCACAGGGCCTTTTTTGTATGGTCGCAAAAAAATTCCCCGAAAACATAGTAGAACATAAAACCAAATTTTTTCTTATTACTAACTAGGAAAAACAAAAATAAAATAATGAGAAATTTCGGAAGATATGTACTGTATTTTATTTTCAAGAATCGAACCATGCGTTATATCAGAAATTTAAAGCTAGTTTGAATGTACGATTCATAGTAAAATTCTTTACATTTAAATGAACTATAACAAGTGGTTTAGTGAATGAACTACTATAATAAAAGAAGAAATCTAAAATGATTTGGGTCTTTAAAAAATAATTAAGCGGAGCACAGTATAAAGTTTGTTCTAGATTTACATTAAATAAATATCGCCAACGGAAAGGCAGTCTGTAGAGATTAAGTCCTCCATCCTATTCCTATACACTAAAGGTTGAGGTTTCAAATTTCACCAGCAATGCAACTCTGCAAGGCCCTCCTGAATTTTTTGATGCCCACTTTCAGAAGTGTTATTCTACTGTAAATTTGCAATAGTTCGTGACTTTCTTAATCATGTCCCACGTATAATGTAAATGTGGAACTAATTTGTAAGAATCTCCTTAAACTAGGATTTGAGCAGACCTTAGACTCTCCTTGGTCGATAAACCTGTTTTTCTTGTTTGTCTGTCGTGTTCTTGGGTGGAACATCAGACCTTCTATTACCGCATTAAACCTGAGCCACTTGTCATTGGCTTGGCTATAATTTCTGCCCGACTTTGTTGAAGTCTTCTTTTTTTTTTTTTTTAAAACAAATAAAATTGTTGAAGTTCTTTCCATCAATGAAGATATCTTCTTCTGAATGATATTATCCACTAGTTTTTTTTTACATGCACGTTCTGTCACTCTTGTCGCGTTCTTTCAACATTTTACTATAAATACGTGCATCCAATTTCAGAAGGGAACACACAATTTCAAGAAACCTAATAATTTCTCATTTTGCTTTCTATTTTCAAAAGCCAGTCCATAAGCTCCTTCACTTAGCAATGGCATCCACTAAGAACTTGGTCTCTGTGCTATTGATGGCTTTTGTCCTCATGGCTGTAGTAAGTGAATTGGCAAATGCAAGTTCCATAACTATGTATCGTTTAGGAGGTTGCGGTGGTGAAAGTCAAACCTATAGTAATTGTGGATGCACAAACCTTTTGTATATGGGTGGTTACTCATTCTCTTACACTGGTCAAACTGCTAGAATGTACAACACAGGAAATTGTCTTGGTGGGGGCGTTTTTACTCTCACCGGTAATGCTCGTATGTGCAGCCCTGTTGGATGGAGGAGTATTAACATCCAGTGTTAAGTATTCAACTGTGGACTGGATGTCTCTACTATGAGACAGACATTATCTATGTGTGGGCGTTGCAAGTATAGTTGTGTGTGGTGATGATAACTATTTCATTACATGTTTCCTAAACAAAAATAAAAGTCTTATGTAACTTAAATAAATTGGGGTATGACCCGTGCATTAACGATAATCTCTGGGTTGTTGTTATTGCAGACTGTTGCTTTCTTAATGCGTTCGACGTTTGTCCAATAATAATAAACTTATCTTTTATATTTGATGTTGGTTAGTTAAGAGTTATAGTTTTCCCTCCGTCCCAAATTAGATGAGCTAGTTGGTTTTAAATTTTGTCCCGCAATAGATGAGCTATTTCACTAATCAAGGGGGTATTTCTAAAACTACCATTTTAATTGATTATTGTTACCATAAGAAATATGTATAATTTGATAGCAGTGTTTATATTTTTTACGTAGGTGTTTTAAAATGTTTTTTAACGGTATAAAGTTTACGAAAAATCGTGGTATAGTTTAAGAGATAAATCATTTCTAAGTTTTACTAGTTATTATCCATAAGAGTATAATTGTAAAGAATACTTAAACATACTCCCCTTTCCTCATTACCTTAAGACTTGTGCAAACAACAACTAGCTCATCTAATTTGGGACGGAGGGAGTATATTCTTATTTTGTAATATATTGTTTCAACATTTTTTCCCATAATCCCCATCAAATGTAATCCAAGAACTCGGATTTCATGTTTCTTCTATATTGACATAGTTAGGGAAACTTGACTATGCACTGCAACCATGGGTCATGGTTGATTGCTTATGAAGAATGTTAATTTTTGATTGAGGTAGTGATGATTTCTCGGTTAGCCACTCTAATAAAGACAATTAAGCTTAGTAGAAGAATTCTTCTTTCCGGTTCGTTTCCAATATCATTCGTAATTTTGGAAGTAGGGTGAGCAAATGGCTGGTTATTCGATTTATCACATAAAAGTAAAACTGAGTTGTATTCATCGGGATGTTTGCTAGTTTTAAAGAATTGTTTTTTATTGAGTTATATTCATCTTGCTGCTATCTTTTTTTGTTGTTGTTGATATGGAAAGAAAGTAATAATCAGGTGTTTGGAGGAGTGCGGAGTGCACACTCTTTAACGAGTGTATATTTCACATTTCAATTTCTATCCTTGATTGAATTTAGGGAGTTATGTAACGAGGACCGTGATTTTAAACATGAAGAATAATGGGGTCATCAGTTAAATAAGCACCAATCAGAAGAATATGTGAAATATACACTCATTAGAGGAGTGTGAACAAATTTAGACTTGTGTTTGGAGGGCGTAATAGGTTTGCTGCCGAAATCATTATTTTAATTAAGCATATCCTAGCTGTTTGGAGATGCAATAAAGGAACTTTCAACTTTGTTAGCCCTATACAAATCTTAAATAACTGAGAAATTCTTATGAGTTTGTAATCCGACTCTTTTGGTTTTTGTAATTAATTTCTGTTTGCAAATAAAATAAAAGAAAGCAGTATTATGGGGTGATCGAGCTTCAAACTCATGCAAATATGATTATTATAGGATCAAGCAAGAGAGAGGAGAGCACACACGGAAGCAAAAACTACTACATTGATAATCAAATTCGGTGTACAATTCTTATGGCTCAATAGCCTACTTATAGTCTCACAAACTTGATGATCACTCAAAGCACTTTCCTAATAAAAAACAAACTCTAAATAAAGCACACATTCCTAACATAAACCAAACTCTAAATAGAACCGTTCTAGAACTCTCTAGAACCAAAACGACTTTCCTAACTTCACCAATATCTTGGTTTTAACTTCCAACATCCTCCCTTAAACCAAGATATCATTTAACAAGAATTTCGTAACCCTCTTCTACTCCTCATCTTCTTCCATTAATCGACGTCAGCACGTCCTTGTCTTTTCTCATTTTCTATTCCTCTTCTTCCACTGATAAACGTTAACACGTTCTTGTCTTTTCTCATCTTCAAAGAAACCACCAACAAACCCTTACTCCTTGATACTCAATTATATCTTATCCGACTTTCATGATTCCACAGGAATTCCGTCATCATTATCCAATCAACAAACTCCAACATGCTACCATCCTTCCTTAAGCTCAAACATAACTGCCCAACATTCCTTGTCATTTTATGTTTCGAATTCGATCACCTTAATCAAACTGTACAAATCCTCCCGATCGCAATACCAACTTTGATCTTCTCGTTGCATATATTTCGAATCCATAACTTAACCCTTTGAATCAACCACTCACCTTAAACTTATTCAAAAAATCAAGTTTGCAACGGCTCTGACAGAAAACTGTCACACTTCCTCACCGTTATAAAAATTTTTTGTCATGCTTACCATCACAAACTGTGACACTTGCTTCTCAGAATAACTCTTCTCGAATAGCTTCTCCGCAACCGTGACACCAACCCCTTTTTTTTTTAGGTTCCTGTCATAAACTCAAACCTCTTTTCTTTTGATCTCGCCCGAATCACAGGTCTTTGGACAACCATCATCCCATGGCAACGAAAATTCTCGCGACAGCAAACATACGAGAACCACCTTTTCTTCAAACAACATTCAATCTTATTACAACTTATGCTTGAGACCCCCAAATTCCTGAATCATTAATGTGAACACAAAAGTAACGATGGCACCATCGTGTCCACAAACAATATTCGCAATATAAGTAAAATCATAGGATTGATTGAAATACATATATAACAACGTATAACAATTATATGGGAGACTCGAGCCTTCGGGCTCGCCCTCTCGCATCATAGAAGAGTCTATGATAAGTTAAACATTGCATGATGAAAAAACTAAGAGATGATAAATGTTGAATGTAAATGAGACGATGATTTGCGTGGTTCAGCACTAAGGCCTATATCCACGGGGTTCGGTTTTCACTATGTATTATATGGTGTTACAATGGGTAGTCAAATGACTCTCGGTAGGCAACGATCATAAAAGGAAAGTAGATAAAACTCATACTTACACTTACACTTTCTCTCCCTTAAACTATAGTTCTCTCTCTCTAAAATTGGTCGACCCCTTTTCTCTTAGTGGGTTGGGGTATTTATAGGCTTCTTCTGTAGGTCCCCTTCTTCGAGTACAATTGTCCTTATCGTCTTGGTTACTGCGTCGCTCGATGATGCCTTCGTTCCGACCCAGCGTCCTCCAACGGTATTATGCGGAAACGAAGATAGACCTTCTTCTTCTCCATGAGATCTTTGACACGTACCCTATGTCTAGGGTATTTAATGCGGGTGGTTGAGGCAGTCCGCATGCGTCGATCATTTGTCCCCGATGCCCCTGTCACATCCTCGGTTTGGCGAGACTCATCCCAACCCTTGATCTTGGATCTTCCTCGGGATGGAGTAAAGTAAATCTCTGGGTGTTCTATGGTACTTCGCGGTATCTTTCCCTTGTGGTGCCCCTTGATTCTTTGTCATTGGATTGATTTGATGATGATTAGGTGTAGATGACAGATGTTGCTTAAGTGTTGGGACATGGCATCATGTCTCGATGTCTAAGGGTTGTGTGCCTTAACACGTGGCAGATGATGAATCATGTGTATACAATTAATTAATCACCATAAGCAAATCTTCTTCTGGTTTTTGGGCTTGATCTTTTAAACACAAGGCGATCCACCGAAACAATCTACTATCTCTACGTCCATCATCACCCGTTCAAATCCTTGTTCCTATTGTTTTTTAAATTTCGTCTCGAGTTTCAGAGAACGCCAGTTAAACCCATCCCAACAAACCACAGACTCAACCTATCTCGACGCTATCTCGACAGTCAACACGAACTCAACCTTTGAATGTACGTAATAACCCTAACCCTAAGCCGGTTCGAGATTCTCTTCGCACACGACCCTTCGGACCTTAGTTAGTCTGCAATGGTCTCGGTTCCCTTACTCAAACTTCATTGTTCCTTGAGAATTAATATTGTACTCAACTTCACAACCTGCGTGTAACACCCAACACTATCTCGAGCTTTATCTCAACCCAACATTCAGAGCTTTATCTCGAGCAGCTCTGAAACAAGAAACAACAACAACTCTTTACGACTTCTGTTCTTCTCTTAAGCCTTACGTTTTCTTCCCAGCAAAACAAAAAACACAACTTTGCGAAGCAACCTTTTTTAATGAAAAACAATTTTGTAACACCCAAAAAACTTATGAATCTTCTCTAACTCTATCTCCTTCTCCTCTCCTCTCCCTGCCTCACCTTGCTCTGATACCAAATGTAGGTAAATGGCTGAAAACATGAGGTGGTTTATAGGAGACTAATATCATCGCCCAAAGGGTACTATGTAGGGAGATTCCACACCTTATTATTCTCCACCTAGAACTCCGCATATCCCATGTGGGACTAATCTCATGGGCTTGGGTCGAGCCAAATCCCCAACAATCTCCACCTTGGCGAGATCCAATCTATCTCACCAACTATCGTCGTATGATCACAGTTATGCAACATCTTGAGGTACACCTTGATCCTTTATGTTCATAACTCCACATTGATTGGCACAACTTAGGTGTACTGCATGCCAACTCAATCTACCGTAAACGATCACCATCCATATACTACCGTCGAACCTGGTTACAGTCAATATGCGCCCTTGAGCCTTGGCTGCCGCTTCAAGCTTGCTCCACCTGAGTTAGAGAGGGAGACGATCTAACTCCACCATGAGCCCTAGCTTCGGCTTGCCAATACTCCACCCGAGTTAAAGTGTTCCGCACCACCTAACTCCACCTTGCGCACCTCATCCTTCCTTAGGGTTGACATCCATAACCATTCGATCTCTTAGTAGTCCTATCTCTGATACCATTTGATGGATCCTACGGATGTTACATAGTACCGATATTGTCCCCACTTTCACCACCTTTGGCCAGACAGGTGTGGGGTTTTAATTGAAAAGGCCTCGGTACTATGTAGGGAGATTCCACACCTTATTAGTCTCCACCTAAAACTTCGCATATCCCATGTGGGACTAATCTCATGAGCTTGGGTCGAGCCAAATCCCCAACATTTCTCTCTTCCCTTCAAAAAAAAAAAAACCACTGGGAGATTATTATGTGTTTGTAATCCGACTTTTATGGTCTCTGTAATTATTTTCTCTTTTTAATTTTAATTTTTCTTTTCAAACAAAAGAAAAGAAAGTAGAGTATCACGGGGTTGATTGAGCTTCAAACTTTGAAAATTTAGCTAGCATGCAAACATGATTATTTACTTACTGTCTTACTATGTTTCTGGGGTTACTTCTTGGGGAGCATTGGAACTAGAAAGTGTGATGGATTAGTCCATAATCAATAAAATCAAGCATATTTTTACAAAAATATTGATGGCCGGATTTCAACTCATGGTCAATTGTTTTCAGATTAACTATTTCTGTAATCTCCATCTTATTCAAAATTTTGAAATAAAGAAGTGATCACATTACTTAATATACACTGGGGTTTTGAAACATCAGCTGCCTAACTACAATTAATATTTATTAATACAAAACTTCTAGATAACAGAGAGTTGAATGCTTGAATTAGCATTTTTGTTAATCAAGTGTATATACTTTATGTCCACACTAGTTCTCTTCTTTATTACAGTTCAAGGATTCACCTCTTGGAACGCTGTTAATTTTTGTCTCTCGCCGGGCACCGTCCAAAGTTACATGAACGTTCAACTTCTTTAATTTCTCAAAGTTCAAGGATTCACCTCTTGTAACGCTGTTAAGTTTTATTGAAACTTGCACTTTCCAAATCAGCAAAGTGCATTAAAAATGGCTCAATATATGAGTGCAATCTCTTACAAATGCTTAGAGTTGTACAAGGATTGGTTGTTGAATAATGAGAAAATGGGTCATTTGTCCAAAATAATTTAAAACACGGTTCAAATGGACGAGTAAAAAAAGTACGGGTGAAATAGCCAAAAAAAAATAGCAAGATGAAATCGATTTCATCCTGGCTTATACTTAAAAAATAGCAAGGATGAAACTGGGATGCATCCTGTAAAATAAAAATAAGAAAAAAATATTTGAAAATGGACAGGATGAAACCGGTTACATCCGCCTATTTTTAAATTTTTTGTCCATTTAAACAGTATCTTTTTAATTTTTGGCTATTTAAACAGTATCAAAACCTAAGTGTCTTTTTCACCCAGAAATTGTTGATTTTGGTCTTTTTGACCAATTTTGTGTTGAATAATATCAAAATATTGAGACCAGGTGACGGGGATTTAAAACACGCCGTGAAAGGAAAGCCAAAAGGCCGAGTATTCTCTGCGATCAAATAAAAAATACTGCTACTACAGCTAGATGACTTCCTGGCTCCTGCGGTAAGAGGCTTACATTAAAAAACAAAAAGATATTTGAGTCCAATGGGAGGACATTTGTGGTGGAATTGGTAGATTCCACCACCACAAATATCCAAGTTACAAGCAGGCCCAGCCTTGGGCGAAAGCTAATTTTGGGTAGCAATCCAAGGGCCCAGCCAAAACGTTAGTAAGATTTAAGTATAATGGTAAGCGATTTCGCTTCACGAAACCCGACTACTATGATCTTGTTTGCTGCTTAAATGTAGCGAAATCCCTTAGCTACACTTTAAAATAGAAGATCATTATCATTGCAATAAATGTAGCTAAATCCCTTAGCTACACCTTAAAATAGAAGATCATTATCATTGCAATTAAGCTGGGACACATTGTCGATGTCTTTGACCGATGATTTGTGGCCGACTTTGTTGAAGCATCCTTTCGATAAATCGACAGAAAAAAAAACATATTTATGTACAATATCCTCTTCTCAATGATATTATCCACTGGTTTATGCCATCTTATCTGTTGTCGTCGTTTTGAACAATGAAAAGAAGCATATTCTTTTCTCAATAAGCCAACGAAAATCGCTCTCGCTCTCTGATATAAGTTGGACCCAAAAGCATCATGTGCTAATCCTGGAAATGCAAGGCCCGATGGTTCATGTATTGATATTTATATTGTGCCGTTTCAAAAACGTAATGTACAGACAGAACTGGACAATTCAATTGTATTCTAATTAAACATCTCTGTTGGAAACGCCATCATATTCAAAGTTAGGAAATAAAGATAGTTGAATACTTGGATTAGTATTTTTGCTAATCAAGTGTACGAGGCAATGCTACTGAGAAGATGAACGCTCACGACCCATGTTTGTTATGTCCACAACACACTAGTCTTCTTCTTTAGACTTCTCTGGATATAACTGTTAATTTTTGTTTCTCACCGTACAATGCATGTTCAGTTCCCGCATTTATACGCAGACAGCACATGCATACCCTCCTTGGCCATCAGGTTAGCAACATAATGAAAAATGGGAGAAGTCGTATACAGAGCCGAGTCGGATTCTAAAAAGCCCCTGTGCAAACTTAATCCCAGCATCACAGATTCACAGGACCTTTTGTGCATGATCGCAAAAGTAAAAATCCCCAACTCCAAGGATATAGTACAACATAGAATAATATTTTTTGCAATCACTAACTAAGAAAAACAAAAATATAACGAGCAAAAGTCGAAAGATATGTATTTTATTTTGTAGAATCGATTCATGCGTTAAATTAGAAATTTAAAGCTAGTTTTAATGTACGAATAATAGAAAAAATTTACATTTAAACGTAGCACATACACTCCATACAAATCAAATAATCAAATATATTAATAATGATAAGTAGTTTAGTATATGAGCTACTAGCCATGAAGATTCACAATCAATAAAAGAAGAAATCTAAAAGCATTTTGATGTTTAAAAAACAAGCTCAGAACAGCACACTATAAAGACCAAAGGTCGAGGTTTCAAATTTCTTCAGCACTGCGAGGCCCTCCTGAATCTTCGATGCCCACTTTCAGAAGTGTATTTTACTGTAAATTTGCAATAATTCGTGACTTTCTTACCCATGTCCCAAGTAAAATGTAGTACGAGTGAGCTACTCACTCAGTGTCCGTATTAATCTATTCATGAGTGTCTTTAGTATAGTTTACCTGATACTGGTATTACAGGTTATATCTGTACAATTCCGTACGATTCTTGCTAGTCTGTCAGTCAGTCAAGTCCCGCTGTCTTTGACAAACCGTCTCAGAACAATCTCAGCCTTCTATATAAAGGCTTGAGTAATCTGTTTGCTCAGTGTGTTGTGTAGTGTGATAATTCTTATCCACACAATTTCTTCATGGTATCAGAGCCGATCTGGGCCTGATTACCTTTTTTTTTTTTCTTTGCTTCCGCCATTAAACCTGCAACACCAAACCTCTCTACTGATTCGATATGGATTCAAGTATTACAAAAGTTCCTCTAAACACAATCTCTAGTATAGTGCCATCCAAACTTCAAGATCACAATTTTCTCACCTGGAAAGCTCTTCTTCTTCCCTTATTCAAACGATACAATGTTCTTGGCTACATTGATGGATCAAAGAGGTGTCCAAATAAGTCTATGATCAAAGAAATGTTGCTCCTGAAGAAACTATCAACCCTGCGTGGATCAAATGGAATGAAGAAGATCAAACTCTCATTCTATGGATTCAATCGACTATTTCAGAGAGTGTAATATCATATGTTGCTGGTCCTACTACATCACATGATCTTTGGCAATCTATTGAACAGAGATTTGCCGCAATCTCTTCTACACACATCATTCAACTCGTAACAAAGCTCTCTTCCATCAAGCAAGGGAACAACACTATGATCAATTATCCGAATGATATAAAGAAAATATCCGATGCTTTATCTCATTGGATCACCAATATGTGAATCGAAATGATTGTAAGTGTTCTTAATGGTCTTGGATCTGCATTTGATTCTTTTTCTACATCAATTCGAGTTAGAAATCCACCAGTATCTTTAGGAGAATTACATAATCTTTTACTCAGTGAAGATATTGTATTATCTGAAAGGTCTAAGAATATCATTAACTCAGATGAAGCAAAAGCTTTTGCAGCCTTTCGAGCAAACAGATCTTATTCTCATTATAACTCAAAACCTAACTACTCATCAAGACCACCATTCAGACCTCATTATTCATATCCTTCTACATCTTCAGCATCTCACTTTCCTGTGAGAAACTATGCTTCAAATCCTTTTACTCCACCACCACCACCATCACCACCAAATCCATCTCCATTACCTACTTCTTCTGGCTCTTCCAACACTGGTGCAAGACCTCATAGACCAACTTGTCAAATCTGCTTCAAGTTTGGTCATTCTGCTATTGAATGTAACCAGCGCATGAATTTTTCCTATCAAGGTCGGCCGATTCCACCAAATATTCATGCTATGATGGCTTCAGCTGATGTTCTTGGAGAAAATCCCTGGTATTGTGACTCCGGAGCCACTGCTCATATCACCTCAGATGCATCCGATTTACAAGATTTTCATTCATACACAGGGAGTGAACAGATTACTACAGCAAATGGTGAAGGTATGCCAATTGCAGAATTAGGTAATTCTACCAAATTTCTACACTATAATTCTGTTAAACTACCAACAATTTTTCATGTTCCAACTGCATCTCATAAATTACTGTCAGTTCACAAATTTACAAGAGACAATAACTATAGTATAACATTTGAGGGTGACAACTTCTTTGTGAAGGATCTCAAATTTGGGAGGAATATTTTCCAAGGGCAGAGTAGTAATGGATTATATCCTATTCACTTAGCACCTACAGCAACTCAATCTTCAACTTCAGTGGCCACAACTCATCCATTTACAAGTTTATCTGCAGTGCAAGTTTCACCACAACTTCTTCACATGAGGCTAGGCCATCCATCTTTTCAATCCATGCAGAGAATTAGTCATAAATTTCCACTTAGTTCTATGTCTATCTCTAAATCTTTTGTGTGCAAAGATTGTCAGTTAGGAAGAGCTCATAAGCTTCCATTTTCTATTTCTAGTTCAGAATCTACTTATCCATTGCAACTATTGCACATGGATCTCTGGGGACCTTGTCCTGTGACTTCTTGTAAAGGTTTTACTTACTATTGTAACATCATTGATGATTACATCAAGTATTGTTGGGTATTTTCTTTAATGAGAAAGTCAGATTTTATCACTATCTTCAATGCCTTTAAATTACAAGTTGAGAACTTCTTTGATTTGAGGATCAAAGTTATTAGAACTGATGGAGGAGGAGAATTCATTAATAATGAACTTAGCAAATATTTAGCTACCCATGGTGTTGAGCATCAATATTGTTGTGCATACACTCCTGAGCAGAATGGAGTTGCTGAAAGTAAACACAAACATTTGTTGGGAATTTGCAGAACTTTGCTCATTCAGTCTAATCTGCAAGATTGTTACTGGGTGGATGCATTACAGACTGACTAACTACCTAATCAACCCAGGACTACCAACAATTTGCAATCTCTTTTCAGTCACCTTATGAGAAACTTTATGGGACTGCTCCAAATTACACTGCATTGAGAGCCTTTGGATGTGCTTGCTATCCATGGCTTAAGCCATATACACATTCCAAATTGGAGCCAAGAAGTAAATTGTGTATTTTCATTGGATATTCTTCTTCTCAGAAAGGTTATAGGTGTCTTGAACCTTGTTCTGGCAGAGTGTTCACCTCAAGACATGTTACCTTCAATGAAACAGCCTTTCCTGCACTTATTCACAGAATTACTAATGTCTCAAATAAAATGTAGATGTGGAACTAATTTGTAAAAATATCTTAAATTAGGATTTAAGCAGACCTTGACTCCTTAGTTTATAAACCTCTTCTTATTGTTTGTCTTTCGTGTTCTTGGCAGGAAAACATGGGACCTTCTTCTATTACTGCATTAAACCTGAGTCACTTGTCATTGGCATGGCTATAATTTCTGTCCGACTTTGTTGAAGTCCCTTTTTTTTTTCTTTGAAAAATATTTTGTTGAAGTTTTATCCATCAATGAAAATAAGCAATATCCATGTACGATATCTTCTTCTGAATGATATTATCCACTAGTTTTTTTCATTATTGTCGCGTTCTTTGAACATTTTAGTATAAATACGTGCATCCAACTTCAGAAGAAAACACACTATTTCAAGAAACCAAATAACTTCTCACTTTTCTTTCTTTTTTCAAAAGCCAGTCCATAAGCTCCTTCACTTAGCAATGGCATCCACTAAGAACTTGCTCTCTGTGCTATTGATGGCTTTTGTCCTCATGGCTGTAGTAAGTGAATTGGCAAATGCAAGTTCATTAACGGTGTATCGTTTAGGAGGTTGCGGTGGCGAAAGTCAAACATATAGTAACTGTGGATGCACAAACCTTTTATATATGGGTGGTTACTCATTTTCTTACACTGGTCAAACTGCTAGAATGTACAACACAGGAAATTGTCTTGGTGGGGGCGTTTTTACTCTCACCGGTAATGCCCGTATGTGCAGCCCTGTTGGATGGAGGAGTATTAACATCCAGTGTTAAGTAAAAAATTCAACCGTGGACCGGATGTCTCTACTATGAGACGGACATTATCATGTGTGGTCCTTGCAAGCATGCTTGTGTGCGGTAATGATAGGCTATATCATTACGTGCTTCCTAAATAAAAGTCTTATGTAAGTTAAATAAATCGGGGTATGACCCGTGCCTTAACGATAATCTTTGGGTTGTTGTTATTGCAGACTGTTTTTTTCTTAATGCATTCGATGCTTGTCCTATAACAAATTTATCTTTTATAATTCATGCTGGGTTAAGAATTATAGTTTATTTTTATTTTCTAATATTGTTTCAACATTTTAAGTATAATTTTTTCACTATAATTCCCGTCAAATGTAATCTGGTTACTCGGTTTTCATGTTGCATTTATATTGACATAGTTAGGAAAACTTGACCATGCAATGACCTGAGGCTCTAGACATACATATTATTGACCGCACCCATGGGTCATGGTTGACTACTTATGAGGAATGTTAATTTTGGATCAAGGTAGTGATGATTTCTCGGTTAGCCGCCCTAAAAAAGACAATGAAGCTTAGCAGAACAAAATAATTATTCTTCCTTTCTCCTATTCGTTTCCAAGATCATTTGTAATTTAGGAAGTAGCGTGAGCAAATAGCAGGTTGTACGATTTATCACATAAAAGTATAACCGAGTTATATTCATTGGGATGTATTTAATTAAGCAAATCATAGTTGTTTGGAGGTGTGATTCAAGTTTGTTAGCTCTACACAAATCTTAAGTAAGTGGGAAATTTTTATTTGTTTGTAGTCAGACTTTGTGGTTTCTGTAACTATTTTCTCTTTTTAACATAAACTTCTCTTTTAAACAAAAAAGGAAAAGAAAGTAGAGTACGCATGGGGTTGATTGAGCTTCAAACTTGGATAATTTGCTGCTAGCATGCTACGTTGTAAATATGATTATTTACCTACTACGTTTCTGGGGTTACTAGACAGTGGGATGGATTAGTCTATAATAATTAAAATTAAGCATATTCGTTTGGGATATTTTCTTCTCTAAGAATCAGATATCCCAAACGAATATGCTTAATTTTAATTATTATGGACTAATCCATCCCACTGTCTAGTAACCCCAGAAACGTAGTAGGTAAATAATCATATTTACAACGTAGCATGCTAGCTAAATTATCCAAGTTTGAAGCTCAATCAACCCCATGCGTACTCTACTTTCTTTTCCTTTTTTGTTTAAAAGAGAAGTTTATGTTAAAAAGAGAAAATAGTTACAGAAACCACAAAGTCTGACTACAAACAAATACCAAGAAACCTAAAAAAATACCAAACATTGTCTCATTGAGGAAAAAATGAGAGCTTCTCTCTCCTCGTTTCAACAAAACTTTTCCAAAAACCTTAGCATTTCCTTATTCAGATTTAGGATTCTTTCGATTAGATCTTAGAATTTCTTAGGTTTCTTGATTTCCTATTCCTTTTCCTCTCCATTCCTTACCCATCATGCAATCCGAAAAGCGTTTCATCCGAATAGACAGAAAATTTTTTAGATTTTCTTGTTCTTCTAAAACACCTTACTCACCCATCACTCTTTCAGAATTTTTTTCCAGTGGATCTTCACATGGATCCCTCTCTTTCAATCTTGCCAGTAACTTACAACAAATACTTTTTGAAGTAGCCAAAAACGGTGATGCTGGGAAATCACATTGGAAGTTTGAAGAAAAAGGCTTTTGGTTCATGGTGAACAAACATCAAAACGAGCAAGGATTTTATCTGCACATTCATCTATCAAACTCCAATAAAAATCCAACGTTTTTTTATGTACCATCAGGACCTGTGTATGAAGGTTGGTTTGCAATGGCTTCTGCATTAGAAAGTTTACTTCTATATTCTTCAACCATTAACAGAACTACACCTATTCCAAAACCAAATCTTCCGAAACCTCCTAATCAAAAAATCTCCTATGCTCAAATCCTAAAAAATAAACCACCGTCTGTTCCTTCTTCTATTCCAAAGCAAACTTTCATTCCTCCTCAACCACGTAAAAAATCTATAAATTCACCTTTCCAATGTGATAAGTTCTCTGCTTGTCATTCGATATCTATTAAAAATGCAAGAGAGGGTGAATACTTACAGATTTCTTCTTTGGATTCGAAACCATTAGGAAACTGGCAGAATGCTTTTGTACTCTCTGCGTCTTCCTCTTTTAGTACTTGGTCTCTTGTTTCCAAATCACTGGAACAAATTTTGGGTTTCAACTCTACGTTGTTCCCTATTAATTCATCACAAGCTATTTTCTATGTTCATGATCTTTATAAGGTCCATAATTTCCTGTTTTCTTTTGTGTATGACAACTTAATCTTTACAGTAAACAGATGGAATTCAGAATTTTGGGTATCTAAAACGTCTACATTGGATACTGATTTTAAGATTGAAATTCACGGAATACCGTATCAATTATGGTCATCAGATCTTATGCACGCTATGGGTAAAATATGTGGTGAGGTCCTTTGCATTGATCCTACTACTCTAAGTCTCGTAGATCTAAGTGCAATGAAGATGAAGATCAGAAACAAGCATGGCATCAATTTTATCCCAAGATCTGTGAAGGTACACACCAAACAGGGTGTTTACACAGCATTCATTACGGTGGTTCATATCATCAATAAGCAGGTTGTAAGTTCGTTCTTAAGATCATCAAAAGTATATGATCATCATGTCAAGGTCAAGCGTCCACCTACATCACGAAATTGGAGGAGTAAGAAGCGACAGAAATTTGGCCCAGAAATTACTCCGCCACCTACGCCGGCTTCTGTTACGGAGAATTTTCAAAATTTGAACTTGCACTCGACAAAGTCAGCACATCATGGTAAGAGGAAAAAAAGGACCGGTAAAAGGAAACAGTCTTTGCAATCCAGGGCACAATGGCGAGTCACCAGTCATCATTCAGTTAAAGTCCAAACACAACCTACACCCCAACCTATCACCGAGATACCCAACCCTAATATCCAACAAAATTCAGCCATAACCACAAATATTTCTGTTCCTTCTAAAGCTGCTGACTTTGTGACAGACATGGACTCTGTAACAGATATGGATACGGATGAAATTTCATCCCCATCAAAACCTGCCTTCCAACTTTCTTTAGATGAGTTTTCATCCACTTCAAACTCTCATTCTAATAATAAAACTTCGGAATTCATTCATTCTTTCATACACCATTATCAACCACCTATTCCCACATCTGTGACACCCTCCATAAATATCCATTCCCTCCTTCAGAAAACTGCCTCTAAACCACCTTTACTACCAAATCCAATTCCCGTATCTTTGTCCGGCCTACAAAATTCAACCTTTGTTTTACCATCTTGGATTGTCGAAGAAGTTAACAGATTATTTACATATGGTGTGAGTTTGGGTATTAAGTTAGACTGCATGCCAAATCATTCTAAGAATTTTTTTCTTAATATGGTTTCGACTGAAGGTCCGGTGTTGAAGAATAAAAACTTGCATCCATCAAAAGTGACAATTTGCATTCAGAAGAATTTTGCAGTCCAAACGTTGTGCCGTGATATTTCTCCTTCTAAGCTATCTTTAAGAGAACCAAAAGAACGAGCTACTCCACTTCTTGGTTTTCTAGATACTTTCATCATTAACATTGAAGACAGTATAGAAGAGAATGGATGTTTGATCAAGGAGGATAATAGCTCTTCTTCCACACCAATTTATCCCCCTGGATTTGAACCTGTAACAGATGTAGAACTGTATGATGATGCTAGTTCTCCTGTTATTTCAAATGGGGTTCTACCTAAGAAGTTGTTGTCTGAATGGAAAAGACTTGGAGTAACACCATCATCTGCTGGATGTTCGGCTACTAAGTCAAAAAGAAGAGCTGTGGGTTTGCTTGTTTCCAAATGAATATGCAGATTCTTTCTTGGAATGTCAGAGGATTGTGTTCAAGAGAAAGAAGAACAGTTGTGAAGAAAGTAATACAACTTTATAAAGTTCCCATCATCATTCTTCAAGAGACCAAGATGATGTACTGCTCTGATTTCGATATTCAACAAATTTGTGGAAATAACAATTATGGTTGGACTTTCCAACAATCTGTTGGTAGTTCAGGAGGAATGATCATACTCTGGAATAATGATATTCTGGAAGTTAATGATTCTTTAGTTGGAGATTTTACACTTTCGATTGCTTGTACAAACAAAGCAGATGGTTTTCAATGGATCTTAACTAATGTGTATGGTCCTAATAAACCTCAAGAAAGATGCATCTTTTGGGAAGAACTAGATAATGTGTGTAGATTCTGGGATCTTCCATGGTGTATTGGAGGGGATTTTAATACAGTTCTTTGTTGTGATGAGAAAAAGAATTGTTCTACAGTCACCAAGAGTATGAAGGGTTTTGCTAGCTTTATTGAACAACATGAGCTAATTGATCTTCCTCTCAAAGGTGCCAGGTATACTTGGTCCAACAATCAAACTAATCCTATCATGTGCAGGCTTGATAGATTTCTTCTCTCTCCTTCCTTTGAACTCAAATTTCCCCTAGCCTCTCAGCTTGCAAAACCAAGACCAACTTCTGATCATATCCCTTTAATCCTTGATCTCTCTGATCCTTCTTGGGGACCTAGCCCGTTTAGATTTGAGATTCTTTGGTTTTTGGAAAATGGCTTTGTTGAAATGGTGGAAAATTGGTGGAACTCTTTTTGTTTTGCAGGTACGCCCAGTGAGATTTTTTGGTTAAAGCTAAAAGAACTGAAAGGTTTACTCAAATTGTGGAACAAAAACACTTTTGGCCATACAACAACAAAACTCCAAAATATTTTGTCAGACATACAGGTGATAGACAGTGCTTCTGAAAGTGTTTGTTTGTCACAAGAGCAAGTCACTACTAAGATTAATCTTCAAGCTGATTTTGAAAAAGTAACTCTTATGGAAGAGACTGCCTGGAGGATCAAATCTAAATCCAAATGGATCAAAGAGGGAGATAGAAACACTGCTCACTTCATGAGAATTTCTCTTTGCAAAAGGAGGTACAAATTAATTAGACAATTATACATAGATGGAGTTATGGTTTCGAAAAAGCAGTTTTTGCAGGATCATATTGTTACCTTTTATAGGTCCTTATTTACTGAAGAGATGCTAATAAGACCTGAATTAGAAGACATTAATTTTGATCAAATCAACTCTGAAGAGGCTTGTATTCTTGAAGCCATTTTCACTGAAGATGAAGTTTATTCAGCTATAAAGGATTTGGGTAATGACAAGGCACCAGGCCCAGATGGTTATCCTATTTTATTCTTTTTCAATTGCTGGAAGTTCTTGAAACAGGACTTAATGGCAGTGGTGCAAGAGTTCTGTACAAGCGGAAGAATAGATACAAGACATAATTCAACCTTAATTGCTTTGGTTCCAAAAAGAGATTGTATTGAAACAATAAAAGACTGTAGGCCTATTTGTTTGCTCACTAGTGTTTACAAGATCATATCCAAAGTTCTAGCTACCAGATTGAGCTTAGTTATGGATAAACTAATTTCTCCTGTGCAGTGTGCTTACATCCAAGGGAGGCAAATTATTGATGGTACTCTTATAGCTAATGAGATGGTTGATTCAAGACTAAGCTCTGGTGTACCTGGTTTAATTTGCAAAATAGATCTAGAGAAGGCATTTGACAGAGTAAGTTGGGTTTTTTTGGAAAACATGTTAAGAAAAATGGGTTTTGGTCATAAATGGTGTAAATGGCTGAGATTTTGTTACTCAACAGCTTCATTTTCTGTTCTTATTAATGGTACTTCTTTTGGGCACTTCAATAGCTCAAGAGGGGTAAGACAGGGAGATCCTTTATCACCACTTCTTTTCAACATTGCTATGGAGGGATTCTCTAGATACTTGGACAGAGTTGCAGAAATGGGTCAATTCAATGGCTTTTCAAATGTGCACAATGGAATTGTGATCAATCATCTACATTATGCAGATGACACAATTTTTTTTCTTAATAATTCAAGAGATGAACTTCATAATTTGTTCTCTTCCTTGAAGTGTTTTGAATTAATTGCAGGTTTGAAAGTTAATACAGCAAAGACAAGAATCATTCCAATTGGTGACTGTCAAGATTTACAAGCTTGGGCAGTGGAGCTAGGATGTATTACTGATAAGCTTCCTTTCATTTATTTGGGTATGCCTCTAGGGCTAAAGCAAATTCCAAAGCTATCTGGGATCCAGTAATCAAAAATTTGATGTCGGGCTTTCTCATTTGAGCAAAATATCGGTTTCAAGGGAGGTAAACTCACAATGTTGAAAACTATTCTCTCTTCTCTTCCTTTATACTATTTCTCTCTTTTTAAAGCTCCAATTTCAGTTATAAATCATCTTGAAAAGAAAATGAGAGACTTCTTATGGGGTAGTTCAAAAACTTCTCATTTGGTTAACTGGGGTTTGGTGCTTGCTGATAAGAGTAGAGGAGGATTAGGTGTTTTAAATCTCAAACAAATGAACATTGCATTACTTGCGAAGTGGGTCTGGAGATTTGGTACGGAGAAAGAGCAACTCAGTGCAAGATTATAACCGAGAAACATGGTGCTATGTCTTCTCATTGGTTACCAGTAGAGTAACTAATTCGTGTGGGATTTCTTCTTTGGAAAACTATTGCGAAACAAGTCGGCTGATCAATGCTCATATTTCTATTAACATTCACTC
Organism: Papaver armeniacum; assembly: GCA_023531295.1. Lineage (NCBI taxonomy): Eukaryota > Viridiplantae > Streptophyta > Magnoliopsida > Ranunculales > Papaveraceae > Papaver > Papaver armeniacum. The sequence continues at coordinate 1,709,369 of JAJJWW010006838.1, forward strand.
GGGTTTAAGGGTCTCTTTTCGGGTTTGATAAATGGAATGGCGATGAGTCTTTAAATAATTCTTTCCCGAGCTGTTTAGATTAGCAAAAGACAAATATGGCTCGATTTGCTTCTCAAATTTCTAATGGGAATTGGGCTTTTGATTTTAAAAGAAGATTCTTTGGAAGATGAAGTAGATCAGTTTGCTACCTTACTACTTAGAATTGGGTCTTCCTCCAACACTAAGTAACTTCTCGAGATACAAGAAGATGGATTTTAGGAAACAACGAGTGTTCTCGGTTAAGTCGCTCTATTCTCGGTTAATTAAGTCGGATGGAGTGGATGATTTTCCTTATAAATTTGTTTGGAAATAAGAAAATCCCACCAAAAGTTTGCTTCTTAGTTTGGTGTGCGGTACACTGCAAGCTCAACACTAAAGACATGCTTTTACATAAAGGAATGGATCTAGATAATGACTCGCATAATGTGTGGAAACTCTGTAGAATCTCGCAAATCATCTTCTTCTTCATTGCAAGGTGGCTTACAATTTGTGGTTTAACTTGATTCCATCTGGTTGGAGCCGGGTAACACCACATTCCCTCGTATGATATAGCTCATGCTTGGCAACATGTTTACAAACCTTCAAATTCTCGTCTACTTGGAACATGATCCGGCAGCAATAGTTTGGGTTCTTTGGGCGGAAAGAAATGCGCGCACTTTTGAAGAGAAGCACTTGTTTAAAACTGATTTGGATTTAATCATTGAAGCCAAATCTTTGTAACTGCCTGGGCTTTGGCTTTTGGACATCAGAATATGTCTGTAGGTGACAATTGGGATGCCAATTTTTTCTAAGTAATGTAGTTTTTATTGTTTTCCTTTGCTACTCCTTGTAGCTTGTACATTCTTCTCCTTTTAATAATATCTTTCACTTCTTATCAAAAAAAAAGAATCAGAAGAAAATCTCATATCGTCATCCATAATTAATGGAAACCGTCATTATTGATGGCCGGATTTTGACTCATGGTCAAAATTTTGAAATAAAAAAGTGACACTAATTAATATGCACCGGGGTTTTGAACCATCAGCTGTCTAACTACAATTAATATTTATTAATACAAAATCTTATAGATGAACGGAAGACCGAGTACCGTGGTGGGCACCGTGCGAGAGGGAGGTGGGATTCACGCCTGCCCACCACCCTCCGGATGCTAAGCACGCAGAATTTAGGAGCGTCAGATCCTCTCGGTGGAATTCACGGTATTACCCTGGTGGGTGTATCATTGCTCAATGTATATACTTATGCTCTCAGTAGTTGTCTTCTTTATTACAGTACAAGGATTCACCTCTCCCAACGCTGTTAATTAATTTTTATCTCTCACCATCCTTAAACTTACATGCATGCTCAACTCCTGCATTCGTATACAGACAGGCGACATGACATACCCTATACCCTCAGCTTAGCACCCTAATGAAAAAATAAAAAGTTAACAGTCACACAGGTAGCCGGTGTTATGTAGAGCAGCACTACAGACCCCACAAACCCTGGCCTTGAGCTTAGCAACAGCCTTATGACACCTATCTGCCGCTCCTAATGGGACAACCAAAATCTAAAATTCGGCAGTATGTAACGAGGGAGTATTCGACACGTGGATTTATCGCCACAATACTTGTGAGGAAGTAGCATACCTAAGTGATTGTACGTAATTAATTTCATACAAAATAAGTCTCACACAATAAACATCGCCACAACCATGCTATGACTGCCGCTACAAAACCCAAACTTGCTCCGCGCCTGAAGGCAAATGGCACAGTTGTAGGGGCAAAATATCGCACAACACGTTTAAGAGGGCGCGTCATTCATACATTTCCTTAGCTCGCATAATTTATGCACATAAAAGAAGCACAACAACATAAAAGGAGCACATCAACATTCAAGGAGCGCAGCAGCATTAAGAGAGCGACGTGATATCAAGAGCGTGAGGCAATATTAGCTGTATTCCATTATCTATTAGCTGTCATCCATTATGTAAACACCTGTATAAAGAGAAAGGCAGGAGAGAGAAAAGGAGTGGTCGACCTTATTCTTTGTATTTATCTTCTTCCTCCATTACCTAAAACTAGATCTAGAGCTCTACCAAAAACCCCATTAATGGTGATTCTAAATGTAATACTCAATACTCATAGTGAAGAACCATGGATGTAGATCACATTGATCGAACCATGTAAAAAATCCTTGTTATTTATATTTCTAGCATTTATATTGATAATTAGGTGACAAAGATGATTAGATCTAGAAATTATTATCATAAGGGGTGTGTTGCAGGATTTCCTGCAACTACAATAATTGAAATCGAAACAAACTAAGATCAAAACTATGATATGAAAATTGGGATGGAGACTACAACTGCTTCCATTGAGAACAATAAGAAGAAGAGAAGAAAGTCTAAGAAAAACAAAGAAATGTTGTCATTAGAGGAGGTTCAAGAAGGTATTAAGAATGCAGTTGACAATAGTATTCCGCTGGCTTTGCAAGGTGTTCAATCCTCTTCTTCTGATCCATCAATTCCCCTGGTTTCGAAACCTATAACAGATTCCAAGGGTTTGTAGAAGAGCATGAGGTAGCTTCAGCTCCTTTAATCTTGGAAGTTGCTGAGATTAGCATCATAAACCAGCTTCGTCTCGGCCAATTCTTGGAGCCAACTTAAATCCGAGCCTAAAATATAAAGTGACAGGTCTTTTCCCTAATGGTACGTTAAGTACACAAAGAAATTCTTGTTTTAAATCACTTTCTAATCCTAACAAAATTCCTGCAGTTAACCTAATGGAAGCTGGTTCCATATAGGGTTTTTCCTTTTCTTCTTCGAAGGAACATCGTCAGGAAAGGTTTGATGAGGTTGCGAAAAATCACATAGGTTTAGCCATTGAAGAGGTTGACGAAAGTCCTTCTTGACTGTGGCTTGTGTGCTGTCTTGGATTTCACAAGTTTCAGTTTGCTTCTTAGGTTCTTTAGTAGTTGTCTGGAAATTCTAGTGGTTCTTTCTCTTGCTCCGGAATTTTCAGCACACTTTTTTTCCTTAAGTTTCTCCTTTGTGCTCTTGCTTTAGTTAGGGCTGTTTAGCTCTCTTTTAAGTTGTATTCGCTCGCGCATAACTTGTGTGCTCATTAATACAATTACTTTCGCCGATAAAAAACAAACAAACTATGATATGAGAAGTTAACCTTAGTTGGTAAACGGTCCTAGTTTTTTTATTTTTGTCTTTCGTGTTTTCGGTTGGAAAAGATAAGACTCTGTATTAGCTCATCAAGTCTAAGACACTTCTAGGAGGTTTATTGGCTGATAATTTCGCCCAACTTTGTCGAACATTTTTTTAAAGAACAAACTTTGTTGAAGATTTTACCATCATGTCCACATCTACTCGAAACAAGAAACAATATCCATTGGAGATGTTTTCTGCTGAATGATATTATCCATCTATTTTTTCTTTGCACGTTTCCTCAATCTTGTCGCATTCTTTGAACATTTAACTATAAATACCTTTATCCAACTGTTGATGGTGGTTTTTAAACAAAGGGTAAAATCGTAAAACACCAAATAACCTAATGTCACAAGTGACACATTTATTAGGAATTTTAATGCATGTAGTCAGTAATTAATAGGGGGTATTTTTTCAAATTAGGGTTACAACGAACAAAACCCTAATTCCCCTCCATGCCAGTGGCAAATCATACCAGCCACACCTAGCCAAAGCTAGCCGCACCACTATGCCAATGGCAAAGCATGCCAACCATACCAAACGCGCCGAAGCATGCCAACCATGCTAGCCGCACCTCCGTGCCAATGGAAAATCATGCCAGCCACACCTAGCCCAAGCTAGCCGCACCTCTATGCCAATGGCAAAGCATGCCAGCCATACCAAACGCGCCGAGGCATGCCAACCATGCTAGCCGCACCTCCGTGCCAATGGCAAATCATGCCAGCCACACCTAGCCCAAGTTAGCCGCACCTCTATGCCAATGGCAAAGCATGCCACCCATACCAAACGCGCCGAAGCATGCCAACCATGCTAGCCGCACCTCCGTGCCAATGGCAAATCATGCCATCCACACCTAGCCCAAGCTAGCCGCACCTCTATGCCAATGGCAAATCGTGCCATCCATACCAAACGCGCTGAAGCATGCCAACCATGCTAACCGCACCTCTATGCCAATGGCAAAGCATGCCAGCCATACCAAACGAGCCGAAGCATGCCAACCATGCTAACCGCACCTCTATGCCAATGGCAAATCATGCCAGCCGTACCAAACGCCCAAAGCATGCCAACCATGCTAGATTCACCTCCGTGCCAATGGCAAATCATGCCACCACACTTAGCCCGAGCTAGCCGCGCCATGCCAACACACTTTGCCTTGGCCCTAGCTACGCTGGTCACGCCACGCCAAGCCCAAACACCCTTACAGCCACGCCATGCCAAAGTAGCGCCCGCACCTAGGCTTGCAAACCATGCAACCCAGGCCAAATTGGCCACACATGCCATTGGCACATGCCAACACGCACCGCTGGTAGCGTTTTCTACCAAGGCGCGACCCAAATTGGCCACGCATGCCATTGGCACATGCCAACACGCTCGCTGGTAGCTTTTTCTACCAGGGCGCGACCCAAACTGGCCATAGTTAGGAAAACTTGACCATGCAATGACCTGAGGCTCTAGACATACATATTATTGACCGCACCCATGGGTCATGGTTGACTACTTATGAGGAATGTTAATTTTGGATCAAGGTAGTGATGATTTCTCGGTTAGCCGCCCTAAAAAAGACAATGAAGCTTAGTAGAGCAAAATACTTATTCTTCCTTTCTCCAGTTCGTTTCCAAGATCATTTGTAATTTAGGAAGTAGCGTGAGCAAACAGCAGGTTGTACGATTTATCACATAAAAGTATAACCGGGTTATATTCATTGGGATGTATTATCGGCCGCGACCTTTTATTAAGGTAGTCGGTTTGCTAGTTTTACAGAATTGTTTTTTGTTGATACAGACAAAAAGTAATAACCCCGTGTTTGGAGGGCGCAATAGGTTTGTTGCTAAATTCATTGTTTTAATTAAGCAAATCATAGCTGTTTGGAGGTGTGATTCAAGTTTGTTAGCTCTACACAAATCATAGCTGTTTGAAAGCAGAGTACGCATGCTACGTTGTAAATTTGATTATTTACCTACTACGTTTCTGGGGTTACTTTCCGTTAGATAAAGCTTTGGAACTAGACAGTGGGATGGATTAGTCCATAATCAATAAAATTAAGCATATTCGTTTGGGATATTTTCTTCTCTAAGAATCAGAAGAAAATCTCATATCGTCATCCATAATATAACCGGATTTTGACTCATGGTCTAAATTTTGAAATAAAAAAGTGACACTAATTAATATGAACTGGGGTTTTGAACCATCAGTTGTCTAACTACAATTAATATTTATTAATACAGAACTTCTAGATAACAGAGAGTTGAATACTCGAATTAGCATTATTGTGAATCAAATGTATATCGGAAAGTATAGATGAACGGAAGACTGAGTACCGTGGTGGGCACCGTGTGAGAGGGAGGTGAGATCCACGCCTGCCCACCACCCTCCGGATGCTAAGCACGCAGAATTTAGGAGCCTCAGATCCTCTAGGTAGAATTCACGGTACTACCCTGGCGGGTGTATCATTGCTCAATGTATATACTCATGTCCTCAGTAGTTGTCTTCTTTATCATAGTACAAGGATTCACCTCTCCCAACGCTGTTAATTAATCTTTATCTCTCACCATCCTCAAACTTACATGCATGCTCAACTCCTGCATTCGTATACAGACAGGCGACATCACATACCCTATACCCTCAGCTTAGCACCCTAATGAAAAAATAAAAAGTTAACAGTCACACAGGTAGCCGGTGTTATGTAGAGCAGCACTACAGATCCCACAAACCCTGGCCTTGAGCTTAGCAACAGCCTTATGACACCTATCTGTCGCTTCTAATGGGACAACCAAAATCTGAAATTCGGTTTGTATGTAACGAGTGAGTATTCGACACGTCGATTTATAGCCACAATACTTGTGAGGAAGTAGCATACCTATGTGATTGTACCTAATTATTCAAGCTTGTTAGAGGGGCGGCAAGAAATGGTAGAGGGGCGGCAAGTGTGATAGCAATGTCTCTCTTATTGGTTAGGGGGTGTCCTATAGGGGGTGTAGATTGACTAGATTACCCTTTTCACCTTAAATTAACCAAAGTATATCAATTTTTTAACCCTAATGAATCAAAAAAATCAAATCAGTTTTTTTTTTTTTCATCTTCTTCATCATCTTCTCTTCTCCTCCATCAACCCTAACCTCCATTAAAACCGAAAATTTCATCGTCTTCGATTAATCGACGATTTGAAAAATGTTTGGAAACACCCAGTTAAGGTTTAGTTTATCGTGTTGGATTTAAGTTAATTTTGTATCAAAAATTAGGGTTTTGTATGAAATTGAAATTGAAATTTCTGGGTTTATGCTAGTTACGGTTGGTAATAACTCAAATAAGAACCGTAACTGTAGATTGAGTTGATGTTACGGTTGGTTTAAACTCAAATACCAACCGTAAGTTCTTAGTTTTGAGAATATGTTCAGTTACGGTTTTTATTTGCATCATATTTATCAACCGTATTTGAGTTACGGTTTGTTACTCAAACAACCATACCAACCGTAAATAATCCCGTGTCTTAAGAATTTATCAAATAATGATTTACGGTTCAAAAGTTAAGTTGACACACCAACCGTAGGGTAGTTACGGTTGGTCTCGATTCATTAGTTACCAACCGTAGGGTAGTTACGGTTGTTGTCCAAATTTAATTACCAACCGTAACTGGTTTTACGATTGGATCTTCCCTAAATTTAACCAGTTACCGTTGGTATTCGATAACTTACGAAGAGTTACGGTTGGTCACGAGCAAAATTGCAACTGTAAGTTCTTCTGAAAATTCAAAAGTTTTGATTTTGTTATGTACTTTAGATAATTTTGAGCGAGAAAAAGCTAATTGGAACTAATTTAGAAGAATATCGGGTCACTGGAATCACTCATTTGGTTGAGTGAATCAAAATCTAGGGTTTCACAAGTATCACATAAGTTTTCTTTTGCTTCTCCTCTTAATGTTTTTTTTTTTTTTATAACTCTAAAAATCTGATTTTAGAGTTATAATAAGTGAAAATTAATTATCAACACTAATCTTGATTATCAACACTAATCTTGATTATTATTACTAATCTTGATTATTAACAATAAGGGTTAATTAGTCATTTCCATATTTTCATTGATAAGGGGCACTTGAATTTCCTTGTAATGACCTTTTTTGTTTTATTAGGTTGCCGCCCGCCCCTCTACCATTTCTTGCCGCCCCTTTACCAAGCTTGTAATTAATCTCATACAAAATAAGTCTCACACAATAAACATCTCCACAACCATGCTATAACTGCCGCTACAAAACCCAAACTTGCTCCGCGCCTGAAGGCAAATGGCACAGTTGCAGGGGCAAAATATCGCATAACACGTTTAAGAGAGCGCATCATTCATACATTTCCTTAGCTCGCATCACTTATGCACATAAAAGAAGCACAACAACATAAAAGGAGCACAACAACATTAAAGGAGCGCAACAACATTAAGAGAGCGGCGCAATATCAAGAGCGTGAGGCACTATTAGTTGTATTCCATTATGTACCTATATAAGGTGAAAGGCAGGAAAAACAAAAGGAGAGGTCAACCTTAGCCTTTGTATTCATCTTATTCCTTCATCACCTAAAACTAGATCTAGAGCTCTACCAAAAACCCCATTAATGGAGATTTTAGATGTAATACTCATGTAATTTCAATACTCATAGTGAAGAACCATGGATGTAAATCACATTAATCGAACCATGTAAAAAATCCTTGTGTCTATTTATATTTCTAGCATTTATATTGATAATTAGGTGACAAAGAAGATTATATCTAGAAATTATTATCATAATATCATAAGGGGTGTGTTGTAGGATTTCCTGTAACTACATCAGTTGAAATCGAAACTATATCAAAACTATGATATGACAACTGAGATGGAGACTACAACTGCTTCCATTGAGAACAATAAGAAGAAGAGAAGAAAGTCTAAGAAAAAAAAAATGTTGTCATTAGAGGAGGTTCAAGAAGGTATTAAGAATGTCGTTGACAATAGTGTTTCGCTGGCTTTGCAAGATGTTCAATCCTCTTCTTCCGATCCGTCAATTTCCCCTGGTTTCGAAACCTATAACAAATTCCAAGGGTTTGTAGAAGAGCAGGAGGTAGCTTCAGCTCCTTTAGTCTTGGAAGTTGCTGAGATTAGCATCACTAAACCAGCTTCGTCTCAGCCAATTCTTGGATCCAACTTAAATCCGAGCGTAAAGTCTAAATTGACAGGTCTTTTCCCTAATGGTACGTTAAGTACACAAAGGAATTCTTGTTTTAAATCACTTTCTAATCCTAACAAAATTCCTGCAGTTAACCTAATGGAAGCTGGTTCCATATAGGGTTTTCCTTTCCTTCATCGAAGGAACATCGTCAGGAAATGTTTGATGAGGTTGCAAAATATCACATAGGTTTAGCCATTCAAGAGGTTGACGAAAGTCCTTGTTGACTGTGGCTTGTGTTGGAACAATTGCCGAATTATGCCTGCACAACAAATAAAATCAAACACGAAACAAACAACGTTATTGTTATGGCTGAGTCGCGGACTAGGTCGCTTTCTTTAAGACGTTTCGCGGCTCTGCCCAAGATTGTGCAAGCAGTTCTTCAATGTCGCGTCGTCCCCAGGATAAAACAGCCGAGATCAATCTCTTACATAGTCACTCTTGCACGGTGAGAGGATGTGAAACTTCTACACTTCATTCTTGCTCAGAAACTCATTTAGAAAAATAAGAGATGTTCACACACTTATTTTTCTTTCTCACAAAAAATCCATTTTTTTCTTTAAAACTCAAAAGACCTAGAATGGAAAAGCTCTCACACACTTTTGAAAAGGTTTCAACCACTCTCCATATAATAAAATTCTAATTTTATTTTTTAATATCCAAGAATAAAGATGGGATTAAATGAAAGACATTATTATGATGTTAATGAGCATCATTAACCCATTCAACAAAAAACGGTTTTTGACATTAACACAAAATAAATTTATTACCTAAGAGAGAGAATAATTGTCACATTAAAAACATTTAAATGAGACATTAAAATTTTGGAAATCAATAATGTTTTTAAAACATATAATCCCAACAATCCCCCACTTATATTTTTTCAAAACATTGAGCAAGAACGTACAGAGTTGTGCATAAGCAAAGGTGTCTCGCGACTTGAACCTTTACGTAGTGTTAATAGGCTCTCTTAAAATCTGACCATAGAGTTAACATAAGTCTTGAACTCTAGGAGATAAAAAGATTACTCAACACACACGACTATACTAGTGTAAAGTCTAAAGCCAGCACATTACGGCCCTGCGCTTGTATCCCAGTTTAATGAATGATCTAGAGAACTGCCCATATTCTCATAGAAAGCGGCCACACTTTCACATTCATATAGGTGAGTCTATCAAGAGTACTCCTGAATGTACCCCACTCTAAATAGAGATATAAACATCATTAAGAGTTTAAAATTTAAAATTAAAATTAAACTCAACCTTTACTCATTTCAGGATGTCATGCCGTGGGATGAATTCTTCAAAAGCATGATTCTTGCATCTCCATATCACCTATGACTTCGTCTAGTCCCTTTGAACCTATTTCTAGGTTGGGTATCCATCATAGATGACTCAATCTCAATGGGCATCAACCTCATCCCTAAGATGTATTCACATCTTCTTATCAATCCTTTCGTCAAAGGACTAATGGAAACTCGTTTCAGACACTCTATAATCCATATTCTCATAAAATCAACTCTTATAGTTGTCGTTACATTCTCAATTCATGCAATAGCCGCGGTACTATCACATTGGATTAATAAATCATTCCTCTATTTATTAGAGGATCGAATCGCTCCATCCCTTAAAGGATTCAACCGAAAGGATGTCAAATCAGCTTCGCAATATCCTTAAAGGATTGCGGTAACCATTTAGATAGTGTATTTCTAGGCGTAAGATGTGTTTGAAACACCTCACAACCTTCTCAATATTTTACCAATTTTCCATACTAGGATTGGTAAATCTGAATATAAAATCCCCACTATGGAAGCTATATATTACACCCCCACTACAAAAAATACTTAATATATATATATATATATATTGTCAATCACGTAGCAAAGAAGCATACTGAGCTACCATACTCATGTCTAGTGCAATCACACACAATCTGAAAATCATTAGCACTAAACCAAATGAGTGAAAACTTATTTACAGTCAGACTATATATATATTTCCGTCTCTTTTAAAAATTCTATTTTCATTGAAATGAAAATTGATCCAAAGAAAGAAAAATTCGTTTCAAAAATACACACCATCTTCACTCAAGTCTTTCATGTCAAATAGCAAACTAAGCATGTTCTCAATTTCATTTTCATCCTATAAGTTAGAATAAAAATTCAACAAATCACTTATGCATACAAAACAAATAGTATTGTGCATTTCACTTTCATCAATTCTGAAATCATTCGAATGAATCAAGTTGTTAAAGTTGTTTTCAGAATATAAAGGATAACTTATCTAACTTATATGATTTCTTTTATTGTAGAAACTACACAATTTTCCATGATTGGTTTACATAGATTCTCATCCTTAACTTACACAAAAGTATATATTTCTACTTATGACTATAACAAATCACACATTGTAGAAACAACATCAACAAAACAAGCATGTAAGTTATTTAGCGACATGAATGTAAGAGTCAACAATTTTCTGTTTGCTTGTCTAAAAACAATAGGCTCATAAAAACTTTTTTTCAAAGATTTAATAGTTTAAAGAACAAAGTTACTTTCTATAAGAAGTTATCTTTCAAATTATAAGCAACAAAATATTCATGACTAAAATTTAGTCTCACTATATATGCTTTTCTAGGTTCATTCTTAGTGAATTACTTGTCACCTTCATTTTTCTAGTTCCTCTAATTTAAATCAAATGTGTTAAAGCATAGGATATGGAACCCCCACTATTTTTTTTTTTGACTCAAACAAGAATTTCAAAACAATATCCAAAGATCCCAAAACTTGTGAAAAACTAATAAACCAATGATCTAAACCCAAATCGTTTTGCACAATATAGAGAAAAATTTAAACAATTTTCTTGAAAGCAACATTGCCTAATATTCACTACTCAAAAATCATATTTGATATCAAGACAAGTTACTCGAAGCATCTTTATAAAATTCTCAAAGACTTTATTTCATCCAATACCATTGCAAATTACGTAAGATTTGAAAATGTACATGCTTTTATGAGTTAGGTAAGATTATTACATACATGTTACTCAAAAATTCACCAAGTTCATAAGAAAATAAAACATGCTCATAATCATCACTAACTCATTGATTTCTTAAAAGCATGACAAAATCTCATGAATTCAAATATTCAAAATTTAATTCATGTTATGATAAAATTGAAATATTATGCTCAAACATTTTATCCATAACATATCATTTGTAGTAGTGCAATGATCAAATTCAACAAATTTCTTATCTCACTCTTGTTTATGATAAGATATGAGGATCTTGTTATTAACAAGATGAACATCTTGGAACCTAGATACATCTTTAACAGGATTGTTCTACCCAAAGTAAACTTTTAGGCTATACCAATACCGAAAATCCTAGTGATGTGAGTGTATCTCAACACCACTTTCTTTCAAACGATTCGGTTCAACTTTTGAACCATAACCTATCAAAACAAATATGGTGTAAAACACCAATCTATATCAACCTCTCACCGTATCCATAGTTCACACCGAGTTGTTAATAACATTTGATATCCTTGCAATGCCGTGCAAGAATAACAAATAGTCTCATAATCAATATTATGTTCATTTCTTGGTGAGAGTTGATATTCACATTTGTTTTGACTAGGTTTCTAATTATTTCGGTTTTGGGTTCGTATCAAATTATATCTCATAAGTTCCAAACTTATATGAGTCACATATTTATTGTCATACACAATAATTCTCAACATCTTGTTTCCCAAAATTTTATTCTAAGATTGAACAATCAATTTATTCAATTTAGAATGCCATTATTGATCACTACAACTACAAATAATTCATCAACCATACCTCAATTGCTTTTAAAGCTCAATTGGTTATAAACCATTGTCCACTCTTTGCACACCAACAAAGAAATCAACAACCCCATTGCTCCACACATCGATTAATCTCCCGAAATTTTTATTTCATTAGAAAATAAAAACTGACAAGTAGGTGAATTCTCATGCACCTGTCACAATCATTCACATGTGAGCATTCGAAACCAAAAATAAGTAAGGTATGCACTTACATAATTACTTAAAATCAATTAAAATATAGTACTCCAAGTTTCTCTTAAATTCCAAACAAAGATTCAAAGTTCTATAGTTATAACATCATATATTTATAACTCTCAATCAAGCATTTTATCAAACATATGTGGTGCACTAGTTTGATTGCTAACAATAATCTTCTTTTTCATTACCAAAACAAGAGTACGAAATACTATAATCAAAACATCTTTAAAGTAAATTGCTTACATCTCTAATCTCTAATCTCAAGTATCATGTCTCATATTTTGGATAGACATACACAACGATTTAAAATCACCACACTCCTCAAGCCAAAAATCCAAATTGGAAATTTCAAAATTAAATTTGAAGATAAAATCCTAATCCACAAGTTTCATGTTCCACAAATTCAAAATTGCTATACCAAGATCGTGACAAACGAATTCAACTAGGGATAAATTTCTGCCCATCAAAAATTTCAGCAACGTTATGCGGTTTTATAAAATACCTTAAAAATACTTATTGGTATCCAAAAATTGTGAAATTTAACATGGATTATCCTCGTGATGTCTAGTATATCTAGTAAAAATTTCTAGACTCAATTCATTTTCGTGTAGAAGATAAAATTAAAATTCTACAGCTTGTTAAAAAACATTTGTTTATCATCAATAACATTTTTCTTATGTTAAAAATTTCATAAAGAAAAATCATAACCATGTTAAAATCCTAGTCCATCAATATTAGACAAAAAATTAATTTTAGGTACAAAGTAACCTAAAACCTCGTGCATCATATTCAATCGCTAAAGAAAAATTATACAAGTTATAATTCTATACAACGAAATCAAACAAGGATACTTATCGCGTTTCAGCAATCGTTTCTTTTGATTTGTATGGCAGAATAAAGCGTCTTAAAATTGTTGGAACAATTGTCGAATTATGCCTGCACAACAAATAAAATCAAACACGAAACAAACAACGTTATTGTTATGGCTGAGTCGCGGACTAGGTCGCTTTCTTTAAGACGTTTTGGCTCGCCCAAGATTGTGCAAGCAGTTCTTCAATGTCGCGTCGTCCCCAGGATAAAACAGCCGAGATCAATCTCTTACACAGTCACTCTTGCACGGTGAGAGGATGTGAAACTTCTACACTTCATTCTTGCTCAGAAACTCATTTAGAAAAATAAGAGATGTTCACACACTTATTTTTCTTTCTCCTAAAAAATCCATTTTTTCTTTTAAAACTCAAAAGACCTAGAATGGAAAAGCTCTCACACACTTTTGAAAAGGTTTCAACCACTCTCCATATAATAAAATTCTAATTTTATTTTTTAATATCCAAGAATAAATATGGGATTAAATGAAAGACATTATTATGATGTTAATGAGCATCATTAACCCATTCAACAAAAAACGGTTTTTGACATTAACACAAAATAAATTTATTACCTAAGAGAGAGAATAATTGTCACATTAAAAACATTTAAATGAGACATTAAATTTTGGAAATCAATAATGTTTTTAACATATAATCCCAACAGCTTGTGTGCTGTCTCGGATTTCACAAGTTTCAGTTTGCTTCTTAGGTTCTTTAGTAGTTGTCTGGAAATTCTAATGGTTCTTTATCTTGCTCCTGGAATTTTCAGCACACTTTTTTTCCTTAAGTTTCTCCTTTGTGCTCTTGCTTTAGTTAGAGCTGTTTAGTTCTCTTTTAAGTTGTATTCTCTCGCGCATAACTTGTGTGCTCATTAATACAATTACTTTTGCCGATCAAAAACAAACAAACTATGATATGAGAAGTTAACCTTAGTCGATAAACAGTCCTAGTTTTTTTATTTTTGTCTTTCGTGTTTTCGGTTGGCAAAGATAAGACTCTGTATTAGCTCATCAAGTCTAAGACACTTCTAGGAGGTTTATTGGCTGATAATTTCTGCCAACTTTGTCGAACATTTTTAAAGAACAAACTTTGTTGAAGATTTTACCATCATGTCCACATCTACTCGAAACAAGAAACAATATCCATTGGCGATGTTCTCTGCCGAATGATATTATCCATCTGTTTTTTCCTTGCACGTTTCCTCATTCTTGTCGCATTCTTTGAACATTTAACTATAAATACCTGCATCCAACTTAAGAAGAAAACACAAAACTTAAGAAACCTAAAAAAAGAGAAGGAAAAATTCTCATTTTGCTTTCTGATTCAAAAGAAAGACCATAAGCTCCTTCACTTAGCAATGACATCTAGTAAGAACTTACTTTGTGTGCTATTAATGGCTTTGGTCCTCATGGCTGTAGTAAGTGAAGTGGCAAATGCAAGTTCGTTAACAGTATATCGTTTAGCAAACTGCGGCGGCGAAAGTCAAACCCTCAGTAACTGTGGATGCTCAAACCTTTTATACATGGGTGGTTACCAATTTTCTTACACCGGTCAAACTGCTAGAATGTATAACACAGGGAATTGTCTGGGTGCGGCTTCTAATAATCTCAACGGCAATGACCGAAGGTGCCTCGGCGTTGGATGGAGGAGTATATTCATCCAATGTTGAGAAAATTCATATGGGACTGGATGTCTCTACTATGAGATAGACATTATCAATGTGTTTCAGGAATGGGCCTTGCAGTATGCTTATGTGTGGTAATGATAGCTATATCATTACGTGCTTCCTAAATAAAAGTCTTGTGTGAGTTATATAAATAAAATGGGGTATGACCCGTGCCTTAACGATAAACTTTGGGTTGTTGTTATGGAAAATGTTGCTTTCTTAATGTACTCGATGTTTCTTCTATAATAAATGTATCTTTTATATTTGATACTGGGTTCAGATTATATTTTCATTTGGTAATAGTATTAATTGGTTCAACATTTTTCACTATTAGTCCCACCTAATGTAATCTGATAATTCGGCTACCATATTGCGTTATATATTGAAATATATAGTTAGGGAAGCTTGACCATGCAATGACCTAAAGCGCCAGATATACATGTTATTGACGGCACCCATTGGCCATGGTTGACTACTTATGAAGAATTTCAACTTTTGGATCGAGGTAGTGATGATTTCTCTCCCTATGTCAAGCAGACGATGGCCTTATGAAGTTTCGGCAAGGATACTTTCAAGTTTTCTGACTGCAATCAAATACTGAACAACTGGGAGCTGGTTACTCATTCGTAAGCATCATTTCTGAAAAGTGTAGACTTAAGTTCAGTGTCGAAAAGTTGTCTGGCAGAATTTGTGAATGTTTTCGTAATTTTTTGGCAGTGTAGCAGCCTCAATGGCTGACCTGGAACTGCGGAACTTCTGTTTTCTTCCTATGCAGCGTATTGTAGACTGTCTACAGGGGTTGCAGACTTATGTTTTGCACTCAAAATTGTTGCAGTATCTTTGTTTGTTCCGCAGTCCAACCTGTGTTTGAGATTGTTGCATGCATCCTTGGTTTTGGGTTCTGTAGAGCGCTGTAGCCTACCTGCAACGGTTAGCAGTGTAGTGTATTCTGATGCAGACTTTGTACTTTGATCTGCGTACTCATGATGTGTTAACTGAGTCCTGGTTTTGTTTTAGTTGTAATCCTGGACTTGCCTTTGCCATTTTTCTTTCAATATAACTTATTGCTGTCGAAAAAAAGACAATGAAGCTTAGTAGGAGAAAATACCTAGTTTTCCTTTCTCCCGTTCGTTTCAAAGGTCATTTGTTATTTAAGACAATGAAGATTTATCACATAAAAGTATAAATGAGTTATATTCATTGAGATGTATTATCAGTCGCGACCCTTTGTTAATTCTTCATCTTGCTGGTTTTTCTGTTGATATGGAAAGAAACTAATAACCGGGTGTTTGGAGGGCATAATAGGTTTGTTGCGGAAATCATTTTTTAAATAAGCAGATCATACTTTCAGTTTGTCAGATTTACATAAATCTTAAGTAACTGGAAATATTCTTATGAGTTTGCAATCATACTTTTGTGGTCTCTGTATTTATTTTCTATTTTTGAAATAAATTTTTCTTTTCAATAAAAATAAAAGAAAGTAGTGTGCGTATGGGGTTGATTGTGCTTCAAACTTGTAAAATTTAGCCAGCATGCTACGTTGTAAATAAGATTATTTACCTACTACGTTTCTGGGGTTAGTTCTAGTGGATAAAACTATGGAAATAGAAAATGGGATGGATTAGTCCATAAAATTAAGCATATTCGTTGATGACATTTTCTTCACTATATATGAATCAACGAAAGGGATGGATTGGTCCATAAATTAAGCATATTCGTTTATGATATTTTCTTCTCTTCTGTATGAATCAACGAAAATCTCATGTCGTCATCATAATCAATGGAAACCGTCAATATTGATGGCCGGATTGCAACACTCATGGTCAATTGTTTTCAGATTATATACTTCTGTAATCTCCATCTTATTTTAAATTCAAAAATGATTGATGCACCAAGATATCAGTACCGAGCTGGGTACCTTGTGCACTCATGCCCACTCCCTATTCCAATATTAAGAGTGAAACATTGACTATCCGATCCTTCTTCGGTGTGCACCGATTGGGTGCATGTAGCAAAGCTGTTTGAAATTTTTAAATAAATAAGTGATCACATTAATTAATATGCACTGGGGTTTTGAAACATCAGCTTCCTAGCTACAATTAATATTTATTAATACAAAACTTCTAGATAACAGAGAGTTGAATGCTTGAATTAGCATTTTTGTTTTTTGTTTTTGTTTTTTTTTGATCAAAGAGGAAGAATTTATTAGAGAATAGAATTTCCAGAGATTAGCATTTTCGTTAACCAAGTGTGTATACTTATGTGCACACTAGTCCTCTTCTTTACTACAGTTCAAGGATGAAGGATTCACCTCCCCGACCCCGACTATTAATTTTTGTCTGTCACCATCCTAAGTGACATGCATGTGCACCTCCCGCATTCATATACAGACATGACCAAAATCTAAAATTCGACACATGTACATTATCGCCACAATAATAACACTCTTGAATAAATAGCATGCCAGTGATTGCACGTAATAAGTCTCACACGATAAACATCGCCACAACCATGCTATTACTGCCGCTACAAAACCTAAACCTTGATCCGCCCCTACAACCAGATGGCATGGTTGAAATCGAAAGAAATTAAGATAAAAAGCCGGATATCTGTAGCGAACACTTGATTAACCGCCCTCTTTCTTTTTTTTTGTCTTTCGTGTTTTTGGTTGGAAAAGATCGTAATACCAGGAGTCCAATTTTGAAGGAGTGTGCACATAACAAACCAATTCATAAAAGATCGGACCCTGCCTTTACTTCATTAAGGCTGTAACACTTGTCAGGGGTTTATTCGCTGATAATTTCTGCCCGACTTTGTTGAACTTTTTTCTTTTAAACAAACTTTGTTTAAGTTTTTTCCATCATATCCACGTCCATACTCAATCAAAAAACAATGTCCATTGACGATGTTTTCTTCTGAATCATTTTTATACACCAATTTTTTCCTTACACGTTCCCTCATTCTTATCGCGTTCTTTGAACATCTAACTATAAATACCTGCATCCAACTTAAGATGAAAACACACAATTTAAGAACCTAAAATAAGTGAAAGAACAATTCTCATTTTGCTTTCTGTTTCAAAAGGTAGTCCATAAGCTCTTTCACTTAGCAATGGCATATACTAAGAACTTGCTCTCTGTGCTGTTGGTAGCTTTGGTCCTCATGGCTGTAATAAGTGAATTGGCAAATGCAAGTTCACTAAGGGTGTATCGCTTACAAGGTTGCAGTGGTGAAACTCAAACGTACAGTAACTGTGGATGCACAAATCTTTTGTATATGGGTGGTTATCAATTTACCTACACTGGTCAAACTGCTAGAATGTATAACACAGGAAATTGTTTGGGTTCGGGAGTCTTTACACTCACCGGAAATGCCCGTATGTGCAGCCCCGTTGGATGGAGGAGTATTAACATCCAGTGTTAAGTAAATTCAATTGGTACCTGAAGTCTCTACTATGAGACAAACATTACCGGAAGTCTCTACTATGAGACAACGTGTTTCATGAACGGGCCTTGCAGTATGTTTATGTGTGGTAATGATAGCTATATCATTACGTGCTTCCTAAATAAAAATCTTGTGTAAGTTATAAATAAATTGGGGTATGATTCGTGCCTTAACGATAAACTTCGAGTTGTTGTTATTGCAGTCTGTTGCTTTCTTAATGTATTCGATGTTTGTCCTATAATAAATTAATGTATCGTTACTATATTTGATGCTGGGCTCATATATATTTATTCTGCAATAATGGTTCAACATCTTGCACTCGTAATTCTCACCTAACGCAATATGGTAACTCGGCTTGGATGTTGCGTTATGGACATCGTGAGGGAAACTTGACAAAGACAAATTCAATGGCTTAAGTCGCTAGATATACTGTCCGCACCCAATGGGGTCATGGGTGACTGAGTGCTGACTACTTATGACAGAATGTTAATTTTGGATCGAGGTAGCGATGATTTCATTGGTCAGCAACGCAAATAAAGACTTCAAAGCATAGTAGGAAAAAATACCTCTTCTTGTTATTTCCAGTTCTTTTCCAAGATCATTTGTGATTTATGGAGGAGCGTTAGAAATAGCAGGTTTTTCGAGTTATCACGTAGAGGTCTAAATGAGTTATATTCGTTGGGATGTATTGGCGACCGTTTATTAAGCTAGTTAGTTTTGTAGTTTTAAAAGGACTTGAAATTCACCATCTATATGTGGTTATTACATATTTCGATAAGGATTAAGGGATATAGATATTTACACAAGTATCTGATAGCTTTTTGCTGCAAAAATTGAATGGCTCTAAACCGTGGAGTGTGTTTGCAGCTACATTTGACATTCAGTTAACATATATGCAGGCAATTTTCTGGAACATTGTTGCAGATGGGGCAGTCGTAGTTATCCAGCTAAAAGATGCCTTCCAAGTCTACGTCTTGTTTGTAACATATCATTGATACATCTCCAGATAAACATGTTAACCTTGTATGGAATTTTGAGATGCCGTATCCTTAACCAGAATTTCTGTTCTTCACCAGACGTATAGTGATTCCCTTGAGTAAGAGCCTTATATGTGGACTTCACAGTGAACTTACCATTTCTAGTTAAACTCCAATTAATTTTGTATAGATTATCTATGGGAATTCAAATTTCTTCAATATTTTTGGTTTCTTGTTGATTGAAGTACTTGTTTATTTCTGCATGATTCTATTGAAAGAATTATTAAGCATAAGGGAACTCACAGTAGTGTTATCTTGTTTATGATCATCATCTTTGCTTAGTTGATTTGGACTTAGACTTCTTTTATCTTGTTCGAGGCACAAGGTTTTACCACTCTTTCCTCATGTCGGAATAAATATAAACTTTCTCACCAAGTATTAGTCTCCTAGTAAGGATCTCAAACTCTTTCCTAGTTGGATAAGGAAACCAACTCAATATAGAAACGGAACAAACGAAGAAACCCGATGTTTTCCTAACAGTGACTTCACTATTTAGAAATCTCTAACTCTATTAGGACTCGAACTATAACATGTAATCTATCATTATAAATATAAAGCTATTCTTTCTCCGCTTCTATATTACGAAGAGGTTAAACATATCTGTCTCATATCAATGACACCTACTTTTTTTTTTTTTGATCGATCAAAAGGAATTGTATTAAGAAGCACACAAGTCGTGCGCAAGCGAATACACCAAACAAAGGGGAAAGCAACCCAACCAAAGAAACCAAATTGTAGGATTAAACAAAAAGCAACAAAGGCCTCTTGACAAACCTTAGAAACTAAACAACCATTATTACTTGAGAACTAAACCAAGAGCGCAAGCTACATTTAAGTAGGATTTTCATGAACCTCTTCCATGGTTAAACCCTTGTGATTTTTGGCCACACCACTGAACATTTCTTGACGGTTCGCCTTCGAAGAGGGAAAACTTAACCCCATTATAGAACCAAACTCCATCAAATTATCCGCTGAAATCTTACTAGGACTAGTAAGATATTTGGAAGGGCATTTCTTTTTGCTACTTAATGTCTCATTGGCGAAGAGACCAGTCACTTTAGACTTTCTGCGCAACCTAGTGTTGGCTCCTTGAACCGGCTCGGACACTGCTGGTTTGGTAATGCTAATGTCGGCGTTTTTTGAAGCAACCTCATCTTCTTCGATCCCTTGGGATCGGTTATAAGTTTCGAATCCAGGGGGAATTGACGGATCCGAAGAAGAAAAATTTGCCCCTTGTTCCATTTGATGCAATTCCTGAGACTCATCCTCGTAACTAGGAGAAACTCGTGATGGTATACTAGAATCTGCCTTTGCCCCTTCACAAGTTTGGTCTTTCAAAGCATCAACATGTAATTGAATTCCATGTATGATCATCTCCATAAATTGTTCTTTTGAATCTGGAATAGCTGTCCTCTTAGGGCTTAAAACCCCTTTTGCCATATCAAAAAGAGTACCAAATTTGTATTCCAAGTATCTTTGAGCCTTGTTTAATTTGACAGGATCACATTGTCGACCCAGAAAACAAGAATCAGACGGGGTTACAACACTACTGACCTGAGAAGCCACATTTTTTGATATCACCATTTCATTATCAGCTTGTTGGGTTGGTTGATTTGATTCCATCAAAGCGTTGTCCAAAGGAGAATTCATTGCTGAGGATGAAGTCTCGAGTATCTCATTAGAGTGCGTCGAAATATCTTCAAACGGAAGAGATTCAGAGACCATATGATGAGAAGAATCATGCGAGCAAGGAGAGGTAGAATTAGGGATTTCCCGCTCTTCTAATTCCTCCGATAACGATGGTACCAAAATCTCTGAGTCTTTCACATCCCGAGTCAGATCGGCAGTCGGTAACTCATTTGTCTGTGACTTTGCGTCAGAACCAGTCTCATCCAACGGTCCCAATACCTTATCAGCTACATGAGACTCGACAAGAGAAATTGAACGAGATGACTTCGAAGTCGAAGATGGAGAGGGACTGGCTAATAAGATGGGCCTTTTGTCTAAGGAAATAGATCCCCTAGGAACAAAACCATGCTGGGCTTTCATAGACCCGCTAAAGTTTACTTTAGGTTTAGGTTTAGCCAGCGCAGCAATAAAATTCAAATTTTGCCGTTGTGAAGAGTACAACAGAGACTGACTTTCCTGCACGGCATTAAATGGAGTTGGTTGAGAATTGATGGGAGGGGACGTACCAGTCAAAGGAGAGATGACTTCTGGAAGCCCTTGATTTATCCTCGAGATGCGCAATGCTTCATCACCAGCATCACCGATATTGGTTAATGCTGATTCCGGCTCAAAAACAAGGTTCCGATGAATCCCTGAAGAGTGCTCTACCTGTTTCTCAGCAATTGCGATCTTAGCAATGACCCATTCACTTTTAACAGTCAACCCCAGAGACCATTCACTTGCTGAAATTGGACCTTTCACCTTTAGTCTAATTTCGGAGATCACCTCTCCCGATCTAGTTTCTTGGCTAATGGCTAAGAGCCCACCACAAGCAGCCCCGATATTGTTGAATAACATTAAATCCCAAGAGTTTTGTGGTATACCAGATACAGTAACCCACGCATTTGAGATGTTTAGAGCAGAAGTTGAGTTTGTTTCAGAACACCAAGGAGTAAATTTGATCTCTACTCCGTCCACCATTAAAGAACCAGTAGTAACCAGCCTCAATTTTTCTTCTACAGAGAAAGCAAACATCATTCCTTCATTAAACGATAATGGCCAGATCTTAAAAGCTTCTTTAATGTTTAAATGTTGTTGCATCCACCCCCAATTTCAGACCAATCCACATTTAATGCTTTAACCTCTAGTTTTAAAGCCAGATTCCAATTGCCCAAGTAGTTGGTTTCAGGATCGTTAGGTCCTTCCACCATGGCCACCTTGGGATGAGTCTTCCAACAATGTTCTTTCTGAAGAATGTTGGAATTATGTGCAGCAGCTTTGTCATTGAAGTTGCAACAGATCTCAAGAGTTTTACATAACTCACGCCAGCCGTGTTTGTTCCTCCCCATTGGAAAGAAACAATGGTGAAGATAGCCTTTGGAGTCAGGGATAGAGAGCTTTAAAAATTCCCCTCCTTGGTTCTTGTCTCTTGAGAGAGTAAACCATTCGGATTTCAGCGAGAATGTCCATTCTTTTTTGTGAAAATCTTCGTAGTTCATGGAGTTTTAAAATCAGCCAATGTCCTCCTTCTTTGGTGAAGGAATTGATCCACTGTTTTCCTTTGTAAGATTCCTTGATTGTGATGATTTTATCATTCCCCCAAATCTCATAAGATTTTGCTTGAATGGAGCATT
Source organism: Papaver armeniacum (assembly GCA_023531295.1). Lineage (NCBI taxonomy): Eukaryota > Viridiplantae > Streptophyta > Magnoliopsida > Ranunculales > Papaveraceae > Papaver > Papaver armeniacum. The sequence goes on from JAJJWW010006838.1 coordinate 1,732,150, forward strand.
TCAATGAGTTCTCTCCCTCCCGAAGAATCGTGCCACGACCTCCACCCTTACTTTTTCAATTACGTTTTCCGGTGGCCAATAACCAGGATTCTTCAGACATCTCTTTTCTCTCACCTATGTCTGCAGCAAACAAAACCAAGAGAAGAAAGATAAATTTGGAAAGGCAATATTTGTTGTATATCAATGACACCTACTTAAATTCAGTTTTCACATTTTAGCTTCATTCTCTTATAAGCAGAAATGTCCTTCATTTTCAATCAACTTAAGGGTGCTTTAACTAACTTCAGAGCAACATTTCCTGGCCATGATGATCATTATGCAAGATCATACCAGCATGGCATTCATGGAATCCCTATTGATGGAAAAAAAGGTGTTGTACTCAAGAACTCAAAGTTGAAGTCTAAAGCCTATCTCGTTGGAACTGTTGATAAGGGTGCTTTAACAAACTTGAAAGCAACATTTTCTGGACCCGATGATGATGATGCAAGTCCATACCAGAATGGTATTTATGGAATCGCTACCGATGGGAAAAATAGTGTTGTGCTCAAGAATTCAAAGTTGAAGTCTAAAGGGTATCTTTTTTTTTTTTTTTGATCGGTAAATAAAACATTTTATAGATGAAAAATCAGAGTACATGAAGTATGATCCCTGATGCTCACGACCAAAAAGAAAAAAAGGAAGCCAGAAAAGCTACCAACACAAAGAAAAACTCCAAAAAGCTAACAACACAAAGAAAAACTCCAAAACAAAGGGAGTACACCTGAAACAAGGACGAAGAACAACAAATATCGTGTGAGCCCACAGCGCACAGCTTAAGGTGGTTCGAAAATCACCTCCTTCCAACTGACTACAAATTGCTCCAGAGAAATACCTTGAAAGACCCCTTTCCTGTGAAGCCAATAAGCAACCGTCAGCTTCACTGAATCAATAATTTCAAGATGAGTTTTAGAAAGGTTCTGGAAGGCTCGCAAATTTCTCTCCTCCCACAGACACCAAAGAATTGCAGCAGGAAGAACCTTGAGCACTAAGGATTTTCTACGGGTGTTTGACCTACAAGGCCAACTTGAAAACAATACTATAACATCAGGAGGAGTGACCCACTCCAGGTTCCAATCCTGTAGAAAAGTACACCAAATACGCCACGCCACCTTACAATGAATGAGAAGATGGTTAACAGATTCCGCATCTTGCACACATAAGTAACAGTGGTTAGCCCAATCTTTACGCCAACCTCTTTTACACATAACGTCTTGAGTATATATTTTCTCAAACCCAAACCCAAATGAAAAAACTAACTTTAGTTGGCCATAACTTGGACCAGACTTTATTGGGAGAAATAAATCTGATGGGACTTGGACATGAAGAAACTAACCAGTAATAGCAAGACTTTACCGAAAAATTCCCATTTGAGTATTCTCCCAACCAAATTCTATAATCGTCAGCCTCACTATCAAAGTTCTGGAAGTTATCAAGAAGGAGAAGAAGGGAAGCCAGCTCCACCACCACATGATCACGAACCCGTCTTGTAATATTTAAATTCCATTCAAAAGCACCATCAACACCTGACCTAACTTCGGCAACAATTTTTTCTTTACTGTTGGCAGCAACAAAGACCGAGGGAAATTGAACTTTCAAAGGCATAGGAGCCAACCAAGTGTCACTCCAAAAACTAGTTAAAGCCCCATTGCCAACCTGTAATTTATAATTAGATATAAATAATTCTAAAAAATTTGAGATCCCTTTCCAAACACTACACCCGTAAGCAGCTTTTGGAACCTTTGTGAACCAACCAAGGATATCTTCGCCATATTTCTCCGCTACAATGATTCTCCAAAGGGCATCCCTTTCGCAACCAAACCTCCACAACCACTTCATGATCAAAGCAATATTGAAGTAATGTAATTGCTTGATTCCAAGACCCCCTTTATCTTTAGGACAATTAACCACCTCCCATCCAACCAAATGGGCCCTACGGAGGTTTTCCTTATCGTTCCAAAGGAAATTCCTGAAAATTCTCTCTAGTTTCTTTACGACTGAAGCTGGAGCGATGAATAAAGACATCAAGAAAACTGGGAGAGCATAAAGCACGGTGTTTATAAGAATCAACTTACCTCCTCTCGAGAGAAAAATAGCAAACCAAGGAGCCAACCTGTACTGTACCCTTTCAATCATAACATCCCATTTCGAAGTTGAGTTATACTTATCTCCTAGAGGAAGCCCTAAATAAGTTATGGGTAAATTCTCCACTTTACAGCCAAGAAAATGCGCAAAGTTAGCAATATCAGGGACGTGCCCAACAGGAATCATAGTCGTTTTGTGGAAGTTTACCTTAAGACCTGAAACAATCTCAAACCATAAAAGAATATTTCGAAGATGAACAATTTGACCAGCTTCTGGTTGGATGAAGACCAACGTGTCATCGGCAAACTGCAAATGACTCACAGAAGTTCCGCGGTGAGTTACTTCAAACCCTTGAAACCATCCCACTTCGCAAGCCTTTGTTAGCATCAAATTCAAAGCTTCTGCAACCAAAATGAAGAGAAATGGGGACAATGGATCTCCCTGACATAAACCTTTACTGCTTTGGAATCTGCCATTAGACGAGCCATTAATGAGAACTGAAAAATTCACAAATCTTATACAAGCCTGAATCCAGCTTCTCCACTTAGTGCCGAAGCCCATCCTCATAAGAGTATAATCTAAGAAATCCCAGGAAACATTATCAAACGCCTTCTGGAAATCCAATTTGCACAAAATACCCGTTTTCTTACTCTTTTGGTAAGAATCAATACATTCATTGGCAATAAGAGAACTGTCGAGAATTTGTCTTCCACTTAAAAAAGCGCTCTGGTGCTGACTAACAAGACCATCCATAACAGACTTTAACCTTGTAGCTAGAATTTTGGTTAAGATTTTGTTGACACTACCCATTAAACTAATTGGCCGAAAGTCAGATATGTTCACCACTTCATTCTTTTTGGGGAGCAAAAAGATAAAGGTCGATTTTAACCTCCAGTCGATGTGAGAGTTTAGCATAAGGTCATTTACCACTCCCATAATATCATCTTTCATAAAGTGCCAACATCTGCTAAAGATCATGATGGGAAAGCCATCAGGGCCTGGCGATCTGTCATTTCCCAACTCATGTATGGCTTTCAAGACTTCTTCTTCCCCACAAGGACCTTCCAACTCCAAAGCTTGAGCCTGATTTATGCTAGGAAACTCGAGCCCATCCAGTTGAGGTCTAGAATTAGCATGTTCAGTATATAAATCTGTATAAAAATCCACTATAACACCTTTTATTTTAGCTTTATCAGAAGTGAGAATACCATCTACAACCAGTTGCGAGAAGGAGTTACCACGCTGGCGCCCCGAAGCCACCTTATGAAAGAATTTGGTATTTCTTTCATTTTCATCTCTCCATTGAATCCTAGATTTATGTCTCCAGAACTCTTCCTTCATGTTACTCAGTTTGTGAAATTCACCTTTGGCTCTTAAGATACCAGCTGAGGTTACATCATTAACACCATTAAGTTGAACTTCTCTGTCAAGAGATTGAATTTCCATCAAATTTAGTTCGATTTTCCTGTCTAAACTCCCGAAGTCCGACTTGTTCCATTCCTTAAGCATAGCCTTGAGAAACTGCAATTTTTTAGCCATTATAAAACCGGGATTTCCATGGAAAGAACAAGACTCCCACCACAACTTCATCTTCCCCAGCAAAAGAGGATCTTCAAACCATATGGGCTCGAAGCGAAAAGGAGAACCGCCCCAGCCTTCTCCTTCAGAGCAAAGAGAAAGTGGCCAATGATCTGAGAAGGGTCGCACAAGAGCTTGTTGTTCTAGCCTCAAAAAATGATCTTCCCACTCGTTTGAGATGAGAAATCTATCGATTCTGCTCATACTATCGTTTCTGCTCCAAGTATAACGAGACCCAATCAGCGGAAGATCAATGAGAGAAAATCTATCAATAAAATTACCAAACTGAATCATATTATGAGTTGTATTTTGATTCCCAGTTCTTTCATGACTGTATCTTGTGACATTAAAATCACCGCAAACACACCACGGCTCGCCCCAGAATAAACCTGCATCACTTAATTCTATCCAAAACTGATCACTGAAGAAATCAATATTAGGACAGTAAACAGAAGTAAGGTTCCACCAAAAATTCTCCTCTTTAAGTTTACACCTAACAGTTATAGAGAAAGCCCCAATAAGGGAGTCATCAACCTCCACTTTCCTAGAATTCCACACGATTAAAATACCCCCTGAACTTCCTACTGAATCAAGTGCCACCCAATCAAACTGATTTGTACCCCAAATTTCCTGAACTTTTCTCCTATCCCAATCTTGAACTTTGGTTTCCTGGAAACAAGCAATATCTGGCTTCCAATTTCTAACTAAAATTTTTAGATCAGACCTTCTAATCGAGTGACAAAGGCCACGAATGTTCCAAGAAATTAATTTAATCTTCATTAATAACTATATGATTTTCTACACAGAACAACCAACAAACACCTAAAGGTTATCAAGGCCCTCACCTGTTTCAATGTCTGAAAGAGTGATTTCTTTGTCTTGGATTGCCTGTTGCATAAGTCTTTGAAGCTCCATCTCAGGTTGCTTGAAGGAGACACCCACCACAGGTCCTTTTCGACAAAAATCATTTACGAGAGTTTTTAGAACACGCAAAGCTTCTTCTTCAGAAATTGGTCCACCTCCTTGAACTGATTCAGAACTCCTAGCAGTGCTACTTTGATTCTGTTTTCTGTCCCTACTGAAGGTATCTTCCACCCGAGAAATCATCTCAATTGAATCAATTACGTTCTCCTGTCCTTGAATTGACCTAGAACTCTCAGCAATACTGTTTTGATTCTTTGAACATCCTCCGCTGTAAGTATCTTCCACCCGAGAGGGCAAATCAGCTGCACCAACTTCTGATGATTGAGAAAAGTTATCCTCTGGAACATGACGATGAACAGAACAAGAGAGCATTGCCTTTTCACTAGCCGCCGTCCACTGAAGTTGTCTAGCTCGTCTTTGTGCGTCTGAGTGCATTGGAACGTCAGGGAGTTTGTATCTGAGACAAGTACAACCTTGTTCTAAAAGCCCAGAAGTTAAATATCCATTTTCAATATTATGGACTTTAGAAGCCCAGTCCAAATCATTCAGACAACAGTCATCAGAGTCCACCTGTCCCGTAACGGATATATTTGAATTTTGAATATCAAAACTATCACGAACCTCCTCATCTCGAGGCAGAGGAGTTGACGCCACGTAATTAGGATCCACGTGTTGATCATCCAGAAGGGGCTTCTGAACTACCGGAATGTTCGCCGTAGAAGTCTCCATCTCCCTCGAACCACCATTACCAACAAAACCTTCAAACTCCACAGTTTTAAGAGAAGAATTCATGATTTCATCTTCTTTAATTTCACGAGCCACCACCATGAAAGACCTTCCATCCACTGTGACCCTTCGAAATTCTTCTTCTTCAACCAACTTATCATTTACTTGAAGATAGGCAGCAGAATAATCTTTACCCTCAATTGATCCTGCAAAAACCTTGGATAGACCACCCCAAAGATTACCAATAGCAACAAAAGTCTTGCGATTCCAAATATGAAAAGGAATTCCTTTTACAGCAATCCATGCCGGACTAGGAGTTTCAATCTTCAAGTTTTTCAGACTATTGCTATCAGCAGACCATTTGGCGAATTGAATGCGAAAATCCTTAAATTCCCACCACTTCTTCGTAATTAAAGGTTGGATGCAATCAATGCTAACAGCAAAAAACAGAGCTTTTGTTTCAGAAAAGGGGGAAAGGGAAAAAGCCTCATTTAACCCAATCTTTTTCTTTAGAAAATTCCCAATTTCCTTCCAACATTTAATGGGTTTATCACACTCACACACTAGAGCACGATTCCATCTGTTGTTTTCACGATCTCCCAGCACTGGGAAATCATCTTCCTTAAATAAATTTAAATTTTCCACCACCATTTCTTTGGAGCCATCCAAGGCAGGACCACTAGCACAGTTTTTTATTGCTTTTGCCATGATAACCCAACCTTGTCTGTTCGATCCTGCCGGAAAAAAACAAACTTTTGCAGGATTTGCTCCTTTCCCAAGAAGAGAAAGCTTCATATATTCCCCATCTTTGTTAAAGTTTCGATCTAATAAGATCCAATCACTGTCATTTTTAAACCTCCAAAAACTTCTCTTATTGTTTTGCCACTTTGCCTCTCTCTCAAGAGCATGAACTAGCCACCCAGCAGCCTCAAGTCCAATAGCTAGATCCGAGTGACCAGGGTTCCTTTCTTGAATTTTAACTCCTTCCCCTCTTTTAACAACAACCTTTGAGAGCTCGAAAGATCTACTTCCGATTCTTGTAACCAGAACCAGCTCCTTCTTACCCTTCATTTTTCTTCTACCTCGCTGCACCACCGTCCATTCCGTTGATGGTTGAGTCGCCGCTTCAAAGAAAGTGCCTTTCTCCATTCTCTCTCCTCCATTCTCTCTCCTCTAAAGGGTATCTTGTTGGAACTGTTCATAAGGGTGCTTCAACAAACTTGAGAGCCACATTTTCTGGCGATGATGATGATGATAATCCATACCAGCACGGCATACCTGGAATCCCTACTGATGGAAAAGTTGTTTTACTCAAAAATTCAAAGTTAAAGTCTAAAGTCTATCTTGTAGGAACTGTTCATATTTCTAAACAGAGTGCCGAAACTGTGAAGAAGGTAACTATATATTCTTTTCCTTTCCGTATATGACCATTACTTTGATTTTTGTAGGGTTTGTTTTGGTTTCCTTCAGTTCGGTGTTCTTGTTTCAGTCACTAGCTTATCTGTGGGGTATTCCTGTAAAAGACATGATTAATTTTCTTTGTCAACAAGCCATTGAATGCATGCATGCAACCTTTAGTATAGAACAGTCCATTCATTGAAATAAGGATGTCGGATGAGTATGGTGTGGTGCAGGATACGCATATAAGCAGTGTATGATAAGAATATGCCTTAACATGAAATTTTTCGTGATTATTTTCTTTTATGGGTTGCATTCATAGATTTATTGATTAGAAAATGTTCTGAACGATGCATATGCTTTTTCTACATATGCTAACTTTGTTCCTTTTCTCTAAAATTTATGATTGTTGCTTATTATGAAGTCTAGTGGTGGTTCTTTGCGACAAGTCTCCCTTATGAATATGGTTCAAATTCCCAGTATAACTTGTTGAGTAATGTAATGTAATGTGTAGTGTAATAGGAGTGTCAACTCCACATTTAGTTAGTGTGTAGGTATGTGGCACACATGCTTCTCTAGTCATACATTGACTAAATTAAGAAAGAGAATGTAATATGTTTTGAGAAAATGAAATAGAAGAGATAGAGAGGAAATACTTCCCCATCTCCATTTCAACCAAAATCAATCAAATATATTCAATCAAATCACAACAATTGGTATCAGAGCTTAAATCTATTAGATTTGATCTTGGTGAGTGAAAAAATCAATTTCTACCCATTAAATCAAAAAAATCAGCAACATTTAAAGTTTTCAAAATCTAGATCTAGAAAAGAAAAACCCAATTTCTTCAATCAATCATCAACCAAATCAATGGCAAGTAGTAGTAACTCAAGTTTCTACATTCAACAACCTTCAATACCACTTTTTCATGGAGAAAATTATGATTTTGGACCATCAAAATGAAGACCTTGTTCATGGCACAAGATGTGTGGGAGATTGTACAAAATGGGTATGATGAAGTTGAAGATACATCAACTCTAGAACAACCCCAAAGGATTTACTTAAGGAGAGTAGAAAGAAGAATGCAAAAGCATCCATGTACATTCAACAAGGAGTTGGAGACACTATTCTACCAAGAGTAATCCATTTTCCTATAGCTAAGGAAGCTTGGAATATCCTTCAACAAGAGTATGGAGGTAATAAGAAGGTAAGAGAATTGAAATTACATTCATATAGAAGAGATTTTGAGAATCTAAAAATGAATGAGAATGAATGTTTGAATGAATTTTCTTCAAGAGTTGTTGAAATTGTTAATAATATGTTGATGTGTGGTGAGAAGATGGAAGAAAGAAGAATTTGTGAGAAGATATTGATTTGTTTAGGAGAAATTTGAACCCATTGTGGCGGTTTTAGAAGAGACTAAAGATTTCTCTACATTAAAGTCACAAGAATTATGGGCTTCTTTGAAGGTGTATGAACAAAGGGTGTCGAGGCACTCGGAAAAATCAATTGAAAGTGTTTTTCAATCAAAATTGAACTTGAACTCAAAAAATTCAGCAATGAAGCAAAATGGGTACAAGGGCGATTCTTCATCTAGCTCCAATGGAAAGGGAAAATGGAAGAAAGGAGGAGCTAACTCCAACAACTACACAAAAAGTGATACTTCTCAAGTACCAAGGTGCAATTTTTGCAAGAAGAATGGTCATTTGGAGAAGAATTGTTGGAACAAAGGAAAGCCCCAATGTCGCAATTGCAAGAAGTATGGACATTTTGAGAAAGATTGTAGATACAAAGAAGATGAAGAACAAGCCGGTAAGAGCGGAAGAAAAGAAGAAAAACAAAATTTGTTTTATGCTTGTCAAAGTGCCATGGTGACTTCCAAGAGTGAAGTTTGGTTTGTAGATAGTGGTTGTACAACTCATATGTCCGGTGTGAAGAGCTTGTTTGTTGACATGGATACATCCATAAACTCTCTAGTGAAGATGGGGATGGAAACATGGTTCAAGCTAACGGAAGAGGTACAATTTGTGTGCAAACTATCAATGGAGCGAAATACATTAGAGATGTGTTATATGTTCCCGGATTTGGCACAAAATTTGCTTAGTGTTGGGCAACTTGTGGAGCTTGGGTATGCGGTTCATTTTGAAGATGGATATTGCACCATTTATGACAAGAAGCACAACAACAAGAGACAAGTCATGAAGAGTATCAAGATGGAGAAAATAGAAGCTTTCCAATTATCTTTGAAAAGGAGAAGAATGTTGCATTGAGGATGGAAACCATTGATGAAACATGGTTATGGCATAAAAGACTTGGGCATTTGAATTTCAATAGTCTCAAGTTACTTTCCAACAAGAACATGGTGCAAGGACTTCCACAACATATCAACCACAAAGATGGAGTATGTGAAGGTTGTGCACTTGGGAAGCAACATTGCCAACCATTCCCAAAAGGTGTAGCATGGAGATCAAATGAACTTCTTGGTTTGGTACATACCGATGTGTGTGGACCAATGAAGACACCAAGTCATGGAGGTAATAGATACTTTATCTTATTCATTGATGATTTAAGTCGTATGACTTGGGTGTACTTCATGAGACAAAAGTCCGAAGTTTTTTAGCATCTTCAAGAAGTTCAAGAGCCTTGTTGAAAAGCAAAGTGGTCACTACATCAAAGTTTTAAGAAGTGATAGAGGCAAAGAATACAACAACAAAGAGTTTGATAAATTTTGTGAAGATGAAGGCTTGGAAAGGCAACTAACCGTGGGTTATACTCCTCAACAAAATGGTGTTTCCGAGAGAAAGAACCAAACCGTGATGGAGATGGCGAAGTCCATGCTTCATGACAAGGGTATGCCTAAAGTGTTTTGGGCCGAAGCCGTCAACACCGCCGTCTACTTGATGAATAGGTGTCCAACAAAAAGTCGTATGGGATAAAACTTCTTTTGAAGCATGGAGTTGGGAGAAAGCCATCAGTAAGACATCTCAAAGTTTTTGGTAGTGTGTGTTATTCTCAAATTCCAAAGGTGAAGAGAACAAAGCTTGATGAAGCAAGTGAAAAGTGTATATTCATTGGCTATAGCCTCCAATCAAAAGGCTATAGGTTGTATAGCTTGAAGAACAACACAATGATCACAAGCCGTGATGTGTTATTTGATGAAGGAGCTTCATGGAATTGGGAAGAAGGTAAAATTGAGAAGAGAACCATTATTGTTGATGAAGAGCAAGAAAATTCAGCAACAAATGAAGTAGAAGAAGGTGAAGAAGATGAGGAAGAACTACCTCAAACACCACCAAATACAAGACAAGGAGCATCTCCAAGTATGTCTCCAAGTACTAGTGCATCAACATCGCCACCGTCGGCACCAAAGAAGTTGCGAAGGTTGAGTGAAGTCTATGAAAGATGTAACTATTGTGTGGTTGAACCGGAAAATTTTGAAGAAGCATCAAAAGAACCGGTTTGGATAAAAGCCATGGAAGAAGAAGTTTTTGTCATCGACGAGAACGATACATGGGAGAAGGTAGCAAGGCCAAGTGATAAAGAAGTTATTGGTGTGAAATGGATCTACAAGGTGAAGTACAATGCGGATGGAACGGTTCAAAGATACAAAGCAAGGTTGGTGGCAAAGGGCTACTCACAACAACCCGGTATCGACTACAATGAAACTTTTGCACCGGTTGCTCGTCTTGACACCATTAGAGCCGTGATTTCTATGGCTTCCCAAAAAGGTTGGTTACTTTATCAACTTGATGTCAAATCGGCATTTTTGAATGGAGAACTCCATGAAGAGGTTTATGTAGAACAACCACAAGGTTTTGTGGTGGAAGGAGAAGAGGACAAAGTATACAAGTTGAAGAAAGCTTTGTATGGCCTCAAGCAAGCACCAAGAGCTTGGTATAGTGAGATAGATGGATACTTCAAAAGGCAAAACTTCAACAAAAGCAAGAGTGAGCCTACACTCTATGTGAAGACTAAAGGTACGTCTATTCTCATCGTTGCCCTGTATGTTGATGATCTTATCTTTACGGGTAATGATGCTCATATGATAGAGCAATTAAAGAGAGAAATGATGATGAAATATGAGATGAGTGACATGGGTTTGCTCAAGTACTTCCTTGGTATAGAAGTTCATCAAAGTGAAGATGGAGTGTTCATTTCTCAAAGCAAGTATGCCGAAAAGGTGTTGAAGAAATTTGGTATGCTTGGTTGTAACCCCACATCTACACCACTTGTAGTAAATGAGAAACTCAAGAAAGATGATGGAGGAAGAAAGGTTGATGAGACTTACTATAGAGGTCTTATTGGAAACTTGTTGTATCTTACACATACAAGACCCGACATCATGTTTGCTTCAAGTATGCTTTCTAGGTTCATGAGTTCACCTAGTCATTTACATCTTGGCGCGCAAAGAGGTTATTAAGTTACATACAAGGAACAATGAATTTCGGAATCATGTATTCAAGAAATTCGGATGTCAAATTAGTTGGCTATTGTGATAGCGACTTGGGAGGGTGTATTGATGACATGAGGAGTACATCGGGTTATGCTTTTTCTCTTGGTTTGGGTATATTCACATGGGCATCGAAGAAGCAAGAAACCGTAGCTCAATCCACGGCGGAAGCGGAGTACATTTCGGCATCAATAGCTACATCTCATGTTGTATGGCTAAGAAGAATCATGGAAGACATTCAAGATAAGCAAGAAGAAAGCACCGTAATCTTTTGTGACAACAAATCGGCAATTGCTATGTCCAAAATTCGGTTGAGCATTGTAGAGCAAGGCACATCAAACTCAAGTACCATTTCATTCGAGAAGCGGTTGAAGATGGTGAGATAGAACTCAAGTATTGCAAGACGGAAGACCAATTGGCGGACATATTCACCAAGGCACTTCCCAAAGGAAAATTTCAACATTTCCGTGAACTACTAGGAGTAGAAGAACATCACATTAAGGAGGAGATTGTTGAGTAATGTAATGTAATGTGTAGTGTAATAGGAGTGTCAACTCCACATTTAGTTAGTGTGTAGGTGTGTGGCACACATGCTTCTCTAGTCATATATTGACTAAATTAAGAAAGAGAATGTAATATGTTTTGAGAAAATGAAATAGGAGTGTCAACTCCACATTTAGTTAGTGTGTAGGTGTGTGGCACACACACTTCTAACATGGTATCAGAGCTAGGCCCGTATGAGAGTGGAATGAGAAGTATGCCCAAAGGGCTGCCCGTTCACCCGTACAGAGGTCCACGTTGTAGTGGCTTAATCTCCTCCGCCCTACACGTGGAGGGGAGCATGTTGAGAAACTATAAGATAGTCCCACATTGCTAATTCCTTAGCCTAGATCTTAATATATAAGGTGGTGAGCCACTCCACTCATTGCCAATTGGTTTTGAGTTGGAAGCCCACACACTTCTAACATAACTGTTAATGAAAATTTTCTTTTGCAATGTAGGTGATCAACTATGTAAAGCCAAATGTACTGGCGGTAGGTAGCACTCTTTTAAGTATTGCCATTGGATTGATTTTCTTTGAATTTGTTCCCCTGCAAATATATTTGCTTTGTTGAATGAGTGTTTGGCCTTTTGGTTCGGGTTTCTTTAATTGATCTTTATCCGTCATAGATCGCCATTAAAGATATCCTCATGATTGTCATCTCGAATTGAAGGATTACTTCATCGCTGATTCCACTTTGAACCAATACCATGTACTTTACTGGAGACTCAAGCCACTGGCAGTACAAATGACCATTATTACATTCAAAACCGTAGCCAGAACTACCTTGATTATTATTCATGTATTCATATCTGGACAATATAATGTATTATTGTTCGCTGAGGTATACAATATCTGGAGTCACTTGGTTGATCAAACACATTTTTTAGATCCTTCCCCTTGTTATGCTGAGTTATGACATCCATTTTAAGTTTCTAGAGTCTTCTCCAGGACAGTTTGAGGGAATCTATAGCCTTGGTGGCCACAAGAACCCAAGGTTGTCACTTGCAATCTCTCTTCATTCTATATTCTTTATTGAGACTGTCGAATTAGACTCACATAATGCTTCATCTTGTACATTGTCTTAAGTTTCATTGAAGGAATGAACTTCGTGGTACATTTATAGCTAAATGCATCTTCCAAAAATTTCTGGATTTTTCATTCCATGTTTTCAGTATTATTCCTATCTAAATGGGGTAGAATGACAATGCATGTTTGCAGGTTGAGTTGTGCAGTGAATCGGCCGCCGCTATTATGACTTGCAACCTGAAGGAGGATGTTACCTTGTTAGATATTCTATACAGGTCCATGACGGCTCCATGGGGATTAAGAATGAAGATTGGTATGTTCGCTGTGGATTGCTGGAATCGCCAGTTGCGCGCAGATGGTATACTTCAAGTCCTAGAGTTCAAGGTAATTGTTGAATAAACTTGGAAATACTCTTCAGCTGAATTTGTGTTGTTTATGCGCATGGTAACTACAACTTTAGATTTGCTTTCCAGGTTGCAATTCAAGAATCTTCGAAACTGGGAGCAAGATGTGTCCTCATGGACCAAGATCATAATGTAATAATTAATCTTCAATTTCTTTGTTGAGTAATATTTTTTCTAAAGCAGGACTGATAAAAAAAAAAAAAAAAACAAAACAAAACTGGCAGGTCACCAATGAAAAGATATCAGAAGTATTGTCTTGGAATTTACTATGGAATTGTTTGCTTGGTGACTACAAAGATTTGTTTACTACGGAATACGCGACGAGATCATCTGTACAGGAAGAAATTAGCCTCATGAAAAAACAAAACCCAGAGTTTGTAAGAATCTTTACTGTCTACACTTATTTTAAAAATTATTCTGATAGAAATGAAGCATTACATGAAAGTCCATCTGGTTCTACAGAAAGAAATAACATGAGTATTTTCGCAATACATCACTTGGTGTTCGATTTTCCCTTTTGGAGGAAGAGAAGAAACTAATTATTTGAATTTACCATTTCAAAATGGACAGACCAAGGTGCTCACTGAAGACAGAGACAAGATTATGTTTGAGAGAATTCGAATTTTGGAAAAGAAAGTCGCGACAGTCGTTGGTATCATGATTTATAAAAGGGATACCAGTCCTACTAAGTGTTGATACCGTTTCATATAGGACAAAAAAATCCCATCGATCATGACCGTTGGATCGATGAAATGGTATCAACACTTAGTAAGACTGATATCCCCTTATAAATCGTGGTTGGGATGGCTCATATGGATGGAATCGAATCATTGTGGAAACATGCAGAGGAAGGTGACCGTATGCAATTTTCCCTAACATAAGAAGACAAGGAGAAGCCAGGGTAACACCATTCTCATACTCACTGATCTATTTACTCTCTCATCGTTTTGCTGCATGCATCTCTTGCTTGATACTATTGTGAACTGAGTTTCCTAGCCATTTGGCAGCGACCACAATAGTATCTTCCTTGAATAGTATGTGATGCGGTAAAATCTTCCTTGAATTTACAAGGCCATTTGAGTCATTTGGCAGATTGTGGATCATAATGAGAATTATTTTGGATCATAAAACAAATTAATAAAAACATTCGTGTTAGACGCCCACCATATAGACAATGGAATGCGTAATGTTTTATATATAAATACGGGGACAACAAACATTTCACACAAATGTGTAACTCCTGCTGATGCTTATTAGCTTTGTTAAATACAAAAAAAAAAGTTTGTTGTAACCGGTAAGTTGAAATGAGACTTTGGTGAAAACTAATGAAATGCAGGTAACGAAGAGTGAGGTAACCAACCCAAATGGCTGAAAGCATGAAGCTGTTTATAAGAACACCATTATCATCGCCACAATTGAATTGGGTTATATCGAATGGCGTTCCAATGTGGTCGACCATCAATATAATTATCTAATTATATGCTTTGTAAAATGGAAAACAAAAATCTTCTTCGACATCGTCAATTTTAATAAAATGATCAGCTGTTGTGATCAACTGCCTGGTTTCATTTTCTTTTATATGAATATTGAGTTGAGTCTATTTTGTAGTTGCGGGAAATCCCACAACTACATCCCTATTAGAATCTGTAAATTTAAGTGAACTCCATGACAATCATAAGAACATTCATTAAGATTTTCAAATTAGATACAAAGTTACAATCAAACCCTAACTTGGGAAGCAAATAATCTTTCTCGCTTCTAAATATTTTGTCTAAAAATTCTCCCCCATGCAAGGTTGCTCAGCTTCTTATATAGGAGTTTACATAGTGGAGGACAACTAAGAAAGCCCCTATTTTCGGATCTGGTCTGCGTTATTAACGTACACTTACATTGACTCTTATCGCACATACCCTATAACTTCGCACAGTTCTTCACACTTTTCTTGTGACTAGGTTGACGTCATGTGGTGCGTGATCTGGATTAGCTGTATGCGGTATCCTACGCTTGGTCCTGATGATTATATCGCAGGCTTAACTGATGTGCGATATTTTGTACCTACATTTTGCCTCTTCTCGTGTCGCTTCTTTGGAAAAGAGTGGAATATGAGAAACTCCCTTTTCATATTCTCGCACACGTTCATCTTTTTGTATTGTTTTCTGCCGACATATTTCCCTAATTTAGGCATGACAGCTTACGCGTGTCCTTTCAACCATCCGTTACTTGACACGTCCTTTATAGCCGCCTCTTCTTATCCGTTCATCTTCAGTTATCGCATTAATGGGGTGAATATCTCGGGAATCGAGAGTAAATTTACTATTTACTTTCCTAAATCTTCTTCTTTCTTCCTTTTGTACTCTTTTTCTTTCCTCTCTGCAACTGTTATTCTCTTTGATTCCAAAAATTTCCAGTTGTTCTTCTATCTTCAAGTTAATCACCACTCCCTTCTATTCTTATTACTTTTTTACTATTTCTCATATGATCTTTATTAGTTTGATCTTCTTCATTCTCATACTCCAATTAAAAATGGTTCTTCATGCAGGATGGAAGGTTCAAAGGGAATTCGAAAGAATTCAATCAGAATTTAAGGAAAGAGGTTTCTCTTTATCTATTGCTCCTCATTCAGACCCCACTTCTACTCTAACTTCAGATGGTTTTCAAATGATAGTTGGAACGACCAGAAGATCATAATATCAGTTGGGCAGATTCTCGCTGGCCTACCTATTCCTCTGTACAACCCCCAAATTACTGTCTTTTATCAGATTCTTTCCCATGCGAATTTCTCGCATTCTATATATCAATTGAGCGGTGATAGCATTAGGATCATGGAAGAATATTCTCGGCGTGCGGCTGGGTTAGAGTTTCTCTATCCCAGAGAGGTTAGAAAAGCTGAGCATGCAGATATAGAGATTAACCCCGTTGTTGATGGTGGTTTTTAAACAAAGGGTAAAATCGTAAAACCCCAAATAACCTAATGTCACCGGTGACACATTTATTGGAACATTTAATGCATGTAGTCAGTAATTAATAGGGGGTATTTTTTCAAATTAGGGTTACAACGAACAAAACCCTAATTCCCCTCTGTGCCAATGGCAAATCATGCCAAGCCACACCTAGCCCAAGCTAGCTGCACCTTTGTGCCAATGGCAAATCATGCCAGCCACACCAAACGCGCCAAAGCATGCCAACCATGCTAGCCGCACCTCTGTGCCAATGGCAAATCATGCCAGCCACACCAAACGCGCTAAAGCATGCCAATCATGCTAGCCGCACCTCTGTGCCAATGGCAAATCATGTCAGCCACACCAAACGCGCCAAAGCATGCCAACCATGCTAGCCGCACCCCTGTGCAATTGGAAAATCATGCCAACCACACCAAATGTGCCAAAGCATGCCAACCATGCTAGCCGCACCTCTGTGCCAATGGTAAATCATGCCAGCCACACCTAGCCCAAGTTAGCCGCGCCATGCCAAACGCACTCTGCCTTGGCCCTAGCTACGCTGGTCACACCACGCCAAGCCAAACACCCTTAACTTGGCCCTAGCCGCACCTCTGCGCCAATGACAAATCATGCCAACCACACCAAACGCGCAAAGCATGCCAACCATGCTAGCCGCACCCTCGTGCCAATGGCAAATCATGCCGCCCACACCTAGCCCAAGTTAGCCGCGTCATGCCAAACGCACTCTGCCTTGGCCCTAGCTACGCTGGTCACACCACGCCAAGCCAAACACCCTTACCTTGGCCCTAGCCGCACCTCTGCGCCAATGGAAAATCATGTCAACCACACCAAACGCGCCAAATCATGCCAACCATGCTAGCCGCACCTCCGTGCCAATGGCAAATCATGCCAGCCACACCTAGCCCAAGTTAGCCGCGCCATGCCAAACACACTCTGCCTTGGCCCTAGCTACGCTGATCACACCACGCCAAGCCAAACACCCTTACCTTGGCCCTAGCCGCGCCATGCCAAAGTAGCGCCCGCGCCTAGGCTTGCAAACCATGCAACCAAGGCCAAACTGGCCACGCATGCCACTGGCACATGCCAACACGCTCGCTGGTAGCTTTTCTTACCAGGACGTGGCCCTAATGGCCGAGCATGCCATTGGCACATGCCAACACGCTCGCTGGTAGCTTTTCTTACCGTGACGTGGCCCTAATGGCCAAGCATGCCATTGGCACATGCCAACACGCATCGCTGGTAGCTTTTCTTACCAGGACGTGGCCCTAATGGCCGAGCATGCCATTGGCACATGCCAACACGCTCGCTGGTAGCTTTTCTTACCAAGCGGTGGTCCTAATGGCCACGCATGCCATTGGCACACGCCAACACGCATCACTGGTAGCTTTTCTTACCAGGCCGTGATCCAAATTGGCCACACATGCAGACACGCTCGCTGGTAGCTTTTCTCACCAGGGCGTGGCCCTAATGGCCGAGCATGCCATTGGCACATGCCAACACGCCGCGGTAGCTTTTCTCACGTGGCGTGGCCCTAATGGCCGAGCATGCCATTGGCACATGCCAACACGCTCGCTGGTAGCTTTTCTTGCAAACCGTGCAACCTAGGCCAACTTGGCCGTACGCGCCATTGGCACATGCCAAAACCCACGCTGGTAGCCTAACTTGCAAACCGTGCAACCTACCGCCAAGGCATTCCGCACTTGCCATTGGCACATGCCACACACGCCACTAGCAGCTCTAGCATTGCCACTTACACTCAACGTACAACCTACCACCAAGGCATTCCACACATGCCATTGGCACACGCCACACACGCCACTAGCAGCTCTGGCATTGCCACTTGCGCTCGAGGTGCAACTCGCAACAAAGGCATTCCGCACATGCCATTGGCACATGCCACACGCGCCCCTAGCAGCGCCACTTGCACTCAAGGTGCAACCAACACTCGAGACATCAACACAAACTGGGGGATGCTTTTCAGGGTCATGATTTGGCGGTCACAGCATGCAGCGTACACTACGTTCACATTAAGAAAGCGTGAATAGGAATGAAGTGGTCAAATAAATGAGGAAATAATGGTGAAAACGTTTTCACCCATAAACACCATCTGCGTTACCACCTCCTCCCATTATTTCACCCTTTACTCTCTTCCTTCATGAGGCCAGGGTACGTTTCAACCTCGACTTGTATAAATAGGTCTTACCTATTTCCACCAGAAAATAAGTCTCGGTCAGGAGAAAAAATACAACACTCTCAGAAAAGGCAACTTTGCAAGCTCTCCAAAAAGCTTCCATCTCTTGCAAGCTTCCTAAGCTTTCACTTTCTGATACAAGTCGAGACACTACTCTCCCAGAATTATTCTGGTCTCAACACCTTTCTTTGCTTCCCTCCCCAAATCAACCCGTCTCCTCCACTTTGTGACCGAAGCAAGTCTGGAACGGCCATTTCTTGGTTTAGGTAGGACTTTTATGATTGATCTCTCGAATCTAGAAAGTGCTCACGTGCGTAACATTTGTTTAGGGTTTAAACCAGTTTCTCACTCACCTACCGAATTTACCAAAATCAGCGAAACGATTTTTACCCATAAACAATTGGCGACCACAGCGGGAGGATTGATCTATCGGCTACAACGTCACACTGTCGATCTCGTTCTTCGACCCAGATGTCAACATGGCAGGGGAAGGCGACTCAATCCGACTCAACTGCCAGACAACCCGGTTACCAGTTGCAAAACCTACACCAGAAAACTGGGGACTCGCTGAAGATGCTACCAGCGATTGTGGACTTGCGACTCAACGGCTCAACCGCCAGACAACCCTGATTACGATTGTTAAACTACACCGAAAACGGGGACTCGCCCGAAGATGCTACCAGCGATTGGGGACTTGCTAGCGATGCTACCATCAAAGCCGCCTTTTACATGGAGAGAGGCGTGTTCGCAAAAACCTACGAAGTGAGTAAATTTAGACTAGCAAGATATACGATCTGTTTTTAGGTTCTTAATGAAACTGTCATACTACTGCGTCTCGTGCCTATTGCTAGCACACAGTTTCATAAAAGCAATATTCCTTTCAAAAAACATAATCAGAGTTATATTATCAAAACCATTCATCCCAGAAATAATCCAATATCCTCAAAAGCTACCAGCTGTCTATCAAAACCGGTCGAACTTTGAACCAGACATCCAGTATGTTTTTCAAAAAAAGAAGAAGAACCTAAATGAAAGTTCAACAGAAAAACATTCAATAGAGGTATTCCCTTCTTGGAGAAAGTCAACTTTGCATCTTCAAGAGCCGCTCTCTTCATAATCAACATCTTAGAAAGCTTTTCGAGTTCTACCTCGTGTCGTGCAATCTCCTCTGCGCAAAGGCTTTCGACCGTCGCATCTTTCGACACGGATCTCAAAGCAAGGCCTTCGACAAACCACGAAGCATTGAACTCCTTTTCTACACACACGTCGCGATGGTGCTCCCAATCGGCAATAACGTCTTGAAACGGTGTGCCGGTCACCACCTCACGCATGTCCTCGATGGAAGATATAGCCTCTTCCACACGCTTAACCAACGCAAATCGACTAGTGATCTTCTTGGTTGTGGCCATATGTCCATGCTTCTCCCGCATTCTGGTGTACAACGCCTCATACTTAGCCGCACGCTGAAACCGCCAACCAAGACATGACCTGGATAAGGAACCAAGTACGGGGATCGAAAATGGCGCCCGCAATCGGCCTCACGACTCGCAAAGGGTCTTTTTCCATGTCTACGGTAGCAACCATCGAGAGAATCATCCACCGTTTGAACCACATATGTGCCGGCAATTGGCTAACTCCCATCTCCAAGTCACCGGCGGTGGTCACCAAAGGCAAGTTTTCGTGTGGCTCCACCCCGTAATCGTCCTCCGAACCGGGTTCCTCCGAGAACTTGAGTTAGACATTTTCAAAAGAAGAAACGGAAGAAGAAAGAAAAGAAGCGCGAAACTCACCGAACCACTCCCGAAAAAGAACCCAGTCGCCGCCAGGAATCACTCTCACTTGTCGAACTTTCTTCTTCTCTCGACTCATCACCGCTATGAGAAGGCTCATTGCCGCCGGAATTCTTCGAAGAAATTGCCGTCTCCTGGCAACGTGCAAGGGAAGCGAAAGCATTAACACTACCGAAGCCCTGGAAGAAACAAGACACATGTTTTCAAATGAAATTCACGTGTTTTGAGACAAACCAACAAGGAGGCGACACATACCCGGTTATTGGAAGAACCGAAAGACACGAGAGCTGCATGGGAGGATCTTTTGAAACCGCCTAGGAACCCGCCAAAGACGATTCTTCGTTCTCTGTTCCTTTGCTCGGGGACTTTCCGAGTTGCAGGCAACTTTCGCTTGAGATATCTCAACATTGGATACTTCTTCAAAACCGCTGGGGAAGGTTTACAACGAACATTCTCCACCACGTTATTTACAAAATCTTGGATCATAATGAACTCATCGTACCAGAACTCATTATAGGCAAAAGTCGTCGAAGTCACTCTTTCCGTTTGAAAGAAGGGAAGGCGGATACCGGCTCAAGGGCACTGGCATTGAGGGCGGCATGCAATGAATCCTTCGGAACCACCAGCTGGTAAGCAAGAGGCACCCTTGATCGAAACCCATGTGACGAGCAAAGACGGTCAATATTATAAGCGCTATTCGGAAAGACCCCATGAAGAAAGACGGCATATAATGGGACATGCGACTTTGAATAAACAAGTTTTCACCAACACTCAAGTTGCCGTCGAAGACAAAGACATGATCGGAGCAAAAGCAAAGGTGTCAATTTGAGTCACCGACCTATGGACCCAGCTCCCATGGGCGAAAACTGATTTCATGCGACTTATCGAGAAGACTAACCAAGCTCAGGCCAACTCTTGGACGCATTTTCACCCATCGAAGAATTCGGGAGCCGCCCCAACTCGCGGGAATCGAAGGCAACGGTTTCGGAGCGTACTTCTCAAAGTGCTCCCATAACCAGGCTTGCAGAAAAGCAACGTGCACATATGAATCCACGTTCATGAAACCATTCGAAACTCGCATGTTCGCAACTAGGTGATCCGGATGCACATACAGGGGAACCAAGGAATAGCTTGCCAATGGGAAGAACTTCACCTTTTGCTAACTTCACAGCAATCACTAGCAACTCTGGTCTTATTTCCTTCTTGCCATAACCGTCATCAAAAATGTCTCTAGACAACCAGAGAGCCAAAAATGCCGCAACATGAAGATCATTGCTTTTCATTTTAGGTTCCAGCTCGTCCAGGAAACCATTGAGATATCCACCAGCTGTAAAAGCACCTTTCATCCTCTTTCCGGACAGAATCCTTCGACTTCGCAGTGGAGTCTTTTCGAGTGAAATCTCCCAACTTAGCGGCAAGGTCATCCCGCATCTTCTCCTCACCTTCAGACAATCGGATATTGAGATTCGATTCACGGAAGATTCAAAGAAGAGAGCCACACTCTCCAAGGAGAAAGTTATTTCACCCCATCTACATATGATCGTATGGGTGTCCGAACACCATCCTGGAAATGAAAGCAACCAAGCCCGAGATATCCTTCATAACTGGAGATTTCATCAAGCTCGACAAAGATCAATAATCTGCGCTCGAGTCAAGTTGGTATTTATGTGCTCCTTACTCACCATGACCTCAACCCATCTTTCAAAAGAACGCAATGGGCTTTGACACATCCTGAAATCAATGTTGGAAGAAGAATATACCCATTTATGAAGACAGAACCGTATGGTGTTCTCTGGGCGAACCGAACGTGTCTTCTTTTCATCTTCACCACCGGTTAACAAAATTGGCACGAAACCTGGGTGATTCTTCCGAACAGGGGCGAGGGGTTTGGCAAAGAATTCATCATTCGTGTTTGGTTTGGAACTATGAACATCCTTCGATGAGGAGAAATTTTGTTCAGGTAACATCTTGCGGAATTTCTTCACAACAGCTTAGTAACAAGATATCTGCACACGGAGAAAGACGAAATTATCTCCCTGACACATAACCGCACCCAACAAAAGGAAAACCTGGAAACAAAAAAAGAGGGTGTATTCTCTACGGGTTCAAAATCGCACGCGCATATTTTCTTCAGTCCGAAATTCATATATGCAATATTTCCTATGGGCTCGAAGTCATATGAAGCACATATACGATTATTCTCTACGGGTTCGAAAATGCACACGCAGAGATCTTTTTCAGTGGTTCAAAATTATATACGCAGTATTTTATACGGCTCAAGTGCGTCTGCAGTATCCTTCTTCGGTTCAAAACTATATACGCAGTATTTTTACGGGCTCGAATGCGTCTATGGTATCCTTCTTCGGGTTCAAAATTATATATGGAGCATTTTTCTACGGGTTCGAATCATATATGCGGTATTTCCCTTGGGCGCATATATACAATATTTTCTACAAGAAACACGCCAAGAAATCATATGCGCAATGTCATTGCAAGGATTATAAAAGAAAAAACGCCTACTTTTAGGGTTTGCACCTACATGAAAAGGGAAACAAGAGAAGTACGGGAAGACATACCTGGAAGCCGGTTTTTCTTTGTGACTCTGCCGCTAGTATGAAAAGATGAAAGAACAAAGATGAGATAAAGGGATTTTATATATATGGGCGTGGAGATTCTGAAATAGGGAAGGATTTCCCTAAACAAAAAATCGTGCATATAAGGGATGGGCCCACAAGGGCGCCCAACTTCCCAACGTCGCCCAAGTAGCACCGGTCCCACCAATTGCGCCCAATTTCCCAACGACCGCCCAAGTCACGCCGGCTAGCACGCTCAGCTTCCCCACCTTGCGCCGTTCGTTCATCGCCGCCTAGTACGCTCGGTTTCCCAACTCGCGTCAACTTTTCAATGCCGCTTGACTTTCCCGTCTCTCAATGACGCCGACTTCCCAATTGTGCTGACCTCCCGATTTGTGCAAAAATGCCGGAGGCAAGGATTCCAGATCCTATTTATAAAAAGGTCAGACAAGCCTCCTCAATTCTCTTTACGATTTGTCACGATAGTTTTTCACCATCTTATGCTTACCTCGCAACAAAGCTCTTGTTCCGAGCTAGCGGGGGACTTAATGTTGATGGTGGTTTTTAAACAAAGGGTAAAATCGTAAAACCCCAAATAACCTAATGTCACCGGTGATACATTTATTAGAACATTTAATACATGTAGTCGAGTAATTAATAGGGGGTATTTTTTTCAAATTAGGGTTACAACGAACAAAACCCTAATTCCCCTCCGTGCCAATGGCAAATCATGCCAAGCCACACCTAGCCCAAGCTAGCCGCACCTCTGTGCCAATGGCAAATCATGTCAGCCACAACAAACGCGCCAAAGCATGCCAACCATGCTAGCCGCACCTCGTGCCAATGGCAAATCATGCCGCCCACACCAAACGCGCTAAAGCATGCCAACCATGCTAGCCGCACCTCGTGCCAATGGCAAATCATGCCAGCCACACCAAACGTGCCAAAGCATGCCAACCATGCTAGCCGCACCCCTGTGCCAATGGCAAATCACGCCAACCACACCAAACGCGCCAAAGCATGCCAACCATGCTAGCCGCACCTCTGTGACAATGGAAAATCATGCCAGCCACACCTAGCCCAAGTTAGTCGCGCCATGCCAAACACACTCTGCCTTGGCCCTAGCTACGCTGGTCACACCACACCAAGCCAAACACCCTTACCTTGGCCCTAGCCGCACCTCTGCGCCAATGGCAAATCATGCCAACCACACCAAACGCGCCAAAGCATGCCAACCATGCTAGTCGCACCTCTGTGCCAATGGCAAATCATGCTAGCCACACCTAGCCCAAGTTAGTCGCGCCATGCCAAACGCACTCTGCCTTGGCCCTAGCTACGCTGGTCACACCACGCCAAGCCAAACACCCTTACCTTGGCCCTAGCCGCACCTCTGCGCCAATGGCAAATCATGCCAACCACACCAAACGCGCCAAAGCATGCCAACCATGCTAGCCGCACCTCTGTGCCAATGGCAAATCATGCCAGCCACACCTAGCCCAAGTTAGCCGCGTCATGCCAAACGCACTCTGCCTTGGCCCTAGCTACGATGGATGACAATATATAAAAACCTTATAGAGTCTACACCAGCAAAGTTTGTTGGTATAACTAGAATGAAGGGACTGGAAGCAGAAAAGGTCAAAAGTTGATAAAATATTTTGACCTTAATTTAGTGGATGACAATATATTATACAACAAGTACTTTTCTGATATCAGAGAATCAGCACATTCAACGGCAGTGACCAAGAAGAAGATTGTGGATACAATAAAAGAAGTTATGAATAAGAAAAAGAAAAGAACACCACTTGACGATGAGCATGTAGTTTGTTTGATAGGGTTTTATTTGTGTTGTGTGCTCTTTTTTAGGGTCAAAAATGCTGGCTCAGTGAATGTTAAATATCTTGCCATTGTCGAGACTTATGAAATTGTTCTCAAGGTCTCCTGGCCAGATTTGGTCCACGAGCATTTGTTTGATGAAATACTAAAAAATGCAGACTGTCCTTCAAACGTAAAGGCTTTTGTGCAATACCTACTGGTAAAGATTATATTTTTTACTTGATTGAACTTCAAGTAGTTTTACTGCTGAGTTGTAAGTATTTTTTGCCGATCGACTAATAAAATTGATTGTTTATATGTTGCAGATCTTGTTTGTTGAGCACACACCAGCAGGAATAATCCCAAAAGTTGAAAACAGAGAACAAAAGCTCCCGAGGCTTGGAAGGTGGGACATGGAAGTAATATCAGATTACATAGCTGGTACAAACATGACAGAGTTTACCGTAAGTGTTTGCCATTACTTGGTTTATATCTTGTTTACTACAACATTCAAAAGAGCTTGTGTAACTTATAGTTACACAAGTAAAACACCATAAGTTAGTTGTGTTATACTGTGTATATGGCATGTGTAACTTAAACATACACTTATATATGTGCTTGTGTAACTTCAAGTTACACATGCAGACACCAGTGAACTCTACTAAATTTAAGTTACACATGCATTTTTGTATCTCTTATTAACCTCTCCATCTGTTAATTGCAGCCAACAGCTAGCTTTGTGGAAGAGTTGTCACAGCTTGAAAAGCAGCTCGTTATAGCGCCAGTGGAACCCAGCAAAGAAGAACTGCAAAGGTGGCTCCGACAGCAAACCATCGAAAATGGAAAACTGAAAGAGCAATTACAAGCAAAGCAAAAAATGTTCGATGCAGTACATAAACTTGCAAGAGCCGGGACAAAAGATGAGAACGTCACCGACAAGCACATTTTAGCGTGCGAGATTATGCTAGCAATGGGAATTCAACCTTACGATGTGGCCCATGAAGAGTATATGCAACAAGGAGATGGTGCACAAGGACATGGAGTTACTGAGCATCAGGAAGAGTTTATGCAATTAACAGATGGAGGTACTGAGCATGGAGCTACTGAGCATGAAGAAGAAGAGTGCGAGAAAGAACCTGAGCAAGAGAAAGAAAAAGATGACATGGAAACTTCCTTCCATAAAGAATGTAAGTAGTTGTTCATTTTTAATACGCTTCTTTAACTTGATAGTGATAATGATATATTAGTTGGCATGTGTAGAGGTACCAAACTAAATTAATACATGGTAATTGTTGAGTACACTAATCATATGGATGTGTAATCCCTAGTTACACATGCTATATCCATGTGTATCTTCTTGTTACACTACTTATATGCATGTGTAACATGGAGTTACACATGCTAGGTATCCATGCCACTGACTTGCCTTGGGATGTGTAAAAAACTGGTTGTGTAAATTAAAGTTACACATTCATATGCATGTGTAAAGTTAAGTTACACCTTCTAGAATGTCTAAGATTATGTCACACAACACATTATAGCATGTTTCAGTCAGTTTGTGTAGCTGGCAGATACAATTCTCATGTTTATTTCTCATCAATCCTTGTGCATGCAGTTCCATGTGTAAGCCTTGCAGCTGGAAATACGCCAACAGTTCTGAAATCTCAAACTGCTGAAGTGGGGCGCAAAACAACACTCAGGACATACAGTTCAAGTATGAAGAGTGTGACAACATTCAAGGCTTCTACAAAGAAGAATCCCACTGGTAAGAAAAACAACACTACTGCAGATGTTGTTGATGAGGTATGAGAAGAAAGCTGATGAAGAGACACATGCTGCTGTGGATGATGCAAACGTTTTTGTTGATGAGCCGCAAAAGAAAGATGCAGAAGGTGGTGATGTGGTTGAGTCGCATGAGAAAGCCGTAGGTGATGATGCAAATGTCATTTAAGAGACAACTGCAACTGTTACTGACGTTTTGGTTCTGACTGCTCCAACTTAGCAAACACCAGAAACTTTTGAGGACAGTTTTTCTTCAACACAGTTTGAGGACTCCATGGTGATAACTGCTACAACACTGCAAACACAGCCATACGATGCTCAGACCTACACGTTGGTGCAACTAGGAGCTAACCCTACTGACATGACGGATGCTGCAGTGAGTGAAATGCTAGATGAGATCGTCGGTGACATTAACAAAAGTGAAACTTGGGACTGCAGGTGATGTAGAATGCGTAACCTAGCTCAAGTGGTAACCACTCTTCCTTCTGTAACTGCTATTCCGTTTTATTTTTCCTTTATGTTTTGTTTGTAATGGAAGTGTAACTTCAAGTTACACATTGTAAAAGGCATGTGTAGCTTGAGGTTACATACAATACATTATTATTTTGGCTTGTGTAACTTTAAATTACATACATGTGCTAATTTATTGAGATTCTGCCTATATTTGTTTGCGTAGCTACAACACGTGGAAACTTTTTAGCCTTGGAATATATAAAACTCCAAAACCCGCAGGAGAGTTCTTCAAGGAAGCTGCGAATACAATAAGAGAAAACCAACCAGCATTCATATAACAACGTGTGCTGAGGAATAGAAAAATTCCAACACATAATCTGAAGCAGTATAAAAAGAGGACGAAGAAGATTAAGAAGATTGTTAATGAAGAAAGAATGGTCGCAGTTCCAGAAGTGGAAAAAGAAAGAATGGACGCAGTTCCAGAAGTAGAAGAAGAAAGAATGGATGAGGTTGTTGAAGAAGATGACCGAACAATGAGAAAGGATGTGAAAGGTTTGAAGTTATCTAAAGGTTGGAAGGCGAGAAAAAGAAGAAAGTGCTTGAATATTTCAATACTCATCCGAAAACGTAAGTAGATTGACTCCAAGTAGGCATGATTCTGTTATTGATTGTTGTATATTACTACTTGATTTTGTTATGTTGATTAATAATAGTTTACTTCTTTGTAATGCAGAGACATTACTTGGATTGAACGCAACGAAAATGGTAGCCAGCTGTTTAATATATCTGGAGAACTAATGCTACAGCTTACCAATAAAGAATCCTTCTTGGAGTCAGAATTCATCGACTTCTACATTAGCAGATTGAGGACAAAGATGAACTCTAACAACAAGTATGACAAAGCGATATTCCTGTCGCCACAATCATACGTAAGTACTTCGATACATTTGAAATCTTATTGCATTTATAATGTGTAGTGTGTGTTGTAAGATTATGATTTTTTTATGTCGGAAAACGCTTATAATGTGTAACAAAGTTACAAATGCAGTTATAATGTGTAATCTGAAGTTACACAACCATTTATAATGTGTAATCTGAAGTTACACATTCTTATTTTTCTAGTGTAAAACCCAAGGCCCTATGTGTAACTTCTGTTTACATAATCACTTGTTCATTTGTAAACTTTTGATTAAAAATGTGAGTTTGACATTCCAAATGGTTTTTGCAGATCACGTACGTGAAGGATTACGGAGAATTCAAGAAATTTTGGATTCCAAAGCTTGCGAAGGAGTATGGCAAGTACAAGAACGATGCAGTCAGACTTTTCACCTCAATGTGAAACAACAACACACACTACACACTGCTAGAGTATGAGTTGAAGAGCTCTAATGCTTGGTCCTACATGAACTCATCAAACGTTAAGGAACTCAGGAGTGAGCACCTTCTTCAAGCCAGGAAATATGCATTTTCAATTACTACAGAACTGAGACTCTTGTGTCCTTATGCTCTTGGGATGAATGAAAAGGCCAAGTATATCCCTTTGCCCTCACAAGGTACAATTCCTGACTGTCTTCCATGTGTATGCGCTTACATGAAGATCAGGATGAAGAATAAACCACTTGACAAAAAATTAACCTCAAGTATGATGCTATGGTGGGTGACCATTTTGAACCGCATGAGAGGAACCATGCTATACAAGATTCTTTCGGATCCATCCAGAGATGTGTAAAGCAGTCATTAGGATTAGAAAAAAATCTATACTCGCAAATATGTTGTTAGCCACAAGCAGATGTTAGACTTGGAAAATATGTTGTTAGAAACTTTTAAATTTCATCAGTTAGTAGATTTTAGCAGTTCTTGGTTTTGAAAATATTTTTGGATTGAAATTCTTTGAATTAAAAACTTTTATCTTGTTAGAACTTTTAGTGTTGTGTGTACAGGTTTTAGAAAGTATGCAACAGGTTAAGTAACTACACATCTTAACTTGATGCTTTAGGTGTAACCTGAGTTTACATATGCATTTATCATGTGTAACCTAATATTACACATGCATTCACAGCAGTGTAACTTGTGGTTACACATCCATATATTTGAGTGTAGACTGAAGTTACACAAGCCATTGATCGGACTTGCCCAATAAATCAAAATAAAATAAAGTTACACCAGCATTTATCATGTGTAAGCTAATGTTACACATGCATTCACAGCAGTCTAACTTCTGGTTACACATCTGATCAGAAGTTACACAAGCATTTGACCACTGATCAGACATACACAATAAATCAAAAATAGAATAAAATGCATTTGAACTGTTAACTAACAAAATATAAAATTTGAATGAATAGATCCTTTCACATAATCAACGTTGCAGAAAAATAAAAACGTTTGGTCCATGCGAGCCGAAATGAAGAAAACTAAAAAACAAACAATCCAAGACAAAGAACTATTCACACATCAAATCATTACTTGCAGAAATGAACTTTGGTTGGATCAAGCTAGTGAGGTGTGAACTTCCGAGGATTCCTGCAACCTACCTTGTTGTGACATGTTTCCTTGCAGTTACTGCAATGAACTTTTCTCTTCACCTTTTTCTCACGTTTACTTATAATCTTGTTTCCTGGGGGTCTACCTGGTTGCTTCTTCACGGTAGGCGGGATGACGGTGTTGTCTGGATGATATTTAGCAGGCCTGTTGTAGTTTGGAATTGGCTGGATGGCATGCATATAAGTCTTCCTAAAATAGTCGCTTGTAAAATACGGTGAAATGAAATCAATAGCCTCACGTTTAATCTTCCGTATGGCTGCAAGAGCATGAGCACAAGGAAAACCATATACGCGCCACCTTGAAAAAAAAAAACAAACAAAAAATCAGTTAGTTGCATATACAAATCATAAAACACTCAAAATTAGATAGTTACAGGTGCATATACAGGATGTGTATCTTTAAGTTACACTTGCAAAATAGATGTGTAACTAGTATTTACACATGCATATATCTAATCTGAAAAGGAAAAAAAAAAAACATACAGAGAGAAGAAAAAGAATAAGAAACCAAACCTTTGATAGGTGTAAGTCTCATGTTCGAGGTCCACCATATGAGACCTTTCGGTAATAACTTCAAACACGATAGGACTAGCAACCAATACTTCCCAAGCCAAGCCTTGATCTTGAAGAGCCGCAAGCTTTTCCACGTACTCAGGGGTTAATGGAGTCATCATATTAGCGTCAATTTCACGACGCTCTACCATCAAACACATTATTTTCCTCCTAATCTGAAAAGGAAAAAAAAACTTATGAATACATGAAGTGACAAAACAAGAAATAGAAGACAACAAACAACAAAAAAACACACACTCTCAATTAACCTGATCAAGAAGAGCAGATGCAGGCATCTTCTTGTGAACCAGAACCCAGCTATTGACTAATTCTGCTAGAGTACTAGATGTTCGTCCATACCGACAACCTTTGAAATAGGCATTTGCATAAGCTTCAGGTGGGATGGTCTCGATGTAATCAGCCACCCAATCGCAGTTCAAGTCTCTAATCTTCTGTATGGATTTGCATGGTTTTCAGGTGAGAGTGCGTATGTCGCCTCTCGGAAATGGTACATCACAAGCGAGTACCTAGGATGCATTTAGGTGATGGGTATATTTTTCGTCAAATGATAGTAAAGCAGTCTGTGGAACCCATCTGGATAGACAAGTGGAACACCCTTCAAGAGTCCTTCATGGCGATCCGAAAGGAAGGTGATTGGCATCCCATCACCAACAACTTCAGTCAAATTCCTCAAAAACCACTCCCAGTTATGGAAAGTCTTAGTATCGACTAGTGCAAAAGCAAGAGGGAAAAATCCTACAAAAAAAATTGTGCAGAATCGAAAGAATAAATAAGTTTCACACAAACAGAAAACAATGTGTAAATACAAGTTACACATGCTAAAACAAATATGTAACTTAAGGTTACAGATGTATTTTCTTAGTTACACACTAAGTAAAGTAATGTTTAACTGAGAGTTACACATGTGTAACTCTCAGTTATTTGTCAACTGAAGTTGTTCACAAAAACAAAAAAAACATAAAAAAAACATACCTTTACCACCATTGATCCCAGTAGCTGCCAACAAGCAACCTTTGAATGTACCAGTGAGGAAAGTAACATCCAAGTATACCATTGGAAGACAAAACCGGTACCCCTTGATGCCTGCAGCAAATGCGATGAAGATCCGTTGGAACTGTTTATCTGCACGTTCAAACTTTATCACACTACCAGGGTTGGTGTCCCTTATAACATCAATATACCATACCAAGTGAGAGTAGGACTTCAAATCGTCGCCATAAATCGTGTCATAAACCTTTTCCCTAGCATTATAGGCCTGATAGTACTCCATGTTAATCCCATAGTTGGTCTGGAAATCAGCATCAATTTGCTTGGGCTTCTTGTGAGGATTTTTCCGAACTTCTTCCTCAATCAAACTAGACGAGAAGCTGGTGGAGTATGTTTGGTTCAAGTTGCGCCCACCAAAGACCACAAATGTGCTCAGGGTTATAAGACCTGATTCCCGGAGATTTTCATACAAAATATAAAATAATTCAACCAAAAAACAATATGGTGCAAAAACATCATGTGTAAACCAAAGTTACACTTACTGTAACAACACATAACATATGTTAAGCATTAGATGACAGGACATCGAAAACCTACCTGAAATATTTCGTTCCTCTCATCAATATAAGCTGCATGAAATTTCCAGCCGCATTTTTCATCTTCACACTTAGCCGTGAACCTAGAACGCTCATTGTGAGTTACAATCATTTTGAAACCAGTGCGAAGACGATACTTGGTTAAAGCAACCCTGACTTGCTTAACTCCTTCAACGAACACATGACCAATCTCACCAAGAACCTTGGACCAACCATCCGATAACAAAGGTTTCGCAGGCTTGCTTTTATCTTCCAAATACCTTGCAACAGTAAGATTGTTTCTGGACGAAGACATACTACTAGACCCACTAGAAATAGAAGAATCTGCCCTAGAGCTGGAGGAAGAGGCCACATGAGGAACATTTTGCAAGAAAATATCAACATTGGTCTTCTGTTTACTATTTGTGATGGATATAAAAGCTTGCAATGAAAAATCACAGTCAAGCGGAAAATCTTTCCCACTTTCTCGGAAGAAGAAAGTAATACCAAGTGGAGTAAAATTAGGGGTGCCAACGGGTCCTATCGGGTCCGGGTAGTATACTACCCAGAACCAGACCCTATTATTTGAGTCGGTTTCGGGTCCTGTCGGTTCCGGGTCCGGTTCCCATTTTTATGGACCCCGAACCGGACCCTATAAAAACACCGGGTAATTAACGGGTCCGGGTAGTTATCATCAATAGTATAAAAAGAAGTGGTGTCTGTCTATGGGACAGATCTGGCCATTAAAAAAAGGCTGTGGACGGTTAGGATGAACCAATAGGTGAGTTTGTCTTTTAGACAGATCCAACCGCTCATTACATCTCTCCGGATAGAGGGACGGCAGTGATTATACCGTGGCCCGACTTTAACAGACTTGAACATGGCTAACCCGACCTCAATAGAAGAACCCCAAGGAAAGAAAACATAGGCTAATTATACAACAAAGTTCCGTTCATGGGAGAAAAGAACTCACCTCTTAGTTATTTCATCATTAAAATACTCCCTCCGTTCAAATAGCTGTTAAGAATCATTCACAAGTTAGTAGTTTATTGTCTACTAAGCGTTTACGCGTATTATATCCACTCGGTGGTTGGCATGCAAAATTGTCCTTTTCGATTCTTAAGTCTAAACATTTAAGGTTTCTGGACCTCTCAAACTGTAAGTTTGATTTAGCACATGATGTGTCATTAAGTCATTCTCACAATTTGCAGACGTTGGTATTGCGAACTTGCTCAAATGTTTCCAGGTTTCTTGGTGAGATTGGGTCCTTGAGAAATACTCAAATAGCCAAGTCTTAATTCGAAAGTGACTACTAACGAAAACAACGGGAGACATAATTGGCCAATCAGATATAATTGGCCGGGCTGTAAGCCTAGCTAATTTGACCCGATCAACAAAACAACGGGTCATAGGTCCCGACAAATTTATAGGTTCAACCCTTTAAATTTTAGCCTAATTACGACTAATTTTAATGTAGGGATTACGCTTGATCATAGATTTTATAATTCACGGTCGGGGCAATAGTCAATTTAACTTGGCCAAAAAAAACACTAGGGTTATAGGCCACAACTAATTTATGGACTCACGGTTAATTTTAATGTGGAGACTATGATACGATTGACCTCAAACAAATCAACGGCCGGGGCCCTACGGCTCCGTTAACCCAAAAAACATTTACGTGCAAAGCCCCTAAATTTCAAATCCACGATCCTAATTAAATTGATCCAACCAACAAAATACCAGGCCGCTTGCCTCGACTATCTACAGGCTCAACTCTCGGGCTGTAGGTCCCGAATAACCTGTGACTCAACTTCCTGGACGTAGGTCCCGACTAATCCGTGAATCAATGCCATAGACATAAAATGTTCCTAATTTGCTCCCGATTACTATGACCCAAGTAATTTAACACAATATTATGACTTGGCTATTTAAAACCGTTTCTATAAGTCCCGACTAGCTTACATGTTGACAAGAATACTGAGGGAGGTTACAGACCGGCCGACTAAATAACAAAAAAATCGATAGAGGTTGAGCCCCGGCCGTAGGCCGGGGTGATACCTAGTCGGGTATATAAACTCTAGTTTTAATTTCTTCCTTGTACATCTTATGATGTTCCGCCGTCCCGGAGAACAATGATAAGATGAAGAACAAGAAATATAATACAATGGCAGCCGCTTGGATTAATCGAATTCTCAATCAAATTCTCAAATTTAATGCGAAGTACCACTATATGATAGATCTACCTGCTGCAATATATTTATGGAAACAGTTTCGTTGCTTCTTTTCAAAGCCAGATTTATACTTTTGTTCCTGTAAATTTTGAACACATCCTTGAGAAAAACTTTCAAAACTGTGATAATACTAAAACCCATAATTAAAATTTCTATCCTTTCTCGTTCATATAGAGAAATTAATTAAAGCTTGATCATTTAGGTGCATGGTTTGATATAAATGTAACAAAGATCTAAAATTGACTGTTTTGCTTTGTCGATTGTCTGTTCCCATATATCTAAACCACGCAATTCGAGATCTCTAGTATTAGATTGAAAATGAATTTTCAATCAATGTACAGAGATGCCAAAAAATACAACAATCTGAAAATTCTTTTCAAACCCATATTTAGAAATAAACTAAGTACATGAAAATCCTTCAAAATAGACCAAACCCCAATTGATAAGAAGACGAAGTGGGTAAGCTCTAGTGAAAGCAATAGATGCGTTCATGAAAAATCAAATTACAGTATGAGTACGACTATACGAGGTAGAGGAGAAACAACAGAATGAGAAGACGAGCCATTATAATGACTTTTATTATAAATTTTATCGGGTACCCATCGGGTAGACCCGATAAATACCCGATACTAACCGGTTTCTTATCGGGTCTACCCGACGGGTCCAAAAACTGTTAATGGGTATGATATTAGGACCCGGAACCGGACCCGTAGGACCCGGGTCCGGGTCGGTTCCGGGTAAACGGGTACCCATTGGCAGCCCTAAGTAAAATGCTTCCATTCCCTGCAAACTTGTTCCTTAAACTCATCAAGTTTGATATCAGTATTAACACGCAGGGTAATGAAATCAGAAAAGTAGCGAACAACAACAATGCAACTAACAGCAGCGCAACTAACTGCAGCCATGACAACCTGAAAAAATCAAACACACAATAACAATATCAAAATTTGAAAACGAACGCAATTAACTCGGAGGCGTTGCCCCCCTCGTGAGAAGTATATTCTATGCGTCAAGCTAAATATAAGTAAAAGATACAGATGATACAATTGTTTACAAAATAAACATGTTACAGGACATATATGTAACTTCAACTTACACATGCTTAAAAATACAAACAGGATATATATGTGTAAACTAAAATTACACATGTTGTAACTAAAAAACATCTGTATCTTTCCTCACACATGCTTAAAAATACAAACAGGATATATATATGTGTAAACGAAAATTACACATGTTGCAACTAAAAAACATCTGCATCTTCCTCACACATGCTTAAAAATACAAACATGATATATATGTGTAAACTAAAATTACACATGCTGCAACTAAAAAACATCTACATCTTCCTTAAGCATGCTTAAAGTACAACAGGATATATATATATGTAACCTCAAGTTACACATACTGTAACAAAAAAAACAGCATGTATAAAATCAATTTGAAGTTGTTTTTTTTTGAAAAAAAATTGTTTCTTCATACTCCTCTCAGTATGAACAAAAAGTAAAACAACAAATTAGACAGATCGGACATGAAAGAACAACAAATAATTCAAAAAAAAAAAAAAATGAAAACAAATCTGAAATCAAAACAACATAAAATTCTTACCTATATTTGTTGTTTTCTTTCTTCTGAAACAATGTTTCTTCTGTTCCTCTTCTCAGTATCAAACAAACATGTGTAAGCATCAACAAAAACATACTCAGTATCAAAACCAAATAAAAAAAGTGAAAAAACTAGATCGAAATGGTAACAATCAAAATCAATTGAATTGAAAACTAAATCGAAATAACAATTCGTACCTACGTTGATTTCTGTATTCCCAAATGTATTCTTCCTCATCTCAGAGTCAACAAATTCGAAACAGAACAAAAATCCAAATCAGTAGAAGATAAAAAATCAAAAAATCGATCAGAAAACTAGTGAATCAAGCAATAGAAAAGATAAATCGAACAAACCTATTTGATGTTCATCAATGCACCTTCACAATCTCGTCAGATCTGAAAAACATATGAATACAGCTCAACGAATTAAGAATATGTTGTTCTTCTTCTTGTTTTCTTCCTATCAACCTAACGAACTTCAGTATGAAACTATCAAACACACGAATTCGTCTGAAAAAAAAATCTCCAATTCTGTTTCTGAACGAGAGTGGAGAGAAGAAAGAGCTGAATTTGATTTGATTTTCAGTTTTTGGTAGGTATAAAACGTCTATAAATATTTGAAGGTTAATTTCGGTATTTTATGATTTATTAAAAGATCCATTTGACGTCAACAAATCTAGGAAAAATTTAAAACCTGGCCCCAAAAATAAAAGTTCTGGGCCTAGAAATATTAAAATTTGAAAGTATGGAGTTGAGGGTGGAAGATCCATTTTGTGGGGCTTGTAAATGTTGGACTCATATAGTAGGGGGGTTCTAGTATTTTTCACAAAGAAGAATAGTTCTTATTAGATGTGTATTACTTATCAAAACATTAGGGCCTTTATTTATAGCGCTAGACACAAGGGTATCCCAATAATAAACGATATTCACCCTAGATATTGTTAACATAATTACACGTTTATAACAGAATTGAAAAAGTAAATTGATTTTAAAAATTGTGAAGGGAATGAGAAATATAGAACACGTGGATGGGAACCAACAAAAACCATCTAGAATTACCGTGCTTCACTTTTCAAAATTAAACACTTAGAATTGATCCACCATCCAAAAACGACACGTGTCCCCTGTTATAACTGCCACTCTTTCACAATTTGGACGTAATCTAGTTAACTAATTTGGACAGAATTTCTAAGAAAAAAATAAGGGAAACATTCGATTTTCCTTAATCTGGTCCATCGTCTTCTTTACGACCTCTAATTAGTTGCGTTTCGTTTTTGGTCATGGAGAATCAGCAAGTAACTTTTCTCCTTTTCATGAATAAAAAATATAAGTAATCTTTGGGGTTCAGTTGTGCTTTCGATTTTAAAAAATATAGTAATCAAATTCAGCTTCGTAACCTAAAAATTTGCTTCAATGGGGTTTTAATGAGATCAAACCACATGGATGGAACTCAAGAAGAAAGATAAAGAGACAATAGTGACAGCATAGATGCATATGATTATCCGTTCAGATCAGACTTCAGAGCATTGCATATATAACTGCATAAGCAAACCTAGAATCCATGTGGTAAATTAATTGATCATCTTAAAATTGATTGACAGATTTTTCATCATAAAAACATTACAGGAGTAGGCTCGTGATTAGCTAGTACAAATCATGGGCTGCATGATGAGCGCATCTCTGTAAGGTTTTTACTCTTTAATCTATGGAAGTATGGATGGCAGAGATAATTAAGGGAGGAAGCTTATTTCCATTATTTTTCTCATAGGAAATCCTAACTAGATTATGTCCAAATTGTTAAGGAGTGGCAGTTACTATAGGGGGACACGTCTGACCTATTTAGTGGATGCAACAGAGGAACAAGGGTTTTTGGCAACAAACGATCCAGAGCCCAATTATTGAAGTCTCCGTTCCTAAATAACCTCTAAAACCGACTTACAAAACTTGTAAACCGTACGATCATAGATAACCCATATAATGTGGGATTAATCTGAACAATACCACATCTGTGGATATTGAACACGGTACGATGACCCACCCTTTGTTGAAAGACAACTCGTTCTTCATCACTCAGTTCATTTCCCCATTATCTTTTACCCCATAACATCTCCCAAATTGTAGTCCACGTACAACTGCAATTACTGAGTTGACCGCACAGTATGTTGAATCATAGTCCA
The DNA here is from genome assembly GCA_023531295.1 of Papaver armeniacum. NCBI lineage: Eukaryota > Viridiplantae > Streptophyta > Magnoliopsida > Ranunculales > Papaveraceae > Papaver > Papaver armeniacum. The sequence continues at coordinate 1,769,572 of JAJJWW010006838.1, forward strand.
CGTACAACTGCAATTACAGTACTGACTTGACCACACGTGGAGTACTACGTACCAGGCAAAACCATGTGACTAGTTTCGTAATATATGTGTTTTAGGAATGGGCCTTGCAAGTGTGCTTTTGTATCGACGTATCGTAGGGATGGCTATATCACTGCGTACGTGCTTCCTGGGAGTCTATAATAAGTTATAAATAAAGCAGTGCCATTTCATTACGTGCTTCCTAAAAGTGTTATAATGTTATAAATAAATTGGGATATGAAGCTTGCCTTAACGGTAGACTTCGGGTTGCTGTTATTGCAGACTGTTGCTTCCTTCCATTAATGCATCCGATGTTTGTTCTTTAAGTGTTTGTTCTATATATATATATTTGATATTCCGTTCTATATTTGCTATAAGTGTCTATAACCTAATCAATTTTGACCACATACTTACTTGATGTCATTATGGCGGAACTAAATTGTGACAGTTTAGTTTTGCATCAATTTTTTTGGGTCGGCCGTTCCACCGTGGCAGCGGTCATCTAGTTATGTGGGTCCTTCTCGTTCACCGTTGAGGGTGTTGGATTACGTACTAGAACTGGTGGGTTGAGTGTCTCCCTGGCTGGTGCTGATGGCCGTGTTATCGGTGGAGGGGTAGCTGGTTTGTTAACCGCTGCTAGCCCCATCCAAGTAAATCTTCCTTGCTTTAACTGAATTGCAACAATTCCTAATATTATTGATGCTTCTTGAAGTGTGGACTGTGGGATGCGGATAGCACTATGCTTCTAAAAAAAATTTAGTTTTGAAGTGTCATCTAGTCTAACATATTGATATGTAACACGAATTAGTATTTGTGGATAGATTAATTTATCTTGGTCTCCGAAGTTCTTTATGGAAAAAATACGATGAGTCTCGTATATTTGCCCCTTGTGGTTTTCACGTTTCGGATATTGACCTTGTCCATTTTTCCGATGAAAATCTTAATTTAATTAGAATAAAATGGAAAAAAAAAAAACTCGACATAAAAATTACATGTACGAAATGCATACATTTAGATAATTCAATACTAACGAATGGCAATTTCTAAGGGCATGCATGTATTTTGTATGCTTGGTCTATATATAGTGGATAAACATTTCATACATGTGGTATGGTCTATGGTGGACTAGCAATTACACCATGCGGAGATAACATGTGTAGGAGCAGCATCTCGCAACAGTTATGTCTCAGCGAAGTTTTAACTAAAAGGTGTTTGCGAAGGCCATCGCAGAGTGTTAGAAAAGTGATGTAGCGAGTGACGTTAGCCTAATCATGAGGAAAGTGTGAAGATTTTGCGAGATTGAAGTTAACTTGCGAAGAAAGCCCTTGTAAGCTTGCAAGAATGACGTAGACCAGATCCGAAAATAAAGGTTGGCTTAGCTGTCATCCACTATGTTATATCATATATAAAGGACCAAGCAGATTTGAGAAGGGAGAGAACTTTTTGAGAGTTTGGAGAGAACAAATAGGAGAGAGAAAGTCTAGAACTATTCCGATTTCTCTATACTCTTATTATTCTTGTAAGATTCTTAAGAAAAATTAATAAAACTTTGGTAATTGATCGTGAAATTGGATTGGATCATTGTGTAATCTTGTTAGGGTGTAGTTGTAGGAAATCCTGCAACTACATATTGGCGCTAGAAACAGGGAGCGTTGATCTTAAGAGATTTGAAGAAGGTTTGGAAAAATTGGTGAAGAATTTGTGAAATTAGTAAGAGATCATTAAAATTGAAAAGATGGTAAGGAGAAGTATAAGAATTGCAGGAAGAAGAAGAAATGAAATGGGAGAATCTTCTAGGATGGGAGCAAGAAACGATGGAGAAAAACGAGTCCAACCACCATTTCAGCATGCACCAGTACAAGGCGGAAACATTGATTATTATAGAATCAGTGTACACACTTGGCGGACGGACTCAACAGAGGAAGTTGAAGAAACACAGCAATTGAGGCGAGTAGAGAGGGAAAGGGGAGTAGAAGGAGGAATAATTCATGGAGAGGAGGAGAATGAAACACTAGAGACATTAAGACAAAGGATATTTGAAGAAAGGAGATTAGAAGCAGAAGAACGTGCAAATTTAACACGATAAAACCATGAATTAAGAATGGAAAATATAAGACTACAAAATACAAGATCGAGAAGTACTGCGAGATCAAATTCAAGATGAATAACAAGAGAAGCAAGACGAGGTTCGCTTGAAGTAGGTGTTGTTGAGGACATTCAAGAAGATATACAGAATCCTGGTGATGGACATCGTGAAGAGAGATAAATAGCTGAAGATCGTTACATTCAACGTGGTGAAATTATCATATTGAACAAAACAATAGAAATCAGAGGAATGAGCAACGTCACGAACGAAATAATCAAGATGGCGAAGAAAACCGGGAGGAAGGAAGGAGGATATTATATGGGAGAGAAGTGCAAAGGAATCAACAAACAGTTGAGGATGAGATTGAGAGTCGAAATGCCGAACAAACACATATAGCTTGCTAAAGAGAAAGAATGAGGGCGGAAATTGAAGAACAAGAGTTTTAGGAGGCAGTACGCCAGAACAATCATGATAACCGGGAAAGAAGGTGCGAACAATACCGCAAAAATGATAATATTAATGAAGAAGTAGATAGAACACAAGGAAGGATTGAAAGGCAAGAAATAGAAGTAGCGAGGAATGAACAAGGTCGCAGAGGAGAAGATGAAAGGCGCAATCATGTGCGAATACACGAAAGGGGTGAAAGAGAAGACCGCAGAGGAAGACGAGAAGAAGGTGATGAAGAGGAAACACAAAATTTCGCAAGGCAAGATAGGCATGAACGCAGGAGAAGAGAAGCAAGGTTAAAGAGACCAATGGACCAAGGGTCAGGCGTGAATGAACAAATTTTAAGAGAATTGGCAGAGATGAGGGGAATGCTCAATAACAGAAGAGAAGGAGGCAAGAGACAGTTGGATGAAGCAATAGAGGAAGCTGCGAAAACGCCATTTACGCAAGAAGTACAGTTGAGGGGAATACCACCAAAATGTAATTTGCCTGCATTAACTAGCATCTTCGATGGGACAACTTGTGCCGTTCAACATATCAAAGCTTACGTGAGATGCATGTTGTGAATGGGAAAACCATGACGCTGTGTTGTGCAAATACTTTGCATCAAGCTTGAAAGGAGAAGCGTTAAAATGGTTTTAAGGACTGCCAAAGGATACCATAGCATCTTTCAATCAATTGCAAATGGTATTCTTAGGAGCATACATAAGTAACAACTCATTGCGTCCAGGCATTGAAGATGTATTTGGACTGAAACAAAGAGTTGGAGAAAGTTTGAAGCATTTAACTATGAGGTGGAAGACAATGTGTAGTAACATGGATGGCCGTGTGGATGAATGATACCTTATTTTATCATTCATTAATGCAATGTTCACAACAAATTTGTTGTATGTTCAAATATTTAGAATCAAGAATACTATCACAATGACTGAGTTGCGAGAGTTCCAAGAGGAATACATTGCTCTTGAGGAAAAACAATGTGAGATGGAGTCGTACCCAGTTTCGAATACAAGCTCAAAGATTACGAATGCAAGCCTATTACCCAAATTAAGAAATACAGTGGCGAACACTTCGCAAGATCCACAAAGAAAGATGATGATCGAAAGTCAACAAAAGCTGGTTGCGATGGGAAGTCATGATCAAGAAGAGTTCGAGAAAGAGAGGAGGTTCTAAAATCGTGGCGGAAATAACAATATTCAGAGACTTGACCAACCCCAAGAAACTTATGGAGGACAGAAGAATAACTATCAAAGGGGACAAGGACCTAACAGGGTAGTATGGGAAGAAATAATAATTCCTCCTCTAAATGCTAGTGTGGAAAAGATATGGGAAGCCATAATTTTGATGGAAAACATCCCAACACCTTGGAACATGGGGAAGGAGCCACCATCGACCAATAGAAGTCAGGAATTCTGTTCATATTATCACTTTCATGGACACTCGACAAATGATTGCAGAAATGTAAAGAGAATTATCCTTAGAATGATAGATCAAGGCAAGTTGAACCACTTTCTGATAAGACAACTACAACCTTTACCATTACCACCACCATTAGAAGGTCACAGAGCAAATGCAACAAAAAGAGAAGACACGTTTTTAATTGAAGTCGGATCGAAAGCAAAAAACCTATTCTGTAATTTTATTGTACACTCATACAAAACAATAGAGGATTTTCATGATAACGTTCTGAGCAGTGTATTCGCAAGAGATGTTGATGGTAGATAAAATATAAACATTGCGAAAGTTTCGCCACTAAAATAATGGCAGAAACAACCTATTTCCTTTACAGCAGAAGAGATTCCTGAAGGTGGAGAAATGCATGATAATCCTTTGGTGGTAAAGTTAGAGATCAACCCGAAACCAAGTGATGATGAAGATGATGAAGCTGAGGATTCGTGGGCGATTAATAAAATATTGATTGATACTGGAAGTTCTGTAGATATTCGATTTTATCATACTTACAAAACTATGGGGGGAAAGGATGAGGATTTGATACCTTCGACTTACAAGATTTATGGCTTTAATGGGACTGCGAACAAACCCAAGGGAGAGATTACCATGCGAATTCCTTTAAAGGGATTACCTTCCGAAATTTTGTTCTGTGTTGTTAATGTAGAGTCACCGTACAATCCGCTGATTGGCCTACCTTGGCTACATGGAATTCTGGGAGTAGCCTTAACCTTCCATCAATGCATTAGGTTTCCTCATCCTAGTAGTGTTGGAATCATAAGTGGAGATTGGTTTGAAGGGAGAAAATGTCATGCAATTGATGTAGAGAAATGTGAAGAGAGAGCAACTAAGAATATCAATTGGAAGCACAATGTCAGAGAAAAGCAAAGAGGCGAACGATTGATGGTAGAAGCTGTGGAACATGGAAGAGAAGGGATTGCTGCGAAAGCAATGATTGCTGAAAATGAGAACCGGCGAGTATTTCACAAAGGAGAACTGGTATTACTTTTATAACCTACTTTTCAGAGGGATGGCGAAGATGATCTTGCGAACAGGTGGGAAGGTCCTTACACAATAACAAAGGTGCTCGAAGAAGGAAAGTATGAACTAGAAGGAGTGAAAACTGCGGTGTATAACGAAAAGTATCTACGAAAATATGGTATAAGTGATAGTGACAACACAGAACAAGAAAATAGTATTCTGCGAAACGAGATCATCAATAGTGTGCGAGAACTCAAAGAAGCACAAACACAAGGTAACAAAGGTAAGAAACTTAAAATGTGAAATGAGAATGAAATTGATGAAATTGAGCAGAGAAAGAAACAAAGTTGAACGCAAAAGATGTATTTGAAAAGTATCTTTTACTGATTAAAGAAAACAAAAATAAGAAATTGCAGCAATGAAAATGAAAACATGCGTTAATTTCGCAGAAATTATACTCATAAAATGAAGATGTGCGATAATTTCGCACAAATTATGATTTGAACAAAAGAAAATCTAAGATTGAATGAACAAAAAATGAAAAAAGACAGAGGCACCCAACTTTGGCGTACACCCTAGTGCGAGAATAAAATTTTGTAAGAGGCAAATGTAAGACCTAAAGTGCGTCACTGAAGGGGAGAACCTATTGCATGGCTCAGGGAAAGGTTACACCACCCCGGAACCTGGGTCATGGAGATTTGGGGTCAATAAAGCCCATTCAGGAGAGGCGCCTTGGATTTTCAACCTAAGCTTATGACTTAGGTTGGACGACTAAGGTAAGAAGGTCTCTCATAAGGAGTGCAAAACTCAATCAAGGCGCCGAGGTACATAGTTGAGCCAAGAGTGCCTGGGGCGTCTGGAGCGTACCTGGCCATTCTTGGCAAGTCTTGGCTATGATGCACTCGGCCCGAAGAAAACCCCACTTAGGGTGCGTTCTTGTAACCATGAACCATATCGGCGAAGGGATAAGAGGCCGCGAAAACAACTGGTTGTTGTTAAGATCGGATGGGAGGATCCAACCTTGTATGGTAGAGGTACGCCTCCTTGAAGGGGCAACCAGGGGGATGATAAGGGCGGCACCCTCCATTAGGGAGCTGATAAGTGTCAAAGACGCAAATGTCATGAGGCTTTTTACTCACGAGAGTATTAAGGCTTGTCATATTTGTGCAATGATCCTGCAGAGGCAATAATACTAGAGAAAGATAAGACGAGATCAATGGGTTAGTGCCCGAAAGTGTAAAGACGTCATGCGATTTCGTCGCAAGACGACAATGTCATGGGACTTTATTTCGCAAGAATATTAAGACCTGTCATATTGTCGCATGAAAACTATCCTGCTGAGGCAATAATACAAGAAAAATTTAAGGCAAGATCAATGGGTCATTACATGAAAATGTAAAGACGTCTTGCGATTTTGTCGCAAATACAAAGAGTGGCAAAATAAGACCTTTACTTAGGAAGGCAAAATAATACCACATAAGAGAATAATATTGAATGGAATCTTGGAAAATTCCAAGATATATCTAATAGCGAATTCACAATAGCGAAATTTTGCAGAAAAATACGAACACGACTGCGAAAATGACGCACAGAATCCCATGCAATGTTGCAGCATGATTAATCTCTCATTTGAAAACAAATAACAAAGGCAAGTATGGGAATGCTTAACAGAGGCAAATATTATTTGCTTCCACCTGATAGATTAACGCATATATGTTGATTGTATATTGATTACTAATCTTTTATTGTTATTGCGAACAAGAGTTTCTTTTCTAACACATGCAGATAAAACAAAAGGAATAGAACTTATATTGAGAGATTTTGGAAAAAGAAGGAGTTCGCAGTGACAGATTTACATAAAGATCAAAAAGTAAAAGATATACAAGTGTCGTGAAGAGGAGAAAGGCAAATGAAGAAAAGAACAACTATTTCTCGTTCGACTCTTCTACCTCCTTATCACTCACTTCTTCCATTTCTTCTTCTTCTTCTTCTTCTTCTTCTTCTTCTTCTTCTTCTTCTTCTTCTTCGTCACTATCCGAAATGTCTGGAAGTTATACATTCTGGGGAATCTCATCTAAGAGACAGGGATATATAGAATGGGAAATGTTGTTATCATCACAGACCTTCATGATAGTCTGATTGCGAAAATGAAGAGCGTCATTCTGGAAGATGGCGACGGTGAGCTTCAATTGATTCTTGAGCCGATGGCACTTATCATTTCGAGCAGATAAATCTTCTGCGAGTTTCACCTTTTCTGCTTCAAGAGATTTAGTTTGAGTCTCCAATTCTTCAATTCTCCTGCGAAAATCCTTCTCAACCTCTGCGAATATACAATAACTCAAGCGAAGTTTATGAAAAAGAATAGCCAGTAAGAAAGCAAAGTTAACAACCTTCTCTGTTAGAGATCATATCTTTGATCAAGGTCGAATGATCAGCTTGGAGACTAACATTTACACCTAAATTATTTCTGGCATCATCTAAGATTTTCGCAGCCCAAGAGAACTCATCATCCCTATTTATAAGGAGACGAGAACGAACTTGATTTTCTCTTTCGACAAGAACGGCATTCTTACGGTTAACTTTATCTCGCTGAAGTTGGGTTTCGAGAAGGGTTTTGTGGAATTTTTCTAAAGATTGGGCACCTTGACTAGTGATATGGTCTTTATCATCTATAAGATTACTGATCTTAACTCTTAACTTATAAATCTTATATTTGGAGTCAAGGTAGCGGCATTTTAAACTGTGAGCTGTTTTCAAACTGCTTCTATGGTCAATTTCTAAAAGATGGAATTTAGATCTGAGATCATTTAAGGAAAGAGAATCTGTTTTGTCATTGGTATAACTGTTTAAAGAAATATTAAGGCGTTCGAGAAGAGTATCATCATCCATAGAATGGGGAAAGGTGTAAAGAAATGTGGCTTCATCGGAAAGACCGTAAATGTCTGCAAAAATGATTAATCGAATAAGGGAAAACAATGGGAAAAAAGATTAGAGGGAAAGAAAAAATTGCTACTTACCATAAAGTTGGTCATTCGCCTTTTCAAGACTGGATATTTTATTTTGTCGAGTGGAGGTATCTATTTCCAACTGTTTGTTCTTCTTGCGAACTTCAGCAACTTCAGCTTCTAATTCTTCATTCTTGCTGCGAGATTCCTCTGCAATCTTATTAAGCTTGGAGTTATTCTTCTCAAAATTCTCGCACATCTTAACTAAGTAAGAGGCAACTGCATAAGAATCTTTTCCATTCTGCGAAAGAATAAAAAGAAAAATCAAAAAAAGATATAATTTTGAATTATAATTAAAGCGAAGTAGAGGAATGAAGGTTTACCAGAATACCAAGCGAATTTAGGAAACTTGGAGTAACTGATCTAGAAACACCACGAAGAGATTCACTATCATCTAAAAGAGGGGCATCACGAATGTTCGCAATTGCCCGACAGGTGTTATTTAAAGGAACGTCGCCTATTCCTTGTTGAGAATCAGAGAATATGCCAGATAATTGCGCCATAGATGATTTAGGTGAATAGCCTTCCTTTGCGAAAGAAGTCTTAACTTCGTCATCCATGCTTTCATCTGATTGAAGATTTGAAGGAGAGGGAGAGCGAATTCTTCGTTTCTTTGAAGATGGGATAGTTGATTTCTCCTTGCGAAGCATGCCTTTATCCTTGCCTTTAATTTTCGCAACCTAGATAGGTTCTTCAGCTTCTTCAACAACTCTAATTTCAACCTGCGTACACGAATGAAGATAAGAAATAGAGGCAACAATATTGTTTAAATAATACAAAAGAGTATTTCTTACTTCATCCGTGATTGCACACAATGCTGTTAAGACGCTTGCTTTCCCAGATTTGTTGTAGTATTTTGTCAGCTTCACAATCTAAGAATTTCGCAAAATAAGAAAAGAATGGAATAAGAATAAATGGAGAGTTACACACTGAGCGAAATTTCGAAGCATACCTTTGTTTCCTTTTCGGGCCAATTAAATACCTAGGGTTAATACGTAGCGAGATTTTCGGGTAGCACGTTGGAACCAGAGATGTAAGGTCCCTTCAGAGTCAATCGAAAGACGCACCATTTGTTATCTTTTGACTGACGTGGAGTTTTATTAGTTGCATAATGCCAGTCAATATCTTGCATTAACATTTTTTCGCTAGCAATATTCTCTTTCTTCTTCAAACGAACTCCCCAGCGAGTGTTTTCCTTCTTCATAGTGATTACTTCGTAATTCTCGAAGAAACTCTCCGCAGTATATTTCTCAGGGATGATCTCTAAATCATCGAATTTAGGATCTCTAAGCTTCGGTGGATAAAGAGACCCCAAGCCTGCACCGTGATGGGCAAACTCAAGTATGAGTCGAATGCAATCTCCACACAATTGATAGATGGCTAGCGAAAAGTTCGCATGGGAAAGGATCTCGTAAAACAAAGGAAAACTAGGGTTATAAAGAGGGATAGGGAGACCAGCAAGAAGCTGACCGAGCGAGATTATGATTTCTTCATTGCTGCATTGATGATCAGAAAATAATTTAGCAGAAAGAATGGACTTATGACCATGATCAGGAATGGTGGATAATGTAAAACCTTTTTCTTTGAAGTCTTTTTGAATTTCTTCAAATTCACTGTCATATTTACGACCACTTGGAGGCATTTTTGAGTATGGGAATGGAGAAGAAGTGAAGATCAAAAAGGAGAAGAAATTAAAAAATTGCAGTAGCAGAAGCAGAACTTGCGGAAGAACAGTGAAGAAAAGTTGCAGAGAAAATGAAAGGAAAAGTAAAAAGAAAGCAAAAGAAGACTAAGAAGGATATATATAGAGAGAAGGAGATCTCGAGAAGATAAACTCAGTAATGCGAAGAGGTGACGTGAACGGTTGAGAAGTGACGATTACGAAAGACGTGTCAAGAGATAAATGGTAAAAGAAACACGTATAGTTTGTTTCGCACGAATCACAGAAGGTTGTCGGTGGAAAAGAATAGGGAAAAATAAGCGGCTGCGGCATTTAGAGATAGAGATTCTCATATCATTCTCTTCTTCGCAGAGAAGACATGAGAAGAGGCAAGATGTAGGAGCAGAATCTCGCAACAGTTACGATTCATCGAAGTTTTAACTAAAATGTGTTTGCGAAGGCCATCGCAGAGTGTTAGAAAAGTGATGTAGCAAGTGACGTTAGCCTAATCATGAGGAAAGTGTGAAGATTTTGCGAGATTGAAGTTAACTTGCGAAGAAAGCCCTTGTAAGCTTGCAAGAATGACGTAGACCAGATCCGAAAATAAAGGTTGGCTTAGCTGTCATCCACTATGTTATATCATATATAAAGGACCAAGCAAATTTGAGAAGGGAGAGATCTTTTTGAGAGTTTGGAGAGAACAAATAGGAAAGAGAAAGTCTAGAACTATTCTGATTTCTTTGTACTCTTATTATTCTTGTATGATTCTTAAGAAAAATTAATAAAACTTTGGTAATTGATCATGAAATTAGATTTGATCATTGTGTAATCTTGTTAGGGTGTAGTTGTAGGAAATCCTGCAACTACAACATGCCTAAATGATCGTACGGAGTATAGAAAAGGAGATCATACCTAATACCTCTATTACCTCCATAAAGCTGACACACTTTGTCGATGACTCGACAGTCGCAAAGGGGTGTATCTATGTGGTGTAAAAAACCGGGGGATTTGTAGCATTGTCGAGTCATGGTTGATAATTTCTGGCCGCCTTAGTAAAAGTTCTTTCCATCGTACCTATCACCATCCTTTCGATCAAACCAACGACAAAAAAATATCTATGTAACAAAAAAAATATCGATATAACGTGGGATATTTGATTAGATACTACGTATCGAGGTAAGGCTTAAGCGGTGTTGATATGTAACAATTGTGAATTAGGGATGGCCAACAAATGAGGCTAATCGTTTTGCAAGTTAGGATGATCAAGGTAAAAATAGTATGTGTCTGATTGTTGCGCCCTTGGCACGAACAAGACCCGTGCAAGCATTTAGCACATTGTCAAAACAAAATGAGGTCGCGAAAGATAGGCCTTGCACGCTTGTCAATGTTGTCATAGAACAAGGGAGTGGAATAAAGGAGAGCTACGTTTAGAGATTCATGTTCGTGAAGCACGTTGGGAGATTCATGTTCGTTTGTGAAGCACGTTGGGACAAGTAACATACATTTGCTTGGCAGTAAGCGAAGATTTCCAGGCCGGTTACGCGTACTTGAATGGAGCGTGGGGAAATTTTAGCTTGCCAAGCACGACCCTGGAGACGAAATTTTCCGGCCCTGTCATAGGACCCGTTATCAACTCCTTTAAAGCCCTAAGCCATGCGAGAACATGCGTCGCGCGGTGAGAATACCCACCCTTGGGTGAGCGTCCCCGCCCCCTTGAAAATTCTCCATTCCACTTTTCCTCAAATTATATGAATGTAACGGTGAATACCGGTTTTTTATGAAAAAAACGAAGAAAAAAAAAAACTAAAAAACAGTCTTTCACGGTAATTAAAAGAAAAAAACACTGCGACCTAATTCTATTATCTTTTTTTTTTTATCTTCTTCTCTATATTCTTCAATATCCATTATTAGGTCTCTCCGTAGGGTTTTTCTTTTTGAGCTTATTCGGAAACAGGCTTCATGGAAAGTTGCAGGTAGGCTTTTTTGTTTATGCTTATTTTTCTTGATAATCTTCCATTATGGGTTTTTAAGATTGTAAACCCTAATTAATTTTTGTTCTACTTTTACAACTTTTTTGCAGTTTTGTAACTAATATACTTTTTTTGTTTTCGGTGAAGTTTTTGTAGTTTTCGGTGAAGTTTTTGATTCTGGGTTTTAGGAAGAAAAGCATAATCAGAAATATGACGAGGAGGAATAGAAGAAAAAAGTATATAAACAGAAACCCTAGAATTATATTCTTTAGATTTGTTTTGCTTCTTCTGATTATTTATTGATCGTGTTTTTTTTTTTTTTCTTTGTTCTCTGATTCTTCTTCCACCAAAACCTAGAGCTCTGATCAATAAAGATACTTCACTATCTAAGGTAAGAATTTGTGGAAAACCCTTTTCCACTAGCCGATCAATAAAGATACTTCACTATTAATGTATAATGTATGATTATAATGTTATTCAAAGAAGTGATTTTGAGTTATTGACTTGATTATCTGTATGACCATCCAAACAGGATGTTAAATTGTATGTATAGAAGCCCTATCACAGAAAAGGTATGCTAATCGTTTTACAAGTTTGTTACTTTCAGTGACTTGGTCAGCTACTAAATATATAAAGTACTAAAGAAGGGGTTTACAGATATGAAATTTTATGTTAGCGATGCCTATACAGTCAAAGAATCAACAAATTTATTATTTTCTTTTTCACATGGCTTAGTTATTAGGTCTTTATATATATATGGTTAACTGAAAAACACCATAATCTATTAAGCGAACGTGTAGCCAAGTATGCATCTTAATTTGGAGCGGTTTTGATTGACTTAATATATTTAGTATTTTACTCATATCGCAGGTAGCAAGATTTGTATGGTTAAATGCTCTGAAATATTTCACTTATTTAAGCCAATTAGCTCAATTGATTCGACGCGATTGAAAAAAGATTTTAACATTAAGGATTTGAATAGCAATATAAGGAACTATTGGTAGTCTGTAGGTGGTTTGCTTTATAGATTTGTAAGATTATATGTTTACATTTAAATTACCATCATCCTATGGTTATAAGTTGTCGTATATTATTACATGGTAATGACACTTCTTTCATCTTATGGAAGCACTTCAAAGTACTCTTCTAGAAGTTTAATTAAGTACTTCTTTGTGGTGATTTTCATGACTAATTTTCGTCCTATATCTTGACTGATAATGGCGAAGGTGATATCTGTAGGGTGTACTTGGTTCCTACACACGTGCTGGTGATTAGACATGATCATGCGTAAGGTCAATTAATTTTTACTAGAGTAAGTCGATATAAATAAGGTAAGGCGTCAAACCGAAGTTATGGGAAATATAGTGACAACGGCAGACGTAAGGTTAACAACCTTATACAAGGGGAGCCCCCTTGCAGGTCATTTTTCACAGATACTCTTGGTACTGCTAACAACATTTGGCTTAATGGTTCCATTCTTATCATCCTTACTACTTTATCTTAGGCTACCTCCCCTGCTGCTTCAAGTATGTACATAATTTAGTTATATTTCAATGATCACATTTTTGGTTTGATTTCTTACCCATTACTCAATTTATACCTCAGGTGAGGGTGCTCGAGGTCAGGTTAAAGACATGTTGAGAAAGCGGCAGTGCAATTGACTGGGAAAAAGTTGGAGTTGAGTCATGCAACAATAGCAGTAGCAGTGCTACTATAAATTGTAAGGCCAGTTCATGTGATAGTCATTTTTTTCATAGGTACCAAGTAATAACGATAGTTGTTGCAGAGGTGAAAATCCTTGGGTGAAGCATGAGAGGTAGAGCGACAACAGGCAGGGTTATTAAGAGTGAAAATCCTTGGGAAAGAGCTAAAGCCAAATGTTGTGGTGTGTATTGAAGCGCGCTTATAACGAAAATATGAAAGCCAACAGTGTGTATCGGTTCAAAAATATTAAAATTTCAGGCTTGCATTTTGGTTTTCCCATCTTGCATTTTTCAGTTTTTTTTCAACAATTGCATTTTGGTTTTAGGTGGCGTGTGAGAAAATTGTTCAAACGTGTCCAAACACTGCATTTTCTTATTTGTTATAATATAATCCAGTTGGTTACATTTTGGTAGACACTATATTTAGGTTAATCAATATTTCGGGTGAACTTGGTGGAACTTTTGTTGTGTGTGTGATAATCTCTTAAACTTATTGGAATGTCGATAACGGATGATTTGGTATGATATTCTTTGGTACCTAAAAACTAAATTTTTCAGATATAAGAATCTATGCTCCCTCCGAGAGTAGATTAACTTTGGACATCACTGGAGGAGGTTTCTGTGGACGAAAAAGAGATTATTAAGGGAAGAAAAAAATTTCATTTTTTTGTCTGAGTTAGAGGATGTGTACAGGGGGGGAAGCCGATCCACAGCAAATCAAAAATCCTTAAAACGACGTGGCGAGGCGAAGCTAAGCGACACCAAATAAAAAATGCATCGCGACGGGACGGGGCGAGGCGAAGCTGCGCGACACCAAATCGAAAATGCATTGCCACACCAAATCAAATAGGTATTGGGACAAGGTGGGGCAAACCCTGGCGATACCGATACCGAGCCCCACCAAATCAAAAATTCATGGGGACGGGGCGAGGCGAAGCCGAGCCACACGAAATCAGAAATCCCCGCGACAGTATATAAAAATGCACGATGGGCGAGGCGAAGCCATAATGCACCAAACCAAAAAATATGGTTAAAAGTAAAATAAATAAATAATGATAAATGGTTTTAGGGTCCGCCCGGTGCGTAGCACGGGCACAAAATCTAGTCTTCACATAAAGTGTTTAGTGTGCAGGAAAATTCGCCCAAATAAATTGGAAATCCTCGATTCTTATTGGTCGGGGGCCAGGAGCTCTAGAATTCAAGCTTTTGGCCTAACTTTCTACTCAAATCTCCCCTCCTTTAAAACACTAAGTCATATAAGCTCCCACGTCGCACGGTGAGTATGACACTCACCTCAAATTAAATTAGATAAAAGCTTTCACACATAGCAATTCTGGAGAGGACAAGTGGCGGAACTCTATTGGTCAAAACATTAAAACATGAATTACACTTTGTTTACACCCTCTATTTAACTGGCCATTTATAACACCGTTAGAGAAGACGTGGGTATACAACACCTCTGTCACTTTTTGTGCCTAAATAATTCATTACACTTCGTTTACACTGAATCTTAACTGTACGTTAATTGACGCAGTTAGCGTGGACAGTACCTACATCAAAAATCTAAAGCTGACGGATATCGAAGTGAGTTTTCTTCTCTTTTTCTTCTTCTTCTATTTCTTCTGTTCTTCATGTCTTTCTCCCTATCAAACTCAAATCCAATGAATAGCTTTTTTTTTTGTGAGTAATTCATGTAAATCTTGAAATCCAGATAAATCGAAGAAGAGGGTGATGAATCTGGAAGCTAATTGAGCTCCAGATTCAGCTAGAATTGAGCCTAGAAATTAGGGTTTCTGCTAGAATTGAATAAGTTGTATATTTGGAAGAGGGTTTCGATTCAGAATTTGCAGATGGAGATTAGAGATGGGTATTGTGTGTTGAGAGTAAGGGAGGAGATTTAGCTACTGATTCTCTACTCACATGGAAGAATTAGTGAATTAGGGTTTTATGAGAACCAGTGATGGTGAAGGAATTGAGATTCCAAGATAAAAGTTACTAATAATTAAATCTGGGTTTGTTTTGGGTTCGATGTTGTGATGTAATTGGGGATTTCTGGGTTCGATTCAAATCAGTGGAACCATCATCATCGACAGAACATATTGGTAAATCCATGAGATGTAACTGAATAGTGGCTACAGTTTTGGCTGTCGAAGAAACTTAATCAATTTTTCCCGTTTTTTTTTGCAAAATCAATAACTTTCTTTCTTTGAAACTTTGTTCTATCTGGGGTTTAAAAACAACTGGTTCTTCTGTTTCAGGAAGATATAACCCATCACGAAGAAAGATGTCACGGAAGTAAACAACCGGTATATGAACTTCCTCCTCCAATACCAATCAATTCCATAGTTAATTTGTGGAATCGGTGTTGTTATTGTTCATATTATTGCGAAACCAGGTCAAGGGCCAACCGGCCAAGCCACTACAATTGCTTCTAATGCACAGGTGAATGATTACAAGGATTGCCTGATAAAGGTATTATGTAAGCTTTTCTTAATCAAATTTCACTCTCTCAGAAACAGTATCACAAAATTGAGCCAAACCATAACCATTGTTAGCAATCTGTTTTTTCTGTAATGTGTTTTGATGATTATCCTTTTAGATATCATTTTTGAGCTCAAAAATTGAAATTTACTTTCTTGCTAATGAAAAATTCATCTTAAAGTTTGTGTGTTTACGAGGAGGGAAAGAGAGAAAAAGACAGTAGAGACTAAAACAGAAGAAGAGATGTAAACTGATCCCAATGAAGAGAAGAAAGTAACTTTACTGCTTGCAGCTTTGTGATTGACGCTTACCTTGCATATGGGAAAGCCGAGGGATCTGATTCTAAGAGTAAGTGTAGGACTCACTTTTAATTTGCATTGTATCTATCTACAGTCAACCTTATAGTTTCAAAGGGAGCTATCCACAGAGATCATTTGCAAGTGCCAAGTTGTGTATGCTTGAGTTGAGTACAGGTCTGCAATTGAGTACAAGAAGAAAAACATGATTATTATAGGTGATAGATGTAGATGATTTATTTAAGGCGGCTATGATCAAATAATTTCGGCGGCTCATGTTCTTTCGCTTATTAACTTTTTTAGGGTTTGCTGACTTAGGGATGAAATTTTTGCAGTATTTGTTTTTGTTATAATTCAATTTAAGCATGTTAGTAGACCAAACTGATTTTATCTTAAATTAACTACGTGAACTATGGAACATTACTCAGTTTTCAATTTAAGCATGTTTTGAACTTATATTTTCAACTGATCTTGAACATTACTACCACTAGCTGCTGGCTATCGTTATGAACAAAAAAAGGAGGTGATGTGAATCTGTTTTATCCTAATGTAAGACCAAACACACATGTGGCCCAACCTGAGGTTCCTTTAAGATCTTTTATGTGTGTGCTCTGTGATGCAAGTAGGGTAAATACTAGATATAGTAAGTTTGGCATCATATTTTTTATTGTTGATATGTTTGGAGAATAATTGACGATATCGAAATACTTTTTAGCCTGCTGCATTTCCGTGTTGGGGTTCTTAGCTATGCACTGTGTTGTAGATTTCATCATGGGTATAAAAGTGGCCATTAATTCCAATCAGTTTTGGATTTTTGATTCTTACGTTTTACTTATGTCAAGTAAACGTAGTTATCGTTATGTCAAGTACAAGTAGTTATCCTTTAACAATGTGCTATTCAACGATACCGAACTCTGTTATTAAAAAAAGACACTATTTAAATTTTTTGGTGCATGTTGTGAAATTTCTAGGAGGCGAGTAAGATGCAACCTGGTGGAATATCTAAAAGACATGGTTCATGGTTGGCAAGAGAAGAGAAAGAAAAAGATGTGGCTTGGCAAGCAAATGCTCTACAGTGTATGTTTACTGTCTCAACATTTCGATTTGTGTAGGTATCTTGCATGTTGAAAACCACAAAATATGCTTTACAGTGTATTTTTAGTGTCTCTAGAAATGAGTATTTATATTTTTGGTGCAGGTACATTTGTGAGAATAGTATATCTATCAATTGTTTTTTCCCATGAAGTCATTAGTGATTTAGCAATTACTTTCAGCTACAGATTTAAAAATGATCAGGTACTCTATCTAGACAAATGAAGTGAGTCTTTATACTGATCGGTGTACGTGTGTCGATCACTATTTCTTTTATTTTATGAGCTAGCTTCCGTCAGCTTTCTTCCTTTTTGGTTGCACGATTTGGCAAAGATTTTTATTTGGACAACCGGTTTACTAAAATTCCTTAAAATGTACGTATAATGGTTCAAATTGGTATTCAAGGATATTAGAGGGACTTACTGACTGAATTATACCACAAAGGGATCAACAAGAGAAATTTACGAGAAGCCCATGCGTCATAAAATGCACTTATGCATCGTTGAATCTTAATATCCCTGATGTGTTTTAGCACACCAATTAAAAATGCATCCCGCCACATCAAAATAAAAATGCATAACGACAAGGGAAGCCACAGGCACACCAAATGAAAATGCATCATACCAGGCAAGGCGAAACCTGCGACACCAAATCAAAAATGTATCTGGACGGGGCGAGGCGAAGCCGAGCCACACCAAATCAAAGTTTAAGCGACAGACAATGCAGTGGGCTGGGAAAGCTGAGTCACACTAAATAAAAAATGCATCGCGGCGGACGGGGCCAAGCCACATCACACCAAACCAAAAATATGGTTAAAAGTAAAAATATAGTCTGCCCGGTGCGTAGCACGGGCACAAAATCTAGTACCATTATTGGGCCGACCGAGCGAAGCGAGGGAGGTCCTTTATATGGCCACTTTTTTGTAAATCTAAGTGATCAATTACCACAAAAAGATTGAAAATGGTCCATGCTGAAAAACCAAAACTACCCTTTTGTAGCTGGATTTTTTGTCAAACTGAGCTGAGAGTCGTGGGTTCGAATCCTGGTAACATCTTTCTATTTTTTTTTCCCTTTTTCCTTCTCCTTCTCCTTCGTGCTTCTTCCCCTCCTTCATTGTTTTTTCTCATTCTTCCCCAAACTCACAGAGAAACTCTCGTCCCCAAACTCAACAAACATACTCCAATTGAGAAACGTCACCTCCAAATCGCCGCACCATTACCACCATCACCGTCGCGGCAACCAGATTTATTTACTCTTTCAAGTTAATTCCCCTCTTTAGATTGAAATTGAGAAATTTCAGTGACCTAATTTGAGGTTCTATTGATGAAGATGGTGGATCAATTGATGATAAATTAGGTTGGTTTTCATCTTCGTCATTAGGGTTTCAATTGAGATACTTTAATCTATAGAGAATTTAGTCGAGACAGGACTCAAATCGGTTCATTCAAAATCAAATCGTGGTTTCGTAATTTACTCAATTCAATCGTGTCGCGGGTTCAAAGGTTAGTTGCTCAATTAACCTTGATTCATTTTGGTGATGAAGGTATGTGTTGGATTTACCAATTTCAATCATCGCAAAACCGGGAAATTTCCAATTTCTCTTTGTCACATCGATATTTCGACTCTTTGCTTGATTTATTTTGTATGTTTGATATTCATAGTGTTCCTGTTTGATGGTTGTCCTGTGTGCAAGTGAATGAATCTATTGAAGTGTAAAAATACTCAAGTGGTTGTGAGATATCTGATTGCTTATATGTGTAATTTGGGTGAATACAGGTCAAAGCATCCTGTAATTTGGGTGAATACAGGTCAAAGCATCCTGTAAATGGGAAATTTCACAATATGGTAGCTCTCAGAATCGAATTCAAAGTTGTCCTATCGGTATCCATTTGATTAATGCAAGCTACGTTGACCATCCATCTTTTCTCGGTTACTACTAATCTGCTTTTTGTGATTTGTCTATCTAATGCAGAACTTGTAATCACCCCTGCATCACTATCACTTGGCTTCACCAGAGTAGCATTGTCCATACATTGTACGTATTATATGTGTGTTTTTTGTTTCCAAATCCTAGCATTTAAAAGCTTACTACTCTGTGTAGACAAAGAATTATGGATAGTTTGCAACAAACAGTGTAAGCATGTTTTGATCCAATTAGCTTAAAGTTTTTGCATCAGTTGAAACTCGACTTAGCACATCGACATAGTTTGCACGCAAAAGTGTATTCTAAATTTCTAATACCAAGTGTTATATCCTTTCTTTCAGGAAGTTGGATCAAATTTTTTTAACGGGCCCCATACCTAAGTTCCTGGCAGTTTATCTTCGCTGGAAATTTTGTAAGTTCATTTCGGAAACAACATTGAAATAAAAAATCAGGAGCTACATGTGTTTTCACTAATATCCGTTGATATTTTTCAGGTTGCTAACAAATTTTTTCTGCTTGAATTCTCTATCAGGAACTGTTCCCAAGGAACTTGGAAAGCTGTAGAAATTAACATTCTGTAAGACACTTTTACCGACAACCAATTATCTCATTGCTTAGATTGCTATTTGGGAACTAGCTTGGTCAATCTAATCTTCTTTTAACTTCATGTTGTAAAAGGTGTGGATTTTGGGTTGAAGGTATTATGATGAAACAATACTTACCCGATTGTTACTATTGTAGATGAGAAGTCCTCGACTACAAGAGCTAGCTCGACTTCGAGAACTAGCTGAGAATGAGAAAGATGAAGAAAGAAAGGCGCGTAATGAAAGGCGACGGGCTTTGCGCGCACAGAGGAAGGTTGAAAAACACAATATGGAAGCAGTAGTACCACTGCGTAGAAGTACAAGGCTAACTCCGCAGCCACAAATTCCACAAAACCTTGATTGTGATGCATCCCGTAAGAGAAAAGGGAAGGCTGTTGTACACGACAATCGAGTATGTGGTTTCTCTTATTATTTTTGCTTATTGTATAGTTGAGTGTTGGCTTATTTTTGCTTATTGTATAGTTGAATGTTGGCTTTTGGTTCAAATAACTTAACTACTTGGAGTAATCGAGTACAAATGCATATTTAACAATGAACTCATGGGTGATACTATGTTGATCTCCATCTGCCATGTATTTTTAACATTGAAAGGATCATTTTTTTTTAAAAATACCGTTTTGATCTCCATCTGCCATATATTGTCATAGATCATACTAAAATTTTGATAAATGTAAATGTGATTTTTTGGAAAAGTGGATGTTTGATGGTGTTTGAAAATGCCTGTGTGAGAAGTGTTGGTCTGTAGCTTACACATGGAACTGGTGTATGTACTTACAATAACAATGAATCCGGAAATAGTGCAGACAGAACTTGCTAGGGCATGACTAGATGGAAACAATACATTGACATGACCAACTATCACCGTTGACTAGATAGAAACAATACTTACCTGATTGTTACTGTTGTAGATGAGAAGTCCTCGACTACAAGTGCTAGCTCGTCTTCGAGAGCTAGCTGAGAATGAGAAAGATGAAGAAAGAAAGGCGCGTAATGAAAGGCGACGGGATTTGCGCGCACAAAGGAAGGTTGAGAAACACAATATGGAAGCAGTAGTACCACATTATATAAGTCCAATGCTAACTCTGCAGCCGCAAATTCCACAAAACCTTGATTGTGATGCATCCCGTAAGAGAAAAGGGAAGGCTGTTGTACACGACAATCGAGTATGTGGTTTCTCTTATTATTTTTGCTTATTGTATGGTTGAATGTTGGCTTATTTTTGCTTACTGTATAGTAGAATGTTGGCTTGAAAATCTTACTTCAGGCATATATTTAAGTTTATGATTTTGTCCTTTTTTTTTATGGTAAAATGACCTCGGAAAGAAAGAAGATGTGAAGTGCAAAGATGTATCGAAATCACGCCCTTTGCGTAGAAGTCTAAGGTTGACTCCAGATTTGCATGTTGCCTCCCAAAGCCCTATAGAACAAGTTGTGAATCAAAAGCGAAAAGTGAAATCTGTTGCCTGAGTAACAACAGAGTATGTATTTCCCTAAAACCTTATTTTCACTGTTCAGAATAAGTTGTTTTCTTGTGTGTTTTTGTCTGTTCAGGTTTTTTATGAGATTCTTTCCTGGTATAGGGTTGCCTTATGCTTACAATATCATTAGAAACTTTAAGTTATTGATTTTTTTTCAAAAACGACCTCTTTTAAGAAAACCAGGAGCGAAGTTGTGCGTTGTTGTATTCCTGTTAAACACATCTTTAAGAGTTTGAGGTTTAGTCTTAGCTCTAAGCAAGAAGTAGAAGAAGATAGAGCTGCAAGACGCATACGGAATCGTATGAACCGATATTTGAGGTTACAAGAGTCACTTCTTGCAAGGCGTCGAAGTTCAAGAATTGAACAAGCTCGATTCATCCGAGATAATCCGAGCCGTGATGGACTTGTTGATGTTCCGTGCGTCTTTGATATACCCTTAACATTTGCCTTAAGTGAACTAAGCGGCTTCTTTGATCTACTGTGAGCGCCTTCCTCAAGAGGAATTAAGAGGTAATCATTCAAAAACTCAATTCTTAGGCTGTTGTTTTTACTAATTCTTAATCATTCCTCTGAATTAACGTTTATTTGTATATACTCTGTCAAATTTGATGTTAATTGGTTACTGCTTTTGTTATTTTGTTATAATACCATAGGCCATGGAAAAGTCAGATTTATCCAACATGTCATATGTATGGTAGCATGATAGACGATAATTAGTCGAATTAGATATAAGCATTGAGCTCTACACGATATGATAACTGATGTTATTTGAGACATTTTACCTGATTTGTAGAAGTTACGTAGTTGGAATAAGAAATTCAGTAGTCCAATTTAACCTTCAAATCTTATTTATAACTCTTGTCTTTGGAATTGTGTGTTGTCGAAATCGAATGTTTTGCTAAATGAGATGCTAGATGTTGCATAACTCTGATAAAGTCCTAAGAAATTTTTGGTTTGGCGCTTATTATGGTTGCAGCCTATTCGCTTTCCTTTGTAGGTACTAAATGCATTTAGCTGGTGCAATATCTTATGCAAACGAGTGATCCATAGGCTACTAAGATCACAAAATGTTGCAGAAAAACTATGATCTTATATAGTACCCCCGAGTGTACGTATGCTTTTTCCTCGGGTAGTGATATCTTTGTTTATCACAATTCAAGTATCTTCCCAAGTTTTGTTGAATACACACAATATGTTAGTCAAGGATGAGCTAACATTCACACAGAAAACAGATTTTGATTGGAGAACAGATTTTGCTTTCGAGCATTACCTTTGTTTATCATAATTCTCTTTGTAATTCTGTCACAAGTAGACTAAACTTTCCACCATTACCTTCTAATTCCATCATTATTACTCGGATCTTTTCTTAAGTTGGAGAACAGATTTGATCGAATAAACTTTCTTTTTCATTTCTATTTTATAGGTTGACAGCTTCAGTAGCAAGTATTGCGACTCTTTCTCTTCATGATGTACAAGTAAGATATCCCTCAAGTAGACCTCATACTGGATGTCAGAGACGATACCGTGCATCCGGTACAATGCATCAAAGGATTGTAAGGCGAGCCATGAATAATATGCATCAAAGAAACTATCACCGTAGAAGAAATCAAACAACTAATGGTAATGCTCAGTTAAGTCCAGCTGTTGTACTATCAAATGGTCAGAGGTTTAGAAGAGCTGTGGATGAGATAAAATGGGTTTCTTGTGTTGGATGTAAAACGAAAGTCCTTGATATTTCAACTGAAGGCATATGTACATATTGCAAGAAGGATAAAGAGGAAGGGTCAGAAGTTTTTATGTTTAGTGAGACCAATGAGATGGATCCGGGAGAAGTACAGGGTGGAGTTATGCCGTTTAACAGATCTTGAGAAGATTCTTATTGCTCGTGTCCATCCGGTAATGTCGGTTTATCGTGTTAAAGGTCAGCAATACAAGTACAGCGGAAATGTCATTAATTTCGTACAAGATGTGAGTTCGATTGCAGAGGTACTTCCATGTAAGCCTGAGGATTTATCGGCGATTCTTGTTGTGAAGAGAACCGGCAGTATTTCAACAAAAGAGTTTATAGTTAGGAGGGAGTATGTAAGGCAAGCTTTGGAGTGGTTGAAGGCAAATCACAAGTACTATAAGGATATAAAAATTAGTGATGAGAATATAGCTTCTTTGCCTGAGGATGGCGTGCCACTTGATCTCCGGTTATGGATCTTTGGTATTGAGGAACAACGTGAAGATGATGTGCATCATGGACCTCCGCAGTTGCAAGATCGGTTTGTCGGTATCGACGATTTTGAATCTGTGAGGCACGATCGGAGTTAATGTCCAACCGGATCGGGAGAGGGAGATCGGGGAAAGAGCTTTGGAGGAGAATGAAGGGGTTGAGAAAACTACCGTGGAACCGCCGTTTCTCGGTCAAGTGATCGATGAGTTCACAACTCGGGGGGTACATTACCATGGCGTT
Source organism: Papaver armeniacum (assembly GCA_023531295.1). Classification (NCBI taxonomy): domain Eukaryota; kingdom Viridiplantae; phylum Streptophyta; class Magnoliopsida; order Ranunculales; family Papaveraceae; genus Papaver; species Papaver armeniacum. The sequence goes on from JAJJWW010006838.1 coordinate 1,793,225, forward strand.
TAGGCGTTATTTCCTAGTGGTAAAGCTGATTTACGTGAACCAAGAATTAGGAAAGTTCCTGCACGTCTTTATTTTCACTATTTGATGAGCTACTATGATCAGCGCTTCGCTCGAGATTCAAGGTTTAGGTATTTTGCTTGGAATTCTCAGACTAGGTGGCGGGCATTAGCTTTAGGAACTGTTTACATAAACAGGAACCCAAGAGACGGTGAGCTTACAATTCAAAAGATTCGAGAAATGGTTTCATCGGGGACATTTAGTTTAGCTTGCCGTGTTGCTTATTGTCTTGCAATGATGCGTGGGTGCAGAGCATATTGGTACAGTCGATTGAAGGATCTTATATCCATGGTTAATCAGTTGGGACCGCCGACTATTTTCTTCACACTTAGTGCAGCAGATCTCCAATGGCCAGAATTGTACAAACTTCTTGACACGGAAAACAGGTAAATCGTTCATATCACTTTATTGTTCTGATTTTTTGGTTTGGTTTGGTTATTCCTTGTGATTTGTTAAACTGACCTTCACATGGAAAACAGTTGGAAAGCTTGGATCCAAACAGAGAAGGAGAGAAAGGGCAAAATTATTGAACGAGAATCCGTTGGTTGTCTCGTGGTTCCTCCAAAAAAGGGTAGATTTATTCTTGAAGTTGTTTTCAAGAAAGAGTTTAAGGTGGTTGATCACTGGTACCCGGTTCGAGTGGCAGAGCGGAGGTAGCGGGCATGTTCATGGTTTCTTGTGGCTTGAAGATGTGAATCGGATCCTTTGCGTATTGCCACAGATGAGGAGGTAATTGTTGTATTCTTGATGTTATTGCATGAAACAAGAATTCCAGAGCAATGTAGGATCAGACATGCTTACTTAGGAAATATAATTAAACAACTAGGGTCTAAATTCTTGTTTTGCAGCATATATCTATTCTTAGGTTGCCATCGTCGCTATATAGTACCAATCTAGGGCACACGGCAGGCCAATTTAGGTTCTCAAAGAAAAGAAGACATGCTTTTCCCGTTGCTGATAGGGTTTTGTACTCCTTGTTGCCATATAATAGTGTACATGATATTCCCTAATTAAACAATTTCTTATTATGTACATGAATTCTTTAAGTTAAAGTATTGAATTATGTCATGTATATTGCTTGCATTCAGACATCTTTAATCCACACAATGTCTTTCTTTTCTTTTCTTTTTCAGTCGTTTATATTTATTTTCTCAGATACTTCTAATAAAATGGGCTGATACCGTGTGTAGACTTAAGTATTTTCTTTTCTTTTCTTTCTTTTGTTTTCAGTACGTCGTATGATCTGCGATTACTTTGACAGTATCATATGCACATGGAACCCGGATCCCAATTTCAGAGTTGTCATACAAGACAATCATCCGTGTGCACAGGAAATTTCAGAAGATTCAAATCTAGAAGATGATGATGATGATTATGCTGCTTTGGTTAACTATGTGATGCGACACACAAAGTGTGGAAGTTATTGTTTGAGAAAAAATAAGGTTACAAGGCGAGATGAATGTCGGTTGATTCTAGTTGAGCTTTTAGGCGAATCTAAGCTTGTTGAAGAACCGCCGACAAAGAACATTTTTCAGATTTCTTGGCCGCAGAAATGATCAGTTATTGAATTCTCACAATCGCACGGTTTTACAAGCATGGAGAGCAAACATTGACTGGTCTCCCGTGATAACTACGGAATCTGTTACCCGTTATATCGCCAAGTATGCAAAGCAAAGGCATAACAAATTTCAAGGAATTACAACGACATTTTACGAGGAATCATTGATAATCCACAACGACCTTGCCGTGATTCGAGAACTGCCGTAAAAAAGAATGCTCATTAAGAATGCATCGGAAAGAGACGTATCTGCCCAAGAGGTGTGCCACTTACTCATGGGATGTAATTTGTCGGAATCGTCGAGAAAATTCGTTACGTTAAATCTGAGTGAAAGTAGGTTGTTCTCCTCTCAACTGCGGAAGCGGAAGAACGAAGTAACGAAGATGTAGAGCAAGAGATAGTCGACCCGAATTTTTTTCAAGATATTTGAGCGAGACCAGGATGATTATGAGCAGATGACGCTTATTGAAATGGCAAAAAAGCATTACTGGGCTCGTCGAAAGTGGTGCAAACATCGTGTTGAGCCGGTTGTTAGAATTTTACCAGATTTCAGTGGGAAAAAAATCATTCCGGATACTGATCTTTATGAATCCTTTTGCAGACAACAGGTATGTAGAGTAAGAGAATTCAACAACCGATCAGTAGTTAACTCTTCCCTGTTCCTATTTAGGGCATTTTATCTAAATACTACAGTAGATAAGGAACCATTAGCTACTGCCATAGTCATAAGCGTGCATTCACTTGCGCCATTGTTCTTTGTTAGTTGTTGTCTCGATTATGCCTCAACTTGTCTTTGTTCTTTATATACCAGGTTTTGTTAAATAGCCGATACAGGAGGTTCGATGAAGCGAAAGGAAATTTCCCTACGTGGTCAGGAAGGTACGCTGAACTCACCCGTCCTGCTGAAAATCCTTCGATAGATCTTGGCGTTGTTGAGGAGGAATTTGAGGACGAAACGCATCCAGCGGTTGAGTGGTTAGACGAATGGATGCAAGCATCTGCAATGGCACCGAATTTCAGGGCATTGGAGGACACTGATCTGGGTAGGCGCGACATTGATAAAAACCATCGTTGGTCAAGTGGATTCTTCGGACAACCCTACCATTCACGAGAAGATAGGATTCATTAACACCTTACGACAAGTGGGCAAGATACACATGATTCCTCGGGGTTCGAGTAGTTCTCTCCTTGCTTTGTCAAGACAACAACAAGCTGCACATGATCTTATTCTTGATTCTTTGAGGTCGAATTCAACTATTAGGTTGATTATCAGTGGAGGGGCAGGCACAGGAAAATCAACACTCATAAATGCCATTGTTCGGTCCACAAGGGAACCTGCTCAAAGAACGACAAGTACATTCGTATCATGGCTCCTACCGGTGTAGCTGCATTTAACATCGGAGGGTCGACTATTCACCACGAACTCGGCATCACATCAGATAAAAGCCATTCGTACAAGAAGCTGGAGGCAGAGCGATGTAGACGAATGCAGGTGATATGTCATTTTATCTTAAGTTTTGTAGTTTCCGTTGCATAGATTCCGTGAAAATCTAGCTTTATTCATAGGAGAGAATAAGAAACTACTTACCATGTCTGATTTTAATGTTTTGTATATGAAACTTGCTTTTGGAAATATCATGTCTGGTTTTAATGCTTCGCATTTGAAACTTGCTTTTGCTTTTGGAAATATCATGTCCGATTTTAATGCTTTCAATATTGACTCATGCAGGTAGATTTCAAAAATACGAAGTTGATTATTATCGACGAGTACAGCATGATCGGCAGAAAGATGCTTGCATATATCGATCTTCGATTAAGAGACATTTTTGGAACTAAAGAATCTTTTGGGAATATTTCTATTGTACTCGTCGGTGATATGCGACAACTTCCACCCGTTTTTGATACACCCTTATATGCTGAAGGAGGACGAGAGTTACAACTGACAGGTAATCTCTCTTACTCCGAGTTTAAACAATGTGTTCGCCTTGAAAAAGTTTTCCGGCAGTCTGGAATTGAGGAGTCGGAATATAGAGAAGCTTTGTCGCGATTAAGTGATGGCAAGTCCACTGTTACCGATTGGAATCTGTTTGCCACTAGGAGCTACGCGACCCTGTCAGTCGATGAGCAAAACACCTTTAGGCATGCTCTTCGTCTATTTCCCAGTAAAAATGAAGCTGCCGGTTATAATGAAAAATGCCTCAGAGAGCTTGGGTTTCCCGTTGCGCGTATCCCATAAGTGAATAACTGTCCAACAGCTGAGGGAGCAAGTTCTGATGACGCGAAAGGGTTACAGAATATTTTGTTATTGTCAAAGCAAGCAAGGGTGATGTTGCGGAAAAACTATTCCACTCAATTTGGTTTGGTTAATGGCTCAACAGGAACCGTAAAAGACATCATATATAAAGAAGGAGATGAATCACCTGGTGATATTCCAATTGCTGTTCTGGTTGAATTCGACAAGTATATCGGTCCAACGGCGTATGAAGAATCCACTTTGGTTCCTATTGTTCCAGTCACAACAAACTGGATATCATCTTCCGGCGTGCCATGCCAGCGGTTTCAGTTACCACTTATTTTGTGTTGGGCAATAACTGTTCACAAAAGTCAAGGGTTAACACTTGATCAGGCTGTTGTGAATATAGGAACTACAGAGAGACTCGGGATGACATTTGTGGCATTGTCACGGACGAGACGACTTAAGGATCTTGCGTTCTTTCCGATGTTTGATTACGAAAGATTAGAGAGAATAGACAAATGTTATGGGATTAAAAAGAGGCGCGTAGAAGAACAACGGTTACAACAGTTAGCAATTGCGACTCAAGAATCTCTGCAGATTTGAATAGAAGAAATTTTTTTACAACATCAACTTGATACAATTTTGTTACGTTAGAATTATGATAAAATTTATCTGGAAATTTCTTTTACATTTCTTTTTCCTTTACAAATCCGAACCCATGCAATCACGTAGTGATGTCGTTTCATCAAGTTCTTCGGTCGGCCCTCCCACCGTGGCAACGGTTGTACTAGTTTAAAATGGAAACTAATTAAGATCTAAACTCCCATTTGAGCAGTGCCTCTAGTGATAATAAAAACATCTTTATAGATGGGACACTTGTCATTAAAGCTGGGACATTTTGTCGATAGCTTTGGCTGATAATTTCTGGCAGCCTTTGTTAAAGTTTTTGCCATCATATCTATTACCGACGACCATCCTTTCAATGAATTAACGGAAAAAAGCACATCCACATCCATAACAATGAAAATAAGCATATATCCGTTTAGGATATTTTCTTCTTAATAATATAATACACTAATTTTATGCACGGAAAATGGGTCATTTATCCAAATATTTTTAAAACATGATTCTAATGGACGAGTAAAAATTAGTATGGGTGAAATGGACACCAAAAGAATAGTAATGATGAAACTGGATTAATCCTGGCGTAAACTTAAAAAATAACGAGGATGAAACTGGATGCATCCTGATGTAAATTAAAAATAAGAAAAAATATTTGAAAATAGGTAGGATAAAACTGTTTACATCCCAGCTATTTTTACATTTTTGTCCGTTTAAACAGTATCAAAATCTAGATGTCTTTTTCACCTATGAATTGTTGATTTTGATCTTTTTAACCAATTTTGTGTTTTATGCATGCATGTTCCCTCATTCATGTCGCATTCTTCGAACGTTTAGCTATAAATACGTGCATCCAACTAGAGAAGAAAACACACAGTTTCAAGAAACCCAAAAAAGAGAGAAAAATTCTCATTTTGCTTTCTATTTTCTATTATAAGCTCTTTCCTTCTCTCAGCAATGGCATCCAGTAAGAACTCACTCTCTGTGCTATTCATGGCTTTGATCCTCATGGCTGCAGTGAGTGAAGTCGCAAATGCTAGTTCGTTAACAGTATATCGTACAGCAAATTGCGGCGGCGAAAGCCAAACCCTTAGTAATTGTGGATGCTCAAACCTTTTATACACGGGTGGTTATCAATTTAGGCATACTGGTCAAGCTGCTAGAATGTACAACACCGGGAATTGTCTGGGTGCGGTTTCTAATAATCTCAAAGGCAATGACCGAAGGTGCCTCGGCGTTGGATGGAGGAGTATGTTCATCCAATGTTAAGTAAATTCAACTGTGGATGTCTCTACTGCTATGAGACAGACATAAATATGTGTTTTAGGAATGGGCCTTGCAAGTGTGCTTTTGTATCGACGTATCGTAATGATGGCTATATCACTACGGACGTGCTTCCTCTAAGTCTATAATAAGTAACAAATAAAACAATGTCATTTCATTACGTTCTTCTTAAAAGTGTTATACTGTTATGAAAAAGTTGGGATACGACGCTTGCGTTAACGGTAAACTTCAGGTTGCTGTTATTGCAGACTGTTGCTTCCTTCCATTAATGCATCCGATGTTTGTTCTTTAAGTGTTTGTTCTATATATATATATATATATCTATATTTGATAATGGGTTCTATATTTGTTCTATAAGTGTATATAACCTAATCAATTTGGACCACATATTAGTCTAAGTTAAACTTCTTCAAAATAGACATGGGGTTGTAACTTCTGTTGTAGAATACAAATTTTCTAAACCATGAAACACTTAAGGGAACCCGTGGCTAAAAGCACACATAGGTACATATCAAAGATCAGCTGACTCGGCTAACTCACCTATTTCTTTTTTTTACCTTCCCCGGTGTCGTTAGTTGGACCGTTAAGTACGACGGTGTTTGTACTTACTTGATGTCATTATGGCGGAACTAAATTGTGACAGTTTAGTTTTGCGTCAATTTTTTCTGGGTCAGGCAGTTCCACCGTGGTAGCCGGTCATCTAGTTATGTGGATCCTTCTCGTTCACCGTTGAGGGTGTTGGATTACGTACTAGAACTGGTGGGTTGAGTGTCTCCCTGGCTGGTGCTGATGGCCGTGTTATCGGTGGAGGGGTAGCTGGTTTGTTAACCGCTGCTAGCCCCATCCAAGTAAATCGTCCTTGCTTTAACTGAATTGCAACAATTCCTAATGTTATTGATGCTTCTTGAAGTGTGGACTGTGGGATGCGGATAGCACTATGCTTCTAAAAAAAAATTAGTTTTGTGCCAATTTTTTCTGTCGGCCGTCCCACCGTGATAGCGGTCATCTAGTCTAACATATCGATATGTAACACGAATTAGTATTTGTGGATCGATTAATTTATCTTGGTCTCCGAAGTTCTTTATGAAAAAATACGTTTCGGATATGGACCTTGTCCATTTTTCCGATGAAAATCTTAATTTAATTAGAATAAAATGGAAAAAAAAGAACTCGACATAAAAATTACATGAGTGTGGTGCTTGAAGTGTCATCTTGTTTCTGTTAATCGTAGAAACATAACTTTTGAATAGGAAGGAGAAGAAGAGGAAGAAACTTAGCGAATAGTTTGGTTTTCTTCTGTAATTTTTACTTTTGGTCCATCCTTTATTTCTGAAATTGTTTTAGTGCGGTTGAGGCTTGTTTCCTTGTATTTCGAATGGAGTACACCATGAAAGCAAAACAACTCCGGTGATTTGGATGAATAACTGCAAGCAAACCACAGTCTAAGAGCGTTTCATTAATAAGATTATGGATTCAATCAGTAATAACTTCGCGTCTAAACATTGTTAATCATATTCGTTAAAAATTTGTGGCCAAATCATTGGAACTGGAAAAAACAACATGGATTGATGACTATAGACTTTTTGGTTTTTAAAAGAAAAGCTCATTATTCAAATTTCATTTTCAAGATCGCTCCATTGGAACTAGGGATTCTATTTAATCAGGAAGGTGAGGAATTTAAAAGACCTCCTACCCCGGTTTCGCAAAAGTGTGTTGATGAAGTTTCTGATATGTTTGGTACCAGAGTTGATGGTACTGATACCAGTTCTATAAACAAGGTGAAGAAGCCATTATCTAGTGGCCCTTGCAGTGCTGATATTATCGAGGAGACAAATCAGAAGGGGGATACGATCTGCTGCCGCGCAAATGTCTTGGTTACTTAAAGCTAATAATACGAATCCACAAGCAAGGGCATGATTGAATAAGGGTTTGATCAAATAAGTGTTTTGTAATATTGGTTTCAACTTTGAAGGTGCTGTCATGGAGATGTCTGGTGGAGGCGCAGTAACAAGGGAAGAAGACTTAGAGGAAGAAGACGGTGGCGGACGGTGTTACTTTCTGGCCCTGTATTTATCATATCACGTACAAAAAAAACTTGTCTACTTTAGGCCCTGTGTAACAAATCGACGTGTGAATAAGATTGCGGCCCTGTGTATAGGCGCGGTCTACCTAATACCTTCTATTACTTCCATAAAGCGGACACACTTTGTCAATGACTCGACAGTCGAGTCATGGCTGATAATATCTGGCCGCCTTAGTTAAAGTTCTTTCCATCGTACCTATCACCATCCTTTCAATCAAACCAACGACAAAAAATATCTATGTAACAAAAAAATATCTTTGTAAAGTGGGATGGTTGATTAGATACTACGTATCGAGGTAAGGCTTAAGTGGTGTTGATATGTAACAAGTGTGAATTAGGGATGGCCAACAAATGAGGCTAATCGTATTGCAAGTTAGGATGATCAAGCTAAAAATAGCATGTGTCTGATTGTTGCGCCATTGGCACGAACAAGACCTGTGCAAGCATTTAGCACATTGTCAAAACAAAATGAGGTCGCGAAAGATAGGCCTTGCACGCTTGTCAATGTTGTCATAGAACAAGGGAGTGGAATAAAGGAGAGCTACGTTTAGAGATTCATGTTCGTGAAGCACGTTGGGAGATTCATGTTCGTTTGTGAAGCACGTTGGGACAAGTAACATACATTTGCTTGGCAGTAAGCGAAGATTTCCAGGCCGGTTACGCGTACTTGAATGGAGCGTGGGGAAATTTTAGCTTGCCAAGCACGACCCTGGAGACGAAATTTTCCGGCCCTTTCATAGGACCCGTTATACCATTATTTAAAATGGAAACTGATTAAGATCCAAACTCCCATTTGAGCAGTGCCTCTAGTGATAATAAAAACATCTTTATAGATGGGACACTTGTCATTAAAGCTGGGACATTTTGTCGATAGCTTTGGCTGATAATTTCTGGCAGCCTTTGTTAAAGTTTTTGCCATCGTATCATCATTTACGATATTTTCTTCCTAATAATATAATACTTGGCTGATAATTTCTGGCAGCCTTTGTTAAAGTTTTTGCCATCATATCATCATTTACGATATTTTATTCCCAGTAATGTAATACACTAGCTGGTTTTCAATATTGGTATAGGGGCGGCATGGTTTAGTAGAGGGGCGGCACTGTGATAGTAATGTCCCTTTAGTTGGTTAGGGGATGTAAATTGACTAGATTACCCTTTCACCTTAAATCAACCAAAATCAAATCAATTTTTTAAACCTAATGAATCGAAAAAATCAAATCGGTGTTTTTTTCATCTTCTTCTTCATCTTCTCTTCTCCTCCATCAACCGTAACCTCCATTAAACTGAAAATTGCATCGTCTTCGATTAATCGGGCGATTTGAAAATTATTTGGAAAAACCCGAGTTAGGGTTTAGTTTTATCGTGTTGGATTTAAGTTAATTTTGTATCAAAAATAGGGTTTTGTATGAAAATTGAAATTGAAATTTCTGGGTTTATGCGAGTTACGGTTGATTTTAACTCAATTACGAACCGTAAGCTGGAGATTTTGATGTTAATACTGTTTTGGTAATAGTTCAATTACCAACCATATGTTCTTATATCTCGAGAATTTTCTTGATTCACGGTTGGTAACTATTTTAGTTCTGAACCGTAACTCGATTCTGATTGGTATCGAAAGCATTTAATTACCAACCGTAACTCGGTTTATGGTTGGTATCGAGCATTTGGTTACCAAACCGTGAATCGAGTTTTACGATTGGGTTTTCTTCAAATTTAACCGATTACGGTTGGTAGTTCATCTTTTACTTAACTGTAACTTCGATTTATGGTTGCTAGTTATGAGCAAAATTCCAACCGTAATTAGCTCTCAAAATGTCAATAAATTGAATTTTTACGTACTTTAGATAACTTTGAGCAACAAAAAGCTAGTTGGGACTAATTTAGAAATATATCCTGGTCATTTTCGAGGTCATGGTTCTTCATTTTATCAAGTTAATTTCTTCAATTGATTGAGATTGACCTTCCCCTCTAATTTTTTTTTTGTAACTCTAAAAATCTGATTTTGGTTTTGATTTTGATTTTGAGTTAATATAAGTGAAATTAATCATTAACACTAAACTTGATTATCATCACTAAACTAGATTATCAATAATGAGGGTTAATTTGTCATTTCCAGTTTTTTTTATAAGGGACACCTTGAATGATCATGTAATGACCCTTTTTTTCCTATTAGAATGCCCCCCTCTACTAAATCATGCCGCCCCTATACCAAGGTTGCTAGTTTTATCCATGCACGTTCCCTCATTCATTCCGCGTTCGTTGAGCATTTAGCTATAAATACGTGCATCCAGCTTGAGAAGAAAACACACAGTTTCAAGAAACCCAGAAAAGAGAGAAAAATTCTCATTTTGCTTTCTATTTTCTATTATAAGCTCTTTCCTTCTCTCAGCAATGGCATCCAGTAAGAACTCACTCTCTGTGCTTTTCATGGCTTTGGTCCTCATAGTTGTAGTAAGTGAAGTCGCAAATGCAAGTTCCTTAACAGTATATCGTTTAGCAAATTGCGGCGGGGGAAGTCAAACCCTTAGTAAATGTGGATGCTCAAACCTTTTTTATGCGGGTGGTTACCAATTTTCTTACACTGGTCCACGTGCTAGAACGTATAACACGATAAATTGTTCGGGTGCGGTTTCTAATAATCTCAATGGGAATGACCGAAGGTGCCTCGGCGTTGGATGGAGGAGTGTATTCATCCAATGTTAAGTATAAATTCAATTGTGGATGTCTCTATCATGAGACATACATAATATATGTGTTTTAGGAATGGGCCTTGCAAGTGTGCTTTTGTATCGACGTATCGTAATGATGGCTATATCACTACGGACGTGCTTCCTCTAAGTCTATAATAAGTTATAAATAAAGCAGTGCCATTCCATTACGTGCTTCCTAAAAGTTTTATAATGTTAGAAATAAATTGGGATTTGAGGCTTGCTTTAACGGTAAACTTCGGGTTGCTGTTATTGCAGACTGTTGCTTCGTTCCATTAATGCATCGGATGTTTGTTCTTGAAGTGTTTGTTCTATATATATTTGATATTGGGTTCTACATTTGTTCTATAAGCGTCTATAACCTAATCAATTTGTACCACATACTTAGTCTAAGTTAAACTTCTTCAAACTGCAAACGGAAAATGGGTCATATGACCACAAACCCATAAAATATGGGAGTAGTGGACAAGCAAACTACGGGTTTGGGTGAAAAAGACTTAAGGGAATTTGTGGGAATTGAATTAATGTCCTTAATTTTGATGGGCTTCATAAATACCCTTATCGCGCAATAGTTTTACCCTTCCGTTTTTTTAGAATGAATCCATTTAATAGTTCATTCCAAATTTACCCACTTCATGTATTAGATTAGATCTGATTTCCGTCGAAACAAAAAATACCAGAGAAACATATCTCTGTGGGAGAAGATGAATTCCACCACCACCACCTTTACCAGCTCCGCCACCCCACCAAATCCGTCATCATTTCCGGCACCACCTCCTAGTCCACCGTCTCTATGATTTCCATCATCATCTCCATCGCTATGGAGAAGAACAAGAAGGCGAGAGAGATCTCACTGGTGAATAGATTATATCCTAGTTCACCACCAACGGACATCACCACCACCTCCTAAACAATCGATTTAAATCTATTTTCACTTGATTTACTACCTCCTGTTCCTATTCATCTTCTATGTTTGGAAATTAGTTTTGAAAATCAAATTCGAGAGATCGGAAGATATAGTTTTATGTTTCGATTTATATTTTCGAGTTTGAGATTTGCATGTTCAATTTGTTGAAGCTTAATAAGTAATCTATAATTCTATGTTCATCGTTTTGTTTAGGATATTTTTTAATTTTGATTTTGTGGGTTTTTATTTGTGTTGATTGGGTGGATTGCACTTGTTTTCTACGACGATAATTTTTGGTTCATAATTTGGTTCGGTACTAGGTCAGTGTTTTACAATGTACAAATGTCCATAACCTTTTCTAGAGAACTACTTTGATATTTTCTATGATTAATTTTATCTTGAGCTAACTAAAGTTGCAAGGCATCGGGCCCTTTTTTATTCTCTTGTGTTGTGCTATTTAGTTGTCCGTTGCTACTGCATCTTTGGAGTGATATTCGTAGGCCTATATGCTTATCACAATTCTATTTTCTATGACTGACTAGCCACATTACAAGTTGGATGTTAAAACTGTTTTACGATCAATTATTGCCAATTCTTAGTAATTAGTTTGAATGTGGAATGTGGATTATTAAATGTAAAATAGGTAATGGGGAATGAGATTGAACTGTACATAGGTTCTTTACTTACATGGAATTTTTTTTAGTTTAATTATTAGAGTGATGGAGTGAGAGTTTCTTAAATCATTTGTTGTTTGGCAGTGAAAGACCTTGTTAGTGTACATCATGCATGACTAAATGTTTCCATACATTACAGTGAAACATCGTCATCATCATCTTCTTTGTCATTTTTAAGCTATGAGATTTTCCACTTGATTTTCTCGGATATATGCCCTTGTTTGCAATGCTCCTATCGTAAAGCATTGTGTCAAAAGAAAATTCGCTTTATTTTCAAACTTAAAGTACTTAAGTACTAGGATGTTCACTTATTCTAGCCTCGGTGATATTATTTTTGCATCCATTTTAGTGAACTTGTGAACTTTTATTCTTGTTTTGATGTTCTTGTATATATATTATAGTGTATCTTGCATTTATAACTTGATCACATTTGTTTTCCCAGGTTGTAATGGTTGTTGATGCACGTGACCCATATTTCTACCGATGCCTTGATGTTGAGGTATGTATTTCGTAGTTTGTTAGTTTGATGTCTTACGATTACAAATTGTAAATCTTTTATAGACTTTAGTAGTGTTACTTGTTTAAAGGAACTAATACTGTTTGGAGGCTTCTGCAAAAACATTGAAATAGTGTTACTTGTAAATTTTTTATCGATTCAACAATTTCATTTTCTTGAAAAGTGTGAAATTAAATTGCAGAAACATTGAAGTAGCTTTATTAGAACCTGTGGTGTAATAGTATCACTACTGACTCTGATCAGAAGATGCGTGTTCGATTCATGCTGGGTTCACTAATTTTAACACATCGATTTTTGGGATCAACATCGGTTGTTGACTCTATATTTTGGGATCAACATCGGTTGTTGACACTACATTTTGGGGTCAACATCGGTTGTTGACGCCGTACATAATTTGAATATTTTCTGAATTTTCATTTTGATATCAACTCGGGTTGTTGACATCGGATTTTGGGATCAACTTTGGTTGTTGACACTATACATAATCTGAACATTTTCTGAATTTTTAATTTTGTGGATCAACTTCGGTTGTTGACACCATTTTTTTTTTTTTTTGACTTTTTGGGGAATCAACTTTCGTTGTTAACCCCATATTATTTTTTGTCTTCTTATTTTCTGATTTTGTTTTTGGGATCAACTTTGGTTGTTGACGCCATATTTTCGGATCAACTTTGGTTGTTGACGCTGTATATAATCGGAGCATTTTCTGAATTTTTAATTTTGGGATCAACTTTGGTTGTTGATACCATACAGTATCTAAACATTTTCTGAAATTTTAATTTTTTGGGTCAACTTGTTGACGCCATTTTTTTTTTCTTATTGTCTGATTTTTTTTTATGGGATCAACTTTAGTTGTTGATACCATATTAGTTTTTATTTATTTTTATTATTTTCATCTTTTTTTTCTGGATCAACTTCGGTTGTTGACACCACCGTAGGTGGTGGCGGACTCGCGGTGGTGCCACCGGAAGTGGTGGTGCTGGTAGTGATGGTGGTGGTAAAATAGTAGTGGTGGACTGGTGGTAGCTGATTTGGTGGTGGGTAACCCGGTGGTGGTGGGTGGCGACGGTGGAGTTGAAGGTGGCGGTGCTAGGATTGGTGGTGGAGTGCTGCTGGTGAAATGAGAGATTTATTTTTTTTAGATGAAGAAATATGTTTGTGTGATAAAATAGGAAAAAAAATTATATACTAAAGGGTATTAATGTAATCTATCTTTAAGTGGATAAGGTGAGGGGTATATTTATTATGTGGTAAGGGTATATTTGTTGGTCATGAAAACTAGGGGTATATAATTAATGTACCCAGAGAATTTAGTCATTTATACCCTTTACTTTAAGTTTTATTCTTTATCATATCTTTTTTTCTCCTATTTATTTTCTCTCTCTAATTTTAAATTGACCGCGAAAAAGGTCTTAGCTTCCGAAATATAAGTCGGGATGTTAATAAAATTTATATTTTTGGAATGACTCGAAAATCTATACAAAACAAGATCCATTGTTGATGTGAAATTCGAAAAAAAAAATTATTTTTTTAACCTAGGTCGAGAATACATTATGCACCCAAATGCATATGGCCAAAAATTATTTTCTATAAAAATATGCATGATGCAACCAGGTGCAACTTGGCCAAAATTTATTTCATACAAAAATATGCATTATGCACCCAAGTGCAACCTGGCCAAAATATTTTTCCTATAAGAATCAAAAAAATATACATTATGCACTCGGGTGCGACAAGGCTAAAACCTATTTCTCGTCAGAATATACACCATGCACTCAGGTACATCTTGTGTATTTCGTAAATAAATCTAAGTTTATTCTAATAATCACCTGTAATATTTTGTACACAACCAAAATCACTAGTTCATAATTCGAGCAATAAATCTACCACCATTACCATCACATTCACCGTCAAAACATCACCAAAAAACAAGTATTAGTGAAAAAAAAGAGAGGAAGAGAATCAACATTTTTATAAAAAAATATATATTGTGCACTCGGGTGCAACCAGAGCAAAACATATTTCCCGTCAGAATATACATTATGCACTCAGGCATTTTGTGTACCTCGTGGATAAATCTACATTTATCATAGTAATCACCTGGTAAACAAAATCACTAGTAAGAGGCATGGAAGGTTCAGGACTTTGAGCAATTACAATAGTTTGGGAAATCAAAAACAAAAATTATGGCTAAAACCATCATGGTAACTTTGGATGCAACTCTGTTCAACTCAATTGCACCGTTAGAAAAACACTTAAGGAATCCATATATACCTTAGAAGAAAGAGGAATGTGAAGTAGAGGAGGTGGAGCAGGATTCCACAGCTTACATCCGGTTGTACTGAGTTCGTTGACTCTGCATAACAGATTTTGGAGAAGAGAAAGCTGAATCGAACATAACTAGCAAAAAACAGTATATTGCTCGACTTGCTTGAAATTGGAGAAGAGAAAGCTGAAGTAAGTTTCAGTAATTGCATCTCATTTTAAATATAATAGTTTAGAGTCCTTACACCATGAAATTGAAACATTTTTTGTTTCTTGGACAAGGCTACCTGTCACTCAGGCACTAGCAGCCAAAGTTGTGTATACAACCTAATCTTGTTTCTCAGCTTCTCCAAAAACTTCGGTCTAATATCCAGGTACTATTTTGTAAACATAAAAAACACAATTACACAAGCAGTAAAAAAATCCCGCAATTATCCTTTTCTATTTTCCTATAGATTTTTACACAAGATCTAATCTTTCCCATTCTTTAGTTTTGTATGCAGTTGCCCAAATGTCTTCGTAAAATTGGACATTTACGCCGAATAGGAGTATTTAGTGAATCTGAAATGCGTTTACTGCAGGTACCGCTATGATCTCTTTTGAATTTGTTGATATCTCATTTATGGTAGAGCAAAGTGATACAGTTTAGTAATTCTAGTTGTTACCAAACTTTATGCTTTTACAGGTAAAAATATTTATGTTTCCTTTCTGGCTCTATTTCTAACAGAAATTCCTTTTCGTTGGAGTCAGTTTTGGAGAATCATGGCATGCAGGCATTCTCGATGACTTAGACCAGAAAAATGCTTATGACTTCTTAAAAATATGGTGAACTATTTTAGAATGCATCTATTTGACGTTGTTAATCAATACTCCCTCCGTCCCTAATTAGATGAGTTATTTGGTTTTAGTTTTGTCACAAATAGATGAGCTATTTCACTAACCAAGGGGATATTTCTAAAACTACCCTTTTAATTGATTATTTTTTCTATAAGAAATATGTATAATTTGATAGTCATGTTTATATTCGTTGCGTAGGTGTTTTAAAATGCTTTTCAACGGTATAAAGTTTATAAAAACCGTGGTATAGTTTAAGAGATAAATCGTTTCTAAATTTTACTAATTATTGCCCATAAGAGTATAATTGTAAAAAATACTTAAATTTACTCCACTTTCCTCCTTGCCTTAAAATTTGTGCAAACTACAAGTAGCTCATCTAATTAGGGACGGAGGGGAGTATTATATACTTTAATTGGGTATTGTAAGTTGTGCAAGTACTCTTTAGAACTGGACAAAGGAATCTGTCTGTTGCATAAGTGATGATGTTACTGAGATTTGGTTAGTTTGATAGAAGGTTGGACTAGGTTTGGTCAAAAAGAGTTTGATTCAATTGTTGATTTGCTTAGATTAAGCTTCTTATAGATCAAGAAACATAAAGTTTGGATCTTTACCATTCCATGTCTAATTTGTGTAACTTGGAAGTAATGGTTTTTAATAACATTCTTTTTCAATTTTCTTATGAATTTTCATTTATCATTGTTTTGTTGATTTCATTTTTTCTTAATTCCAGCTGAATACGGAGAAAGTCGCTTCCAGCGAACACATGCTACTCAGGTAAACAACTTTTATTTTTCCTAGTTCAATTTTTCTTTTTGCCCTTGTTAGTACCTTTCTTGTCAAAAATGTTAATGATTCTAATTGTTTAGTTTGAAGGTAAATTTGTTGATTTCATAACTATATCCTTTTTATGTTGCAGATTCAAGATATATCCTGTCATCAACTTAGGTAGACTGAAGTCATTCCAATGATTAGGTTCGTTAGCTAAGGTTATTGTTCCCCATGGATTTTACATTCTTGGATTTAGTTCTAGCATGTTTAATTTATTTTGATAATAGAGGGATGCATTTATGAAGTTCATGGATTTGGTCAATGAGAAACTTGAAAATCCTGAAATCTTCAGTTGTCCTTGTTATGCGAATTCCTGCCTCCTGAGGTAAAGTATTTTGTCTCCTGTTACAGCAAGGGATGGTTCCTACTTACATCTAATGGATTTTTCATGGGGAGCTGGCTAGCACTTCTAAATATGTTCACTAATAGAGAGCAATACCCAGGGCCGGCCCTGAGATTTCGCTGCCCCGAAGCGAGGGAAAACTTGTTGCCCCATCAAGCTGTTTACAATAATCCCTCATGCTGTTATCAACTCATGAACTTCAAGTTCACTTTCTTTACCAACTTTGTGCTATACCAACTATATTCTGTATATTCATAAACTTCAATTCACTCATCTTGAAGAGGTGGTGGCTGTTAAAGTGGTGTAGGGCAGCAAAGACGGAAGGAGTTTTCGAGAGACGCTGAAGGAAGATTTTTGTTTCTAACTAATTAGATATTAACCAATAAACCATTAAAGAAATTTCTTATTCATAGTATGCCCCTTCTTCTTTTAGAAATAAGATCTCTACTTTATTTTTCATTACGATACAGTCCTTCATTTGCTATTTATAATACAAAACCCCCCAGAGAAAAATACATTTTTGCTGCCCTGTTTTGTGCTGCCCCGAAGTCAACCTTCGTTGACCTTACCTCAGGGCCGGCGCTGGCAATACCTATCCTATATCAGGTATATGTAGATTCATGAAATTAGACATTTTTAGAGGTTGGCGAAGCTGGTAGAAGATGCCGGCAGCCCAACACCAATCGTACCCAGGTTGTGCAATGCACAAAGTTATCTATCACTGTTGAATTGTATGAGCACAAATTAAGTGGTTTATTTAGATTTTTTTTTTGATGAACTTCTCAAGAAAAGTTGTCCGGTGTTAACTTTCTTTTAGGTCTTTGTTAACTTAAAATGTGTCTTATTTATAGCACCCTTATTACATATGTATATATGATCTTATTATTAATGTACTTTGTATTATTCAAGTTAGCACTAGTTAAGCTTCATTTAAGTACAAAAACTCTGAACAGGCGAAGTACTAAAAGATACACCAAAAATCTGGACCAATATTGAGAATGTTTGATGACTAGGCCTTACATCCATAAAACTTTTTACTGCATATGGTAATGACTAGGACATACACCCATAGAGTTTAGTTAGTGAACATAACAATAACTTCAATCAAATTCCAGAATGTTTTCTTTAACATTACATAGGTGGTGTTATTTGGTTGCTCAAACCTTTGGCAATCGCGGTTGCTGGGTTTAGTTTTCAAAACTTAAGCAACAACGCAATTGGTTAATTGTCGGGCTTAATTGCTGAAAGCGATTTAAGCAACTAACGTGTCCTTAGCTGGTGTATTAAGTTGCTTAGATAACTGACGCTACTAGTGCATTTTATGTAGTTGCCATATATATGTTGTTAAAATGTTTGGGAACTAGTCAAAACAATAGTTACGATTAACCTGTTGACGAAGTGTATAGAAACTAGTGGTTGCCTATCCCTAGTTCCGGAAGCATTAGACTACTAGAGCATTTCATGCGGTTGGCATATGTTAGTTTCTAAAGAGTTCAGAATTTATCAAACTAATAGTTTTGTCATCAACTTGTTGCCAAAGCATATAGGAACCACTAGTTGCCGTTGACTAGTTTCAAAAGCATTTGGCAACTAATTTTTCAGCGCAGTTGCGGGATTTTAGTGGCCTTTGCTAGGATTTTTTTGTAGTGACAGCTTCAATCCTAAGCTAAGGATAGAAGTGTAATCTGCCTGAAGATATTTTGCCCATAAATAGGGAGCAATTAGGTTCGGGCAAGGGGAGGACTTTTCCTTTCCCTTCTTCCCACAGACACTTTGGAGGACCCTTTTCCTCTCTCTCTCTCTACAACTCTCTTAACATCATGTGTTCATGAATGAAGATACAGAGATATGAAGATATCTCTTCCATATCTTCATGAATGAATTACCAATCTTACCACATGTAACATATGAGATAAATAATAAACAGTTCTTTTACCCCCGTGGATGTAGGCTGTAGGCTTTGCCGAACCACGTTATACCTTGTGTCCAATTTCTGATTTACCCTTCTCTGCATCTTAATTTCGTTTTATGATTTCGATCCATATTTGGTGTTTACTGTTTGTTTTATCATTTTATTATTTGGTTGTGCTATCAATTAATGGAAGTAACTTTGTTTGTGGACACGACTATACCATTGTTATTTTCCTGTTCACAATTTATTTTTCAATTTTTGATTTTTTATCTCTTATCTTTCGGTCTAAACCTTTTTCGTTCTTGATGAAGCTATTGTCGATGATAAACGATGCATCCTGGAGCTGGAGCTTTTTCGTTAAGATACCATACTGCTTAACGTAACCTATTTAAATTGGGTTTGGTTTTGTTCCCTTTCAAATTTTTATTAGTGTTCTTCAATTTTTTACCTATTGTTTTTTTTACTCGGCAAAAGATATATATTGAAAAAGCTTACGAATAGTAAGCTGAGAAAGGAAACATGCCACAACCCAAAGGGAGAGGAAGAACAGGCTCAACCTCCCCAAACTCAACAGAACCTAAACCTCTTAGAAAAACCCAAGCAAAGAGACCTACGATACAAAAAGAAAAGAATCCCAGCTTAGCAATTACTTGATCTAGAGAGACCCCGTCAAAGAGTCCAAGTTTTACACTGTAAGAAAATTTGGGTTTTTATATTTTCTATAAGATTCGAAAGCTCGTCAGTCCCGTTGTTGAAAATGATATCGCTCCGGCAATTCCAAATACCCCAACAAATAGTCAGCTGGCAAAGACGCCAAAGACTTTTTCCCTGTGAAAGGCATGATTTTTCACTCCCCATCCTTTGATAAGTAAGTCAATGCAATTAGGGCATTACCCAATTAAGTTTAGTGCTCGACATAAAATGCTGCCAAACGGTAATAAGCAACCGGCAATGGAATAGAAGATGTGCAAAGAGTCTCTCTATCTCGACAACACAAAAGACAACCATTAACCAGAGCTTACCTTTCAGTAAAGGACATCCATGGTTGCTAGTTTTTATGTAAACCCGCCACAAAAAAGAAGCCAACTTTTGTGTGGCCATGCCCTTGACCAAATGCTTAAGTTTTCGATTCCATCAAATGTTCATTTGCATACCAAGAATAAGAGGACTTCACTGAAAAACTCCTTTTTGTCAAGAGACCAAGCTAAAGAATCTTGGTCAGAACTTACCATTAAGTTTTCTAACATCACTAGTAAGGTAGAAACTTCCTCAATTTGAACTTGTGTTAGTCTTCTGTCCAGTCCAAGGTTCCACGATCCTCCGTTAATAAATGTTTCAAAGACATTTCACATTATCCAATTGTTTAGAATAAGTGATGGAGTAAATGTGAGGGAAGACTGCATTGAGTGGTTCTTCTCCGACTCCAAGTGTCCTCCCAAAATACGATCGTCTTGCCATCCTGCTTGAGTTTGGTGCATTGCTTGAAGGTTTTAAGATGAGAGTATATATCTTTCAAACCACAAAAGTTCTCGATTTTGGTTTCTTGGTCTCTATCCATCATTGTCGCCCGTATTTTGACACCATCGCATTTCTCCATAACGTCGTTTTCTCCTTGTTAAAACGCCGCCACCATTTCGTTAGAAGTGCTCTATTCATACTTTTAACCGACTTGATTCCCAATCCCATATTTCAGAGGAACACACGACATTTCTTCCACGACATAATGATAACCTTTTTTAGTTTGAGCGTCCCATAAGAAATTCCTTATAACTTGTTCAATTGCTTTGATAACTTTGGGCGGAGCTATAAAGAGAGAAAGCATGTATATAGGAATACTTGATAATACACTCCTAATAAGAGTCAACTTACCCGCTTTAGATAGGCCGGAGCGTTTTCCATGAAGGAAGCCGACCTTTGATCCTTTCAATGAGTGAGTCCCATTTTTGTCAGTCCCCTTGATGAATCACCGAGCGGAAGACCCAAATAAGAAGAAGGTAAAGTCTCAAGGAGTTTAGCAACCTAACATAGCTGCCATTCTATTCAAGTTTGTTGCTCCCGCAACCCCAAAAATGCTACATTTTGCAAAGTTGATACTGAGGCCCGACAAACATCTCAAAACCAAGCAAATAATATCTCGGATGATTCATTTGCTCAATAGAATCGCCAAGAAAACCAGCGTATCGTCTTGCTAATGGAAGGTGAGTGATGTCGACCCCACTTGCGCCTCAACAAGTAACCCTCCTATATGACCAAGTTCTTGCCTGCCTGCAAATATCGATTCCAAAGCCTCCGAGACTATGAGAAAAGAAAGGTGATAGAGAATCACCTTGAGTCAAACCCTTGCCCGTTGTAAACTTAGTATGAGCACAACCATTTATAAGGACTGAGATAGGAGTATTCATGATGCATCCTTGAATCCATTTCCTCCAAAGATCTCCAAATCCCATTTTAGCCAACACTTCATCCACAAAATCCCAAGAAACATGATCAAAAGCCTTTCGAAATCTATCTTGCATATGATTCCGGAATGCCACTCTTCATTCCTCGAATCAAGGCATTCGTTGGTTAGAAGGGCGCACTCGAGAATTTGTCTACCTTTAATAAAGGCCGATGTTGATGGGAGATAACCATAGGCAACACCTTTTTCAATCTTTCCGCGAGCACTTTAGAAATCATCTTGTACACTGCTCCCATCAACCCAATAGGTCCGAAGTCTTTAATTTCTGACCACTTCCTTCTTAGGAATCAAAGAAAGGAATGTAGTCTTTAATCTCCAATTCAGCGTGGCTCCCACTTGTTAAAGTCCTCTACCACCTTCATAATGTCATCTCTCATGAATGACCAACATTTACGAATTACCATAACTTGAAACCATCCGACTGGGCGCCTTATTCTCGACTCCAAACTTTTTAGAGCATTGACGCACTCCGAATCAGATATAGGAATTTCTAATTGAAGAGCCATCTCCTTGGAAATATGTTTGAACTTCATGTTTCCAGCTGAGGGCCTTGGGGTATTTTTCTTTTCAAACAATTTCGAGAAGAAATCAGTGATCGAGGATTTAATGAGTTGTTTATCCTCTGTCAGCTGACCATTAATCTTTAGGGACCTAATAGTGTTTCTTCTTTTTTGTAACTTAGCCTTTCGATGAAAATAAGTTGTATTTCTGTCCCCATCCTTGTCCAAAGACATACCAGCCTTTTGAATCATCATGATGTGCTTTTATCTGCCATATTCTCGAAATCTTGTTTTAGCTTCTCCCTTTCAAGGATTGAGACGAGAGATAGTCCGATTGTCCAGAGAGCGTCTAGATCAGAAAGTTCACTAATAATGCTTTCTATCTGTCTATCCACTTCTACCGAACACATTCTTATTCCAATCCTTAATGTCTTTCTTCAAAGTTTGCAGTTTTTTAGCGAGAATGAAACCTGCCGAGCCATAAAAGACATAAGACTCCCACCAGCATTTCATAAGCTCCAAAAGATTAGTGTTGTGTAACCACATTGCCTGGAATCTATAAGGAGGAGGACCCCAGTCTTGTATGTCACCACTGAATTTTATAGGAGCATGGTCGGACATGGGTCTTCCTAAAATTTGCGCCCATAAGGAGGGGAAATGAAGATCAAAGTCTGAGGAGACCAGAATCTATCAAGTTTGCTTTTATTCTTCCAAGTAAATTGACCACCTGTCATGTAAAGATCTGAAAGTTCATTATCATTCATAAAACGGGAGAAATCTTTCATTCCCCTGGTTATCTTGTTGCTGTCCTTCCTTTCACACATTAGTAACACCTCGTTGAAGTCCCCACCAATGCAACTGGGAAGTTGCCAAAGATCATGAACTTGAGAAAGCTCGACACAGTGAACGCCTAAGCACTGCATCACACGGTGCATAAACCCCTGATATAGTGCACTGAAAACCATCTAAGAGAAACTTGCACTTTAAGCTGATAGAAAATTGACTTATAATATGGTCTTCCACCTCAATTGTGTTTTTATTCCAAATGAGAAGCAATCCACCTGAAAATCCAACAGAATTGATAGCTTTCCAATCACAAATTCCACCCCCCAAATCTGACTAACAATGCGATCATTGCAGTGTTCTAATCTAGTTTCTTGAAGAATTAAGAGATCAGGTTTCCACAACTTAACACACTGGTGAACTCTAGCCCTTCTTTTCCTTTTCCTTACACTATTGACATTCCAAGAGATACAATTAAACATTGAGAACAAAAACCCAAAACCTAACAAAAAATCAACAACTAACTGTTGATCTCCTCTTCCTCCACATGAATTTGATCTTTAAAAGCATCTATATGAAATTGAATTCTTCCACTACCATAGCCATATATTCTTCCTTTGTGTCTGGAAATAACATCCAAAAGAGGGGACAACACACCTTTTGCCATATCAAATAAAGTACCAAATTTCTTCTCTAAATAGTGTTGAGCCTGAGCAATTTTTATAGGGTCTCTTTGATTACCTTTAAAACATGAACTATTAGGAGCTGAAGAAGACTTTACCTTAGAAATTGATTTAGGTGAACCACCGTTTTCCACCACCATCTCTATAATTGCGCTCGGCATAGATGCTTCCATCCTATTTACTTGAGATTGATCTTCCCTCAAAACAATTGATGAAGACGATGAAGAAGAATTATCTAAGTTTCCGTTTTGATTAACAGCCAGGGAATAAAGAGGAGAACCAGAAAAATCCTTAGGGATTTCACCTTCTTCTAAGTCCGTATTCAAAACAATATCCTCTGGATTACAAGAATCCGCACGTGTCTCCATGAGGTTGTGAGAAGATATATGGACCGGGCTCTCAGGATCAGAAGCACGAGTAGAAGACGGGTTTGGGCTTACAATTTTTTTGAGTTAGCAATAAGCGAAATTGAGCCTTTAGGCATAAAACCAAAAGACGCATTATTCTTTCTCTCACCTGCATTGAGAGATTTGAATTTATGAAGGGGAGAGGCTGGCAGTTGTCTGTCCTTGCGTGAGAAGCATTAACTCCTGGTTGTTGAGAGGCACAGGCCTTGACTGGATGTGGCTTAGTACGATCCAGACATGCTCCCTTTGAAACAACAGAGACCGTTGGAGCAATAAATGGAGTTTGTGTACACACTAATGGTTGTGCGACAGCTGGTAGCGTTACTTCCAAAGAATGTACTGGGTCTGTCCTTCCTCCTTCAACCATTAACTCCGACGTAGAAACCGGTTCAAATACCAAACTTCGGTGAATACCTGATGAATGTTCAACTTGTTTTTCCGCTACCATGATCAACGCCGTTTTCCTTCTTTCCCCTACTGAAAGGCTCAAAGACCATTCATTTGAATTAACTGGTCCCTTTACTTTAACCTCATTTCCGAAATAACCTCTCCTGATCTCGTTTCATGGCTAATTGCTAGTAATCCACCGCAAGCAGCACCAATGGTAACAAATAGCTGAAAATCCCAGAGATTTTGAGGAATTCCTTTGATAGTAATCCAAGCATGAGAGACTTTAGAAGAAGAAGAATTATCCGGAATACTGGTAGCCCAAGAAGTCAAAGAAATTAGCACTTGGTCAATGAAGAGATCCCCTGCAGCAAGAATTCTTACATGTTCTTCATGAGAAGAAACGAAAAAAACAGCTTCATTGTGGGACAATGGCCAAATCTTGAAGGCTTCCTGGATATTAAGATGTTGTTGAAACCAACCCCCAATTTCAGACCAATCCACATTTAAAGCCTTTACTGATCTTTAATGCAAGATTCCAATTGCCTACGTAGTTAGAATTTGATCTTAATGCAAGCAAGTGAATGATTGTACAAAAGAGATTTGTTCCAACAATTTGTGGAGACAGGAACACTTATAAGCGCTTCTTTCCTTTGACCCAAATCATGCTTCTCGGGTTTAGCTGTGTCAAACAAATCGTAGCATTTCTCAAGAGCTTTGCAAAGCTCTCTCCAACCTTGATAATTTCTTCCTGCCGGAAAGAAAGAATGATGAAGAAATCCTTTAGAATCAGGGATGATAGTTTTATGAATTCTCCACCATTGTTTTTTTCTCTAGCAAGAGAAAACCATTCTGATTTCTCTGAGAAGGTCCAAGAGGAATGAACAAAGTCTTCCTGAAGAATTTCCTGGAATTTTTGAATTAGCCATATCCCTCCTCTCTCTTGAAAAGGAATTAATCCATTTCTTCCTTTGCTTGATTCCCCTAACGGTGATAATGTTTGAGTTACCCCACAGCTCAAACAGTTTTGCTCCAACTGAACATTGAATGGAGTTCCCAGCCTCATGAAGAATCGACCCTCTTCCCCCTCCATTAGATTTCATTTTCCTTTTCCCGGACACAAAAGTCCAGGGGTTCTCAGACATGTTTATCTTTGTCTAATTATTTTCACTCTTACAAATTAGACTAATCTGCATGAAGATGTTGTTGTATCGTTACCCCCTTCTCAATCACATAGAAGATCTATCTCCCTTCGCTCGACGGTGTTTCTTATGAAACTAGAGCATAATATAGTTTAATTTGGTAACCTATTTTATCATCTAGAGGTTTTCAGTTCTGAGTTATCTGTTTTTGCTTTGTATTTGAAACCATAGTTCACAACAACAACTTCCTCCGTTATTGGAAACATAAATTCCTACCAGAGAGGTAGGCTTTGTATTGGTGTTGGATATAAATTCCTACTAGAGAGGTAGGCTTTGAAGAACATGGATGTTGGATCTTCTTATTTGAGGTTGAGTTTTGGCTTTATGCCTCTATCTAAATGTACATGTCATTGTAGGGTGTGCTCTCCAATGGGGAAAGGGATGAAGTTTTTCGTTGGGGTCCAAGGGAGAAGGTACTTGGGTACGTTGCGTGATATGTCTTGAATCATAGTACCATATTTGTGCATGTGATTTTGTTTATGCTAATTTGTATGATTCAGGGATTCAATTCACATAGATTACTAAGATTGGATGGTTCATAACATTAAGGTCATCATCTTAGACTTATGTTCCAACACAACATGACTGTGTACACTGTGCATATGCAATCCTGTTGATATTCTTCATTGAGTTGACCGTGAGGTATGGACTTTTTGGTCTTCTAGGGGTTTACATTATGTAGCTCTTGGTCAAAAAGGTTCGTAAATCAAAGGATAGGTTCAATGATGTTCCTTTCATAGGGCTTTTTATAACACCGCACCGTTATTTTTGTCATGGAGATGGAGTAATCCTAAAAGGTAACTGGTGATCAATTTTGTGTTCCTTAAGTTTTTTGTTTCCACCAGAATTGTCAACTTTTATCTTACTCTTCATAGCTTGATGCACCAGTTACCGTAATTTTCTAGACATCAAAAGATAGGGTCAATGGTGTATTTATCCTATTTATTATGTACGGCTTACCCCCAAAACAATATTTTATACAGTAGCGATAATGTGGATATCACCCCATGGGCTAATTAATGTACTGAGCTCAGTTGTTGCTTGGAAGATCAAGTGATTTGCCAACCATACGTTTTCGTTGTGTTCTCCGGAGTATAGGTTAAAAGGGATGTTTGTCTTATGGGGAAATTAGGAAAATAATATTCTCATTGTCAGGCCCACAATTAATTTTAGGTACCGCGACACCCATAATTATTCCCGTGACACTCATAATTATATGAAATTATTAAAAATGTTCGCATGACGGATTATGCATCCGCATGACGGGTTATGCATCAGGGGTATAATTGGAAACGCAACTTGGATATAACATATCTAAAAATCCGCGCCTTAGAATTTTACAAATTTTATATCGTTGGAAATCTTTTTAAGAGAGCTACGCAACGAGTATAAACAACAATATCAAATTTTTGTTTTTCACGAAAAAATCGGAGGTGATCATCATTTTAGGCAAAAATTCGAAAACTTGATACATAACCATTATGCAGCCACCAAAAAAGATGCATAACACATTCTGCAGACGCATAACGAATTATGCAACCATTTTCTCCACTGCATAACAAATTATGCATTTGGATAACAAAGTTATGCATCTATAACAAGTTATGTAACCATTGTTTTGGTTGATTTTAGTGTGTACATAAAAAAAATTGATGCATAATGCAAGATGCATCCATATTTACTAGGATGCATATCGGGTTATACATCTATTTTCTCGATGCATAAAAGATTGTGCAACAATTTTCTCGATGCATAATGCATTATGCAGTCATATTTTTGGATGCATAACATCTTATGCATCCATTTTAACGACTGCATAACATGTTATGTAGATATTATTGTAGGTGCATGACAAGTTATGCAGCCTTATTTTTTGTTGGTTTCAATACTAAGAAAAAAGTAGTTTTTTTTTTTTGAAAGTGTGAACCAATTCATTAGGTTTATGGAATGTTTACATTTCTAGGGAATTTTTGTCCCCTAGTATCAGCTTGTACAATGTTTGAAAGAAAAGATGGGCATACATTTTGCCAAATTTTTGTTGTATGGCAATGTGTTTGTTGTGCCTGTTGCCGCACTGCTTCGTTCGCGAGTTCATCTGCTGCTTCGTTCGCGTGTTATGCAACCGTTTTCTGCACTGCATAACAAGTTATGCAAAAAAACAAAAGCTGCAGAACTTGTTATGCAACCAATTTTGGGAATGCATAACAAGTTATGCAACAAATTTTGTAGATGCATAACCTGTTAAGCTGCAGAAGTTCTAAAATTTCGACTGCATCTTAACCAACCTGTAATGTTAACTCCTAACATACATCTAGCTTTAACGGTACCCAAAAACTATCCTCACAAGATAACCAGTACCACTAGAATCCATGAGCTATTTCTTGACTAAAGAGAGAGAGCACGTCGAAAATCCGTAGTTGGATCCAGGTTAGACGCAGCCAACTCCACTGATAAAACCACTGACAAAATGATCAAAAAAGGACTCAAATGCTTAACCGAAAAGTTCATTTCAAAAATGCACCATAATCACAACATTAAGGTTACACATATTC
Source organism: Papaver armeniacum (assembly GCA_023531295.1). Classification (NCBI taxonomy): domain Eukaryota; kingdom Viridiplantae; phylum Streptophyta; class Magnoliopsida; order Ranunculales; family Papaveraceae; genus Papaver; species Papaver armeniacum. The sequence goes on from JAJJWW010006838.1 coordinate 1,821,030, forward strand.
TTATCTAGCCAAAACTATATAAACTAACAAAGTATTGAAAGATAGAGAGTAAAATCACATCAACAGTCACATACCGGCACTATGAAGAACCGAATGAAACTCAGCTGGTGACTCCAAAAGAGGCTGCGAGCTAAATGTAACTAGTTCCTATAAACATTATAATGATCAATAATCAGATTATAACTTTGAATAGATTGAAGCAACCACCACCGGTAAGACTATCCATAAAGATATCATAGCCGTGCTAATTAGAATTGAGTGACCACAACCGATGAGAGTTTAAAAATGACCTTTACCACAAGAACAAAGAGAGATGTAAACCCGCATTCTTTTGCAAATTCTCATTAGAAGGAGAGTCACAAGATGCTAACTTGAAATTAGTCCCTTCAAATAAATTATTCAGCTTAACATCCTCAATGTGTTTCTCCAAAGCTGCTGATTTCCCACCAATCTAAGCACCAATAATCCAAATTTTTTTACGAACCCATCATTATTTTTGCTGCGACAAACAAAATCCCTAAACTTAGCTTGAGAAATATACTTACAGTGACATTAACACCATCATTAGCAATACGAACTCGACCAAGAAGATTAAGTGATTTACAATTGGTATTGTAAAACTCTACGAGATCGTTTACATCTGGAATCTCTGCCTATTGGTAATAAAGTAAGATCCCATCCTCTAATTGTGATGATGTGTGATTTTAGTTCTTCTCCGCCATGGATTGAGTAATTTTGTGCGGGACACACATTAACCCTAGAGTTTTACAGATTCAAGTACTGATGATCAGAATCAAACTTGACTTCATCTCGGTAATTCCCAGAAATCCCCTTTTTTATTGATTACTGTTGTTTCCATTGTCGCCTAAATTCGAGAATTGGAGAAGAAGAAGAAAAAAGACTTAAACATAGTTTCAAAACTATGAGTTTGGGAGATATTTTGTCGTAGAAAATGGGTGCGCGCCTGTGTTTTTTTGGGCGTGGGTTTCTTGGTGTAAATAATCTGAAAAATGAGTGTGGTAGTAGTTTTCACTTGTCTTATCTAATGTTTGTGTAGTCCTTCGCTTGACAATATCTTTATTTTCTCAATGTCTTCTTTATTTCCTTATATAGCATCGTGTTAATACCACCACCCCTCCCGCGTCTGCAAAGAATGCTCTCCACTTCAACCTGGATATCTCCGTGATAACCATCTAAGAAAAAGGTGATTCTAAAACTGTGTTTTTCACTTTAAATTTCCTGACTGCGTCTGTTAATCAAACTTTTCCTCTTGGTTGTCTTAGGGTGTTGCTGAGTCACCCCACCCCACGAGATCACACCCCCTGCAAAGCCTGAACAAAAGTATTTTTCCTTGCTAAACTTTTTTGTTTTTTAGAAAGGATCTCTTGGGGACGAAGGCACTTTGATATGGACTTATTAAGAATGGAAGAAGAGGAGGTAAGCGGTTGACTAGGATTTTTGATATGATTTTGTAGCTGACATTGCAAAGGCTTATAGGTCTGAACTGGGAAGGTTTTGTTGGGTTGTCAACTTTTGGAATCAGTTTAATGTTTGTATGATTCATGAGAGGGTGTATGTTTAAATTATCGAAAAAACTTCGAACCATAGCAATTAATTGAATATGGGTGGTGTTGATGGTGGTTTTTAGACAAAGGGTAAAATCGTAAAACCCCAAATAACCTAATGTCACCGGTGACACATTTATTAGAACATTTAATGTATGTAGTCAGTAATTAATAGGGGGTATTTTTTCAAATTAGGGTTACAACGAACAAAACCCTAATTCCCCTCCGTGCCAATGGCAAATCATGCTAGCCACACCTAGCCCAAGCTAGCAGCGCCATGCCAAACGCACTCTGCCTTGGCCCTAGCTATGCTAGTCACACCAAGCGCGCCAAAGCATGCCAACCATGCTAGCCGCACCTCCGTGCCAATGGCAAATCATGCCGACCACACCTAGCCCAAGCTAGGCGCCCATGCCAAACGCACTCGCCTTGACCTAGCTATGCCTAGTCACACCAAGCGCCAAACATGCCAACCATGCTAGCCGCACCTCCGTGCCAATGGCAAATCATGCCGGCCACACCTAGCCCAAGCTAGCCGCACTGTGCCAATGGCAAATCATACCGCCCACACCAAACGCGCCAAAGCATGCCAACCATGCTAGCCGCACTCCGTGCCAATGGCAAATCATGCCATCCACACCTAGCCCAAGCTACTGCACCTATGTGCCAATGGCAAATCATGCCAGCCACACCAAACGCGCCAAAGCATGCCAACCATGCTAGCCGCACCTCCGTGCCAATGGCAAATCATGCCAGCCACACCTAGCCCAAGCTAGCCGCGCCATGCCAAACACGTTCTGTCTTGGCCCTAGCTACGCTGGTCACGCCACGCCAAGCCAAACACCCTTACCTTGGCCCTAGCCGCGCCATGCCAAAGTTGCGCCCGCACATAGGCTTGCAAACTGTGCAACCTAGGCCAAATTGTCCACGCATGCCATTGGCACATGTCACACACGCATCGCTGGTAGCTTTTCTCACCAGGGCGTGGCCCTAATGGCCGAGCATGTCATTGGCACATGCCAACACGCTCGCTGGTAGCTTTTCTCACCAGACGTGGCCCAATGGTTCGAGCATGCCATTGGCACATGCCAACACGCTCGTTGGTAGATTTTTTCACCGGGGGATGTGGCCCTAATGGCCGAGCATGCCACTGGCACATGCCAACACGCACTGGCAGCTTTTCTCACTGTGACGTGGCCCTAATGGCCGAGCATGCCATTGGCACATGCCAACACGCTCGCCGGGCGGCTTTTCTCACTGTGGCATGGCCCTAATGGCCGAGCATGCCATTGGCACATGCCAACACGCTCGCTGGTAGCTTTCCTTACCAAACCGTGGCCCTAATGGCCGAGCATGCCATTGGCACATGCCAACACGCTCGCTGGTAGCTTTTCTATAACACCCCGTGTTTTTAGCATGGCGCATGCTAGAAGATGCGCCATGGCCTAAGATGAAGCTTCATCCAAAGTCATTGCGTAGGAAAAGGAACATTGGACCTTGGCCAATGTGTTGTTGTGATGTACGCCAACATGGCCGGACATCGGGTTGACAGTGTATGGCCAACATGGCCGGACATCGGGTTGGAAGTGTACGGCCAACATGGCCGGACATCGGGTTGGCAGAGGACGGCTAACATGGCCGGACATCAGAGTTGGCATTGGTAGTGAACAGCCATCTTGGCCGGTTATTCAGGAAAATACATGGCAACGGCCATGAATAGTAAACGGGAGTTGATGAAATATTTTTTTGGTCCCCTTTTCATACTTGTAGAAAATCCATTAAGACATATATAGGGAGGGTAGTTGGTTGATGGTGCATATGCGGATTATGCACCAAGTAAGCTTCATAGCTTATCCAGGAAGAGTATAAATGATGCCTAAGGCTCATTTATAGTTGCTTAGCCTCGCGAAGAGGGCATTTGATGCTTAGGCATCGTTATGCCATATTGGGACCAAACATGCATCACTTGGATGCATTTCAACGGAAAGGCCTATACGGACTCAGGCCATTTCCATTATTGCTTGGCCACGGCCTAGCAAACGAGTTGGAATAAGTTGCTTGTCCCTTCGTGGATGAACTACGGGTGCTTGATCCCTTTAGAGTAGGGAAGGGCATGCAGAGGCAGCCGCAATGAGTTGCATCATTGCCGGTTCAAAGACTTTGTCTCTCATATCATTTAACTGTGAGATGATTGCGACATTCGGCATCTCATATCATCTGGCTCGGTAGCTCGACGCAAGAGATGATTGTGGCCAAACTTGATGAGGCAAGTTGCATTCCATTCACTAGATGCTCATACTTCCTATCAAGGCGTTCGACATAGGCTAAAAACCCGAGTGTCGTAATTTAGCTCAAGAGGAGTCCATTTTGATGGGAAACGGCCCAAAGATCGAGACATGTTGAACTGTAGATCCACATGGTCACAAGAATTTAGCTAAATTCCATCGTTTAGGGCCTCAAAAGGCCATTTTTGTCGTTTTAAGAAAGTTTTGCTTACTTAATAAGGCCTTCTCAGAACAAGGGTAAGTTGGGAATGGTGTGGAAGCTAAGTTAGCTGCACCATGCTCCACGAGCATGCTTGCAAGGGCAAATGGACGTGGATTTGCCTAGCCTTAAGGCCCGGATCATAGCTTCGTCATGGCGCACCGGGGGAGTTACGGCCTGCGGGGCAACGCGCCAAAGGCGTAATTTTCCGGTCCGTCACATTTTCTCACCAGGGCGTGGCCCTAATGTCCGAGCATGCCATTGGCAGATGCCAACACGCTCGCTGGTAGCTTTTCTCACCAGGGCGTGGCCCTAATGGCCGAGCATGCCATTGGCACATGCCAACACGCATCGCTGGTAGCTTTTCTTACCAGGACGTGGCCCTAATGGCCTGCCATTGGCACATGCCAACACGCTCGCTGGTAGATTTTCTTACCAGGTCGTGGCCCTAATGGCCAAGCATGCCATTGGCACATGCCAACACGCTCGCTGGTAGCTTTTCTTACCAAGTCGTGGAACTAATGACCACGCATGCCATTGGCACATGCCAACACGCATCGCTAGTAGCTTTTCTTACCAGGCCGTGATCCAAATTGGCCATCTCTTGATTCAAAAAATACTGAGAAATCTGTTGTTTCACACGTGTTTAGTAGTAGGGTATAGTGGTCATTTTCTTGATTCAAAAAACTTTGGACCTTAGCATAGGGATAAAATCCGGTTGGACCCTACTATAAATAACTATATGGGCCTAGGACCAACAAACAAAGTTTTCATCGAAAATACGGGGTACTTAAGCCTATGCCTTATTTGGAAGCCGAACGAGTTAGTGTCTTTAAATACCACCAGAATTTCACCCCAAGAAGAATTCAAGCTAACTGCACAATCCAATCTCCAAATTCCTTCATAAAATTAGAATTCGACGCCATTGTAGCTTGGCTGATTAGCGTACATTAATATGAAAATAAAATCATTGTTATAAGTTGACCAGTTTAAGATTAGAGTGTTGATGATCATGGTAGGTAAATCGCATCATCAATCAAAAAACATCCCACGGAAACGTAGTCTTTTTACTATATTTCTCTAATTGGTTCTTTGCCACAAGTAACCTTGCTATTGGTTTCACAAGAACAGGCTTCTGGTTCTTTACCATGATAAATTTTTTCCATCAGTAATCTTGTAGAGAGCTTCAATGGAGGAAAAAATATAAATCAAAGTAAGTAATATTTTCAATACTACTTCTATTAATGACTCTGGTGTTCTTCTTAAATAGATTTCAATGTCTCGTCGACTCGTCCTCCCAACTGTACAAATACATTTAACTACCTCAGGGACAAACAACCGCCTCCACCACCACCACCACCCATCCATATGGACCATATCCCCTATCCCACTCACCAACCTTCGGCCAATTTCACACCGATCCTCGCGTTCACGGAAAGCATGGAACGTTTATGGTTAGGTAGCAAATAGCAATTTTAAGGAGGGGGTATGAGTATTAAAAATTTCAAATAATTTTTAAATTTTTAGGCTAACTGATTTTTGACTAACATAACTAATTGGAGGGGAATCGTTATTGTTTCTAGGGGTACATAAAAGGAACACCCTTTTAAAACAGAGGGAGTATTACGTTACGTTGTATATAATTTTTGAGTTACGGTGTTGATTTGGCTTGACAAGTCAAACTTGGTATATTGCCGACTTCAGGTCATGAGGTATATTTTGGGTCACATTGACAGATATGGGACATAATACGTTTGATCACATTAAGGGGGCCTCTATAGTGTCATCCTCAGTACATTATTATTGTCTGATTACAAGAAAAAGCATCCGGGCTCTTGGAGAAGTCCTACACTTTCATAAGTGGGATTCTCATAATAACATCTTTTTCTTCTTTTATTTTTTGAAAATGTTAACAAAATCTTAATTATAAACAGAAACAAGAAGAACTGGACACAAAAATCATACATCTACCAGATTCAATGCTAAACGTATGACAAATTCAAAAAAATCATGTAACATGTATTTTAATGAATATACCGGTAATTTTGTTTTGTTGATTTCTACTATAATATGCTTTGTTCTGGATACACAAATATTGTCAAATAATTTTCTAAGTGGGTGGTTCTGTTGGGAATTTGGAGGAAATTGAAAACTCTATACCAGCGAGATAAAATGGCTAAAAGAGTTTATATGTGCCGAAACGGTAATGAACAAATGGTCTGCTGAAGTAATACTTACACATATCACTTGTAGATATAAAGACAAGTGATAAACTTCTAGAAAGTATTGGATTTGAAAAAACTCACAAAAAAGTATTCAAAATAAGGAAGTAATTTAACATTTTCTCTTAATTTTATTGATACTAACAATTAAGAAATGTTGCTTCATGTTAAACCATAATCTGTAATTTAACCTTTTCTCTTTTCCTATTTACAAGATCCCTAGGCACGCGCAACGCGCGTGCTGAAATCAACAGTGACCTGTGCTAAGCAAGGAGTAATGCATAATTAAGACACATGTTAACAAATCAATGCCTTGTATCTCACTGTAAACCGCTAGATTTCCTCGAGATGCATCTCTTTTTTTACTGTATAAGCAAAGTCCAAAGAAAAAAATCCCCAACCCAGTAGCTCTTCCTTACCTACCACTCTCCGCCTTCTTCTCTATTTCATCTCCGTTTCTCAAAAACTCATTTGTCACTGTAAGATCTCCTTCACCACATTCGCGTCCTTCTCCATCACAAACACTAACACCCGACTGATTTTCCATCTCTCCCTCTCTGTAAACTTGTATTCCCATTTCCTATTTCAATTTACGCTAACACAGATTTTTTATTTTTTATTTAGGAAATGGGTGTTTGATTACAACCCATGGTGATTGTTTGATTAATGATTATTTTCACAATGGTTTGTTACTGGATTTCTGGATCTTGTGAGAATTTCGTAGAGACTACAAAGTTTTTCGAATTTATCCAGAAAAGTAAATATAGATAAATTACTAATATGCCCTTAATTATTTTTTTTCACAAAGCACAGAACTGATACTAATGTAGGGGCAAATTCGAAAATCACTTTTTACAGCTTCAAGTACCGTTACTAAGGAGAGTTTCAAGTACCGTTGCCAAGGGGAGTTACCTTTATATAATACAAAATAGATATTTGCTTGATACTAAGAAGTGTTGTTACTGCCTATCGCATTTGCAGCAATTTGAAGTTTTGTGGATATTCATTCTGGTAGGAAAAGAGAAGTAATATCCTAATTTCGTGTGGTCACAACATACCGCACGCCAATCAAGTATGCGAAGTAATGATCATCAAGACTGAGCGAAGACAACCGCATGCAGCTTATCCAGAAGTTCCCCTTTCAGCTTATTGATTTCCTCCTTTAAAGAAGTATTTTGTTGCGAAAGTTCCAATTGAGAGCAGCTAGATTCAAAACGCCCTTCAGCTAGAATCATTCGACGATGAGATACTTAAAGAAGAAAGAACACAAGGATAAGAGATTAAGGTATTATAATCAAGATAACGATGTGAGAGGTACCCACCAAGACATCTAGAGCAGTATGAAAGCTTGGATCAATTTGAGAATGGATCTCATCTCTTGTAGCTTTCTCAGAGGGAAATTCGCACAGAAGTTTACTTAACGCAGAGCAAATGCGAAGTTTGTAAGCACTAGTAGAAAAATCAATATTGGTGACATTTCAGAACTGTCACCGTATCGATTTTATGACGCTGTTAGTGAAAATTGAAAGTGTCACCAAAGCCAGTGAAACCGTCACAACTAACCTTCAAAACTGACATTTGATATATAGAACCGTCATCGTAAGATACAACCACAACGTGTTTTAACAAAAACCGCCACCTTAACCAAAGTTATGGTGGCGTGTTTTCCCAAGTAAATGTTATAGAATCTCTCTAAAACTGTAATAGGATGTTGAAAAGCGTCAGCATAAGAAACATCTGCTAACGTTTTTTTCCTGTAAACGCCATTTAATAGTCTTTGGGTAACGATTTTTCCCTGCAAAGCGTCATCAAATGACCATTACTCAAGTACTAGCGAGACCATTACTCAAGTGCTAGCGATATTATAGTCAACCGTTTCCAAACTGAAATCAAATATGAAACCAAACAAAAACCATACTAAACTTGTATATCATTATTGAATTCAATTTAAAATATCATTTAAAAGTAAAAATACATCTTATCCACGCCAATTCCCAACATTTGAAAAAATTACATTCTTTAAACATAAAATTTTTTATGCACTGTAGTTTTGGACGTCTCTGATCAAGTAGACATGATTGATGCATCACAAGCAAACCCGAAACCATAGGAGCTAGAAGTTGATTCAACAAAGCTGAAGACGTTCATCAGTTCTGCAAAATGGATAAAAACCACCAAATTTCTCGATAAGATCAATAACCATCAAATTTACTCTTATTCATAGAAAGACTATCATTTCCTTAGCTTTCCTTTGAACAACAAATTGAAATGTAAACTTGAAATTATGCTCACACTCACAGATATTGCTCCAATTTAAAGTTAATGCTCTTTGAGCAGTGGGATTTAAGCCTGTGATCGACATAGTACCTGAAAAATAGAGAGTAAAATATTCAACCGTAATTTTGTTGCTAGTTCGGTACATACAAGTCTACGAATAACAATGCAATGTTTCAAATGGCAAGTATAAAAGAATCCTAGAAAGCTTTTAAATGCTCATGTATTTCACATGGGGTAGACGTAAATGTCAAGGCTACTGCTTAAAATTGTATATAATAAGTTCAAAAAATATTTCGAAAGTAAAAGCTTAACAGTAACTAATAAGCTAGTTGGAAACATCAACAATAGTGGGCACTAGCACGAGCCCAGGGTGTCAATATATATAGGTGTGGCCTTCCATTTTCCCCTCATAGGTGAGGTTATTTGGGTACTACTCCAGCTTAATCATTTGTGCACTAAGATTCAAGTAAACCCTTTTTGCCATGGCCCTTCTCATTTCCACTCTCTAGATGCACATGCATTAGAAAGTTTTAAATGATTATTATAAGTGTGTATATAACCGAGTTCATATATTGTACACCTTAGTTCTTTATAAATCAGTGCATAAATTATATATAAGAGAAACTAATTAAGCAAAGTGATTAAAGAATCCCTATCTATATCCTAAAATTTATGAAGGAGCGTACCATCACAATAGAATAGTTAGCAATCTGACAAAAATAAAATCTTATTTGAATAGAGTAAAGTGGATAACCTTGTTCGTTGTCCATCAATTCTAAGTCTTTGGATCAGAACTGAGTTGGCGTTCGAGGCCTGCTTATTATATTGTTCATTTGACATCCAAGCCGGCTTGGGAAGAAGAATGCAATTGATTATATCTTGCTTCCATGGCCCTGAAACATCAACGAAGACCCGATATAATCGAAACTTGCAACAGATCGCGGTTTATCTGCAAGCCTAAGTTGAGATCAGGTTGATGGAGATGTATTGAGAGTAATGAGATTGCGAACACCGGAAAATATTCATTCAAAGATAAAAAAGATAAAAATAAATTAAAGAAATCAAGAAAAGCGATCAATAGCTAACCATCATCATACAACAGAGATTCGCTGACCCAATTAAGTCTTCAATAATACATGAGTAAATCTAATGTTACCAGTTAGTCTTTTGGCAGAGAAAGTGAGGAAGAAGGAGATGGGAAGAGGAGAGAGCCATAGCGGCGGTGAATTAAAAGATTGAGTTAGGGTTGTTTTTTTGTACATATAATATAATTATATCTTTTGATGGCAATCTCGGGGATGATCTAAGGGTTCCGGATACTTACTTGTACGTGCGTTTTCGCACGCTCTCTTATATTTTTGTACAACTTTTACCAGTGTTGATTTTCATTTACTCCGGATTAATGTGGATTAATACAGTATTAAGAAAATAAAATAAACATCAAGAAAATTAAGAAAATAAAATATATTTTGAGGATAAACTTTTTCCTTGGCATCGATATAAGAGTTCACCACTAAGCTAGCTTGACAGTTCATTGAGAAACCGCAGTGATAAGAGAATATACGCGACAACTTATAAATGTCACTGTATGATATTCTATTGTAACAGTTTTCATCTACACCGTCACGGTAAACCATTTCTGTGACAATTTTTGTAACCGTCATAGTTTAATGCACCAATTAATGACGGTTGTTTCTGGTTACTGTCACCTAAATTTTATCAGCAATGTACAGTGACGCTTTTCACTAAAACTGTCATGAAATAAAATTTTAAACCGTCACCGAATCCCACATTTGGCCTAGTGAAGGATCATTGGTGGAGGATTGAGCAGAGTTGATGATATCGCATAGAGTTTGAGAAGCAAAATTCACACTATTCAAAGCCTTCTTATTAAGAGAAAGGGAACTTAATAAAAAAGAAGAAGATGAAGAAGAAGGGGCAGATATAAGAGGAGAAGGAATAGTGAAATTTGTAGGGACAGACACATCAACATCGTTTGGTTGCGAGTCAGTATTTGTGAATGAAAAAGAGGTTTGACTCGTATCCAGTAAGTTCGCAAAGGCAATAGTAGGGATACCCTTTACCCCTTGATCAGCAGCAATTTCTTTTTCAGAAGGAAAAATTTCTTCAAGAGTGATAGAATCATTCACATTAGAAGGTTGAATTATTGTTATAGGGGTGACGTTTGCGACATCAAAATCAAGGATAAAAAGATTTGACTTAAGTACTGAAGGCTTGCGAACTCTCTTAGTTTTTGGTCCTTTGCCATCACCCATCTCACAATCGGAAGTCTGCGAAAACAAAGTAGATAAGAAATAGAGGCAACAATATTGTTTAGTAAAAATTTGGGTATTTCTTACTTCTTTGTTGTGCGAAGCTTTCCTCTTATGAGATTCTATATTCTTGTCATCTGAAGAAGATTTAGGGTTTTGAACAATTATCCTGAGAGCACTTACGGAAGAATTTTTCCTGAAAAAGTATGGGAATTAGGTTAATCAAAAAGATAACAATTATAATCAATGATCATGATTATCAGAAGATAAAAAGGATAAATTTGGGAAAGAAGAAAACAAGCTTTGAATTGGGATCCATGAAAACAGCAGTGATCGAATAGCAACAACAACAGCAGCTGGAATGGAATGATAGCAGCAGGAGGGAGACAGTAGAAGAAAGAGAATTTCGAAGATGAAAAGAAGAGAATAAAAAGGTTACTTTTCTTCTGTGAATCAATAAATAGACGAAAGAGATGACCGGTCATGAACAGTTTGAGCCGGTAAAAAGAAGAAGAATCGACACGTGTAAATAAATAAACATGAATTCCGAAAAATTGTCGGCAAAGCAAAATTTGAAAAGACAAACACATGCGGTATTTTAGGATGAGGATTTCTCATATCGCTCACTTTATAGAGTAAACGAAATGAGAAGAGGCAAAATGTAGGAGTGAAAAATCGCACATATAATAAGTATGCGAAGTGAAGACTATCTAACGTAAGCGAGGACTATCGCACGTAGCAAAATTGAGATGACGTATCGAATGATGTCAGCAAAGTCACGAGTATCATGTGATGATCCATGCGAAGATATCAACTGTGCGAGAATGAGTGAATGTACATGAGCGAATGTAACACACGGTGATTCCGAAAATAGTGGATCTCTTAGATGTCATCCATTATGTAGAATCTATATTATAAGGGACAATGGTGTTTTTCTTTGGGACGGAGATCTATAGTTTGGATACATAAAGGATGGCCCAGATTGAGATAAATATTTAAGTTATTCAATTACATTTGTGGCATATAAAGAATGGTCCAGAATGAGGTACATATTTAAGATTTTCAATCCACATTTTAGGCATATAAAGAAGGGTTCAGATTAATTCACGTATTAATTTTACTAAAGACAATGAATTTAGATTTTTAATATCATTTATTTGGGAGTTATTCCTCCCATTTAATGTGAAACATTTTCTTTTATTCTAAATTAACAACTCTATTCATCCTTTGCACAACTCTATTCTCAAGGTATAATTCTCTATTGTTGGTTGATTGAGATAATTTTTGTTACCTTTTCTCTTTAGTTTTTGTTAATTTTTGTTAGCTTTTCATCATTTGCACAACTCTATTCTTCGGGCCAAAATCAAATGATTTACGTGGAGTGAAAATAAATGACGAAGAAAACGATGGTTCCATTGTTATGCACTTAACGTGGGTCGGTGAATAGCATTTTTTAACTGTATTGCTACTGCTGTTAAAGAGTTCATACTCTTTGTAGGATTAGAGCCGTGTACATGTTCGTATCAAATGGATTAGAGTTTCTTGATTATGTATGTATATATGTTATTCTTCAAATTTTTTGTATCATGTGAAACTTGAAATTACATTTCTTCATATAACCTTTTGATGGTTTACAGAGTCGTATTTGTTTATCTTAAATTCCTCATGCATAAGACAATGAATTTAGTTTTTTAATGTCATTGTTATTTATCCCATTTAATGTTAAACCGTTTCTTTTATTCTAAATTAATTTTACTTAAGACAATGAATTTAGATTTGCAATGTCATTTATTTGGGAGTTATTCCTCCCATTTAACGTCAAAACGTTTCTTTTATTCTAAATTAATTTTACTTATGACAATGAATTTGGATTTTTAAGTTCATTTATTTGGGAGTTATTCCTCCCATTTAATGTCAAACGGTTTCTTTTATTCAAAATTAACAACTCTATTCATCATTTGCACAACTCTATTCTCAAGGTATGGTTCTCTGTTGTTTTGGTTGATTGAGATAATTTTTGTTAGTTTTTCTCTTTAACCTAGAATATTGTAGGGAAAGATGACGTTTAATGGCCGTAAAATGACTGACCGTAAATTATATTAATCCAAAGGATTAAATTTTTTTTACCATGTGTTCGAGTATTACTAATGTGTAACCATGCCAATTATACATTGATACAAGCACAAAGTCAATATTCGTATTTTAAAACTGTCAGCGGTTCCAAAAATTAATGTAGATATAACACTTTTTAAGGATATGAAAGAAAGCTTCCAATTCAGATTCAACTTTTTGAATTTCGATTTTTTTTTATTAATAGCACAAAATGACAATCTATTTGAATGATGACTGAATTGCATTTGTAATTTGGAATGCAATCGACAAGTTACTTTTATTCAAACCTGGAATTTCTACGTGTTCCCTCTTGGGACATTACGTTTTCAAGTTTGTTAGTGTTATTTGCAACAACTATGAATGGATGGTTATCTCAATTACCATAAATGAAAACGGGTGCAGATATGAGTATACACACTTATATTGGATTTCTTAATCACCAAAAAAAATAATTTTTCTGTTGTATATATGTCAGTGTACATCCATGTGGACATCCTAATCGCCATTTAACAAGAAGCCGATCCGGTTGATGTTAATAATATCAATCAACGCTTCGAATTCAATTTGAGAAAGATTACAGTTCCCCCAAGTTTCCCACGCTCAGCTCTTGGTAATCTCAAAAGAAAAAAAATATCTAACCAACACAAAAATAACTCATAGCCCCGTGCCGTTACGACACGGGTCATATCCTAGTCCTATATAAGGGAAAAGAGTTATCACATAAAGAGATCTCTTAGTGTGTGTTAGACAAGAAATTAAGAGAGAGAAAGTTTATTTGGAGAGCAAGTAAAGTCATTTTAATATCTTGTAACCAAAGATAGATCTTGATAAATAATAAAAGAATTTCATTATGATCACTTAAAATCTTGTCTAAATACAGTGGGGTGTAGTTGTAGGATTTCCTGCAACTACAGTGATGATAACTATATCATTACATGTTTTCTAAATAAAGTCTTATGTAAGTTAAATAAATCGGGGTATGACCCGTGCCTTAACGATAATCTTTGGGTTGTTGTTATTGCAAACTGTTTTTTTCTTAATGCATTCGATGCTTGTTAAGAATTATAGTTTATTTTTATTTTCTAATATTGTTTCAACATTTTTAACTATAATTATTTCACTATAACTCCCCTCAAATGTAATCTGGTTACGGAAAATGGGTCATTTGTCCAAATATTTTTAAAACCCGGTTCAAATGGACGAGTAAAAATTAGTATGGTGAAATGGACAAAAAAAAATAGTAACGATGAAACTGGATACATCCTGACTTAAACTTAAAAAATAGCAAGGATGAAACTGGATGCATCCTGATGTAAATTAAAAAAAAGAAAAATCTGTTGAAAATGGGTAGGATGAAATTGTTTACATCCTGCTATTTTTGTATTTTTGTCCATCTAAACAGTATCAAAATCTAGATGTCTTTTTCTCCCGGAATTTGTTGATTTTGGTCTTTTTAACCAATTTTGTGATCTGGTTACTCGGTTTTCATGTTGCATTTATATCGACATAGTTAGGAAAACTTGACCATGCAATGACATAAGGCTCTAGACATACATATTATTGACCGCACCCATGGGTCATGGTTGACTACTTATGAGGAATGTTAATTTTGGATCAAGGTAGTGATGATTTCTCGGTTAGCCGCCCTAAAAAAAGACAATGAAGCTTAGTAGAACAAAATAATTGTTCTTCCTTTCTCCAGTTCGTTTCCAAGATCATTTGTAATTTATCAAGTAGCGTGAGAAAATAGCAGGTTGTACGATTTATCACATAAAAGTATAACCGAGTTATATTCATTGGGATGTATTATCGGCCGCGACCCTTTATTAAGGTAGTCGGTTTGCTAGTTTTAAAGAATTGTTTTTTGTTGAGTTATATTCATCTTGCTGTTTTTTTGTTGATATGGAAAAAAAGTAATAACCCGGTGTTCGGAGGGTGTAATACGTTTGTTGCTAAATTCATTGTTTTAATTAAGCAAATCATAGCTGTTCGGAGGTGTGATTCAAGTTTGTTAGCTCTACACAAATCTTAAGTAAGTGGGAAATTTTTATGTGTTTGTAATCAGACTTTGTGGTCTCTGTAACTATTTTCTCTTTTTAACATAAACTTCTCTTTTAGAGCAAGTCTTATGGTGGAATCCAACTTATTCCAAGTGTGGAAAATCCATGGAGGGGTCTTCCACAGAAAATCCAAGAAGGGTTCCATGATTTGGTGGAATGGTTCGTGGAATCCATAGAAACGCTAATAAGAATAGCGTAAAACGCTATTAAGAATAGCGCGCTAAAAGAAAAAAAAAACGCTAATAAGAATAGCGTTTTTTTTATCCGTAGATTTAAACTGAGTTGTTGAAAATCTAACGGTGGAGAAAAAAAACGTTAATAAGAATGGCGCTTAGCTGCATTAAGAATAATGTTTTTTTTAGCGCTATTAAGAATGGAGCTTACCTCCATTAAGAATAGCGTTTCTACTATTCCACCATTACACTTGTGCTTCCAACCACAGTTCCAAGTGATGAGGTGGCGTGGAAGATGGAAGATGAATGGATTCCACCATAAGACTCGCCCTTAAACAAAAAAGGAGAAGAAAGTAGAGTACGCATGGGGTTGATTGAGCTTCAAACTTGGATAATTTTGCTAGCATGCTACATTGTAAATATATATATATATTTTATTTTTTTTTATTTTTTTTTAAGAAAACGGAAAATGGGTCATTTGGCCAAAAAAATTTAAAACACGGTTCAAATGGACGAGTAAAAAATTTTGTGGGTGAAATGGACATAAAAAAATAGCAAGGATGAAAACCGGATTTCATCCGGCTTAAACTTAAAAAATAGCAAGGATGAAAGCGGATGCATCCCTGTGTAAAATAAAAATAAGAAAAAATATTTGAAAATGGACAGGATGAAACCTGGTTACATCTGCCTATTTTTAAAATTTTGTCCATTTCAACAGTATCTAAATCTGACTGTCCTTTTCACCCAGAAAATTTTAATTTTGGTCTTTTTAACCAATTTTGTGTTAAGAAAACTACCCATGGCAAAGGCACACTGGATAGTGAAATTTATTAAAAATCAGAAAGAAAGAAGGAGAGGGACTAGGCCTTACCTCACTATAAGAAAGGAAGAGAAGAAAGCAAAGAACTAAAATAAAACAAAATTACATATTTCGAAAGCGATAAACCGAGTAAATATGATTATTTACCTACTACGTTTCTGGGGTTACTTTTCGTTAGATAAAGCTTTGGAACTAGACAGTGGGATGGATTAGTCCATACATACAGTTTTTTGTTTAATCAATAAAATTAAGCATATTCGTTTGGGATATTTTCTTCTCTAAGAATCTGAAGAAAATCTCATATCGTCTCCATAATATAATCAATGGAAACCGTCAATATTGATGGCCGGATTTTCACTCATGGCCAAAATTTTGAAATAAGAAAGTGACACTAATTAATATGCACTGGGGTTTTGAACCATCAGCGGTCTAACTAAACTTAATATTTATTAATACAGAACTTCTAGATAACAGAGAGTTGAATACTTGAATTAGCATTATTGTTAATCAAATGTATATACTTATGTCCTCAGTAGTTGTCTTCTTTATCACAGTACAAGGATTCACCTCTCCCAACGCTGTTAATTAATTTTTATCTCTCACCATCCTCAAACTTACATGCATGCTCAACTCCTGCATTCGTATACAGACAGGCGACATCACATACCCTATACCCTCAGCTTAGCACCCTAATGAAAAAATAAAAAGTTAACAGTCACACTGCAGGTAGCCGGTGTTATGTAGAGCAGCACTACAGACCCCACAAACCCTGGCCTTGAGCTTAGCAACAGCCTTATGACACCTATCTGCCGCTCCTAATGGGACAACCAAAATCTAAAATTCGGCATTGTATGTAACGAGGGAGTATTCGACACGTGGATTTATCGCCACAATACTTGTGAGGAAGTAGCATACCTAAGTGATTGTACGTAATTAATCTCACACAAAATAAGTCTCACACAATAAACATCGCCACAACCATGCTATAACTGCCGCTACAAAACCCAAACTTGCTCCGCCCCTGAAGGCAAATGGCACAGTTGTAGGGGCAAAATATCGCACAACACGTTTAAGAGAGCGCGTCATTCATACATTTCCTTAGCTTGCATCATTTATGCACATAAAAGAAGCACAACAACATAAAAGGAGCACAACAACATTAAAGGAGCGCAGAAGCATTAAGAGAGCGGGGAAATATCAAGAGCGTGAGTCAATATTAGTTGTATTCCATTATCTATTAGCTATCATCCATTGTGTAAACACCTATATAAAGAGAAAGATAGCAGAGAGAAAAGGAGAGGTCAACCTTATTCTTTGTATTTATCTTCTTACTCCATCACCTAAAACTAGATCTAGAGCTCTACCAAAAACCCCATTAATGGAGATTCTAAATATAATACTCATGTAATTTCAATACTCATAGTGAAGAACCATGGACGTAGATCACATTGATCGAACCATGTAAAAAATCCTTGTGTCTATTTATATTTCTAGCATTTATATTGATAATTAGGTGACAAAGATGATTACATCTAGAAATTATTATCATAATATCACAAGGGGTGTGTTGCAGGATTTCCTGCAACTACAACAGTTGAAATCGAAACAAACTAAGATCAAAACTATGATATGGCAACTGAGATGGAGACTACAACTGCTTCCATTGAGAACAATAAGAAAAAGAGAAGAAAGTCTAAGAAAAACAAAGAAATGTTGTCATTAGAGGAGGTTCAAGAAGGTATTAAGAATGCAGTTGACAATGGTGTTCCGCTGTCTTTGCAAGGTGTTCAATCCTCTTCTTCTGATCCATCAATTCCCCTGGTTTCGAAACCTATAACAGATTCCAAGGGTTTGTAGAAGAGAATGAAATCGGGTATGACCCGTGCCTTAACGATAAACTTTGGGTTGTTGTTATGGAAAAATGTTGCTTTCTTAATGTACTCGATGTTTCTTCTATAATAAATGTATCTTTTATATTTGATACTAGGTTCAGATTATATTTTCATTTGGTAATAGTATTGGCTCTTCAACATTTTTCACTATTAGTCCCACCTAATGTAATCTGATAACTCGGCTATCATATTGCGTTATATATTGAAATAGTTAGGGAAGCTTGACCATGCAATGACCTAAAGCGCCAGATATACATGTTATTGACGGCACCCATTGGCCATGGTTGACTATTTATGAAGAATTTTAACTTTGGGATCGAGGTAGTGATGATTTCTCTCCCTGTGTCAAGCAGACGATGGCCTTATGAAGTTTCGGCAAGGATACTTTCAAGTTTTCTGACTGCAATCAAATACTGAACAACTAGGAGCTGGTTACTCATTCGTAAGCATCATTTCTGGAAAGTGTAGACTTAAGTTCAGTGTAGAAAAGCTGTCGGGCAGAATTTGTGAATGTTTAGCAATTTTTTGGCGGTGTAACGGCAGCCTCAATGGCGACACGGAGGCTGCGGAACTCTCGTTTTCTTCCTATGCAGCGTATTGTAGACTGTCTACATGGGTTGCAGACTTATGTTTTGCACTCAAAATTGTTGCAGGTATCTTTGTTTGTTCTGCAGTCCAACCTGTGTTTGAGATTGTTGCATGCATCCTTGGTTTTAGGTTTCAGAGAGCGCTGTAGCCTACCTGCAACGGTTAGCAGTGTAGTGTACTACGATGCAGACTTTGTACTTTGATCTGCGTACTCATGATGTGTTAACTGAGTCCTGGTTTTGTTTCAGTTGTCATCCTGGACTTGCCTTGGCCATTTTTCTTTCAATATAACTTGTTTCAAAGGTCATTTGTTATTTAAGAGGTAGCGTGAGCTAAAGCAGGTTATTAGATTTATCACATAAAAGTATAAATGAGTTATATCAGTCGCGACCTATATTGTAAAAGGCGTGCACCTTTGGCGCTTAAGCCCCAAAGGCCCTTTAGGCGTTGGACCAGCGCCTAGCAAAAAAAGGCACCAAAGCGAGGCGATAAGACCAATTTTTTTTTTTAATTTTTTTTGGGCGCCTTTGGCACCTAGTGAGCGCTTAAGCCCTAGGCCAGGCCAGGCGATGGGCTTGGCGCCTCGCCTCGCCTAGCGCCTTTTACAACATAGGTCGCGACCCTTTGTTAATTCTTCATCTTGCTGGTTTTTGTGTTGATATGGAAAGAAACTAATAACGGGTGTTTGGAGGGAATAATAGGTTTGTTGCCGAAATCATTTTTTAAATAAGCAGATCATACTTTCAGTTTGTCAGATTTACATAAACCTTAAGTAACTGGAAATATTCTTATGAGTTTGCAATCATACTTTTGTGGTCTCTGTATTTATTTTCTCTTTTTGAAATAAATTTTTCTTTTCAATAAAAATAAAAGAAAGTAGTGTGCGTATGGGGTTGATTGTGCTTCAAACTTGTAAAATTTAGCCAGCATGCTACGTTGTAAATAAGATTATTTACCTACTACGTTTCTGGGGTTAGTTCTAGTGGATAAAACTATGGAAATAGAAAATGGGATGGATTAGTCCATAAAATTAAGCATATTCGTTGATGACATTTTCTTCTCTATGAATCAACGAAAGGGATGGATTAGTCCATAAATTAAGCATATTCGTTTATGATATTTTCTTCACTTCTCTATGAATCAACGAAAATCTCATGTCGTCATCATAATCAATGGAAACCGTCGATATTGATGGCCGGCTTTCAACTCATGGTCAATTGTTTTCAGATTAAATATTTTTGTAATCTCCATCTTATTCAAAACTTTGAAATAAAGAAGTGATCACATCACTTAATATATACACTGGGGTTTTGAACCATCGGCTGTCTAACTACAATTAATATTTATTAATACAAAACTTCTAGATAACAGAGAGTTGAATGCTTGAAATAGCATTTTTGTTTTTTGTTTTTGTTTTTTTTTTTGATCAAAGAGGAAGAATTTATTAGAGAATAGAATTTCCAGGGATTAGCATTTTCGTTAACCAAGTGTGTATACTTATGTGCACACTAGTCCTCTTCTTTACTACAGTTCAAGGATGAAGGATTCACCTCCCCGACCCCGACTATTAATTTTTGTCTGTCACCATCCTAAGTGACATGCATGTGCTGGCATGGTACTTCCATATATCAGCAACCACAATGATGGAATTGGGTTGTCCTGGTACTTCCATATATCAGCAACCACAATGATGAAATGGGGTTGGCCTGGTACCTCCATGTATCAGCAACCACAATAATGAAATGAGGTTGGCCTGGTATTTCCATGTAGAGGTATAAAGCGTGCCCCGACCAATACGGCCCAAGACACGAAGTCGGATGCTTCGCGTGCCATGTGCCGTGCTGTGATGTGCCAACGATTTAAACGTGCTGTGCCGTGTTGTGCTTTACTAGTCAAAAGCTAGGCACAACACAGCCCACGAGCACAACACACGAATAAACGTGTCGTGTTGTGCCGTGCTGGCACACGTGTTATAAACAATTTGAAGTCACTTAATGTATACATTAAGTCGGACATTATCACAAGAATTTAATTAGACAACATATCATTTGAAATTATTTCAAGTAAAATTAACAAGTTTATTCAATAAAAAAAAATAGCCCATCAAATATAAAATTGGATTATTGTCATGTAAATTAATGTTCTAGTTAAATATAGGTGATGACATTATAACAACGATATTGAAATATATTTTCCAAATATTAAGGTATTATATGTGTTGTTATAAATAAGCCAACATAAAATGTTAAAAACCAGCTAGAATAGTGACTGTTTTTGTGAAATATACAAAAAATGTGATGTATTATGCCTTGTTATATGGTGTATTTGTACATGTTATGACGTGCTCTCTTAACGTGTTGTGCTGGGCTGGGCCACGTGCTTATCCGTGCCGCGTGTTGTGCTGTGCTACTGTGCCAATTAGTCAAACCCAGCACGTCCCATTTAACTAACGTGATGTGCCGTGCTGGGCTGGGTTGTGCTCAAATTTTAGCGTGCTGTGCTGGGCTGTGCTCGTGCTGGCACAACCCAATTTACACCTCTATATGTGCACCTCCCGCATTCATATACAGACAGGACCAAAATCTAAAATTCGACACATGTACATTATCGCCACAATAATTACACTCTTGAATAAATAGCATGTCAGTGATCGCACGTAATAAGTCTCAGACGATAAACATCGCCACAACCATGCTATTACTGCCGCTACAAAAACCTAAACCTTGATCCGCCCCTACAACCAGATGGCATGGTTGAAATCGAAAGAAATTAAGATAAAAAGCCGGATATCTGTAGCGAACACTTGATTAACCGCCCTCTTTCTTTTTTTGTCTTTGGTGTTTTTGGTTGGAAAAGATTGTAATACCAGGAGTCCAATTTTGTGCACACTGCTTTAAATAGTGTGCACATAACAAACCAATTCATAAAAGATCGGACCCTGCCATTATTTCATTAAGGCTGTGACACTTGTCAGGGGTTTATTCGCTGATAATTTCTGCCCGACTTTGTTGAACTTTTTTCTTTTAAACAAACTTTGTTTAAGTTGTTTCCATCATATCCACGTCCATACTCAATCAAAAAACAATGTCCATTCACGATGTTTTCTTCTGAATCATTTTATACACCAATTTTTTTCTTAGACGTTCCCTCATTCTTATCGCGTTCTTTGAACATCTAACTATAAATACCTGGATCCAACTTAAGAAGAAAACACACAATTTAAGAACCTAAAATAAGTGAAAGAACAATTCTTATTTTGCTTTCTGTTTCAAAAGGTAGTCCATAAGCTCTTTCACTTAGCAATGGCATTTACTAATAAGAACTTGCTCTCTGTGCTGTTGGTAGCTTTGGTCCTCATGGCTGTAGTAAGTGAAATGGCAAATGCAAGTTCACTAAGGTGTATCGTTTACAAGGTTGCAGTGGTGAAACTCAAACGTATAGTAACTGTGGATGCACAAACCTTTTGTATATGGGTGGTTATCAATTTACCTACACTGGTCAAACTGCTAGAATGTATAACACAGGAAATTGTTTGGGTTCGGGAGTCTTTACTCTCACCGGAAATGCCCGTATGTGCAGCCCCGTTGGATGGAGGAGTATTAACATCCAGTGTTAAGTAAATTCAATTGGTACCGGAAGTCTCTACTATGAGACAAACATTACCGGAAGTCTCTACTATGAGACAACGTGTTTCATGAACGGGCCTTGCAGTATGTTTATGTGTGGTAATGATAGCTATATCATTACGTGCTTCCTAAATAAAAGTCTTATGTAATAAGTTATAAATAAATTGGGGTATGACTCGTGCCTTAACGATAAACTTCGAGTTGTTGTTATTGCAGTCTGTTGCTTTCTTAATGTATTCGATGTTTGTCCTATAATAAATGTATCGTTACTATATTTGATGCTGGGTTCATATATTTATTCCAAAGTTATAGCTTGGAGATTTTCCTTCAAAGATTCAATTTATTTTTCTAAAGATGTTTGCGAAGATGCTTTTTCAGAACTAAAATATTTACCCAAAGTTTCGCAGAAGTTAAGCTTGAGGGATCAACAGAAGACCTTCGAGCATCAACAAGAATATCAGACAAAATGCTAAAGGCGATATCCACTTCTTCCAAATGTTCCTTCTTAACAGAAAGGATTTCAGATGAAGAAGTAGTAAGGGTTTAAGTTATGGGAAGTGAATCATCTTTCACAATAGATACATTCTTCCCAGGCGAAGATTGAAAAGACTCAATAAGTGAGGCTACGATAGAATCTATTTTTGCGGCATTTGCGAGGGGAGAAGAGGGGATTTCATTCGCATAAGGGTTAGTTGAGGGGATGGCATCTGAAATGATGTTTTCATGGAAAGGATCAGTAAGAAATAAGGGCTCAGTTAGCGAAGTTGTAGGAGAAGGTGCTAGAGGTTCGAAATTAGGAAATGAAACGGAAGAAGTAACGGTCTTTATTTTGCGAGATTTTTTGGATATATTAATACCTTCATCATCATGCGAATATCAACTCAAATAAGAAACAGAGGAAATAATATTGTTATTAAAGAAAAGATGTTTCTTATTACCGCGGTATTCGCAGGCTTTCTTTTGCCTGCAACAATTTTGTGTTGCGAGCGTTTGGAAACTTCAACTCCAATAAGAAACAGAGGGAATAATATTGTTATTAAAGAAAAGATGTTTCTTATTACCGCGGTATTCGCAGGCTTTCGTTTGCAACAATTTTGTGTTGCGAGCGTTTGGAAACCTTAGGGTTTGGGACTATGAATTTGGTAGAAGAGGTGTTTTTGCTGAAACAGAATCAGTATGGGAATTAGACAAGATAATAAAATTAGTTAAAGAAGTCAACAAAATAAGATCAGTTCCAGCAAAATTGAAGAAGAAAAAGCTAAACTAACCTTGGTGACTCCATGAAAGCAGTAGCAGATAGATAAGCTTGTAAGAACCAAAGATGAAGAAAATTGCCGAGGATGAATATTTACAGAGAGCTTGGAGACGAGGAAGACGAAGTAAAAGAAGAAAATAATATTCCCATTGATCTTCTCCTTAAATAGACAAAAAGGGTGACCGGTTGAAATTGAATGTGCCGGTAAAAAGAGGAACAGTAAACACGTGTCGACGATTACGCTAAATTCACGGAAGGTTGTCGGTGGAAAAGGATAGGGAAAAATGAGCGGTTGCGGCATTTAGAGACAGAAATTCTCATATCATTCTCTTCTTCACAGAGAAGACATGAGAAGAGGCAAGATGTAGGAACAAAATCTCGCAACAGTTATATCTCAGCGAAGTCTTAACTAAAGAGTGGTTTCGAAGGTCATCGCAGAGTGTTAGAGAAATGATGTAGCGAATGACGTCAGCTTAATCATGAGGAAAGTGTGAAGATTCTGCGAAGATCGAGATTAACTTGCGAAGAAAACCCTTGTAAGCTTGCGAGAATGACGCAGATCAGATCCGAAAATAAAGGTTGGCTTAGCTGTCATCCACTATGTAATATCCTATATAAAGGACCAAGCAGAGTCGAGATAGGGAGAGGTCTTTTTGGGGGAGAGTTAGAGGAAAACAAATAGGAGAGAGAAAGTCTAGAGTTATTTTGATTTCCTTGTATTCTTACTAATCTTGTAAGATTCTTCAGAAAGATAAATAAAACTTTGTTAATTGATCATGGAATTTGGTTAGAACAGTGTATAATCTTGGAGGGGTGTGGTTGTAGGAATTCCCGCAACCACAAAGCATTTTAAAGCACTGAAAACAAAAAGCAATTCCTCCCGATCGTATTTCAGAAATAAAATAGTATCGTCGGCATAGTGAAAATGAGAAATACTTTGTCCACCAGATTTGACTGAAAACCCACTAATAAATTGACGGAAAGCTATCTAGCCAACCCATCCATAGCAATATTGAAAAGGAGATGGGAGAGTGGATCTCCTTGTCTAACTCTCCTTGAACACCGGAAAGAACCAAAAGGAGATCCATTTATAAGGACCGGAAATGTAGCGGAAGAATAACAAAAGTTTATCCAATTACACCATTTATCCTTGAAACAATCTTCTTCAAAATCATTTGCAAGTATGACCAATTTCTTCTGTCGAAAGCTTTTTCTAGATCAACCTTATAAATTATACCGGTGGACTTCTCTTTTATTTTTGAATCAACAAGCTCATTTACTATCAAAATACTATCAAAAATTTTACTCTTGACCGATCCAAAAAAAAAAAAAAAAACTTGACTACCAAGATTATGCATCTTTCACAAGAATCGCGACCACAACTTTGATTAGCAAATACTTGATTACCACAACTATGTTTCTGGCTTTGTACATTACAGAAATATCCCGATTCCCGACCCTTTAAAAAATAAAAAATAGCAGCACAATACTTAAGAAGAAAGGATGGCCATGAATTAGAAACGAAAAGAGATGGTTCTGGTTCCAATTCCAGTTCTACTGCCATTATTATTAAAGAACTTGCAACTTTGGATACAAATAATTAAACTAAATTCACATGACTGGTCAAGGGCATTTCCACAGTGCTGAGTGCATTCATCACTTGTTTACCAGACCTTTGCCATTATTCTCATGGCTAAATACGTACAGCAATATCATGTCAAAGTCAAACTATATCAATGTTCGATAAGGGCGCTTCTGTGGTGCCATCTAGCAGCTACACACTACCGTCTCATTCATTTTAGATTTTTTGATTGAGTTTTTATTATTAGAACATACTATTACGTTATGGTGTATAATTTTTGAGTTACGTTGGTGATTTGGCTTGACGAGTCAAACTTGGATATATTACTCAGGTCATGGGGTATATTTTGAGTCACATTGACAGATCTGGGACATAATATGTAACGTTTGATCACGTTAAGGGGGCCTCTATAGTGTCAACTTGGAAGTATCGCGACCATCATATTCACCCTCAGTACATTTGGGATCATATTGAATTTGAATTGTACCTGAATAATTTGTGTAAATTTTGCTAGAACGATCTTCAAAAAAAAAAAAAAAAGGTTTATTTGCAATTCCAAATCCAACACACAACATTGTACACAATTTCTTCATTCGAACCATTGACGATCGCAGCAACTTGCTTTCTTCCTAGTTTCTCCGCTCGGGTGGAACTTCTTTTTTGCTACCGCAATTGTTCAAAATCTAAAGAAATCGGTTTTAAATTTTGAATGGAAAATATTTTCAAAGGTTTAACGTAAGTATCGTCCAAAATAAGCGGTGTTACTAATGTACAGTTAAATATTGATGCAAACAGAAGATGGGCACTAGAAGATGGGCTCTACACAGTTCTGGAATATTTTCGGTAAAGTCTTTGTATTCAAAACTCATTGAAGATTCGGGTATTGACAACTTTCCTCACTCATTCATATGTAAACCTGCAATCCCTCCTAAAGTCAAGTTTCTTGTCTGGTGTGCAATCCATGACAAGCTTAATACCATCGACAATCTTCAGACTAAGGGAGTAGATATTTACAATTCCTGCATCATGTGTGGTAATACCATTGAAACGCAAGAACATTTGTTCCTGCATTGTAAAATTGCACATAAGATTTGGTGTGCGGTCTCTCCAGGTGGTGATTGGGCATGGGTTTTTCCATTTTCTTTGAGACATCTTGCAGAAACATGGAATCACTCTTTTTTCTCACCTTCCGGTAACTTCATTTGGGGGATTATTCCAGCAGCAATTATTTGGGTGGGGTGGCGTGAAAGGAACTGCAGGATTTTTGAAAAAGAATACAACTACAAGACAGATGATGAGCTAATAGTAGATGTTAAATCTCTGGTACTTAGCTGGGCTGTTGCTGCTGGACAAAGAGTTCATTTGAACTTCTCATATTCAGTGCACAATGATTGGGAATCAATTTATATGTAAGCTTGTATTTTCCTTTTTGTTCTTTCTACCTCCGGTAGAATTTTGTACATTCTTCTCCTTCTAATGAAATTCTTCTCTTTCGATTTAAAAATAAAATATTGATGCAAACACAACAAAATAATTTAGGTTAAAACTCTAACAGTAGTTTTCTCTACCTAAGTTTTTGTAGATGCCGTTACTAACAAACTGTTAAGGTACTTGACGTAAACAAACTGTAACACAATTTTAAATATTCCAACCAAATAATGTTATGCCAAGTGTCCACATCATATATAGCTTCTGCATTAGAAAAGCTCTGTCTCGCATAAGAAGCGAGGGTTTCATTACCGTTCAATATGAGAGCAAATTTTGTCAAGGCCTTTGAGGGGGAAGATTTACTCTTATATGCTTAGCTAGCAGAATCAAATGTAAAATTCGTCTTCAACTCCGTGCAATTCAGTGAAAGGATCATCATCGTTTAGTTCCTGTAGTATATTCGATTTGCAAATACTTTGATACTAGAATCATATTTATACCACGATTTCCTGCAGTAGTTATCTATTTGTGCAAGCCATGTTAAGTTAATAATATTTATAAGCATCGCTAATTATTACATCCAGATCCAAGTTTTATTTATGCAGACTACGTTTAAGCTAATAACGTATAAGCAGCACCAGCTTGTTTTACATAAATTAGGCCTTGTTGGCAAGGTGATTAGCAATGGCTTTATACATAGAAACTGCCAACTCCGCATAACCATGTGGAGGAGGGACATCTTCATTTTCTTTCTCATACTCCACAGACAATTTCACCAAGCAGCTTTGCTCGCCTATTTGTGTAATTATTGGAGTTGCAGTCGTTGTGTACTCAAACTTCGGATACATACGCAAGAAATCTCCATCGATGGAACGGACACTAAGAGTCCTACTTTCATCGTCAACGGATACAATTGTATCCTTCAGTATCTCCTCATGTGAAGCTCCTAAACAACGACATACATAACAAAACGTTCAAAATAATTATGAGATTCATAATCTCCTAGTTGCTATATCCTAGTTGAATCCATCAAGGGGTCTGTGGATTAGTCGCCCCGTAAAATATTTTTTGGAGCATAGAGGCTAGAGCCCCTCATGAAGTAAATTTCTAGATTTTCTGCAATCTAAATGTTTTGGTCACGATTTGGTATATATTTTGTACTTACCCGTAGCAATTTTCAAGAGCCTTACAGTGCCCGCACTCTTTCCATCACCATCAAGAATCTCGAAGCTCTTGAAGATATGAGGACAGACCTGTGGGAGCTTGGTCATTTCATGCTTTAGAAAACTGTAAAATTGTTCCGCTGAGCAGTTTTTGATCTCTTCTTGAACATGTAATGTGTGTATTTGAACCATTTCTGTGATTATAAATGATTAACTAGCTTACAAGAGTGTGTGATATCCAACAGAGATTTAAGGACGCCATTATATAGAAAAATTTTCAAAAACTATATTATCACTAAAGCATACACTTTAATAAAAGTAAATTTGTGGGATTCCCACTAAGAAATACCCTCTCCATTATTTCTTTCTTTGATCATGTGTAAAAATAAAAATGATGCATCCCAGAGCGACAGAGCCTAGGGTGCAAAATATTCCTCTTTCATTTGAATAATTTGGGCTTAAACTTAAACTTAAACTTCTGTGCACAATTGGGATAAGAGTCCGACTATGTGCACCTCCACTTAACTAGGGGTGCGCATTCCTCCTCTCTCTATTGGTTATAATTTTAACCTAGGTTATTTTCCTAACTTGTTTGTATTTTCGAAACATGTAGACTCATCGGGAATTGGGAACCCAAAAAACAAGTTCTAACCGATGATAGTTTTTCATCATGATAGTGATCACAGATCACTGATCATTATCAACCAAGTATCACATTTGGTTTCAAGTACTATATACTACTCATTCCATCTGCCCCTTATGAAATCAAGAAAAAAAACTCAGTTGATGCTGAAATACAATCCATACAAAAATGAATATTGATGTTAAATTTGAAATTTTCAGAAAGCTTAGAGCTTACATCAATAATTTGTCCAGAGTCTTGAGTTGTTATTTTTTTTTACTTCCCCGAGATAATGTACCTGATATAATTCAATCTATGGCCAACAAAAGATTATAATCGGGTGCCTGAATTTTGAAAATAGGTGAATCTAAATATAAATCGACCAATTGATGAATCTTATACTTATATAAAGAAAAGAGTTTTTTTTGGTAGGAGACCCCTTAAATTACTTAGTTGTCCCCATTTTTTACATATTTACATAAATATCATTGTTTTAAAATAGAATCAAAAATTTTAAAAACTTAATATCTTTCAAAATATACATCGGATTTTCTTAAAATTTATATATTTGAATAGCTATTTCAATTATCTACGAATAAAGTACAAATAAGAATAGTAAATTTTTGTTTTAGCAAAACAAGTTCATGGCTTTCAAATTTAATATTGTTGTATGAGTAAAAATTCAAGCATGTGCATCGCACATCTGTCCTTACTAGTGTTTAATAATTGAATCCACAATTTTTTATTTATTTTTTACGTCTTGTAGATAAAAATAGGCCGAGAAAAAGAACTATTTTTTTTGCTCAGCGAAGGAGGAACAGAGGAAAAAAGAATCGAGTAGAACAATGGAAGTGATCATGATCAAGAGAAAAATTGTTCCTGAAGTTTTAGACTAATGTCTTCCTCTTCAACATTTTTTTTTAATATTATAATGGAGTACATAGAGGTGAACGGAGAAAAGCAAGGGAAGATAGAGTTATGGTTTTGTAAATTTTCTCGTTTCTCCGACTCCTCAGGTTTTCAAGATGAGTGATTATCTAAATTTGTTAAAAAAAATGGATAACTATGGTTAGAATACAACGAATAGAGAGAGGAGGAATGTGCACCCCTGGTTAAGCGGAGGTGCACATAGTCGGACACATTGGGATAATGTATTTTGTTAAATTCTATTTTTAATTTTCTTTCTTGTCTACCTTTGGTAGACATTGTAAATTCTACCTTCATCTAATAAAACTCTCCTCTCATTAAACAAAAAAAATAATAATAATAATTTTAATTTACATATTATTGATAGGAGAGATAGAAAAAACAACCAAAAATTCTTAACAAAAACAAACAAAAACCGAATAAATAAGGGTTATTTTATTTTTGGTACTCAGGTTTTGTCCAATTTTGAGTTTGGTCTAACATTTGTCCAGCTTGGTGTTTGGTACTTGAAAATAACGTTGACCTACGTTGACTCGTGACTTGTATTTAACATTTGTTAAAAATTAATATAAAATCTAACAATTGACCGAATTTACTAGTATACCCTTCAGCTCAAACCGAAAGGGGGTAAAAGTTTGGCAACAACATAAAAATTTGATATATTCTTCTCCATGACTGTTCTTCACAGAGTGTTTCCACATCCCATCACCGCCACCGCCACCATCTCCTCTGCCAAACAATTGCGCCACCAACTCAACAACTGCACCTCCAAGTCTAACCAACAATTCAACTGATCTTTAACAACAGCCACCATAACCTCAAACCCATCTCCATTTCCATCTCAGACTCACGGCTATAACAAACACCCATCAAGACCATTTCTTCCTTATTATCTAGGCTTTAGACACAACCCAATCAGTGACGGCAGCATCTCTCACCATGCTACTTCACAAAGCCTCAAATTGAAGCACTGTAGCTCCATCTTTCACTCTTGATTTCATCAGAAGAAGCTATATCACGCCCTGAATTCCTCCAACATAACCCATCTCTTCATCGAACTCAAACCCTAGCTTCACTGTTGCTATCAAATATATAAAATCAATCTCAAATCAAGTTTGAACCCATAAATTTCCATCAATTATTGAAAAGCATAATATCAGATTCAAAACCCCTCTTTTAAAATCTCGAATTCCATCTTAATCAGCAGACACAACCCCATATTAAAAACGCGACCCTGCAGGTCTCCCAAGGGGCTGGCCAACTATTGTGTCTCTAGACGGTTTTAGTTTGTCTAAAAATTCGGTCTGTTAAGAACCACAGAAAGCAACTTAGTGGCTTTTAAAATGTGTTACCCAATGAAAAAAGGCGTACTTACCCGCTTCTGTATTTAGGCGGTACATAAACTAAGTTAATTACAGTACATATTTAGTAAGGATTCATGAAATTCTCATTGTTCATCAGGATATGAAGCAAAATTGCCAACTTCATTGAATAATATATATGTTATCCCAGATTCACATTGAAATAATAGATTATTAGTCCAGCTTGTCCATTCATGCAATCCCCTGGGTATTTTTAGGTTTTACATTATTGTCTGATTACAATATAAGTACACAAAGAAAAGTCCTTCATTGCAAAGGTGGTAAGCTCACAAGTGGGATTTTCATATAAGATAACTCGTACTTTTGGCTTTTTAGCAAAATCTTAATTGTCAACAGAAAAAAAGAACCGGACATGAAAATTACACATAGTTAGAAAATTTGACGCTAAAACGTGTGATAAAGTCAGAATTCATGCACCACTGCAGTTTGATCGAATGGTTGTTTTGTTGTATGATTCTATATAAGCATACTTTGGTCTGGCTGAACAATGAACATATCATTCAAAATGGGTATACTCTCCTTTGGATGCAACAAATAATTACAGTACAAAAAGTAGTTTATTGGGAATTTGGAGGAAATCGAATTCTATATACCAGTGAGATAACGTAGTTCAAAGAGTTTCCGGATGTTAAGAAGATAGATTTTAACTCACGTTTTCACCTCAAAGCCAAAGGACAGTGATACTGGATGGAGGTAACAGGTGATGACATTCCAGTGAGAATAGTAGGGACTCAATCCTTTGAATTTGAGTTAAAAAAACAACTCATAGAAAACAACTTTGGGGAATTGGTTACATAATTACATTTTATTAAGTTGAAATAATAAAACACTTTTCATAATCTCTAATTTAACCTTTTCTCTTTTCTTATCTAATCTCCTTCATACTAAGAAATGTTGTACAAGTACTGCCTATTGAGTCAGGCCAAGAAACTAGTGATATAATTATTGCAAGAATATACTGAAGTACCAAAATCCTCGAGCATTGGCTAGCAGCTAGCTTATTCTCATTCGATAAATCACATCTATCAACCTGACCTATCTGTCCTGAATTACCCATACACTACTGCAGTTTGATCTCTAGGCTTGCGGCCTAACAATGTGGCTTTCCTGCAATTATTATAGTTAGCAGTTGGCACGACAATTCTAATGTGAAAAAATTTCAAGTGTCACCAATATATATTATGTGCATGAGATAAAAACGTGATAGAAAAGGAAATTTGTAATCCTTTTAGGACAAACATTATAAAATCCATGTCAACAGCAAATAATTAAATTGTTTATCGGCAAGTAAATAGTAGACCTTCCTAGATCATCCCCCGGCCAATAGGGAAAAGCATATGGCCGACCTTGAAGCTTAAAGCAAGAACAAGAAAACAATAAACCACAAGATTGAATATGAGCATCTTGCACCGCAAAAAGCAGATAACTCGAATACGGGGTTGTTCGTTTGAGCTTGCTAATTAAGAGATAGCTAGAGATAGGGGAAAGCAAAACAGAGAGAATTATATCACTCAAAAGAAGAAATTTTATCACTCATGAAAAGTCAGGAGAGAATGAAGCTTTGTTACTCATCATCTCACTAAGCACCATCTCTCTTGAGAAGAGTTATCTTCAAATTTTCCATAGCACTATTCATCGGTTCCAATGGACTGGCCACATGAAGACACCAAGACCAAGGCCAAAGCTCTTTTTCCGGTAACAAGTACCGGGTAGAGCAGAGATAAACCGCATAATGATATTATCTCCAAAATTGCGACAAAAGTTTTTACGTCGGCTGTCAGCCTGCCTAGACGCAACCCACCAATTGGTAAGGAGTAATCCACCACATGAAGACACCCTCCAATGGAATTGTCTTTCTGAGTAGGATCAACCAATAACCCATAACAAGAAATATATGTCGGTACAATTTTAGTGTGAACATTAGGATTATTCATGTTTTAAACCACTCTTTCATCCATTGGCAGCTGCCAAGGTTGTATGACGACTTTATGTTTGTGACCGCATCGTAGCTGCGGGATTTTAGCTTCGAACCCGGAATGCGAAACATATTTAAAGTAATGGAACATTTGAAAGTACTAGTTAACAAGAAGAAAAAAAAAATCAATAATTAGAAAGTGCGGGCAATGAACTGCGATTACTTTTTTTTTTTTTTTTTAAATCGAAAAAGAGGTTTCCCTCGATATATTGAAACTAAAGAACCATAATCTCCACAGGTGGAGTTTCGGTAAGCTGTTACATTTTAATTCCAAGTTTAAATGTGAAGGTAATCTAGAATTTGCTGTAGGGGATCTCCTTTCTAATTATGCACTACGACATATTTGTTACAAAAAGTGGAGATTTTTGCTGCCCAAATAACATTGGTTCTTAAAACAAGAGTAAAAGCTAGAACTTTAAAACTTATATCTTGAGAAGTTATGTTTCCTTCGGCAGTACTGTTCTTGTATCTTTGCTCCTTTGCAGCTGCGTACTTTCCTATTAGCAGCAAGAGAGTAGGTTCGAATCAGCAGCAAGAGAGTAGGTTCTGAATCGCTCCTGAAAGTGATAGAGTATCCACTCCATTCTGTTGCCCACCTGAAAACCACGTCTGCTCAAGCTCTCTCCAATTGTTTTGTGGTTGTGCGGTCTACGTGAAGTCCTCTAGCTTCCCTGATGTGTCCTGTAGAGTCACAAAGAGTTAATCCAATACCAGATTTTGCTCCTGAATTCATTTTTGTTTGGACTATGTTGATTTTCAAATCCATTAAACCTGTTTGTCCCTGGCATTAATCAGTAATAACCTTGAGAGAAGTATCATTCAGTGGATTATAGTACAAAAATTGCATAATATCATAATCCAACCTATGAACTGTCTCGTAATTATTTATGAATTTAATAATACTATTTGTTGTTGTTTCATTATTTTGATTTTTTTTCTTAAAAGTTTTGTTGCATCTGGCTTTCCAGAACTGCAATTACTAAGTATCAACAAAATTGAACAAAGAATGTAAATTTAATTCATATCACATCACGTTAACTTTAAGGGCGCCTCCACTAGTGTTTACTGCGTTCGTGACATGTTGGTTAAGAAATGGGAGGCTGTCACAAATCATGGAGAGAGTATTTTCCTTGGTGGGAATCTTACTTTTACTAAATTGTCCAATTTTAAAGATATCCGATCCGTGTTGAAAGAATTTTGTCTATATAAACCCTCTCTGATATATCACACTTGTAAGCTAATTACTCATTTCCTATCACACTCAGTATCGCATATTAATGGCACAAATTCACAGGCAGTATGCTCAAGACGAGATCAAAAACTGCTCAGCAGACCACTTTTATGGTTTTCTTAAGAATTAAATGACCAAGCTCCCGCAGATCCTTCCTCATATCTTCAAGAGTTCCAAATTCTTGCTGGAGACGGAAAGAGTGTGGGCAGTGTACGGATCTCGAAAACTACCATCGGCAAGTATGAAAAATTTATCTAAACCACGACTTCATTAAATTGTGGCCAAAATATTTAGAAAGGATGCAACGAATGTAGAATTATATTTCAAGGTGCCACTGAGGTCCAAAATTATATTATGGAACGAGTAACCCACAGCCCCCCTCGTAGATTCTCCCCTGGACTCAAGGGTTGTCCTAACACTGCCTTAATCATGTATTAACCCGAGTTTACAAAGATATAGCAAATAGGTGAATATGATCTCATAATGTGAATATTTTGTTTTATGTATATGTTGTTGTTTAGGGACTTCTCATGAAGAGACAGTGAAAGATAAGATTGCAGCCATGGATGATCAGAATAGAACTCTTACTGTTAGTGTCATCGATGGGGCTCTCTTGCGGATGTATACAAAGTTTGAGTACACAGTAACTGTAACTCCACTAGTTACACAAGGAGCCGAGCAAAGCTGCATAGTGAAAATGTTTGTTGAGTATGAAAAAAAGAATGAAGATGTCCCTGACCATCCGAAGGAGTACATGGAGATGGCAGCTTCGATTAATAAATCCATCACCTCGCCAACAAGGCCTAATTTATGTACACAATCTGCTGGTTGTACTAATGATGCTTAAATATTACTCCCTCCGTCCCACATATATAGGCGGAGAGAGACAATTCTCTTAGATTAAGAAAATTACATGGGATTCATAATTTTATATGTTTTATCTTGTTTTGCCCTTCGTCTTATCTCCAACACAATTACCTTACCTATGTACAATAAATATGGGTATATATGGAAAAATTCATCTTGGAAAAGAAAATCCGCCTATTTAGTGGGACAAATAAAAACCAAAATTTCGTTTATATATGTGGGACGGAGGGAGTATGAGCTTAAACGTGGTCTTCATCAATAAAACTTCGGTACCCGTTTAATGCCTGATCTTGCTAATTTGCTTCCCTAGTTAACATTGATAACCGAATTAATTGGCCAACTGAAACTTAAAGTCGAATAAATCATGAGGCTCAATATCTGAGATCTCGAGACAGTTTTGCACCACTTGGAAATTTGACCAACCAAAACGTTCAAGCATTCTAATAACATTTTCGGTCATGGTGTAAATTATGGTATCTAAGACCTCGAGACAGTTTTGCATCACTTGGAAATTTTGAACCACGAGAAAGATTTTGAGTCACATTACAAATTCAAACATTGTCGGTAGACCGTCCATATAGACTTCTTAGACATTCACGCACAACCAAACTCAAAAATGATCTCATGTTTTCCTTTGAGGGCGAGACCAGCCGAAGATGTGTATGCCCAATTTTTGAGTGGTTCAAAAGGACAGTCCACCGAAACGTTTACACCGCATGACTAAGTTTTGGATAAAAATTTAGCTTTTGAGTATAACTATATGTGAAAAGTCATAATAGCCGTCTTGGATGGTAATCGAGGGTTCCAAGAGAAGATCAACTAGTTACAGTAGCTGTGTAAGAGGCACATACCTAGTGCTAGTCTGATACTCCCTCCGTTCTTAAATAATAGGGTGTACATGAAACCAGCCCATTATTTAAGAACGAAGGGAGTATTAAAATTCATGCGTACACCATTTTAACCAAATGGCAATTTTGTTTCATTAATAAACCTACTATAAATACTATGTTTTTGTCTTGGTGAACAACCAAAGCTTCTTGCATAAATAGTCTTAACTGTTAGTTCTTTGTGGTTTTTGTTTGAAGTCGATATGTTACTTTATTTTCCTGAGAACTTGGAGAAAACTAACTACATAAAGGTAGAGCATAACCGGATAACATGGATAAATAACAGGAAGAATGCAGAGAAAATTCTTTGTAACTATCATCCCAACGATGTAGCTGACTCTTCTTCACACAGAATCAAAGACTAAGAAGAGAGTTCATCGACCGTGGGATGGAATGAAGATTAAAGTAAATGCTTGATTCTATTTAGAACTAAGTGATTGTTCAATGGAGATTTTGGGGAAACGGATAACTTATATATCAAGTGAACGATTCAGTAAATAATCAAGTGAATTCGAAGTAGATAATTGGATTCATATTTGTGGTGTTTCACTCATTAATTAGTACATAATATTCTGATTTGAGATTTTATTCAGTTAAGGGGATTTTTTTTCTTGTCCAAATATTTCTTTTTTGATATCTAAAACCCACCAATATGTTTCAATATACAGTAAAAACTCTATATATTGATACTCCATATATTAATAAACTCTATATATTAATAAAAAAATTAGTCCCAACATGTAAAATCATATAGAAAATAACCTCCATATATTAATAACCTCTATATATTAATAATTTTGTTTGGTCCCAAGTGTATTAATATATGGAGTTTTTACTGTATGTACAGTCCAAAATTAGTTATAAAAGTATTTCTTTACAAAAATAACCTTCACTTAAAATAAACTAGTTAATTTATTTTTTAAGAAAGAAACAATTAGTAAAAATAAGGGAAACGTAATCTTTAAAAAATTCCTAAATTAACGCATCCGTTAATCACGCCTTCTCCTAAAACAACTCACTTTATTAACTCAATTAAGATTAACCATAATTGGCGTTTAAATAACTCCATAAAATTTGTTTTCACTTCTTTTATGTACGAGTTTGAAGGTGAAAATTGTAGTTAAAATTCCTTTTCATCATCACGCGTTTAAATGTGAACATTCAAGTTTTCACAATTTAGTGATAATTACGGCTTTAACTAAATCGAACCAATTGGGTTTTATTTGAAATTTCAGTTGTCAAATTATAATGATAATCACAAAATTTCACCCGCTATTATGTTTTGTGAAAATTGCAACTATCAACAGGTCTTGAAAACTCGATTCTTCACAATTTAGTGATAATCTCACATCTTATATTTTGTGAAAATCGCAATTATCAGAGGTCACAGGTTTCTGAAAACTCGATTTTCCATGATTTAGTGATAAAATATAAATTGTATTTACTAAATTGGGTGCGTAGGATTCTTGCAAAATTAAGTCTAAAGGTGCAGTAAAGCATACATGCCCAAACTCTTCTAAACATTTGGTGATAATTACAATTATCATTTTGAATGATAATTACAATTAGTGGTAATCACACAAACGGTACCAACAGTTTTCACAATTGCATGATAATTCCACTTATCACAGATGTGAAATACAGTGATGACTTTAATTATCACATTAAACAGTAACCGCAAATTACAGTCAATAACAATCGCGGTGTACACATAAACCGTAATGCAATTTACCGTCACTGTTAATCACAATTAGGTCACTGTTAATCACAATTAGCATAAAAACAATAATTGAATTAATTAGTGATGATGATGATGATATAACAAGAACACAAACAGCCAAACCCTTCAAAACTAGTAATTAAAGGACGTAACACAAACCATCCGGGGCAAGATCATGCAACCAACGTTATTATTGTTATGTTAAGATCATAATAATACGTCGAGCCTGCAACAAAAACGAGTCCCCTAAAACTTAAAAAACAATCAACCACGGAATCAACGAATGAAAGACCAGAAAGAAAGGGATTTAAGTTGATCCCCTTTCCTATTCTTGAACAGTTTCCATTAAGGAAATCCTAAAAGAAATATTAACCTGAAGCAAATGAAACAGAGAGACGTTAGCCATTTTGGTTGATGATGAAATCAAAAAAATTTATCAGTGCGGTAGATCAATTCCTTTTGGAATGAAATTAGTTGACAATAAATATCCGTAAATAATTTATTTATGGGAAGATAATTGTGTTTTTAAGTTTTA
This sequence comes from Papaver armeniacum, assembly GCA_023531295.1. Classification (NCBI taxonomy): domain Eukaryota; kingdom Viridiplantae; phylum Streptophyta; class Magnoliopsida; order Ranunculales; family Papaveraceae; genus Papaver; species Papaver armeniacum. The sequence continues at coordinate 1,858,696 of JAJJWW010006838.1, forward strand.
GGGGACTCGTTATGGGAATAACTTATCGGTAAATAATTTATTTATGAGAAGATAATCCGGAGATCTTTCTGATCATTATAAGTTGACCGTAAAAATAGGATTAGTTATCAGGTTTTTATGGAATGAAATTAATTGACAGTATTCTGGTCATTAATAAGTTAACCGTAAAAGAAGGACTATTTAGAAACAAAAATTGATTTAGTCAAAATTTCTCGTCATCACTAAGTTACCGTAAAAGTAGGATTAAAAAATAAATAATTTCGTTAAATTTGAATGTAAAGGTTAATTTAGTACTACATAAAATATGGAAATTTAAATGTAATCTAAAAATACTAATCTTAACCGTACATATTGTATTTTGGGCTATACATATATACTATCTTAACGATGGGTTTTTGGAAGAGAGATAAATCAAACTTGGGTTCCTCGGAAATTTCCACATTCAGTTAATATGTAACATTTCAGTAACAGAACTAGTCATAAAAACCCGAGGTGGCCAAACTTGTGGTACAAAAACCCCGTTCAAATGTTCCATTAAAACTCCATCTTAAACAAAATTGATACAAAAACCCCTAATTTCAAAATTTGTTTCATCAAATTTTTTGGGGTTTTTGTGTTACTTTTGCTTTTTTGGGGTTTTCGTGTTACTTTTGTTTTGATGGGTTTTTTGTGGATAGATAATGATACCTTTGAGATTATAACTCGCTGACCGTTTCGGTAAACACTATGTTCGTTTATTATTAAAGAAGTGAATGCTCTTGCACCACGATTTCTAAAGGTGGGTATATTTACCCATTTGGTATTAGCGGAGTGGGTATCCCATCCACATCAAACGAAATAATACAATGTTGATTATTATATTTTTTTTTAATCCGTACTCACCTAAGTAAAAAAACGGACTTGGATTCACTATTTTCTGGTTTATTATGGGCGAGAGAGTTATATTTGGCATCTTTTTTCAAAAGAGAATTTTGTTTTCTGTTTTTTATGTTTATTTTTTTAGAAAATCCAAACTTAAGCCCGTAATTTGATCTTCAAGTTCCTAACATTTTTTTGACTTAAACCATATTTGATTGATCTCGGGGAAAAGATAGTCTAAGAAAATAATATTTAATTAAGTAAAATTTGTACTTCCTACGTCCCAAATTAATTAAGCTAATTTTTTTTAGATTTTTTTTATCTACACTTTTATAGTTATAACCACAAGTAATTGAGCTATCTCACTAATTAAGGATATTTCTAAAACTACCATTTTAATTGATTATTGGTGTTCTAAATTTTTTTTCAATGGTATAAAGTTTACGAAAAACCGTGATATAGTTTAAGAGATCAATCATTTCTAAGTTTTTACTAATTATTATACATAAGGGTATAATCACAAAATATATACTTAAACATACTCTCATTTTATATTTACCTTAATAATTGTGCAAAATAACTCAATTAATTTGGGACTCTTCTCTCTCTCACTTCTCAAAAACTAGAGAAAAACCCATCCACTTCTTCTTCTTCCTTTGCTCTGATTTAGTCCTTCAGGGGCTAGATCTGAGCAAAGCTTTCTTGTTTTTAGTTATTTTTGTTGTTTTCAATAATTTCTTCGCTATTAGAGTGATTTTTATCTTCTGCTATTTGGGCGATTTTATCTACACTTTTATAGTATTTCTTTCTAACGATGAGTTCGTGTTTCGTTTTCTTGATAAAAGTACATCAGCGATTCGGCAAGGGCGAAGATCAATTTCTTCTTCATCCGAAAAATAGATCTTGAGTTCGGGTTAATTGCACATGAAGAATTTTTGGGCCTATCACTCCTCTTTCATAGGAACATCTCTTTTCTAAGAAGAAAAAATCTATCAAAATGGTCGAATCATAGTTTCGTATACCATTCCTTCTTCAATCTCATAGTACAAGATTTGGGTGCTATCCTGATAGATCGCTCTTTCTCTTCGCGATTTATTTACGTTTTGTATCTTTCTTTGTATTTATTTCATGTTATGATGTACTTGTTCCTCTTTAAACCATCATGTAAACGTTTCTTGTAGAATGAAATACGTGTGGTTTGACGATTAAAAAAAAATAAAAAAATATTGGGACACAAGGAGTATTTCATGCCACATTATTTTTGTAAATGGGTCAACAATCATGAAAACTTAGTCGTAGATATCATTTTCATAAAAAATTGGTTAATTCAGGGATATTAGACGCAATCAAACACGATTTTATACGTTCGTATTGCTCTCGTATATGTTAGTACTAAATTACTTTCCCGTTTATGTCGGGTTTTTGTTGCATCCACGGCCTGATATCCATCCAAATGGGGAACCCATAATTTCATTTTTTCACTAGTCCAGAGTCCAAACAACCTTTCAAAGTGTTATCTGGAACATAAAAAAAAAAAAATGCTATAATTAGATTATTATCGGCAATTTGGCATGGTAGGATCAGGTCGTCGACATTAGAAGTGTAGGCAGTGAACTGGAAGTGAAAAGAGCTGGTTCCAGGTCCAGCTCCAGTTCTACTGTCAATATTATTTAGAACTAGCAACTTTGACCTAAACTGAGATATCCCACCCCATTGAAATAAATGTATGTACATTGCAGCTCCTATGGCACGAATGCTGTTGCAACTTCGAGCCAACCTGCAGTTCTTCTTACAGTAAGGGCGCTCCCATAGAGCTAAATGCATTCCTCACTTGCTGGGCAGACCTTTGACATTCTTCGGGGTTAAGTACGCCCTCCTGATCCATAAGCCTAATCTATCTATCTTTTAGTAAAGGAAAATTCCAAGCCTAGGCCTGAAAAGAAAATTCCAACTCCCTTTAGTCCGTCTACGGCAGTATATCCAAACTTTCTAAGGGCCATATGTGGCGCCATCAAATAGCAACACACTACCGTCCATTCATTTTCCATTCTCTAGTGCTCTTACATTATACTTGTACAATATTAATTTATTATCCAATTATAAAAAGAAAAAAACAATTTGATATCTTGAAAAGTCCCTATGGTATTAGAAAATTAGGATTTTAGCTTTAATTCTCCGTGTCATATAATCACCCAGTAACTTTGTCACTACACTACATATCATTTGGTAATATAGTTTTAACTATTGGAAGGAAAAAATGCTGCGCACGAAAATCATACATCTAAGAAATATATTCAAATGCTAAAACGTGTGATATATAAATTCAAAAATCATGTAATCATATGTATCTTTTGTTTCATTAATTCTACTACTATAAATATTCTTTTGTTTGGATGAACAATAAACATCTCACTCCACAAATGTGTATATCTCTCTTGAAGGTGAAACTTGAAAGTACTAATTACTGTTCAAATAATAGATTGATTGGGGAGTTTTTATAGGGAATTTGGAGGAAACTGAATCCCGTATACCAACAAGATAATGTGGCCAGTAGAGTTTACACATGTTGAAAAGATATGCGTAATTGAGTACCTCACGGTGCAGAGACACGATCAAGAGTTATCGAAAGCACAGTGATTGTGGATGGAGGTATACTCTAGTGAGGACAGTTCTAGAATCTTGAAATTGGGCTAATAAACCTCTAATAAAAGAACTTGGGTTAAAAAAACTCGGATAAAATAACTCTGGAAATGGTTAAATTGTACTATTAGATGGAAATAATCATAGTCTATAAGTTAACCTTGTGTCTTTTCCTATCTAATTGAAAAGCTTTTTATTATTTCTATCACTTCTATCAACCTGTTGCATGACCTAACATGCCTGCACTACTTCCGTTTTGATCTCTAGGCCTAACAATATACTCCCTCTGTTCTTTAATTATAGGCTGGTTTCATGTACAATACATGAAACCAGCCTATAATTAAAGAACGGAGGGAGTAGTTTACTGGTTTTACAATACGGAAAATGGGTCATTTGTCCAAAAAATTTTAAAACATGGTTCAAATGGACGAGTAAAAATTATTATGGGTGCAATGGACAAAAAAAAAATAGCAAGGATGAAGCTGGATTCATTTTGGCTTAAACTTAAAAAATAGCGAGGATGAAACTGGATGCATCCTGATGTAAATTTAAAATAAGAAAAAGAATTTGAAAATGGATAGGATGAAACTGGTTACATCATGGCTATTTTTATATTTTTGTCCATTTAAACAGTATCAAAATCTAATGTCTTTTTCACCCAGGAATTATTGATTTTGGTCTTTTTAACCAATTTTGTGTTTACAATATTGGGAGTTGGCACGACAAATCTAACACCGTAATGAAAGCAATTACCAACCAGAAAGTCTCAAAAAGGTCGAGCATTCATAACTAATGTGAATTCTGAATTTTTATGTCTAAAACCCACCACTAAGATAGGATATATACAAAACCCATATTTAGTAATAATAGGATTAGATTTACATGATTAACCTTTTAGTCACGGATTATTCAAACAATAAAAATAGAAGAAAAAACCCGTGTGAAAAAAGTCAAAATTCCCGAATTTAAGAAATTCCCTAAATTCACTCGCATGCCATTAATACCGTCATTTAAACTTAGTTAGTTATAAAACGAATTTTTGTTAAAAAAAAAAAACGAGATTGAATCTTATTCCTAAAAAAGCTATCCTCAAATAACTCCAATAAATCAATCCCTAAACCAACTGACCTGAAATCACTCCCTTACAAGGCTGTCCTAAAACCCTTCCATAAAAACTCATCTAAAGAAACTCTCATTTTTTTTTATTTTTTTTTTAATTCATCTAAAGAATTTACATCAGACAAGAAGCTTGTTGGGAGCCTAGCCACAAGCTGGGCTCCAACCCCTTTTTGTACTACCACACTCAACCTATGGAAAAGAAACTCTCCTATACGCACATTAGCATCATGGCTAGCCATGAAATTGCGCCGTTTAATGAAGTCCAGTCGTTTCGACCCCAAACTCAAATTTTTTGAAAAAAAAAAAAAAACTCAAATTATCATCCGTATGATAGAAAAACTCTAATCATCGCCCATAAAATAACTCCAATTATCACCGTCATTTAAATCGTGAGAATCACGGTTTTCACACATTAATTAAAAGAACTCCAATTATCACCAAAACTGATAAAAAATTTCGGTAATGAAAACTCAAGTTTTCATACACAAGAATTCTGATATTCCAATTTTCACATATTTATAAAAGTTTAAATGGGAAAACTCCACTAATCACCCCGCCAGATATCCATGAAGATGGCAATTATCACATTTTTTTTAAGGTAACACTAAAAATAAGAAATAAAAAATTAAAATAAATTTATGTAGAAAAATATCAAATGGGAAGACTACGTAGTACTCACATCATCGCTCACTAATAAAATTGAGAAATCAAACGTTACGTTGATCAGACAACAAGCATAAATTCTATTTTTCAACTAACAAATTTGAAAAACACCTTAATCTCGTCAATTTTCAATTTCTTTAAAATATAGAAAAGCAATTGAAAAAACAATTCCATGCAGACGAACAAAAAGATAAAATCTAATCACCATGGTTGTTGTAATTATCAATTCAATGAGGAAGAGAAGGTAATTGGTGAGGAGTGAAACTAGGCAGGATGCACTAACTTGAGAAACGAATTCACAAGAGACAAAAGAAAAGTGACAGCATGATAATTAAATTTCGAATTAATGGGAATAACTATATATAGCATGAGAAAATTACGGAGTAACATTAAGTTAACGAAAAATATGACAACAATTTGTGAAAAAATATGGTTACAAAATTCATTGACCGCTTTACCGGATTCTTTATTTAAAAAATATAGTACCGGAGTAATAATTAGTAATTAATAAAGGATAGATTAGTCCATCTTAAAGTATGAAAGAGATAAATTTAATATAAACTATTAATCTTAACCGTAGATTTAATTTTTTGTATATATATATGCCATCTTAATGATGGGTTTCTGAAAGAGAGAGGAATCAGATTTGGGTTCCTCAGATTTTTCCACTATATATATAAGTGCATGCGATACAAAAGGAAATTCTAATCTTATATGACAAACATTATAGTATTATAATTGCCATGACTCAAAAAGCAGATAAAATGCTTATCGGCAAATAAATAGTAGGTAGACCTTCCTATGTCATCCCCAGCCAAAAGGGACAAGCTAAAGGCCGATCTTGAAGCTTAAACCAAGAGCAAAAAACAATAAACCACAATTGATGCACGTATATATAAGCATCTTGCACCACTAAAAAACAGATAATTCAAACACAGGGTTGTTCGTTTGAGCTTGCTAATGACATTGCAAGATTGCTAGAGGCAAGGGAAAGAAAAACAGAAAGAATTATATGAATACAAAGAAAATATTATTTCTCCAATGGAGAGTAAGGAAAAACGATGGTACGTTGATTGTACCAATCTGCTAATAAAGTAGCAGAAAAAAATTAACAAATTCTTGTTCTGTGAAAGATAATGGGGCACTAGTGCTTAATGAAAATCAAGCGCCATCAAAAAAAAAAAAAAAAAAAAAAAATGAAGATCAGTGCTGATATTGTAAACTATTGCCAAACGAACAATTTCAACGGATGCTGCCTCAAAGTTAAATATCCTTGAATAATCCAGATATATCGTATGATTTTCGCGGACTCGAGGGTGATGTTTGACTAGTATTGAGGAATGCATCATTGAAACCAAACGTATCCGCATCCAAACCCGTGGTCGATGCTTGATCAGAAGAATTGACGAATGCATCATCAGCAATAATTGCATTCTCACCTGTGTATGCACCAACATGGACGACAACGAAGAATCTTCCTTACTCGCCATCTCATTAAGCATCATCTCAGTAATTCTCTTAAGAAGAGCTGCCTGCAAATCTTCCATAGCACTTTTCCTGTTCTTTAAAACTCAAACCATCCATTGGTGCATCCCACCAAAACCCATCCGCATTACGGTTTACCGCCCAACTTCTCCATCGCAATGCATCCCACCAAAAAATTATGACGTAACCGAACTAAAAGATCAGCTAGGGAAAGAAAATTGCGACGCAACCTAACTTAGGAAAAAAAGATCCGACGTAACCGAACTAAAAATTCGGCTAGTAAAAAAAAATTGATACATAACCAAACGAAAAAGTTAGGCTAAGATAAAAATCTGCGAAGTAACCGAACTTTTCTCTAAAAGAAAAAACTCCATTAAAACTAAGTTCAACAACCTACACCTAGAAAGTTTTTTTTTTTTTTGCGAAATAGCCGAACTATTCTTTATATTCTTCATTTCCATCAGGTTCAGCTAGTTCGATAAAGTTTTTCCCAAAATTCCTAGCCGAACTTATTGAGGTGGTGGTGGTAGTTGATTCAAAATTAATCTATATATAGAGAGGTGGTTGGTGGCAGTGGTATTCGGAGGTGGTAGGTGGTGGTTGGTGGTGGAGAGCAGCGGTGGTGGTGGGAGGAGGTGGTTAATGTTATACATATATAAGTGGTAATTAGGTTGGTTTTAAATTAAATTAGGTTAAGAGTAAATTAGTCATTTCCACACTTTATGACACCCGTGATAATTATAGGTACATATTCTTATCATATAATAGTCCCCCACCAAAATGGAGTAGTGCCGAAAAATCGGTTCTTAATTAAGTATGCCCTCCTGGCCCATAAGCCCAATTTATTTATCTTTTAGTAAATTGTTGGGCTGAGTAAGTACACAAGCCTGGGCCTGAAAAAATAATCCCCCTTTAGTCCGTCCCTGATGTTATATGCCAGTACCATATCCAAACTTTCTAAGAGTATATATGTGGTGCCATATAGCAAATAACAACGCACTATCATCAATTCTTTAGTGCTCTTACATTATACTTGTACATCATTATCCAATTACAAAAGAAAAAAACAATTTGATATACTGAAAAAGCCTTATGGTAATGGTAAATTAGGATTTTAGCTTAATACTCGTAGCATATAATCACCCAGTAACTTAATTTATCACTACACTACATGTCATTTGGTAATATAATCTTAATTACTGAAAGGAAAAAAGATACTGCACACGAAAATCATACATCTAAGAAATATAGTCATAAAAATTCAAATGCTAAAACGTGTGATAAATTTAGAATTCATGTAAGGATATGTATTTTTTTGTGTCATTAATTCTAGTACTATATATATTCTATTGTCTGGATGAACAATAACCATCTCCTTCATGTGTATACTCTCTCTTGAAGTTGAAAGTAATAATTATTGTTCAAATAATAGTTTGGTTGGGGAGTTTTTATTGGGAATTTGGAGGAAATTGAATACCATATACCAACGAGATAAGATGGCTAAAAGAGTTTTCAGGTGTCGAAAAGATATGGGTAACTTAGCATCCCACTGACCAGATAAACGAGTAAGAGTTCCCGTACCTATGGAATAAAGCCTAATGATATGGGTTAAAAAGCAAAAGATATTGGGATCTAAGCTAAAATGAAAGGGCAGTGATTGCAGAGAGTACTGATATTCCTAGTGAGGAAAGTTATAGAATCTTGAAATTGTATTAAATAGAAATATTAAACACTTTTCAAGGTTTTCATAGTCTATATCTATAATTTATCCTCGTCTTTTCCTATCTAATCCTCCTTGATGCTAAGAAATAATGTTACTGCCTTAGCTATTGACCTATCATGCCTGCACTAGTGCTGTTTTGATCTCTAGGCCTAACTGGGCAATATAGTTTACTGGTTTTTACAATATTGGTAGTTCGCACTTGGCACGACAAAGCTAATACTGTAATGCATGAAAGCAATTACCAACCCGAAAGGCTCAAAACGGTCAAGTATCCCTATCTAATGTGAATATATATATTTAGTGCGTGAAATAGAAAAGAAATTTTAATCTTACAGGAAAAACATTATAATTTTCATGACTCAATAGGAGATAAAATGCTTACCGGCAAATGAATAGTAGGTAGACCTTCCTAGATCATCCCCAGCCAAAAAGGGAAAAGATTGAGGCCGACCATGAAGCTTACAGCAAAAAACAGAAGTAATTCAAACATTGGGTTGTTCGGTTGAGCTTGCTAATAACATTGCAAGATTGCTAGAGACAAGGGCAAGGTAAACAGAGAGAATTATATCATCACTCAAAAGAAAATATTATTTCCCCCATGAAGAGCAAAGGAAAAAAGATAATCTGCCAATTAATTAGCAGAAAAAAATTATCGAATTCTTGTTCAAAGAAAAATAATGGGGCACTTGTGCTTAAAGTAAATCAAGCGCCATAAAAAAAAAAAGAAAATTGAAGATCAGTGCCGAAATTGTAAAATATTGCCAAACTAACAATTTCGACGCATCCTGCCTCAAAGTTAAAAATCCTTGAATAGTCCAGATATATCGTACGATTTTCGCGGACTCGGGTGATGTCTGACTAGTATTGAGGAATGCATCATTGAAACCAAACGTATCCGCATCCAAACCCGTGGTCGATGCTTGATCAGAAGAACTGACGAATGCATCATCAGCAATAATTCCATTCTCACCTGTGTATGGCACCAACAGGGACGACAACGAAGAATCTTCCTTACTCGCCATCTCATTAAGCATCATCTCATTAAGTCTCTTAAGAAGAGCTGCCTGCAAATCTTCCATAGCACTTTTCATCAGTTCCAGTTCTTTCAAACTCAAACCATCCACTGGTGCATCCCACCAAAACCCATCCGCATTACGGTTTCGCGAATCCTCCATCGCAATGCCTTTCTTTCTCGAATCCGTCTGCTTAGCAGCTTCCATACACTGTTGTTGATACGGAACCAGTCTTTCGTTATAAAACTTAGTCACAGCGCCATCTTCCTGACCGGTTAAAAACCTAGTATTGAGTATGTACCTTGAGTCTGGATGTCCGGAAACGAAAACTTTCAGCAGGAGAAAAGACTATCAGTGCGATTTCAGCACCACATAGAACACATAACTCACTTGCTTTGGTGAACAGACCGGTTCGACGTTTCGAGAACGTAACCTGTCGATTCGCTTTGTTATCAATCTTCTTGATTTCTATCTTCTTTTGCGACCGCAACTCTTTTTCTTTCTTTGGTAGGCTTGCCATAACTGAAAGAGATAAGGTTTTACAAAACTTGAAGAAGCAAAAGAGAATTGATTAGAACATTGAATATGTATATGCTGAAAGGGGAATTCATGAAGTCTAAATATAGCTGCAATCCAATTTTTATCTAATCTTGATTAAGAATCCAAGATCTCCTAATTTTAGGAATATTTAAGGAAAATTTGAACATTCTATTAATAAAGATATTAATTTATTTTCTAAGTATTTAGTTTCCATACTTATTAACACGAAAGATTTTCAGAATCCATATCTTTCGGCCCTATTAAGTTTAAGAACGGTGATCTTGAAGTTTTGGCACGCCAAAGAAAATCAAGAATCAAGAACAGGGGCAGCACTGAATGTGAAATGGCAACAGACAACAGTTTTGGTTCGGAAACCAATTTGAGTTCTGCGGGGAAAAAAATATGACATAAATATCCGGATTCTTGTTAAAGGGCGCCTTCCACACTCAGGTTCACACTGGTGTCATATTCGATTTGAATTCATATGTCTATATAATGCCTCCTTAAATCTCCGATATATATAAACTTGCAAGCTAATGGCTCGATTCACAGGCTACATGCTCAACACGAGTTGAAAAATTGTTCAGCAGACCAATACTAAAGTTTTCTGAAGTATGACATGGCAAAAACTCCAGCGGGTTTGTCCTCACTATTTTCAAGAGTTTCAGAAACCTGCTGGAGATGAAAACAGTGCTGGCA